>CM019719.1:12012500-12650000 GCA_009760885.1 Achatina immaculata | reverse complement strand
CAGGGGAGACAGAGATTAATATGTCTGATTTTTTGGCTCTTTTTTTTTATCAAGGCCGGGTAACCCAGATCTGACCAAGACCCTATCGAGTTTTATTGACGCTCCCAGTATCAGTCTCAGACTGGTTATGGGGCTAAGCTTGTGCTCCGCATGATAATAAAGTATGCCGAGAAAACTCCCGTGCCGCAGGAAGAAACCCGGACGTTCCGTTTTGTGCTGGAGTAAAAGCGCTGGTCTTGGTATGTATGGGGGGAGGGGGATAGCTGGAAAAATGAATGAAACGCAGTATTTCCATGTTATGTGTACTTATTATGTTTCAAAATAACTAAAAATGTATGAAGATTTCATAAATGCAGAGTTTTTTTTTTTTAGGAAAAAGGAAGTAATGTGACGTTTTTAGGCAATAATTGTGTCCTACTTACCATCGGCTGGGTCTAGGCTACAGTACGTACCATCTGAGATGCCTAGAACTACCTGTCAACTACCTGTCGGCTACCTGTCGATCTCGTCTTGTGATTGTATGTGCCTTTCTCCCTAAAATAATGTCTGACATAACCTTCTACCTACTTCTCCAGTCATTTAATATGTCTAGATCTACTTGGGATACATTCAAGAACAGTGGTCTGGTCACAGGCCATGTCCATACCCCTATCTACATTGCCAAAAATTGACATTTCTCGCAGAAAACTATTTTCTCCTTCGTAACTAAGCACTTTGATCGTTGTGAAAAAAGTCACGGGGAATGCACACTAAATGTTTACAATATAAACATTACACCGGTTGTTTAAAGTGAAACGAAGCATGGCCAAATTTCTGCCTGGCGGCAGAGACTCGGAACTCGGCAACGCCAAATTTTTGGCTATAAGCACGCAAAGAGGTGCGCTCCAAGTAATCTACTCCCTATCACACACGACTCCCCCCCCCCCCCCGTGTTTTCATGGCATTGGAAACTAAGAGCATCCAACTTGCTATTCCGTTAAAATAAAACAAGAACTACATTAAACATCGCAGTATGTAAACCTAAAATTATGTCCCGTAACATTTGCACCGGGTAGGGGTGTGTGAAGTGTTAAGTTCCTTCATACTTCCAGGCCACTACAGCATTTGAGGCCTGGGTGCCAGCACCTGTCATGGCTGCCTTTTTGTTTTCCTGGGGAAACGTCAGGTACCATTTTTTTTTTTTTTTGGAGGCTGAGTTGACCCTGGTGTCGGGCGGTCATAAAAATTCCACCCGAGTGCAAAATCAAACGTAAGAACCTTCTGATCGCAGGCCATGTGCACTAACATCTACACCACCACGGCTCGCCCTTGTGTATTCTGTATTTCTTATATATCTTATATCTTATATCCTTCCCGTGCCGTTAGACGTCACATAGGGCTCGCAAAGTAGTTCGCCAATTTTTCCTGTCTTCGGCGAGTCTTTCAACCTCATCAAAGGATTTTATTCTGTATTTAGGGGCCTGATAATTGGGCACTTAAACATTCTTCTCCTTCTCCTGGAACTACAAAAATCTTGCTCTTTACAGCTAGCGCTCGCTTCGAAACGCGGACGTCATATCCGTTGGGGGAGTGGATGAAAATGGCTTCTGCGTTACATTGCCGGTAAAAGACAACACAGAGGGCCCAAAAGATCGATGACTTCCCCATGTTAAAACATCTTAAGATGCGCTCGGAATCAAAGAACAGCACAGTTGCTCTACTGTTAGTTTTTATGATCCCTTGCACAAGACATCAAAACAATATAAACTTTGAAGAAATGTCAATTTTGTTTCGTATCTTCAATAATAATATTGGTATGGACTTTCCAAAATCATCTTCTTGTTGAAGTGAATTAGTCAACCACAGCAGATCTCATGCCTAGCCTCCAATCATCATCATCATCATCATCATCATCATCATCATCATCATCATCATCATCATCATCATCATCCATTCATTCATTCCCTTGAGAGCATAGGTCACAGATAAAAGCTCTCCGATCATCCCTGTTCTTGGAATTATTCTCTGCTTCCTTCCATGTGCATCCCTTGTCTCTGAGCACTGTCATAATTTCTCTTCTCCAAGTAAGTCTAGGTCTTCCTCGTTTTCTATTTCCTTGAGGATTCCATGTCAGTGCCTGTCTTGCTATGCTGGTGTCGGGTTTTCTCAGAGTGTGCCCAATCCGCCTCCACTTCCTAGACATGATTTGTAGGTTCAAAGGTTCTTGTCCTGCCATTTCCCAGACCTCCTCATTAGTTTGGACTTTCCAAAATCATCTTCTTGCTGAAGTGAATTAGTCAGCCAACACAGATCTCATGCCTAGATTCCGACTATCATCATCGTCATCGAAATCGTCATCGTCATCATAGTCATCATCATCATCTTGTGTTCCTTGCTCTTAAAAGTGGGTAGTCATGCCTAGAATCCGACTATCATCATCATCATCATCATCATCATCATCATCATCATCATCATCATCATCGTGTGTTCCTTGCTCCTAAACGTGGGTAGTCTTTCTTCTGCGTAGGTCTGAATCCTTTATATCTTGCATCAGCTCATTTTATGTTTTTTTATGCTACCTTATCTTCCCTATCTTCTCTTTTGGCCTTCCATTACGTCTCTTTACTTGATTAGTTGTCTTAATGTTTTTCACGTCTGTCCTCGCTCAATGTTTTGATCTAGTGACTCCTTCCCTGCATCCCATAATCCTTTGACTTTACAGACATGCATTAAACACGCCTATCTGAGCACTGATATTTAGTGAAAGTTCACCAAAGCTATTATATTGATCATTATTCATTTGTCATTATATTAAAACATCAGTGGAAAGTACTTGTGTATTATTTGGCATGCGTGAATTATTAATGATGAGAGAACCAGGCAAGCTTTCTCTTTGAGACAACATATGTATATATGAGGCTGTACGTACTCACACATACACAGAAGGACAGCAGCTGTTACATTTTTGTCTGTGTCACGTAAAGGGCATTAGGAAAACAGTAAGTGGAAGTAAGTACGTGAAAATATGTTGCTGCAAACCTAGGATTAAACAGTATTAAGGAGAAGATAGGAGCACATGGAGGTTTGTCCGTTGTGCAAGAAAGATGATCTTCAGTCATTTGTATGTCCCTTCCGAAACTTTGCCTCTCTAACAGCTCTCCTGTAGGCCTCTCGGTTGTAAGCAAGGTGCACTGTTGCTGATTAATCCAACTGCAGATCATCAACGATGTCTTGCAGCCATCTTCGCCTTGGTCTTCCTCTCTTTCTTTTTCCCATTATGTACCCTTCCAAGACGGTCTTGTTTAAATTATCATGACGTTTAATGTGTCCTAAATATTTAAGTTTTCTGCATTTGATCTTCTTTACTAGCCAATCTCCTTCAATATTACGTTCACGTAGTATGGAATATTTGTTGTTTTTTTTATGTCCTTGATATTCGAAAAACTCTTCTGTAGCATTTACATTAAAAGTATTTATGTGTTTCTCAGCTGTTTTGTTCAGCCTCAAGGTCTCACAGGCATATGGTGCAATGGGAAAGATATGTGTCCTTAGAAATCTTATTTTTGTAGTTCCTCTCCACATCTTCTTTAGTTGTTTTACTTCTTGAAGATCGATAGATTTCCTCCGTTTTATTTCTCTCATTGTATCTCCATTATTAGTTAATAGTGATCCAAGATACTCAAAACTCTCCACTTCTTCTAATTTTTCCCCATTGGTATATATTTCTGCTGCCTTGTTTGTTTTGTCAGTTGTCATCAATTTAGTTTTATTCCTTCTTCTTCTTCTTCGTTCACTTCTACCACCAAAAACCGCACTGTGAACCTACTGAATTCATGCCTGTGGTCCTCGTTAGGTCCCGTGGTCCCCTGTGTGGTCCAAAATAGACCACACGAGATCCACGAGAGGACCACAAGGGGTTCAGAGTATCAGAGTGCTTTAGCCTGTATTCTTGGTGGGTCTCGGAAGCGGGATTGCGTGACACCGTGGTTTTCATTGCACCAGTTTAGTCTAGGGTTAGTTTTATTCCAATTAAGATAGAGGTTTTGCTCTTCACTGTTCTAATGGACTGACATAATTATTTTTTCTATTCCTTTTTGTATTGTGGACAGTAATACTGTGTCATCAGCATATCTAATCTCTGGTATTTCATAACCTCCAATTGTTATGCTATCATAATATTCTTCTCTAACATTTCTCAATATATTTTCAGTTTACAAGTTAAACAAGCAATGCACTCCTGACGGGGCCCTTGTACGTCAATCAAGTTGTTGTTTCCTTTGTTTTATGTCAAACCAAATTGTTGTTTTCCTTGTTTTATATCAAACCAAGTTGTTGTTTCCCTTGTTTTCTGTCAAACCAAGTTGTTGTTTCTCTTGTTTTATGTCAAACCAAGTTGTTGTTTCCCTTGTTTTATGTCAAACCAAGTTTTTGTTTCCCTTGTTTTATGTCAAACCAAGTTGTTGTTTCCCTTGTTTTATGTCAAACCAAGAAGTTGTTGTTTCGTTTGTTTTATGTCAAACCAAGTTGTTGTTTCTCTTGTTTTGTGACAAACCAAGTTGTTGTTTCGCTTGTTTTATGTCAAACCAAGTTGTTGTTTCCCTTGTTTTATGTCAAACCAAATTGTTGTTTCTCTTGTTTTATGTCAAACCAAGTTGTTGTTTTGCTTGTTTTATGTCAAACCAAGTTGTTGTTTTCCTTGTTTTCTGTCAAACCAAGTTGTTGTTTCCCTTGTTTTATGTCAAACCAAGTTGTTGGTTCCCTTGTTTTCTGTCAAACCAAGTTGTTGTTTCCCTTGTTTTATGTCAAACCAAGTTGTTGTTTGCCTTATTTTATGTCAAACCAAGTTGTTGTTTCGTTTGTTTTATATCAAACCAAGTTGTTGTTTCCCTTGTTTTATGTCAAACCAGGTTGTTGTTTCACCATTTATTCTCACTTCTGCCAGATGATCTTTGTCCAGCTTATGTTCGTGTACATGTATTTGCTTAATAAAGGAGTACCCATATTTGATTTGATGCAGTCCTTCTAAAAGATCAAATTATTTCATAATATCATGAGTAGAGACAGTGCTATACACAGTAAATGACTATCAGAAATAGTTACTGCGAGCCCTGTGTGACGTCTGACGGTACGGGAAGAATGTAAGAAGAAGTATGAGAAGCAACAGCAATTGGCTTTAACAGCAGCATCGAAAGAGAACGGACAGCAGGAGGGAGGGGGGGGGGGGGGGTCAATAGAACCACTGCCATCAACGGCTCTGCTTCGCTGCCTAGAAATTTTTTTTCTGGAAATAGCTTGTACCCCAATACTGTTCTCCACATGGCTTCTTGGAATTTTCCTAAGGCATCTTTCTTCAAACGACAAACAAGGGTATAACCAAACGAAAGGCCATTGAGAAAATTACTAAAGACGACAGAAATGGCTGGGCCTCATACTGCGAATGGGAAAAAAAAGCCCGATACAGCCCTACACCGCCTTCACTTGGACACCTCAAGGGAAAAGAAAGAGAGGCAGGCCATTGTAATACCTATGTTACCCATCAGATTTCATGGCAAAAGAGCAAATGTGGAGACGCACAATACAGGAAGAACTAAAGGAAGCGGGAAAGACATGGTTTGAAGTATCCCGACTTGCTCAAGACAGGATTGGCTAGGAGAATCTTTGCTGATGCCCCCCCCCCCCATTGGGAGTACAGAGAACTGATGATGACGATGGCCTTCCTTCAAATCCTCTCAGCCTGTTTTCTATTCCCCAGCTGGTTCTTCATGTTTCCATGGAGTGTACATTAGATTTATAGATTCTGATCTTGAAGTTCCTAAATCTACTTCTGAATGGCGACCGAGTAGACAGAACAGGATATCACGGATACTCTAAACACCTTACTCACTGAGGCAAGCATCATCACAGACCACGAAATGTTCTCGATTGACCCTCAGAGAGAGCAAGTTCTACAAAGTGCAGTCTACATAAAGGAATCATACCTACATTTTTTTTGTTACTGAAATTTTGTTTTTCCAAATATTGATTTCTAAATTTCGTAGGATAATCAAGCCTACTTTACTTTAACACTTTTTCCAAAACCCAAGAATCACCGTTTCCAAATATTGATTTCTAAATTTTCCTACACAAAAAGAAACTCAACTCGCAAACTTGACATGCTGAGGGCAATTTACACACTTACACTAAGCTCACTTGCTGCTTGTCAAATGGTCGCCATATGTGGAATAATTGATTGAAGGGCTGAGGGCATCGATTCAGCTCTTACATCTGGCAACTTTCCAGAGTGTGGATGAATTATTTGCTTTATTAAGGCAAAGATGTCAGAGAAATCACGTCGGAGACAAATTTGCAGGCAGTTCTGATGAGTGATAAGAAAGAAAATGTTTCTGATATTTAAATTACGTGGTAATTTTGAGTTTTACTTGATTGAACTGGATGCGAGAGCATGCATGGAAATCTTGAAAACTCATGTCGATAGCGAAAGGTAAACGGTGCAGGGAAGTTATGATGATTCCGAACCCTTTTATTCTTGGTCTCCCAGCTGGCAGATGGTCTTAGGCGTATGAGTGGTGAAGTGATTAATGCACTAGCCTCTCATGGTGAAGGTCGATGGTTCGAATCCAGCCAGATACGCCCCAGTGACACGGCTGTAGAAATGGGACCTGGCTTTTTCTGGAGTTGGGGAAGGAAAGGTGGGCAGACGAGATGCCGATCACATCATCCTATAGTGTGTCGAAAGGCCAAGAAAACATGGGCACTAACACTATGTCCCATAGGTGCCTTGGTGGCACAACAGAGCTACTTTTATCTACAAGTTCCTGGTCCGAATCCTGACATTTGAGACTGTTGTTCAACAACACGTAGATTCGTCCAGAGCACACGTTGTCCAGTGAGAAAGTAAACTGCATACGGAGAAGATATTAAGGGCATCAAGAGAAGGCAAAGGACATAAGGAGAATTTAAGGGGCATCAGGTAAGAGACATAAGTAGATAGTAAGGGACATAATGAGAAGGTAATGGACATAAAGAAAAGGCAAGGGGTATAAAGAGAAGACAAGGAACATGAACAGAAGGTAAGTGACACAAGGGAGAAGGTAAAGGACATAAAAAAGGAGAGGGGCGTAAGGTAAATGAAGTATAGAGAAGGTAAGGGGCATAAGATGAAGGACATAAAGAGAAGCCAAGGAACCTAAGGAGAATATAAGAAGCATAAGGAGAAGACAAAGGACATAAGGAGAAGACAAAAGACATAAGGAGACGGGAAATGACTTAAAGAAAAAGTAATAGATAGAAAGAGAAGAAAAGAAAGATTTTGAGAAGAAATGGATTATATTAAGAGAATAATGAAAATGCTAAAAACACCAGAAACATCTTAAAATACGGAATCATGGAAAGCAACCCAGACAATGGTTTCTTATTCTTCGTTCGCTTCTACCACTAAGACCGCCCCGTGATCCTGCTGAATCCTCGATCCTGCAGGTCCTGTGGTCCTCGATAGGTCCCGTGGTCCCTGAAAGGACCACACGAGATCATCGAGAGGACCACAAGAGGTTCAGACTATCGTAGGTCTTGAGCCTGTATTCTCGGTGGGTCTCAGAAGCGGGAATGCGTGACACCGTGATTGTCGTTGCACCAGTTTAATCTAGAGTTGGATTTTCTCACCGGAAAACCTCGACGTGTTTTGGGATTCCCGTGTATCCCAGCCGGGTGAGAGGTGCTTGGCCATCCAGTCCAGCGTTGAAGTTTCTCACCTAAAAACCTCAGCGTGATTAGGATACGCATACATCCTCGGCCGGGTGAAAGGTGGTTGCTTTTGCCCTGGTCCAGTGTCTCCGATTTCAGCATTTTGTGGTTGTGGCCGCTCCCCTTCTTAGTTGTGACCAGGACGGAGCTTTTGTCTAGGAGGCCACTAGTAAGTTTCACCCCTGGGTTAAGCCGGCTTAGGCATATTATCCCAGTATGGGCGTGTTTAGGACGTGACCGACCTCTAGAGCAGAGGTACCATGACATGAGTAACCATCAAGTTTCATCCCTGGTTTAAGCCGGTTTAGGTATATTTCACCAGTATGGGTGTATATCGGACGTGGCCGGTCTCTAGAGCAGAGGTGCCGTGATATGAATAGCTCTCGCCGCGAGGCTACTGGACACACCGATTAAGCTTCACTTTATCCTTTCCATCACCTTTTCACATCGGCGCCGCACGGTAACCCTAATTGCTTTTTCGCATTTTCTTCATTGGCAGGGAGGAGTTTCACTCAACGCGCGGCATCCGAAGAATCTCGCCAACAGCGTTTTAACCCGTGGGTTAAGCCGGTTCAGGCAATTCGCCCGGTATGAGTGCACATACGACTTGGCCGACCTCCAGAGCAGAGGTGCCGTGACGAGCAATCCTGACCTCGAGACTACTGATTACTTCACTTAATCCTTTCTTTCACCTTTTCCACAGTGGCGCCGCGCGGCAACCCCATTCGCACATTTCTTCACTAGTCGGGAGGAGCCCCACTCCACGCACGGCAGATGAAGAATCTCGCCAGTAGCGGTAGATGAGCTACCAAACATGACTCTCATTGCCCGAAGCGTTTGGTTTTCAGGCGCCAGATATTCGCCGTCGCCCCTTCTCCTGTCAGTTTGAACAGTTCTGCCACGAGAAGGCCAGGAGCTGGACTTGACTGTCAGAGGGTATTTGAGACGAACGCTTTGGAGACATTTCATTGGAGTGGAGAGAGTATCCCCCGCCCCATCTCCAGCTATAACAGTCCTTAGAGCCACAATGGTTTCTGATAGAAAGCAACCCAGACAATGGTTTCTGATAGAAAGCAACCCAGGCAATGGTTTCATTTCTTGATGGCCTTTTGGCTTTCTCTACCTTTTGGCTAAGATGAAATTGGCTGAGGTCAAAGTTTCCTCTTGGCAGGTAACCTGATCAACATGCCCTTTGGTTAAGACAAAGCGTCGTTATTACTGAACTAAACGAGATGCCCGAGGCCTGCCCTGCACATTGAATGCCCGGGGTATGGTCCACATCTCGTTACGGGTGGACCCGGTGTGCAGTATCACAGTGTCACGGCCTGTTGTTTTCGTTGTCTTAAAATATTTTTTTAAATTTCGTTGTCTTAAAATATTTTTTAAAAGAAAAAGAGACAATGGTTTCTGATAGAAAGCAACCCAGACATTTGTTTTTGATAGAAAGCAAACCCAGACATTTGTTTTTGATAGAAAGCAACCCAGACATTTGTTTTTGATAGAAAGCAACCCAGACAATGGTTTCTGATAGAAAGCAACTGAGGTAATAGTTTCTGATAGAAAGCAACCTAGACATTTGTTTTTGATAGAAAGCAAACCCAAACAATGGTTTCTGATAGAAAGCAAACCCAGACACTGGTTTCTGATAGAAAACATGGAAGATCGATCAACTGAAATGACAATGTGGTCCACACCACCTGCTACAGTTTGGGATGGTAGTTCGGTTACTGGAATGTGTACACGGCAAGCAAACACTGCATAAGTGACATTATCTGAACTGCTTGCTGGTCTGTGTGTCTCCACACAACATGACATTCATTTAGTACTGTTGTAGGTTGCTATCACCGCACAAAGTATTTTCTTATGGTTCACTGTCTGAGACTGGATTACCACTTGGATCACTCTCGTCTCCTCTGAAGCGTGAAGGATTAATAATCCTCATATTACTTTTATCAAGAAAGGTGGAGGGGGGGGGAGGAAGAGACTTTCCGAGATGACGGTCAGCGACCCATAACTGACATGCTTGGACCAGGGCCGGCGAACCGAAGGTGACCAAGACTTCGCCTCAGACAGCCCTCTATGGCCAGTCTCCAAAAAAAAAAAAAATAGTAGACAAAACACTTTTAGATGTGAGAAGAAGAAAAATCGTAGACAGAACACTTTTAGGCGTGAGAGGAAGAAAAATCGTAGACAAAACACTTTTAGATGTGAGAGGAAGAAAAATCGTAGACAGAACACTTTTAGATGTGAGAGGAAGAAAAATCGTAGACAGAACACTTTTAGATGTGAGAGGAAGAAAAATCGTAGACAAAACACTTTTATGCGTGAGAGGAAGAAAAATGGCAAGAGAATTAATTACCTTGGACTTGAACCACGGACTCCGGCAGGAAGAGCAATCGTCTAGCCAAGACAGTGCACAGCATTAATCGACTGCGCTGTCTTGAACATTCAAAATAATAATAATAATAATAATAATAATACTAGCCTGGCTAACGGGGATGGAATCGGTATAGTTCCCATGCCGGTACATAATCTGCTACAGACGTATTCCACAATCTCTGCTTTGTTAGCTCCACTCAGCAACTCATGAAATAGCCACCATAATCCCCCCCCTCCCCAATCGACACATCGCTATGCCTCACAATCTTCACATCATCAGCTGCAGAGAACGTTGTGGTCGCAAATCTGGAGTGATAGAACAGTACCAACGCGGCTTATCTGACGAAGATCGCCTGTTTTGCCTAGGTCGGCCATCGCCTCGATGCGTCATGATTCGCGCAAACGCTACAGAGTTCGTGCAACGTACTGAAGTTCTCCTTGACAGGAAGGGATCGGAAAACTTCCGGACATGATCGAAGTGCAACGATGATGATTCTTTTAATATTTTATCACTGTTTTAACTTTTAACTTTTGTTACACATTTTGTTGTCTTCGATCACAGTCGCAGATTTGCCTCAGTTGTTCATTCTTTTTTTTTCCCCTGTTGTCATGATTTATGATTTTCTGTGACAAAGTTGCCCATTCATCCCAAAGCTACATCTTTGCCCACTGAACGCCTACGCCGACAGTTAAACGTTGTCGTGAAGTGGCTAAGCTCCTGTATCCCTCCTTCTTCTGGGTGGTACCGGGTTCAATTCCAAAAGTGGGATTTTTTCTGGTACACGCCAATAAGGCCCCGGGGTTCACCCAGCCTCTGAAAATGGGCACCAGAGAAATCCTGACAAGGTAAAGGGGCCAGGCTGATCTCATCAGACTAAGGTTATGAAAAATACGGGCCTAACACCATATCCACAAATGCCTACTTTGTGTGAAGGCAGTGACGGATCTTCTTATTTTATAAAGTAATATTTTATGTCAAGGCACTGACGGATCTTCATATTTTATAAAGTAATATTTTGTGTGAAAGCAGTGGCGGATCTTCTTATTTTATAAAGTAATATTTTGTGTGAAGGCAGTGGCGGATCTTCTTATTTTATAAAGTAATATTTTGTGTGAAGGCAGTGACGGATCTTCTTATTTTATAAAGTAATATTTTGTGTGTAGGCAGTAACGGATCTTCTTATTTTATAAAGTAATATTTTGTGTGTAGGCAGTAACGGATCTTTGTAACTTATAAGATATGATCTAGAACTTACTCATTATCACTGCACTAAACAGTTTTTCTCGCTGTCGGTTCTTCTCTAATTTGATTGGCAGAATCTTCTAAATCCTCTAAAACAGCACAACGAAAAAGTGTAAACAAATTATGCCATGAAGAAGAGTTCAACTTTTCATCTTTTTTTTTTTTTTTTGCACTTTCCCCCTCTTTCTTTCGTCTTTGACGTAAAAGCAGGTGGAGTTATTAATGGGTAATTTTTTTTAAAGAGTTGTTTGTTTCGTATTTTGTTTAATTCTGACAACGTAAGCTTCAGCAGCCTTGCCGTTACTGGAATAGTATTTGCAATTCTGATTTCAATTCTTCTGCGTTTTCATAAAGTCATTATTTAAAATGTCATTGCACGCATTGTAAATATCATTGTTTGGGTCCGTCTGTTCAGATTGTATGATTAGTGATTTGTGTCTGTTCAGTTCATGTGTTTGTACAAGGCATGTTCAGTAATGTCGTTAGCACGGAGAATCTTTTTTTTTTTTGTGACATCCCAGGGGATGTTCAAGTGTTGTCTGGTGGTCTTTGTTTATGTTGTCCCTGGTCAGGACTGGATGCCGGCCTGGTGTAGTAGTTAGTGCACTAGCTAGCCAATCGAATTCTATTTGGGATTCAATGGGAATTTTTCTTTTCCTTCGGACCAACCAGTATTCCAATAAACATAGACATGTCCAATAGACAGCGAGACATGTTCTGAAATCCTTATATCAAATGCTGCTAGTCAGTCAGTCATTTGCATGTCCCTTGCGGAACTTTGCCTCCTTAACAGCACTCCTGTAGGCTTCTCGGTTGTAAACAAGATGCCCTGCTGCTGAAGCATCCATCTGCAGATCGTCAACGATGTCTTGCAGCCATCTTCGCTTTAGTCTTCCTCTCTTTCTTTTTCCCATTATGTACTCTTTCAAGACTGTCTTCTCTAAATTCTCATGACGTTTAGTGTGTTCAAAATATTTAACTTTAATTCTCTTTACTAGCCAGCCTTCTTCAATATTAAATTCTTGTAGTGTAGATATATTTGTTCTTTTCTCTGTCCATTACATTTGAAGAACTCTTCTGTAGCATTTACATTCAAAGGCATTTATGTGTTTATCACCTGTTTTGTTAAGTGTCCAGGTCTCACAGGCATATGTTGCGATGGGAAAGATGCATGCCCTTAAAAATCTTATTTCTGTAGTTCTATCTGTTCCTCTCCACAGCTTTTTTTAAAAGCTACATCAAATGCTTTAGTGGCCTAGAAATGCGAAGGCACGAATACCTGACATCTCTAAAGCATGCGAACACAGGTGTGGCTAGGACTTTGTGTAGGTACAGTACACTACGACAAAATAGCATAACCTAAAACTTACGTATAATATGACGAAACAACTACAACCTAACGTTTAACGTAGATTAATAACAATTCATTACGTTTTATTTAACGTAACGCAGGTGTCCCCTAATCGACGTGGAGAATCGATTTACATGCAATTAAAAAAAAAAAAACGTGATGTATGCTAATCTCACGTCAGTGTACCAGATTGTAAATACGTGTATTAAGATCTACATGAGTTACATCCCTTGAGTGCAGGAATCTAATATGGTTGCTCAGTCCTCGGTTTGGTATGATTTAACAACAAACATGTCTGTCTTTATAAAACATATGTTAACATTTAACAGTTAAAACAGGGGGAAAAGTGGAGATTGTTGCTCCAACATAAGGCCATAATCTGCCTCTCCCGTGCATATAAAAAACTTTAACTCAGCCATTTTTTGGTTTCAGGCAAATGAATCAATTTCGTTGGACTGCACCTGGAAGCTGTGACACGTTGGAGTCCTGGGTGACGAAGACGTTAGTGCACTGAGCTGTCATAACCTAAGGTCAGTGGTTCGACACCGTCCGGGGGCTCCCCAGTCGTCCAGTTGTAGAAGTGGGTACTGCTTCTAGAGCTGAGAAAGGAAAGACAGCCAGGTTTGATGCTGACCATGTGACCCTCCAGTCTGCCGTCAGGTCATGGAAGACATGGACATGGACACAATATCCCCAAGGCTCCGAATAACATAACACGGCTACAAAATAAAATGTGACGCGCTACAGGTCAATCAATAAACACATTTACAAAATAAGAACAGACTCCCTCAAAGAATCACAACAGTCGTGGCAAACTGAGCAACTTAAGATCCAAAATGACTGTCAGGAAATCCTCTTGGACGTTGGCAAGGGCGGAGCCGTGTGTTTTGGACGACTGGTAATTTATTACCAAAATTAGCTTTGAAATGGAAAACTCAGGGAAACCGAAGTAAGAGCAGACCAAAGGAGACTTGGAGAAGAACATCAGAGAGGATGCTGGGTAACAGAGGGCTCACCAGGGCAAGAGGGGAAAAACAGAAGGATAGACGTTTGTGGAAAACCTTTGGGGAAGTCCCATATGCCTTAGGTACCAAAAGGTTCAGAGAGATACTGGATTGGGGGGGGGGGGGGGAGGGGGAAGGAGAGATAACAGTTGTACAATTTTGATGTTCACATGCAATACTTGTTTCGTTTTTCTGAAAGCTACGAATAGGATCAAGGGGTTTCCTTGTCAACTCAAGGATGATAATGTTGCCGATCACAGGTTTTCTTCATTTCTCAGAATACAAAAAGAACGTGTTGAATGAGAAACATATTATCCAACACATCCTTATCAATGAATGTTAGAAAACGAGTCCTAAAATGCTATATTGAACCTATCTTGTTATATGGAAGTGAATCATGGACAATAGGCAGGTCTGCAGAAAAATCATTGGAAGCAGCAGAAATGTGGTTTATTAGAAGAATGTTGCGAATCCCCTAGACAACAAAAGTAACTAATGAAGAAGAATGTATAAGATTACCTGGATAGACAAAAAAAAAATATTGTCAAAAAAATAAGAGAGAGACAATTTGCTTTCATAGGACATGCAATGAGAAGAGGGGGCATTGAAAATATTATAACAACAGAAAAAATACAGGGAAGAAGATACAGCGGAGGACCAAGAGAAATGATACTGGACAGTCTGACGGGATGGTGTGAGAGGAGATCATCAACTGAGCTGATGGCCTGCATGAAGGATCGTGTACTCTGGAGAAGCATAATAGCCAACGCCAATCGGCACGGCACCTGATGATAATGACAGAACGAGATGAGAGATGAAATTAATGATGACTGCGGTAAAACTGGTTCTAAGCAATTAAACTCAAGCACATGTGTATTGTTCTCTTTCTCTCTTGCCGGAACTAGCAAAATCATGACTGTGAATCATGACAAGTGAAACATGTTCGACAAACAATGACTGGTAAAACATGACCAACAGTCCATGTCTGGTGAACCATAATCGTCGAAACATAAGTGACAAATCGTGATCCTAAAACTGTAACAGGCGAATTACAGCCGTTTAACAACTGGCGAATCATGATAATAGAACCAGGACTGGAAAAATATGATTGGCGAACCATGCCCGGCAAACCACGAGGGGGGGGGGGGATCATTATTGATGAACCATTACTAACGAAATCATGACTTAAATTATCATGACAGCCGACCTACGGTCGACAAAACTCTACTTTTGACAGTCAAGTACTTCATGAAACATACTGTAATAAAACTCAGGAACACAAATCAGGGACCGTTGTGAATGTACTCATGGTGGAGCTTATTAAGAATCTTGACACGGCAGTTCTCCTCTGCGACAACGCTCTGTCTTGTTCTATCAACAAAAGTAGACAGAGGTATATAGTTCATCATCATCATCATCATGTGCCGTGCCGACTGGCGTTGGCTATTATGCTTCTCCAGAGTACGCGATCCTTCATGCATGCCATCAGCTCAGTTGGTGATCTCCTCTCACACCATCCCGTCAGACTGTCCAGTATCATTTCTCTTGGTCTTCCTCTTGATCTTCTTCCTTCTATTTTTCCTGTTGTTATAATATTTTCAATGCCCCCTCTTCTCATTGCATGTCCTATGAAAGTACATTGTCTCTCTCTCATCTTTTTGACAAGGTTTTTTGTCTCTCCAGCTCTTCTCCTACATTCTTCATTAGTTATTTTTGCTGTCCAGGGGATTCGCAACATTCTTCTAATAAACCACATTTCTGCTGCTTCCAATGATTTTTGTGCAGACTTGCCTATTGTCCATGATTCACTTCCATATAACAAGATAGGTTCAATATAGCACTTTAGGACTCGTTTTCTAACATTCATTGATAAGGATGTTTTGAATAATATGTTTCTCATTCTCTGAAATGCAGTCTTTGCTTGGCCTATTATGTTCCTAATTTCTGTTCTGCATTTCCCATCTGAAGTTATGACTGCTCCAAGGTATTTGAATTGTATATAGTTCAGTTTTACGAAAACATAGAAAGATTGAGGAAAATGATCAAGAACGAGAGTGGCAGAAAGCAAGATCAAGATGTGTGCGCATAAAGGAAGAACATACAAAATCCATTATACTTCTGTCTACTTTTAATGCTAGAACAAGATAGAGCGGGCATGGTTCACCAATCATATTTTGCCAGTCCTGGTTCTATTATCATGATTCGCCAGTAGTTAAACGGCTGTAATTCGCCTGCTACAGTTTTAGGATCACGACTTGTCACTTATGTTTCGACGATTATGATGCACCAGACATGGACTGTTGGTCATGTTTTACCAGTCATTGTTTGTCGAACATGTTTCACTTGTCATGATTCACAGTCATGATTTTGCTGGTTCCAGCAAGAGAGAATGAATGAATGAATGAATAATCTTTATTTTTCAAGGGTAAAGAATTGGGCACGCAGGCCCGTCTTACATTCTGAAAGAGAGAGAGAGGGAGAGAGAGCGGAGAGAGAGAGAGAGAGTAACTGAAATGAATGCAACAGCTACGCAAACGTCCATAACTATCATCAAGTGGCGGATCTAGTATTGAAAAGCACTATATAGAAAACATATAAAACCCTTCCAACCCTCTTTTTGTCCATGCCACACCGGCTTTAGAATCACGTGAAAATAAAATGGGGTGAAAAAAAAGGGGGGGGGGGGGAATTGAATCCAGAAAAGATTTGGAAAAGCTCGGAAAAACTTGTTAAGTTTCCGCTTATACGGTCTTAACAACCGATGATTATTGCAATCCTTCAAAAACGAAAACAACTAGAACGTCAATGATGCAGCAGCTAGCAACTAGCAACTAGCAACTGTTTACATCGTCCTCTGCTCCTTATCAAAGCTGTTAGCTTAGATTACAATAATTCGAAGATAGCTCTAAAGCCACCCCCCCTTCCCAACTGTTTGCGCAAACCACGGCCACTAATTTGTCAGATTTGGCTCTATACGCTCCGCTTTTCGAGATAACAGAACACAGCCCATAATAGCCCATATTGTGTGTGTATATTTGAAATCGTTATCTTCGGAAGATCCGTCTAAAGCGCAATATTTTTGCGGGCTGAGTCCCTGATAAAACGCACGTCTCGTAAAACACCAACAGCTCGAAGGGAGTTAAGCAAGAACGCTGGAGCAACAGATGTCCTCGATTTCAAACGCATTAGGCGGATTTCAAGAGGTGCATCATGAAGGCTTTCACGACCATGTCTCAAAATAGTCCTCCTTCAATCATGATCTACTTAGCGACGCATAACAATGTCTCCAAACCTCTGGTCCTAGGAAGGTTGGCGAAACGCCAAGCAATGAATTACCGGCCCGCGGAGAGTCTTCTGTGCGTGGACAAATATCATTCTAATAATGCTCAACATCATTATGATGTTAACTCCAGCTGGCTTTCTTCACTCATTTAACTCCAGCTGACTTTCTTCACTCATGTTAACTGCAGCTAACTGTCTTCACTCATTTAACTCCAGCTGACTTTCTTCACTCATTTAACTCCAGCTGACTTTCTTCACTCATTTAACTCCAGCTGACTGTCTTCACTCATTTAACTCCAGCTGACTTTCTTCACTCATGTTAACTGCAGCTGACTTTCTTCACTCATTTAACTCCAGCTGACTGTCTTCACTCATTTAACTCCAGCTGACTGTCTTCACTCATTTAACTCCAGCTGACTTTCTTCACTCATTTAACTCCAGCTGACTTTCTTCACTCATGTTAACTGCAGGTGACTTTCTTCACTCATGTTAACTGCAGGTGACTTTCTTCACTCATTTAACTCCAGCTGACTTTCTTCACTCATTTAACTCCAGCTGACTTTCTTCACTCATGTTAACTCCAGCTGACTTTCTTCACTCATGTTAACTCCAGCTGACTTTCTTCACTCATTTAACTCCAGCTGGCTTTCTTCACTCACTCCCTGTCCGACACAGATGAGAAAAAGACTCTCGTAAGCCACAATAGAAGAAAATTGCTAATTGCACAAGTCCCATTAGAACATCAGAAGAAGGGAAGCAGGAATACAGAAAATGAGTGGGCTACAGAACTACGTCACTAATCCTATCCCCGAATACAAACATAAAGTTTCAAAATAAACAAATCCGCCACGGTTTTCCTTGAAAATGACGCGATGTCTATTTTTAGCGTTTCCGGTCACATACAATTACAAATTCCCAACCGGGAAGAAATATTACGGATGAAAGTGGGTTTATTTTTGTTTATTTATTTTCCCACAAAGCAATACAAACAGCTGTCGAAGAATAAAGAGTCAAGACTAGGAATTTTCTTCAAACTATGGCCAAAATTTTTTATTTTAGATATTCTGTTGCAGTGAAGACACATCCATTTTCTCTTGTTCTTGTCACTTGAACTTTGAGTTTATACTGCTGGAAACTGTCTCGCTACTAATCTGGCTGCGCTGCAGATTAAGGACATCAGAAACATAGAGGTAAAGTAGCCAACGGTCCCATAATATCTTTGACAGTCCCGTATTTTAAGCATTTGTTCCTGGAATCTTTTTACTTTGGTCGGGACGCCTAAATGTCTTCTATTTTTTAAAAATGTGTCACATATTGTCCCATATTCCCGTTTTTTGTGGTTTTTTTTTTTTTTTTTGATCGCCGCGTGTTCAGACGTACCCAGAATTTTAAAAATGATCTTTGTGGAAATGTTGATATTCTGAAGACAATTCACAGAGAAGTGCAAGGAGACTGATTGGCATATTTGTAAGTAAAGATATGACGCTATTCTACTGATTAAAATTTGGGGTTAATTTCAGTTTAACTTTAACACCCCAGCCCTTCCCTCACCCTGCCTGACCGAGTGTCCCATATTTGAACTTTGAAAGGATGGTCACGTTAATCTCTCGTTCTCTTGTCCCGTCATTACCCAGAACACACGAGCAGCCAGTAGCAAGAGATTTCCGTTGGTCTTGGGATATCTTCTCGACTGCCTCCCATGTCGGTCCTTTGTTTACCAGTATTTTCTCTGCTGTATGTCTCCGTGTCTCTTTTGGTCGTCCCACGCTCCTCTTATCTTCTTGATTCCACGACAAGGTTGTTCGTTGTGAGGATTCATCTGCCACTCTCAGAGTGTGGGTAGAGAGTGAATAGATGATAACAAATCGTGGGTGTAGGGGGTGGGAAGATTGGGTGGGTGGGTTGATACTTTGAGGCTGAAGGTTTAATGATCATTTATTTAGATCTAAGATCTGTAATCCGAAATAAGAGACTGGCATCTCCGAACTCCGGGCATTCCCATACGTGCTCCGCCTTCTATTCCAACATCCACTGAAGTGTGCGCCTGCTGATGGAGCCAGTCTCACACACACACACACACACACACACACACACCATACACACACACACACACACTGGTTGTGCTTAACGTTCGTTAAATCACTTCGTTCGGAAAAAAAAACACGTCCACTTTCCCTCTCCTCTCCCAACTCGATCATCGTCCAGATGTGTTTGTTGTCACTCAGCCTTATGTCGTCCAGATGTGTTTGTTGTCACTCAGCCTTATGTCGTCCAGATGTTTTTGTTGTCACTCAGCCTTATGTCATCCAGATGTGTTTGTCACTCAGCCTCGTGTCGTTCTCCATACGCAGCCTGTCCAATGTGGCTCTTGCAGTCTCCTCTTTGTCCACTCAAAGGCTACCCTGAATCACTGCCAGCTTGTCCGTTTTCCTGTTGTCTTTGACTCTCACATGACCTTGGCCAGTAGATCCACGTCAGACTGGTTAAACGAGAGCCCTCTGTAAGCTGGACCCTGCAGAAAAAAAAAATGCCTCTTAATTCTCCGTAACATGCTGTGGGAGTCCGTCATAATGACCCTATGCCAGTCGTCCTGCTCCATCAACCATGAAACAGCTTCTGAAGCAGCCTTGACCTCCATTCTTAAGCTCGGAGTGATGGCTACACGGGTTCCTGGCTCTACAAGTACATCCTGTACCTCCGATACTGATTCCAACATGGAAAAGACGTGCTAGGATAACCAGTAAACATAAACCAGCATGTCTACATAGAGCAGAGTGGGATTGCTGAAGGCTTGCCACCAACAGCAAAAAAAAAAAAAACTAACTAAATATTACTGGATTCAAACCTGGGTATTTCCAATGAAACACCCAGTCATGCCTCGTAACCGAAGCTAATAGGCCATACTCTGTCTGTCTAACTGTTTAATGGCTCATGGTCTAATGTGTAGTTGATCTTTCATGATCTAGTCCATCATTTTCAAGTTGTCGATCCTTTTCTATGTTATGGTCGTCGCTAGTATACCTCTAGTATCTATCTCCATCATTGTCACTGCATATCTGTATAGTCCAGTGTTTCTCAAACTGTACCGTACTGCCCCAGGTGGTCATTGAGACTTCCCGGGGGAAGAAGGAGGGGGTTTGGAGGAGGAGGGGAGGCTATAGCAAATGTGACTTGGGAGGTGGTAGTCTGAGAACCATGTGTTTAGACAATTCTGTCTATTGTTTAGACCAGTTGTGTCTGTTGTTTGTGGCAGTTCTGTTTGTTATTTGTGCAAATTCTATCTGTTGTTTGTTTTCAGTTCTGTCTATTGTTGATGTCAGTTCTGTCTATTGTTAGTGCCAGTTCTGTCTATTGTTTGTGCCAGTTCTGTCTATTGTTTGTGCCAGTTCTGTCTATTGTTGGTACCAGTTCTGTCTAGTGTTAGTACCAGTTCTGTCTATTGTTAGCGCCAGTTCTGTCTATTGTTAGTGCCAGTTCTGCCTATTGTTTGTGCCAATTCTGTCTATTGTTGTTTGTGTAAATTCTGTCTGTTTGTGGCAGTTCTGTCTATTGTTAGTGCCAGTTCTGTCTATTGTTGTTTGTGTAAATTCTGTCTGTTTGTGTCAGTTCTGTCTATTGTTAGTGCCAGTTCTGTTTATTGCTTGTGCCAGTTCTGTCTATTGTTAGTGCCAGTTCTGTCTATTGTTTGTGCCAGTTCTATCTATTGTTAGTGTCAGTTCTGTCTATTATTGTTTGTGTAAATTCTGTCTATTGTTTGTGTCAGTTCTGTCTATTGTTAGTGCCAGTTCTGTCTGTTGTTTGTGCCAATTCTGTCTATTGTTAGTGCCAGTTCTGTCTATTGTTAGCGCTAGTTCTGTCTATTGTTAGTACCAGTTCTGTCTATTGTTAGTGCCAGTTCTGTCTATTGTTAGTGCCAGTTCTGTCTATTGTTAATGCCAGTTCTGTCTATTGCTAGTACCAGTTCTGTCTATTGTTAGTGCCAGTTCTGTCAATTGTTAGTATCAGTTCTGTCTATTGTTAGTACCAGTTCTGTCTATTGTTAGTGCCAGTTCTGTCTATTGCTAGTGCCAGTTCTGTCTATTGTTAGTACCAGTTCTGTCTATTGTTAGTGCCAATTCTGTCTATTGTTAGTGCCACTTCTGTCTATTGTTGTTTGTGTAAATACTGTCTGTTTGTGTCAGTTCAGCCTATTATTAGTGCCAGTTCTGTCTATTATTTGTGCCAGTTCTGTCTATTGTTAGTGCCAGTTCTGTCTATTGTTAGTGCCTGTTCTGTCTATTGTTTGTGCCAGTTCTGTCTATTATTGCTTGTGTAAATTCTGTCTGTTTGTGCCAGTTCTGTCTATTATTTATGCCAGTTCTGTCTATTGTTAGTGCCAGTTCTGTCTGTTGTTAGTGCCAGTTCTGTCTCTTGTTTGTGCCAGTTCTGTCTATTGTTAGTGTCAGTTTTGTCGAATACTAGCGCCAGTTCTGTCTGTTGTTAGTGCCAGTTAGTGCTGTTTGTGTCAGTTGTGTCTATTGTTAGTGCCAGTTCTGTCTATTGGTAGTGCCAGTTAGTGCTGTTTGTGTCAGTTGTGTCTATTGTTAGTGCCAGTTCTGTCTGTTGTTAGTGCCAGTTAGTGCTGTTTGTGTCATTTCTGTTGTTGTTTGTGTTGTTGCTTTGACTGACTGTGACAAGTGCTTTGACAGAGTGCATCTGTTCTTGTTTTGAGCATTTCTTTGCAAATACATCTGGTTCGACATCAGCTGATGTATTTAAATGTCCTATCATTTAGCCTATTACCAGCTTGATATCATAAATATCTATAAGTGTCCTGCGATTCACAGTATTAATACTATAAGTATTCTGCGATTCATTACATTAATATAAGTATCCTGCAATTCACTGTGTTACTAATATAAATGTTCTGCGATTCAATGTATCACTACGGTGAGAAAGTCAAACTCTAGATTAAACTGGTGCAACGAAAACCACGGTGTCACGCAATCCCGCTTCTGCGACCCACCGAGAATACAGGCCCAAGCCCTGCGATACTCTGAACCTCTTGTGATTCTTTCGGGGATCTCGTGTTGTCCTCTCGGGGACCACAGGAGGACCATGGGACCTATCCAGGACCGCAGGAGTAAATTCAGTAGGATCACAGGGCGGTCTTGGTGGTAGAAGCGAAAGAAGAAGAAGAAGAAAAGAAGAAGAAGAAGACTGTATTACTATACTGGTACCACGGATGTCTGTTAACTGATCTGTATGGATAATGATTTGAGTGAATTCTGATTTCATTTCTTAACAAAGTACAGAAATGAAATAAGACAGTAACCACCGACCATCAGATAGGAGAGAATTGTGTTACTTTTGTGTGACTTGAAAATGACAAATATTAGAGAGAGAGAGAGAGAGAGAGAGAGAGTCATTTAACTGGATGATAAACAAAGGAAAAGACAAAGATGGACTGCTCCCAATTACTCCGCAGAGATGGAATGCACAAGTAAGGTCTTGCAGGCGGAAAAGACAGCATATTCTCACTGAAAGCTCCAGAAATTGAAGTTGTCTTATCGATTTTCTACTCAGTCGCATAAACTCTTGCATTTTGTCAAATCCTGCCCTCGCCGTAGCCTCCATCTTGAATTTCGGGAGTGGGGTTTTGTCTGTCTTCCAAGAAGTGGAAATTTTTAAGTAGTCTTTAGAAACAATGCCCAGGCCGTTCCCCTTTCTGGTAATCCCCAACCCCCACCCCACCCCCAGTTCTCCTAGTCAGATTCCTATACTTTAATGTGATGTGTCTGGTTTTGGCAACTCTCAGTTGCAGAAGACTAAGATGGTTGAGGGCGTGTAGTAAGAGTACATTTTCTTCTTCTTCTTCTTCTTCTTCTTCTTCTTCTTCTTCAGAGTTGGCCCTCAAAAGGGCGTTGTGTCGCGGTATGCGCCTTTCGCCCCAGCACATCCACCTTCACTACTGGCAAGAAAAGAGGACAAGCAAATCACTGAGCAAATACAAAATGGCGAATCTCCGAAAGGAACGGGGTCTTTCTATTGCTAGTGCCAGTTCTGTCTATTGTTAGTACCAGTTCTGTCTATTGTTAGTGCCAATTCTGTCTATTGTTAGTGCCACTTCTGTCTATTGTTGTTTGTGTAAATACTGTCTGTTTGTGTCAGTTCAGCCTATTATTAGTGCCAGTTCTGTCTATTATTTGTGCCAGTTCTGTCTATTGTTAGTGCCAGTTCTGTCTATTGTTAGTGCCTGTTCTGTCTATTGTTTGTGCCAGTTCTGTCTATTATTGCTTGTGTAAATTCTGTCTGTTTGTGCCAGTTCTGTCTATTATTTATGCCAGTTCTGTCTATTGTTAGTGCCAGTTCTGTCTGTTGTTAGTGCCAGTTCTGTCTCTTGTTTGTGCCAGTTCTGTCTATTGTTAGTGTCAGTTTTGTCGAATACTAGCGCCAGTTCTGTCTGTTGTTAGTGCCAGTTAGTGCTGTTTGTGTCAGTTGTGTCTATTGTTAGTGCCAGTTCTGTCTATTGGTAGTGCCAGTTAGTGCTGTTTGTGTCAGTTGTGTCTATTGTTAGTGCCAGTTCTGTCTGTTGTTAGTGCCAGTTAGTGCTGTTTGTGTCATTTCTGTTGTTGTTTGTGTTGTTGCTTTGACTGACTGTGACAAGTGCTTTGACAGAGTGCATCTGTTCTTGTTTTGAGCATTTCTTTGCAAATACATTGGTTCGACATCAGCTGATGTATTTAAATGTCCTATCATTTAGCCTATTACCAGCTTGATATCATAAATATCTATAAGTGTCCTGCGATTCACAGTATTAATACTATAAGTATTCTGCGATTCATTACATTAATATAAGTATCCTGCAATTCACTGTGTTACTAATATAAATGTTCTGCGATTCAATGTATCACTACGGTGAGAAAGTCAAACTCTAGATTAAACTGGTGCAACGAAAACCACGGTGTCACGCAATCCCGCTTCTGCGACCCACCGAGAATACAGGCCCAAGCCCTGCGATACTCTGAACCTCTTGTGATTCTTTCGGGGATCTCGTGTTGTCCTCTCGGGGACCACAGGAGGACCATGGGACCTATCCAGGACCGCAGGAGTAAATTCAGTAGGATCACAGGGCGGTCTTGGTGGTAGAAGCGAAAGAAGAAGAAGAAGAAAAGAAGAAGAAGAAGACTGTATTACTATACTGGTACCACGGATGTCTGTTAACTGATCTGTATGGATAATGATTTGAGTGAATTCTGATTTCATTTCTTAACAAAGTACAGAAATGAAATAAGACAGTAACCACCGACCATCAGATAGGAGAGAATTGTGTTACTTTTGTGTGACTTGAAAATGACAAATATTAGAGAGAGAGAGAGAGAGAGAGAGAGAGAGAGAGAGAGAGAGTCATTTAACTGGATGATAAACAAAGGAAAAGACAAAGATGGACTGCTCCCAATTACTCCGCAGAGATGGAATGCACAAGTAAGGTCTTGCAGGCGGAAAAGACAGCATATTCTCACTGAAAGCTCCAGAAATTGAAGTTGTCTTATCGATTTTCTACTCAGTCGCATAAACTCTTGCATTTTGTCAAATCCTGCCCTCGCCGTAGCCTCCATCTTGAATTTCGGGAGTGGGGTTTTGTCTGTCTTCCAAGAAGTGGAAATTTTTAAGTAGTCTTTAGAAACAATGCCCAGGCCGTTCCCCTTTCTGGTAATCCCCAACCCCCACCCCACCCCCAGTTCTCCTAGTCAGATTCCTATACTTTAATGTGATGTGTCTGGTTTTGGCAACTCTCAGTTGCAGAAGACTAAGATGGTTGAGGGCGTGTAGTAAGAGTACATTTTCTTCTTCTTCTTCTTCTTCTTCTTCTTCTTCTTCAGAGTTGGCCCTCAAAAGGGCGTTGTGTCGCGGTATGCGCCTTTCGCCCCAGCACATCCACCTTCACTACTGGCAAGAAAAGAGGACAAGCAAATCACTGAGCAAATACAAAATGGCGAATCTCCGAAAGGAACGGGGTCACGAACTAGGCCAGGCCTGAGATACAAGAATGATTGTAAATCTACAGAGAGAGATTTTTCTGTCCACTATGAAAACTTGGAAGAACTGGCGAAATATAGTGCCACATGAAGAGCCTTGTGCTTAGGAGTGTTTGACATTTGATAAGGAAATGAGGGTCAAGCGTTAATAGAAGAATAGAAGAACAAGCAGAAAGACAGTGGAACTTGCGCGATACAAACACGGTTTGTTGCTAGTGTGGTCGAGTTACATGATTCAAACGCTAGTATAAACGAAGCATGGGCGAAGCTACTCAGATGCAGAGCAACATTCACAAACAGCTAACTTCTTCCTGTCTTCAAATGGTATATCAAGGACGCAAAGAGCCATTGTTATGGTGATATTAGAAGGTCTCTGTTTATATTCTTATGCTAAGCCTTCAAGCTCCGCACGAGAAATGTACATATGACACAAACAACATCCTGAAGGTGGTCATATCTGATGAAAGCAGCCATGGCAGTGGAGAAATGAGACGCCAGGACCTGTTGCAGGATGACCTCTGTGTGAGAAAGCAAAGACGTCACACTTGGCCATCATTGAAACTAATCCAGGCAAAGCTGGACAACAACTTTGACAAGTTAAGACGGATTGTTACGTTCTTCTGGAATATTCGGCTTGAGAATGTTTGAAGAAGAGGAAGAAAATAGTTTGCCTACACGGAGCATAATAAGTTCTAAATCTGAAATTGTGAGAATATCCTAAACACTAGTACACCAGAAGCCTCATTTCAACAGACAGCAATATTGAGAAGAAAATATCCACAAGAACTGGACAGGCATCTCAGACCTTTAACAAATTAGCAAAGATATGGAAATCTCATATTCTCCATTCCAATCTCAAGATCAGAAACTATAAATCCAATGTTCGCTGCATTTTGTTGTATGCAGCCGAGACATAGAGAACTAGTCAGAGAGGCGAAAGCAGACTGAAAGGATTTAAAGGAAGATGCCTTATGAAAACTTTAAGAATACACTGGAAAGTGCGCATGACAAATTAGAAAATAATCCAAATAACGGGCATTGGGCATATCACTGACGAGGTGAAACAAGATGGAACTGGCTGGGCCACATACTACAAATGGAAAGAACAAGACACCCCTCTACCGCCTTGACTTGGACACCTCAAGGGAAAATAAAGAGGGACATGCCATTGGGGCTATGGAGACGCACAATATAGGAAGAACTAAAGGAAGGGGGAAAGACGTGATCTGATGTATTCTGACTTGCTCAAGACAGGATTGGCTGGAAAATCTTTGTTGATTGCCTTATGCTCCATCGGTGGTATAGAGGACTGATGATGATGATGATGATAAACACATGCGCGATGAAGAACGTTGATAAAAAATCTTCTGGTGGATGTGGCAGAGGACAGAAGTGTTCGCTATGACGCTATGGTTGGCTGACCATAGACATCATTTCATTTCCAAGAAGTGTTTGCTTGGATTTAAAGGTCGTGTCACAAGAGAATGATGGACGATAGGTTGATCATTGTTATGGTGTAGCTAAACAAGAAGCGTGGAAGAGTGGCTCTATGAACGGTATCATTCCATTGTATTCTATCTATGTCATGAGGGTGTCTTACTTCGTGAGTGTTGCCATTAGTAGCTCTAGGTCCAAAGTCTTTCAGGGCTGCACATTCAGTATGTCAACATTAGACCCCAATCCTCTGTACATTCAGTATGTCAGACCTTGGACCCAAATCTTCTGTACATTCTCTATGTCAAACAGTGGACCCCAAACTTCTGTACATTCAATCTGTCGAACCTTGGACCCCGATCTTCTGTACTTTCAGTATGTCAAACCTTTGACTCCAGTCTTTTGTACATTTAGTATGCCTATCCTGGACTTCGATCTTCTGTATATTCATTACGCCAAACCTTGCACTCCAGTTCTTCTGTACATTCAATATGCCACACGTCTTAACTCCAGTTCTTCTGTACATTTGTTTCTCTAAACCTTTAACTCTGATTCTTCCATGTTTTTCTACACTCTGATTTCTCCACATTCACAAACGGTGCATCTTTATGGCTCTAATTCCGACTTTACTGTTTGCATCTCCGATTTAACTGTTTGCATCTCCGACTTTACTGTTTGCATCTCCGACTTTACTGTTTGCATCTCCGACTTTACAGACCTAGATCTCATATTGCACAAACTGATGGTGGATGGCATTTCATAATCGCTTGTTGGATGTAAAAACGCTTGAAGCTTGAAAACAGCGTTTTTCAACCCTTGTGCCCCCAGGTAACCTATCAACTCTTTTGCCACCAGGTAGTCTATCAACTCTTTTGCCCCCAGGTAATCTATCAACTCTTTTGCCACCAGGTAACCTATCAACTCTTTTGCCACCAGGTAATCTATCAACTCTTTTGCCCCCAGGTAATCTAACAACTCTTTTGCCACAAGGTAGTCTATCAACTCTTTTGCCCCCAGGTAATCTATCAACTCTTTTGCCCCCAGGTAACCTATCAACTCTTTTGCTCCCAGGTAACCTATCAACTCTTTTGCCCCCAGATTACCTATCAACTCTTTTGCCACCAGGTAGTCTATCAACTCTTTTGCCCCCAGGTAACCTATCAACTCTTTTGCCACCAGGTAATCTATCAACTCTTTTGCCCCCAGGTAGTCTATCAACTCTTTTGCCCCCAGGTAATCTATCAACTCTTTTGCCACCAGGTAGTCTATCAACTCTTTTGCCACCAGGTAACCTATCAACTCTTTTGCCCCCAGGTAACCTATCAACTCTTTTGCCCCCAGGTAACCTATCAACTCTTTTGCCACCAGGTAACCTATCAACTCTTTTGCCACCAGGTAACCTATCAACTCTTTTGCCACCAGGTAGTCTATCAACTCTTTTGCCCCCAGGTAACCTATCAACTCTTTTGCCACCAGGTAGTCTATCAACTCTTTTGCTCCCAGGTAATCTATCAACTCTTTTGCTCCCAGGTAATCTATCAACTCTTTTGCCCCCAGGTAACCTATCAACTCTTTTGCCACCAGGTAGTCTATCAACTCTTTTGCCACCAGGTAACCTATCAACTCTTTTGCTCCCAGGTAACCTATCAACTCTTTTGCCCCCAGGTAATCTATCAACTCTTTTGCCACCAGGTAACCTATCAACTCTTTTGCTCCTAGGTAATCTATCAACTCTTTTGCCACCAGGTAACCTATCAACTCTTTTGCCACCAGGTAATCTATCAACTCTTTTGCTCCCAGGTAACCTATCAACTCTTTTGCCACCAGGTAATCTATCAACTCTTTTGCTCCCAGGTAACCTATCAACTCTTTTGCCACCAGGTAACCTATCAACTCTTTTGCCACCAGGTAGTCTATCAACTCTTTTGCCCCCAGGTAACCTATCAACTCTTTTGCCACCAGGTAATCTATCAACTCTTTTGCCCCCAGGTAGTCTATCAACTCTTTTGCCCCCAGGTAATCTATCAACTCTTTTGCCACCAGGTAGTCTATCAACTCTTTTGCCACCAGGTAACCTATCAACTCTTTTGCCCCCAGGTAACCTATCAACTCTTTTGCCCCCAGGTAACCTATCAACGCTTTTGCCACCAGGTAACCTATCAACTCTTTTGCCACCAGGTAACCTATCAACTCTTTTGCCACCAGGTAGTCTATCAACTCTTTTGCCCCCAGGTAACCTATCAACTCTTTTGCCACCAGGTAGTCTATCAACTCTTTTGCCACCAGGTAACCTATCAACTCTTTTGCTCCCAGGTAATCTATCAACTCTTTTGCCCCCAGGTAACCTATCAACTCTTTTGCCACCAGGTAGTCTATCAACTCTTTTGCCACCAGGTAACCTATCAACTCTTTTGCTCCCAGGTAACCTATCAACTCTTTTGCCCCCAGGTAATCTATCAACTCTTTTGCCACCAGGTAACCTATCAACTCTTTTGCTCCTAGGTAATCTATCAACTCTTTTGCCACCAGGTAACCTATCAACTCTTTTGCCACCAGGTAATCTATCAACTCTTTTGCTCCCAGGTAACCTATCAACTCTTTTGCCACCAGGTAATCTATCAACTCTTTTGCTCCCAGGTAACCTATCAACTCTTTTGCCACCAGGTAACCTATCAACTCTTTTGCCACCAGGTAGTCTATCAACTCTTTTGCCCCCAGGTAATCTATCAACTCTTTTGCTCCCAAGTAATCTATCAACTCTTTTGCTCCCAGGTAATCTATCAACTCTTTTGCTCCCAGGTAATCTATCAACTCTTTTGCCACCAGGTAGTCTATCAACTCTTTTGCTCCCAGGTAATCTATCAACTCTTTTGCTCCCAGGTAACCTATCAACTCTTTTGCTCCCAGATAACCTACCAACCCTTATACCCCCAGGTAACCTATATAATACTCTTTTCTTAAAATCCTGGCATAATCCCTGCATTAAAATATTTACCTGATGTGGTGGTGACGGTGATGGAAGCGAAGGAAATGGTACAGATGGACAAATATGCGATGGCGAAGCTTTGTATACAGTCTAGACAATTTTTGTGAAGATTTAGTAAAAACCTCCTCTCCTTCTCCTCCTCCTCCTCCTCATCATCATCATCAATCATCACCGTACACCGTGTATAACGCTAACAAACTTAATTACTGCATTTTCCCCCCACAAAACACAAATGCGCAGATAACACCTGTCCCAAACTTCACCGTCGTCCTCACCCGCCACCCCCACACCCCCCCACCCCACCTCACCATAAAATATATCTAATATATATATATATATATATATATATATATATATATATATATATATATATAAGTAAGCACTTGATGTAAGCAGAGGGGAACAAAATCCTGTTTTTCCCTTTAGCTCTACCAAGTAGAGGCTGCCTCTACCACGGAAAATAAGAATAAATAAACGTATAGTTTAACAAATGTTAATCAGGCCTGGCTTGCGGTATACGCCACGTGAAAGTATAGGCTCCTCCCTCCCCCTTGTGTAGAACTGACAATGACTTTTTAATCCGCCTGTCCTGGACAAAGAACAGAAGCATGTAGCTAAGCTTAACCTACCTTTCTGGAAGCTAATTTCTTTCTTATATATTTACAAACGTTTAAAACTCAAAGGCAAACGATAAGTACATGTAAATAAGTAGTTACTGTGAAATGAGATTTATTTTTTAAATTAGCTTTTATTAGGGATATCTCAGTCGCGATAGGCGTCATCTCTAAGATTTTCTCGCTCTGTGTAGAAAATGTTTAACCCGTGTGCAGATATATTCTCAAAATGTTTAACCCGTGTGCAGATATATTCTCAAAATGTTTAACCCGTGTGCAGATATATTCTCAAAATGTTTAACTCGTGTGCAGATATATTCTCAAACAAATATTTTATGCACAATTGTGCGTCGTATCGTCAAACCGCTGCGTATAATGTAACATTCTCATGGGGGAAAAGTATTAAAATTCTAAGAACTCAGCAAAACAAACTCATGTAACTCTGTCATATTCTTTCTTCAGAGCTGATATAGCACAGAGTAGCATCAGAAAACTAAAAGCAGCCTTTTATACGGTTGTTGTTGTTCTTGTTTTTTTTCGTCTCTTTTTGGCGTGAGTCGTGATGCGCTATATGATGTGTGTATGTGTGTGTGTGTGTGTGTGTACTCATAGGGAACATTGGTCACGATCTCTTGCGAAACCCTTGAATACCACCCCACCTTCCCCCCCCCCCAACCCTAGTTGAAAAACCCTGAGCTAAAGGCTTTGCCGGCGTACATTAACTTTAAAAAAGTGCGGATCTACCATCAGTTTTTGCCACCCATTTACGTCGACAGCATAAAATTCACAGCAAGAAAATGTTTTTTTTTGAGGATTAACAACACAACTCCGCTGTTGGCCCAGGTCATCTTCCCTTTATCCTAGCCCCATGTTGCCGTAAACGCTTGATGTAACAGGCAAGACTGCAGCCACTCTGACTTCCTGCGCATGCGCAGTTGTACGTGATTACGCCTTCATAGAACAATGATGAATGATTACCCTTTGATCCATCTGTTCTGATGTTCTGGGAACAGGGAAAGTGCTAAGAGCTGGAAGGAAAGAGGTTAATATGTTTGCTATTTCAACATCCTGGCTTGTTTTTTTTTTTTGGAACACAAAATGCAGAACTGCGCATGCGTCTACCTCTTCGATTTCTTGTTGATTTTTTTCGGCCATTTTTTGTTGTCCATCTTTTTGTAGTTTTTTTTAAAAAATTCATTTTTTTTTTTCATTTTCTGATCGGCCTTTGAAAATCTGATCTTGAATTGATATATAGTTTTAAAAAAACCTCCTCTCCTCCTCCTCCTCCTCATAATCATCATCATCATCATCATCAATCATCACTGTACACTGTGTCTAACGCTAACAAACTTAATTACTGCATTTTCCCCCACAAAGCACAAATGCGCAGATAACACCTGTCCCAAACTTCACTAAATCTTCACAAAAATTGTCTAGACTGTATACAAAGCTTCACCATCGCATATTTGTCCATCTGTACCATTTCCTTCACTTCCATCACCGTCACCACCACATCAGGTGGTGCTCAATTAGAGCAAAAGCAGTAAATTGCCCTAATCACAGCCTTCAAACACATTCCACAGCACACTAGTAATAATACAGAGGACAGGAACATTAATCCACAGGACAGTAGCAATAATACAGAAGACAGGAATATTAATCCACATGACAGCAGCAATAATACAGAAGACAGGAATATCAATCCACAGTACAGTAGCAATAATACAGAGGACAGGAACATTAATCCACAGGACGGTAGCAATAATACAGAGGACAGGAACATTAATCCACACGACAGCAGCAATAATACAGAAGATATGAATATTAATCCACAGGACAGTAGCAATAATACAGAGGACAGGAACATTAATCCACAGAGCAGTAGAAATAATACGGAGGACAGGAACATTAATCCACAGGACAGTAGCAACTTTACTTTGAGGCAACATTCAAAGGAACAACAAGGTCGCCATTTCGAGTGACGTGAACTTTTCAAGTCTATAGGCCTTCTCTCTCCCTCCCCCACCCTTCGTCTCAGCATGTAATTATTTACAGTTGCGACCTCGATCATCACATATTCTTTGCTCGCTCTTCGGGTTAAATAAAGCATGCTCCAGGCATACAACACATCCTGACCTCTGTTTGCAAACACAGGCCAAGTCAGGCAGTTGCGTCTTTTAAACAACTACAAACGTGCATTTAAGAACTGGCTTTTTACAGGGCTGTAAATTTACGTTACCGAGAGACAGGTCTGTTTTATAGACTCAGTTTTTCTATGAATGAGGTCCACAACCAGGTCTTGTGAATTCAGATTTCTGTTTTACAGATCCTTACATCACTTCCTTGGTTCATTACTGCTATGTCGGATAACGTTGATGATTACTCGTCTCCACTTTGTGTGGTCTTTGGTGTTTCCTAAAAATCCTAATTATTTTCCATTTTCCCATTCCGCTGGGATATATTTTTCCCTCTTGGCTTCACTCTTCTTCTTTTTCCCTTGAATTTTGCCGAGTTCTTAACTTTTGTCTTCTAGTGACACATCCGTGAAATTTTGTCTGTATTTGTCTTACCAACTTGTTAATCTATTTCATTTATCTAAAATGGATCTGATATATCTAAATGAAAAGCTCCAGATCTTTCTTCTTCTTCTTCTTTCTCTAACAAAATTAGTCTGTAAACCAGTTACTGAGTCCACGGGGTTGGGACAACCAGGGCAAGAACAAGCACTCCGTAGTACTTGTGCCAGCGTAGCTAGTTGCAGCAACAAGTTCGGAAAGTGGAAAGCATCATAAGAAATCTGAATTCAAAATGACGCGCATAGGTACTCAGAGAGAGAGAGAGAGAGAGAGAGAGAGAGATGGCGGGGGAGATGGAAGACAGAGGGATGGAGAGAGAGAAATATAGTGAGGGCGACAGAAGGAGTGAGAATGAGGGAGAGAAGGGGGAGAGAGAAATGGGGAGCTGGAGGGAGAGATGGAAAGAGATGGGGGAGATAGAAAGAGAGAGGGGGAGAAAGGGGAGGGAGAAATGGGGAGCTGGAGGGATAGATAGAAAGAGAGAGGGGGAGAAAGAGGGAGGGAGAGAGAGAGAGAAGAGCGAAGTTTTTTTTTTCAAATGGGAACACAACTTTCACGCTCGGCCGCGTAGATAGCGCCCTGTTCCTCATGGCTAGGCGGCTGTTCTCACTGCCGGAGCCCGCAGTTCGATTCCCAAGTGACTCTTTTGTCATTTTGTTCCCCTTCACATAGCATCTATTTCTCCAGTGTAACCATTTAACAATAATTTAATACCAGCGTATTATCACGGATGTATAAAGAGTGTTGCCGTGGTGTGGTGGTTAGTGTACTTGCCTGCCGATCAGAAAGTCCTCGGTTCAATTCCGCACTCGGCGGAATTATTTTGGACCGGTTGGCACCGGGGTCAACCCATCCTCAGAAAAAAAAGGTTGCCTGGGGTTTCCTTAGGAAAACAAAAGCAGCGAGGCAAGGTACTGGCATCCCTACCTCAAATGCTGTAGTGGCCTAGAAATGTGAAGGCACTAACACTTCACACCTCTAAAGGTAAAGGTAATCCTTAGAGGCACATAGGGATATGGTGTTAGTGCCCATATTTTCCTTGACCTGTCAGCACACTAGAGGGTGATATGACTGCCTTTCCTTCCTCAACTCCATAAGAAGGGTAACCATTTCTACAGCTGGGTGACTGAGGCGCCGCTGGCCTGATTCGAACCCCCGAACTTCGCCAGTGCACTAACCACTTCGCCACTCAGATATCCCACACATACGGGATGCAAATGTTACGGGACGTAGATTTAGACAACAACAATAAAATGTTAAATGAGTAGTACGTTTTACCTCGTATGCGTAGACAGACAGACAGACAGACAGACAGACAGGCAGGCAGTCAGATAGATAGATAGATAGATAGATAGATAGATAGATAGATAGATAGATAGATAGATAGATAGATAGATAGAACAAAAAGTCATAATTGTGAGAATCCAGCTCTCAAACAAATCAGTGACAAGTCTTTCTCTTCTCTCTCGCTAGAAGAATATTCAGTCGCTCATCCCGTCAGTAGTTAGTTCTTTGCATTATAAAAATTTAACAACATGTTAGAGCAAACCGCTGTCATCTGGTCTGGTTCGTCTGTCACCATATTTTAATATAATTTTTTAAAAATTAAATGTTGGCTATAGCGAAGCTATCGACCGAGTTTGACCGTTCCTAGACGTAATATCGTAGTATGGTTTACCCCCACCCGTTGTCTATCGAGAAGGGGAGCGGAGAACAGCGATGGATTAACCCCTAGCTAGGCCCCCAAAGCTAAACTTTGTAAGGGCCTGTTTACTACATGACTTGTATGACACAGACCAAAAACAACTGACGCGTCACTGTCATGTGGACTTTCGTGCCGAGAGCGACGCTGACTAGTTTCGCTTTTAGACTGTTGTAGTTGCAAAAATGGCGTTCTCACTGAGTGGCTGGTCCTCAAGGACTGAAACGAGAGACCAGTGATGAACATTCTGTGCCATACTCACTGACACAGACGGTGGAGCGATTATGGCAGTATCTCGTTCAGCATATGCTAGTGCAGCAGTGATACTTATACATGATTGTCACCTGAAAGCAATTATTATTTGCAGTTCTTTTTCCTTCACCCCAGCCGTCTTCCTCTTCGAGGACACTAAGCTTAAGCTTCTTCAGCCTAAAGGGTAATCCGCAATTGGGGGAGGAGGGAGTACACTGCCCCACCATGGATACCCATATTCCATCTATCTCTCAGCTATTATACCAATTTATTTCACCTATAATTTACATCTGCGCATTTGCCTCTTGCTACCTGTTCTCTGGAAGATCTGGCGCACCAGAAACTCGTTACTTTCTCATCTGGAGCAACTTTTTTTTGCTTGTGAAGTGTCTTCCAGAGTTCTAGTCGGGTGCTGGCTGGCTGATAGATTGCCTTCTTTTTTGCCTCATGTTTTGTATGGTACATCTAATCTGGAGTAATAGGCATGCAACAACAAGAAAAATAAGGACAATAAACAAAGCTAATAGAAAAGTTTTTCCTCGTAAACATCTAGAACAAATGCTCTGAGCTGATGTGATAAGCAAAAAAAAAAGGGGGGGGGGGGTAAAGAACACGTCTTTTCTCAGTTTGAAGTTCGTGGTATACTCTTTGGTTCTTCGTGAGACTCTTCTGTGACAAGAGAAGGAAGATGAAGGTGTCTGGCGCAGTTTTGCCAGAAGAAATGAGAACGGGAAGAACGTGTTTATGAGGGAGGAAAAAGGGAAAGCACAAGAAATCAGCAAAGCAACTAATATTTCTGCAGGAAACCTTGTTCAAAGACAGCATTAAAGACAAAACAATAAATAATAATTTAAAAAAAACAAGATTCACTCTATTTAGAAAGCACAAACTTTTGTGGATCTGTCTTGTCTTGTATTGTGCAATCTCCCTGTAACTGCGAGCTGGTGTTTTTGCAGGCGATGCTGTGGTGGTGTTGAGGCACAGCGTCGCATCGGTGTGGGAGCCGATTATGGCCGCTACTTTTTCAGTCCTGGAGTACAGATAAAAAGCAGGGGGTGTGCAGTGCTTCTTTAGCAAACTCCACCACCATGGGGATTATGGCGATCCCTGCCCCGTTAGCCAGGCTAGGCGTGTTATTGGTGGTACCACGGAGAGGTGGGACAGGGTCTTGGTCAGCTATGGTTCGCTAACCCAGACGCTAGCATATCAAATATGGGTCGCTGGTTGCTAATCGGACAGGCGTCTTCACACCCCCCCACCCCACCTCACTTTTTGTGGATCTATATCCGAGTCTTCTCCCTTGACTTAAGATCTCACTTTCTCTATGGCCCATGCCAAGCAGGTGTAGGTCGTCACTGATTTCCATAACCATCTGTCCTTTGCTTTTTCTATAACATGGGCCGTGCTCCGTGGCACTCTATTAGCCCGTCAGGTATCTTGTTTCTTTGTCTTCCTCTGTCCCTCGTCCCTGCAGTTTCCCCCTTGTCATTATGTGTTCCAGTATGCCTCATAACATGTCCTACAAATCTGGATTGACAGGTTCTGAGTCTTGTCATAATTTCTCTCTTTTGCCCAACCTCATTTAGAACTCTTCATTTGTTTTCTTTGACTTATTAGAACATAAATTACAGATAAAATATATCAGTTTGTTGTTGTCCTACATATAAAGTGCATCAGTGCATTATTTTACTCCTCGAGTTTCTGAATAGTTTTCTATATGTTTCTGAGCTTTACTGAGAAATGTACCCCAGGATACAACGAATCGCATAAAGGGTTGTCAATCAGTCATGCCTCTTTATCTATCTATCTATCTATCTATCTATCTATCTATCTATCTATCTATCTATCTATCTATCTATCTATCTATCTATCTGTCTGTCTGTCTGTCTGTCTGTCTGTCTGTCTGTCTGTCTGTCTTTGTTTTGTCCAGTGCGTTATCTACGAGTATTGAATTTACGTGTATCTGACCACTGTTATCTGTGATGTGCTGTATTTGACATCCCGTTCCATATTATCGCCTTAAGTACGTCCCTGATACCCAATTATCCACTTTATTCTGCGGATTAAGGTCACTTCCATTTTTGTGTTACAGACATTTGCAGATGGTTGTTCTGGTCTCAGTGTGGTCAAGTGCCCCAAAAGTCTTTGTCCGCCATCTCTCTACGCCTATCATCACCTGTGTTGGGCCATCTCTCTACGCCTATCATGACCTGTGTTGGGAAGTTTCTCTACTCTTATCATGACCTGTGTTGGGCCATCTCTCTACGCCTATCATGACCTGTGTTGGGAAGTTTCTCTACGCTTATCATGACCTGTGTTGGACCGTCTCTCTACGCCTATCATGACCTGTGTTGGGAAGTTTCTCTACGCTTATCATGACGTGTGTTGGGCCGTCTCTCTACGCCTATCATGACCTGTGTTGGGCCGTCTCTCTACGTTTATCATGACCTGTGTTGGGCCGTTTCTCTACGCTTATCATGACCTGTGTTGGGCCATCTCTCTACGCCTATCATGACCTGTGTTGGGCCATCTCTCTACGCCTATCATGACCTGTGTTGGGCCGTTTCTCTACGCCTATCATGACCTGTGTTGGGCCATCTCTCTACGCCTATCATCACCTGTGTTGGGCCATCTCTCTACGCCTATCATCACCTGTGTTGGGAAGTTTCTCTACGCTTATCATGACCTGTGTTGGGCCGTTTCTCTACGCCTATCATGACCTGTGTTGGGCCGTCTCTCTACGCCTATCATGACCTGTGTTGGGAAGTTTCTCTACGCTTATCATGACCTGTGTTGGGCCGTTTCTCTACGCCTATCATGACCTGTGTTGGACCGTCTCTCTACGCCTATCATGAACTGTGTTGCTCCGTATGTCCTGAATTTCTTATCTGATCTTTCCGAGTCTTGCTGATTCCTATCCATCTCTGGTTTTTCTATCTGTAATTTATCAAATGACTTTTCTACATATTACGTTTCCTTTTACCGGTTAAGATAGTTAATATTTACGAGCCTTTTACGTTTATTTTCCTGTTTCTTTGCACTGTTTTTCTGACGCAAGTTGATTACAGCAAGGCTGGATTGTTTCGTTTTTTATCTTTTCTTATACTGTTTTCCATCAAGTTCTACGTTCTCATATCACCATCAAGTTCATGTAATTACTTTACACATGCGTTACAAAGTTCATTCATTTCTATTAATATACATGAAAGTCAGACTTCTTTCATTTTAAAGACATTTTTTTTTCGCTGAGCACTAACTGGCTGGAAGTTCTCTCTCGCTCCTTTTCGTTCTTTCAACCTGTACCATCTACCCGGAGAAGACTGGCTGACATGCCTTCCAGTTTGTTCTGTTCTTATGTTTTCGTAGTGTACCCGGCCGAGCTGAATCCAGTTTGTTTTTTTTTTCATCAACCTATACAGCCGTCGTTTTCTTGCTCTTTTTCCTTCCAGTTTTTCCCTGTATTATGGTCTTCATTATTGTTTTACGTCTCTTAGCACGCTCGAAATACGAGACTTTAGATGTCTTGGTCTTATGTTTTCCATATATCTGTCGCTGTCAGTTAGGGGTGGACAATTCTTTTCCTGTTAATATTTTCTGAGTTAACAGATCTTGACACCAAATCTAGGGGAGACAATTCATTCACGTTAACATTTCTGTGTTTACAGATCATGACACCAAATCTAAGGGAGACAAATTCGTTCCCGTTAACATTTCTGAGTTGAGAGATCTTGACACCAAATCTAAGGGAGCTGATTCAAACAGCAAGTTCTGATATCCTTAACGCTGACATCAGCCTTCTTGTGTAGTTAACTCCTTGGTAATGCTGAATTGTCGTATGATGAATGGACGACGGTGATGTGCTTCAAGACCAAGAGCAGTCTCTTGGTAGACTTCACAGATATGAAGCCATCCATTGTCAGTCAGAAAGTACCAGCATTTTAGCAGTAATGTCATAAGGAACGGGTAGATGGCGCACTTGCACAGGGACCCCAGGATATTGCCAGCTTTTCATAAAGTGGGTTAAATAACGGCCAGTGTGGTTGCAGACTCCATTGCACTATTTTGACCAAGGCCTAATTGCTGTTTAGACGGCTCTGCTGGTTACTAAAAGATACCACAAGCCAACCATGAGCAGCTGAAATCATATCTCTAGAACACTGCCCAAATGGGAATGATTGAAGACGTCCTCTTCAATCTCCCTGGAACTGCAGTCGGGTGCTCTTTGCAGCCCATGCGGTGAGGATGCTGAGCTACAGGATCATATCGACTTGGTAGCGGATTATGGCGGTTACTTTTTTTCAGTCCCCAAAAAGAGCTAAAAAAAAAAAACAGGATGTTTGCAATACTTCTTTAACAGACTTCACCGCCATAGGGACTAACGATCCCTGCACAGTTCTCTAGGCTAGGCCTGTCACTAGGGGTACCAACTAGGCCTGCACTAGGGGTACCAACTAGGCCTATGCACTAGGGGTACCAACTAGGCCTGCACTAGGGGTACCAACTAGGCCTGTCACTAGGGGTACCAACTAGGCCTGCACTAGGGGTACCAACTAGGCCTGTCACTAGGGGTACCAACTAGGCCTGCACTAGGGGTACCAACTAGGCCTGCACTAGGGGTACCAACTAGGCCTGTCACTAGGGGTACCAACTAGGCCTGTCACTAGGGGTACCAACTAGGCCTGTCACTAGGGGTACCAACTAGGACTGTCACTAGGGGTACCAACGGAGAGCTAGGACAGGGTCTTGTTCAGCTACGGTTCACCAACCCTGAATCTGGCATGTCAGCTAGGGGTTACTACTGACTGCCAAATCAGGTAGAGTCTTCGCCCCCCTTGGAGATGTTGTAAGGGATTTGAAACACATCTGAAGGCTTCTCTGTGTTTTATTATCCTGGATTTTAGTGGGGGCCCTTTTTTATCATTGCTCTGAATTTCTTATCAATAACTCCAGTTCTTGCTGTTATCTTTCCAATCTTCCATCTCAGCCAGGCCCAGGTGGTGTTATCGATTATCTATTCAGGATTGCTTCGTTCCATTTTTAACTCTGGAACCTAATATTATTCTTTTCATTAATAGCGCATCACACGGGGTGGGGGAGGGGGAGACGTGTTCCAGTATTGCGGAGAGTGCCCAATAGATGACTGCTCATGACAGGGTTGGCTGGCCCTAGCCGACCAAGACCCTGTCCAAAGCTCTCAGTTAGTACCTTAAGGAACTGGTTCAGTCCGGCTGATGGGGCAGGGATCTCTCCGGGCCTCTTGAAGGTGGGGATCTGCTAAAGAAGCATTGCATTCCCATGCTGTTAGCTGCACTTCGTGTCTGCACAAATCGCTGCCGTAATCATTCGATGCAGTGTTGCCCTGGCCTCAACAAACATTCTAGCAGCCAATTCAAAGGAAACAGAAGAGGAGGAACATAGAACATCTAGCAGTCAATTCAAAGGAAACAGAAGAAGAGGAACATAGAACATCTAGCAGTAAATTCAAAGGAAACAGAAGAAGAGGAACATAGAACATCTAGCAGCCAATTCAAAGGAAACAGAAGAAGAGGAACATAGAACATCTAGCAGGAAATTCAAAGGAAACAGAAGAAGAGGAACATAGAACATCTAGCAGGAAATTCAAAGTAGACAGAACAAGAGAAACATAGACCACCTAGCAGGCAGTTCAAGGGAGACAGAACAAGAGGAACACAGAACATCATTTGCTTTATTTCTTTCTCATTACAGTCAATCACTGCTGATTTGTCTCTGATGTACTTTCCTGTATTCCTTGAGTCAGCTCGGCAGAGAGACTGCACGAACAGAGGCGACCATGACGCAACACAGCTGAGACATCATACAAATGCTGTAGACCGTGATAAGCTGAGAGAATATGTTGCTGTCCTGTAGAGACGACGCAAGGCGTACAGGGCGGTGATTGTATTGATCACCGGTCAAGAACATGGATAGATTGGTGGATTACTTACCACTTTCTTCTACAAGAACCAGCGTCTTAGATCTTTAGATGTCTTGTTCTTACGTTTTTCATTATCTGTCGCTAGTCAGTTTGGACAATTCGCTTCCTGTTAATATTTCTGAGTTCACAGATCTTGTATATCCGCCCCACCCCCCAACATCAAATCAAGCCTACACAGACTACATTGTGAAACACAAAACGTTTGCTTGTTTCTTTTTCTTCTTTGTCTGTCTGTCATATCCTGTAACTGGGAGGTCAGGTAGTTGCCAGCTGTCAAAGATATCTCTTAATAGAGATAGCACTGAACAGAGAGTGAGTTGGCCTAGTTTTCCAAAACTGCTTGAGCGGATTTAGAGTGACAGTATTCCCAAGGTGATTGCCCATTGGTCAGTCTGTCATTTCATTATGACCTACTTACCCCTAAAGCACTGCCTGGAGTAGAGTAACATTTATGGACCAGTATCCCTACCCCACCGTCTAACACAGCGGTTCTAAAACCTTTCAGGGGTGTCGTCTCCAGTGGCGGATTCTCAGCTACCACAAAAGCGCTGCTAGTCCCTCCCACCCCACCCCACCCCAATTCCACCCACCCTCGTTTTCCTTTTTTTTTCTCCGTGAACATTATTATCATCATCATCACCATCATCATCGCCTTTCACTCCCTTGAAAGCATATGCCACGGATAGAGAATCTCCAGTCATCCCTATTCCTGGAATTATTCTGTGCTTCCTTCCATGTGAATCCCTTGTCTCTGAGCACTGTCATATTTTCTCTTCTCCAAGTAAGTCCAGGTCTTCCTCGTTTTCTGTTTCCTTGAGGATTCCATGTCAGTGCTTGTCGTGCTATGCTGGTGTCGGTTTTCCTCAGAGTGTGGCCAATCCACCTCCATTTCCTAGATATGATTTATAGGCTCATAGATTCTTGTCCTGCCCTTTCCCAGACCTCCTCGCTCTTGATCTTGCCCTGCTAGTTAATGTTTAAAATCCTCCTCAAGCAGCAGTTCATGAATATTTGTATCCTCTGTTGTATTGTCTTGATCATAATCCATGTCTCCGAACCATAAAGCAGGACATACCCATCCGTGATTATCGTTGATAATCTGCAAATGGATGCATCAGCAGCAGGGCATCTTGCTTACAACCGAGAGGCCTACAGGAAAGCTGTTAGGAAGGCAGAGTTCCAAAAGGGACATGCAACTGACTGACCCATTCGTGAACATACCCATGCCAAATTTGGTAATCAGTGGGCTAAAACATTTCATCTTCGTCTTCGGCTTCATCTGCTGAGAACCAGTGATAAAGACTTATGCTGGCGTCGTTCTTCTGCGGAAAAAATCTGAGATCCAGGAAAGACGATACTAGCAAGGAGGTTGAGAAGGTGAAACGTCATGAAAGAAAAAGATGACGTGGAAGGCGAGGAGAAAAATTGGAACCGGTTAATTTGAAAGGGGAGATGGTTTACTTTTCTGTGGAGGATACGAAATCTAAAGAGATTGTTCATCGACATATCATTGTCGTGATAGCATTGTCGTGATAGCATTGTCGTGATAGCATTGTCGTGATAGCATTGTCGCGGACGATAATACTTAAAGTATTACCGACTGAAGACTCATGGAAGAATATTGTCCCACTCGGCCAAGTTTTCTTGAATACTGGCTATGTTCTGACTGTGATCACTCGCCGATCTTTTACTCATTACGTCATATTTTTGAACTGCCAATGGACGTTTAAAATTGTCATGTCCTACTTATCAGCGACTCACTGGTATTTTTTGGAAAGTTCATTGTGCTCGGGTTTCTTAAAGAGTCCTCTACTACAATAAATGTGTTTTCTGGTCATTGTCATTGGCCAATGGTTGGTCAGGTTGGATACAACATACGCCATCCAGGTTATGACTGTTACAACATACGCCATCCAGGTTATGACTGTTACAACATACGCCATCCAGGTTATGACTGTTACAACATACGCCGTCCAGGTTATGACTGTTACAACATACGCCGTCCAAGTTATGACTGTTACAACATACGCCATCCAGGTTACGACTGTTACAACATACGCCATCCAGGTTATAACTGTTACAACATACGCCATGAAGGTTACGACTGTTACAAAACACGAAGGCACAAATCAACTGTTGACTCCATAAAAATTCAAAACTAATGTTACAGTAAGGACTTTTGTGATACTGCACCAGAATTCGGTAAACGCCCCTGAAGTTGCTCACATTTCAATGCCTTGAGGAGTTGCGCACTGGTCCATTTGAGCAACCTTTGGCTATTAGATGTGTGGTTCTTGACAGCAGTTGGTGGAATACACGGTTGACGTAACGTTGCGTTCTTAATCATTTCTTGCCTGAGGATCCCTTCTCCTTGACAACAGCTGAGGACCCATTCTCCACTCTGACAACAGCGGAGGGCCCTTCTTTGCCCTGAGAATAGTTGAGGACCCTTAGTCCACCCTCAGATCAGCTGTGGACGCCTTCTCCGCCTTAAGAACAGCTGTGGACGCTTTCTCCACCCTAAGATAAGCTGTGGACGCCTTCTCCGCCCTAAGAACAGCTGTGGACGCCTTCTCCACCCTCAGATCAGCTGTAAACGCTTTCTCCCCGCTAAAACAGCTATGGACGCCTTCTCTGTCCTAAGAACAGCTGTGGACGCCTTCTCTGCCCTAAGAACAACTGCGGACGCCTTCTCCGCCCTAAGAACAGCTGTGGACGCCTTCTCCGCCCTAAGAACTGCTGTGGACGCCTTCACCACCCTGAGAACAGTTAAGGACCCCTGCTCCATCCTAAGAATAACTGTGGACCTGTTCTCTGCCCTCAGAACAGCTGTGGATCCCTTCTCTGCCCTGAGAACAGCTGTGGATCCCTTCTTTGCTCTGAGAACAGCTTTGGACTTCATCTCCGCCTAGAGAACAGCTGTGGACCTCATCTCCGCCCAGAGAACAGTTGTGGACCCCTTAACCGCCTTCAGAACAACTATGGACCTCTTCTCTGCCCTCAGAAAAGCTGTGGACCCCTTCTCTGCCCTCAAAACAGCTGTGGACCCCTTCTCTGCCCTGAGAACATCTATGGACCCCTTCTCTGCCCTGAGAATAACTGAGGACCCCCTCTCTGCCCTGAGAACAGCGGTAGATCCCTTCTCTGCCCTGAGAACAGCTGTGGAATCTTATTAAAAACAAAGCAACAAGTATAACTTAGACAATGCTAAGAATTTTTTTTCTGTCGTTCCCGTCCATGTGCTGGTCCTTGTACCCCCACATATTCTTCCTTTGGCCCTCCGGGATCCATGGACCGCAGATTAAGAACCACTGAGGATTTATAATTTAGAAAGAAAGAAAATAAGAAGGAAAGAAAACCTCTTAAAAAGTATAGCAAAAAAAAGTTAGAACAACAGTTCGATGAGAGGTGGCTGAAGGATATCCCAGAGACAAAGAAAGATCACATGTCACTCGCTGTCTTAAATCTTTAAAACATTAATTCTTCAACTTCACACGAACAAATGAGAAACAGAGCACACACAAGACAGCGTTATCTTAAGCGAAAAACTACCCCCCTATCCTCCACCAATTTTTTTCAAAACTCGATTACCCGAAGTTCGTGTACTCAAAGTAATCAATTTCTTTTTCTTTCAAGTGGAAACATCAATATTTGAGTCTCTCTTTCTATGTTACAGCTAACACTCAAAGGCAAAATATCGATTCTCTATTCTGAGTCTGTAGATTCGGAATGAGATATTTCTCAAATTTTATTCACTGTATGGTGCTCCGCATTGGCTAGAAAGCTTCTTTTTTTTTTTTTGTTTCTTTCATCCATCTGGCAAACCTTAACTCATATTGATTTTCGTCTTTCTCTGAAATGACACAGGGCAAATTGTTAGACGTTTAAGAGGTTGCAGGGATGGAAGAAACTGTAAGAGCTTTGTCTTAAAATTGTACATTTTTCAAGCTGTCGTTTCTGAGTTCAAGATAGACGATTAACACAGGCGTGATACTGAGAGAGATGATGGTAATTGTATTGACGGGAATTTTTGCTCTTAATGTGGAAGATTTTAAAGGGGATTTTTGCTGTTGATGTGAAGGGTTTTAAAGGGAACTTTTTTGCTTTTCATATGAACAGATTTTGAAAGAATTTTTACTGTTGATATGGATGGTTTTAAAGGAAAATATTTGCTCTTCTAGGGAAGGGTTTAAAGGGAATTTTTGCTGATGATATGGAAGGTTTTAAAGGGAATATTTGTTTTTCCTATGGGCAGATTTTTAGAAAAATTTTACTGTTGATACTGATTGTTTTAAACCGAATTTTTACTTTTCACGTGAAGGGTTTTAAAGGGAATATTTGGTTTTGATTTTATTGCATTCTAAGATAATCTTTACTGTTGATTTGGGATTGTTTTAAAGGGAATACTGTTGTTATTAAATGGAGAGTTTTTTAACGGAATTTTAGTTTTTTATATCAGGAGTTCGAAATAGATATTTTTATTATTTATGTCAAAGTTTCTTAATGGAGTTTTTACTCTTGATGTGGATGGAGTTGGTTTTAAAGTGAATTTTAACTGTTGATCTGGAAAGTGAAGGAAAATTTGACTTCATATGAATAATAATAAAGATAATTTTCTTGTTCGGGAGGATGGGTGCAAAAAGTGGTGGATGGACATTTTATATTTCGTGCGGGGGGGGGGGGGGGGGGGAAAGGGGGGTTGCACATGGAGTCCTGTCATTCCTGCGACAGTTTTGAATAAAACTTTGCTGTTATTTAGAAACTGCTTGAAGAGATTTTTTTTTCTGAAGAATTTCAACGGGAAGCAACTTATTTTGACGATTTGTAGAGAATCTTTCATTTCACATGAACAATGTTGATTGTCTTAAAGTTTTGTAGATCTTTTATTTCACACGAACAATGTTGAAAACAGCCTCATCATACTTAAAACTCAGTTTCTATTTTAGCCTCAGTACCGGTTCATTTTATAAATTGCTTTTTTTAAAGCTCTGGTTTACAACCGAGTATTTGTCAATTCTCTTTTGCCTAATTCCCAGGTCTGAAACGAAAGCGCATGCCTAAGGCCATCAGGGATGCATTACTAATCTGTATCGAACCACTTCTTGTCACGAACCTTCTCTCTTTAGCTCTCTTGACACCTCTCTCTCTCTCCTCTCTCTCTCTCTCTCTCCCCCTAGGATTAAAATTAACACACCGTACAACATATTTTAACAATATTCTGTTTATGCTTCTTTCCTTCCTATTCCTGTTATAAAGGCTTCTTGACTTATCATAGTTCGACTCTCTTCTTCTTCTTCTTCTGCGTTCGAGGTTGTTGGTCACTTCAGATCCTGATCCCTGTCGACATGGCAAAGCCCGCAGTCCTCTCCAGATCCTGATAGGAACCCCAGAGCTTTTGCCCCAAGTTTGTGTCCTCTGGGCGCGTCTCACGCCTCAGGTCTGCATGGTTTGGGCACTCTTGAAGGATATGTTCTGAAGTCCGGACTCCACTGCCACATGGACACTCGTCTGTGCGAGAAACGTAGGTGGCTTAGTAATCTGCAGTGGCCTGTCCTGATGCGGAAGAGGATGGTTTGTTGATGTCCTTGTAGCTGGTGTATTAGTTCTGGTTCATTGTTGCATTTCAGTTTCTTTTTCCATTCAGATCTGCACTAGTTACGGATTATAGTTTTCTCTTCTTGGTAGTTTACTGGTTGATTTGTTTGATCTTGATTTCTGCCAGCTTTGGATTGGCTGTCAGCTATTTCATTATAGTTTTCGCTTCTTTGTAGCTTACTGGACGATTTGTTTGCTCTTGATTTCTGTCAGCTTTGGATTTGGCTGTCAGCCCGATGAAGCTAAAAGCGGCGTTAGTTCAGATGTCATCAAGCTCTGCGTTTTGATAGGCTCCCAGGATAGCGCTGTGGCGAATTTCCAAACACGTCCCATGTCACAACCAATCAGATGAAGGGATTCTGACAAATTTTACATAAACCAATTAAACTTCGTGTAACGTCTTGTCATGTGACATCCATGGGAATTGTTACTAATAAATATTTTAAATCTGACCTCATCCTCCAGCTAAATAAAAAAAAGAAAATTCGATTCATTCTAAATTTGGTCACGTGTATTTAATAAGAGAGATGAGATAATTCTGGGCCCCCATCAAGCGATACAACGGTTTGGATCTTCCAGTGTGTGCATTAGGTGACTGCACTGCAGGCTTTCTTCTTGTAGTGTCTGGGAAACAAATAGCTATGTTAGGATAAGGACATAGATTTTATGACCAGCGAGCTACAGCTAGAGAAAGAGCATAAGATTTTATGACCGGCGAACTATAGCTAGAGAAAGAGCATAAGATTGTATGACCAGCGAACTATAGCTAGAGAAAGAGCATAAGATTTTATGACCAGCGAACCAGAATGGCCCAGTACCCATTTCTTCTTGGCTGGGGCGCCTCCCTTCTGGATTGAACTGTGACCATCAGCATGAGAATCAAATGTACTATGAACTTGGCTACTAAGACATTCCTGGTCGGTGATGTCACTATTCTTCTTTAGATGTCCTCTACCTGAAGCAGGTAAATGTTAGCACACTTGAGATCTGCTGAACATCCTCTTGGTGGAAAGCTTCTCTCCTGACTGATTTTACCAGTGATTAGTAATGTCATAATCGGCTACATCACTAACAGCTTGGTAAACCCTGACTTTTCAGATCCCAAGTTCATGACAGGTCTCAGGTTTATGACAGATCTCACCTCTATGACAGATCCCTAAGTCTATGACAGATCCCCAAGTCTATGACAGATTCCCAGGTTTATGATAGATCCCAGATTTACGATAGGATTTCATCTTTATGAGCATTGTTTTTAAATCTCCACGGCGACATACGTTGACAAATGCGTGGACTTTTTTTATATTTGTTTCGTAACTTCGTACGATATGTTAATAGTCTTTCACGAATATTTTTACATAATGTCAATGAAGATCAGAGGGACTGAAGATCAGATAGTATAGCGGCTGTGGCAACGAGCATAGGATAAAAGGAACCAGATGTCTGGGTTTGTTTCTAAATATATGGACGCCTGAGTGGTGAAGTTGTTAATGCACCAGCCCCACGTGGCGAAGGTCAGGGGGGTTTGAATCCAGCCCGAGTTGATCAGTCACCCAGTTTTTAAAAAAATGTGGACTTGGTGTCTTATCAAGCAGAGGAGGGAAAGGTGGCCTGGCGTGATGATGACCACGTCAGCCTCCAGTGTGTGATAGGTCAAGGAGAGTATGGACGTTTACACAATTTCTTGTAGGTGCCTCCATACGATAATATGGTTAACTTTATGTTACCTACCTTCAATCAATCAAGTTCCGTGCCACGTAGCGTAGGCGATCATTTCTCTTCACAATTCCCTGTCTTTAGACTTGATTATGAAGCCCGCCGGTGACTTTCTTCCTAGCCACACTGACAGACCATCCAGTAACTTCTCTCTCAGTCTTTCTCTGTCTCTTTTTCCAGTTGCCACAACGTATTCCACTTTTCCTCTTCTCAGAAAATATCCTACAAATCTCGTTTTTCTGCCTCTGATCTTTGCTGTAATTTGCCTTTTAACTCCAGCCTCTCTTAAGACTTCTTCGTTGGTTTTCTTAGCTGTCTATGGTACCTTCAACATCCTTCTTATGAGCCACATTTCCATGGCCTCCATTTCTCGTTGTACTCTCTTATTCAATAACCATTATTCACATCCATAAAACAAAATTTGCTCGATGTAACATTTAAGTACTCTGAATCTTGTTTCCATTGATATGGATCTGTTGATCATTTTCTGGAATGCTGACTTGGCCTGAGCACGTCTGCTTTTTATTTCGTAGTAACATTTCCCATCAGCTGTTATAATTGTTCCTAAGTACTTGAATTTATCAACTTGTTTCAGTTCTGCGCCATCGATGGTAATGCTACATTTTGGTGGTATTCTTTTCTTTGAGATGACCATCACTTCAGTCTTCTTTTTATTCAGGCTGAGACCTTTACTTTTGCTTTCACGAACCACGATGCCCAGAAAAGCCTGTAGCTCACCTTCACTTTTAGCAATCAGAACTGTGTCGTCTGCATATCTTAAGTTGTTAAGGTTGAACCCGCCAATTGATATGCCTGGCAAGGTCTCTATATTTCTCATTATGTTTTCGCTGTACAAGGAGAAGAGGTCAGGAGATAGAACACATCCTTGTCTCACTCCCATTTTATGTCTTAGAATGCTCCTATTTGGTTCTCAGCCTTCATTGCTGCTGATTGCTGCCAGTATATGTTTTTGATGAGTTACCTACCTTCCCTTTTTTTAAAATAGAAGTTTTCTTTCACTTACAAATATACTAGAAGCCGCTGTCTGCCGGCTGTAGTGTCACACAGTACCGCCACCACTTTGTGAGCCAAAAGTATTGCAATCTCATGTTTCTGAGGATCTTCTAGTGTGTGCAGTAGGTGGCCCTCCTGTTTTTGAAGATCTTTGAGTGGATGCAGTAAGTGACTCTCGTGTTTCCAAAGATCTTCCAGTGTGTGAATTAGGTGAATGAACTGCAGAATTTTCTTGTAGTGTCTGGGATAATATATAGCTATGTTAGAGTAGGGGATAGATTTTATAACCAGCGAACCACGGCTAGAAAAAGGGCATATATTTTATGACCAGGGAACCATAGCTTGATAAGGGGCATAGGTTTTATGACCAAGGAACCATAGCTAGAGAAAGAACATATATTTTATGTCCAGGGATCCGTAGCTAGAGAAAGGACATAGATTTTATGACCAGGGAACCACAACTTGAGAAAAGTCATAAATTTTATAGCCAGCGAACCATAGCTCGAGAAAGGACGTAACTTTTATGACCAAGGAACCATAACTAGAGAAGGGATATATATTTTTTAATAACTATGGAACCATAGCTAGAGAAAGGACATAGATTTTATGACCAAGGAACCATAACTAGAGAAAGGATATAGATTTTTAAAACTATGGAAATCCATAGCCAGAGAAAGGACATAGATTTTATGACCAAGGAACCATAGATGGCTAAGACCCGGTACCACCTCTTCTGTTGGTGCTCTCAGTAACAGACTGACTAGCAGAGCCAGGATCGCTATGATCCACACGGTGGGGAGCCTGCCTAGAAGCGTTGCATTTTTTTCTGCTTTTTAAACTCCACTCCGGATAAGAGAGCTAAGTGCTATAACCCACTTCCAATTTGAGAGAACATTTGTGTTTCATCACCTTCAACCACATCGGGTCACAGTTCCAGGTAGATGAAACAAGAAGAACTTGTCTTGTCTTGTCTTTTTTCTATGTTTCTTGCTACATCAAGTAAATACTTCTTGGCAAAGCTCAGCTATTTTCCTCATGTAAGTGAATATCTACTCCTTCCTTCTATCTCCTGCCTTTCCTACCTTTCCAGAGTTTCTCGATGGTATTTTAATGAAGCATTATTTATACGTATAGTTTTCCAAATGTATATGAACTTTTTATTTGAATCACAGCAAGAAATTTCAGCCTTCTGTGTTTTAATTCGGGGTATGTTAAACACAGATTTCATTTACCATAACGACCTACATATGGACAGAAATTTCACAGAATTAAAACCAGAATACTAATATTAAATAACAAAATTACCGTGCACAGATATAATAATAAACCAGCTTTACAGTAACTTCAAAAACTGTACTAGGAACAGGTGAGGTAAAAAAAACAGCACTTTAGATGTAAGGCTCGTTCAGCCATCTTTGAGTGGGTTGCATTGCACCAAGTGCATACGATTTCCATGGCGTTTCTGTTGGGCTGTCCTCGTTAGCATTTGGCTGTCCTCAACTGACCTAAAAGGTGGTATCTTTTAATCTGCCTGCAGCTGACCTACAAGACAGTAGGTTGAAGTCCCTCTTAATTTGTCCCCAGTCAACCTACAAGAGAGTAGGTTGAAGTCCCTCTTAATTTGTCCCCAGTCAACCTACAAGACAGTATGTTGAAGTCCCTCTTAATTTGTCCCCAGTCAACCTACAAGACAGTAGGTTGAAGTCCCTCTTAGTCTGTCCCCAGCGATCTACAAGACAGTAAGATGAAGTCTCTCTTAATTTGTCCCCATTCGACCTACAAGACAGTATGTTGAAGTCTCTCTTAGTTTGTCCCCAGCGATCTATAAGACAGTAAGATGAAGTCCCTCTCAATCTGATCCCAGTCGATCTACAAGACAGTAGGCTGTAGTCCCTCTCAATCTGACCCCAGCCGATCTACAAGACAGTAGACTGTAGTCCCTCTCAATCTGACCCCAGCCGATCTACAAGACAGTAGACTGTAGACCCTCTCAATCTGACCCCAGCCGATCTACAAGACAGTAGGCTGTAGTCCCTCTCAATCTGACCCCAGCCGATCTACAAGACAGCAGGCTGTAGTCCCTCTTATTCTGTCCCCAGTCAACCTACACGATTTGGGTCCCTCTTTGTCTGAACAAAGATCCTGTCCCTAGCTAGACGCTGATCTTGGGATCACTGCCCCCCTCACCTCTCCACTCCCCTCCCACCACCACAACAACTAGAAACTCACAGGAGAAAGGGGGGGGGGGGGGCTCGTCCTGACGTATCCCATTATCTTCTTTTTTTCACATTGCTTGAGTTAGCCTCCTCTTAATCACTGAAACAGAGGATGACGGAAACGTATGACTCAGTTTTACAAAAAGAAAGAGGAAGGAAAAGAAGTGAGGGAGAAAAGGATGCAGTAGCAATTAAGATGGACACGTAGATATGATAAGCAAGCAGTAGGTATCCAAAATTTGGGCAAAACGCCTTTGTCAGGAACAAAAGAAATGACAAAACACCGGACAAATACATGCAAAACAAAAAAAAAAGGAACTTTGCATCTGTCGGTGATTTTTCTAGCGTGAAGGCCCTGCATAAAATGACGAGTACCAGTTTTATCAGCAGACAAGTATCAGTTTTACCACGGCCGTCACTTAACTTTTCAACATGTCTCGCCTCTTACAAACCCCAGGCCAGCCCAAATAATCTTAAAACAAGACATACTAAGGCAGAAAGTAGATTCATGGTCCACTCACTGTTTTCATGTTTCACAAACTTTTGTTGCCCATTCTTTACCGGTTTTAACGTAAACAAATAACAGCTTGGGGGTGGGGTGGGGGGTAATTTAAACCTGTTTCACGAGAATTCATCCGCGTGCACCTAATACATCAGATAACACAGCCAGTGGTAATACGAGATACGCACTATATTTTTTACGCGCATTGTAACGATCACGCACAGCGGCTCATAGCGCAGGCAATCACACGATGCTTTTGTTAGAGGCGTGAAGATGAACTAACCCTTCCTTCCCAACCCCACTCCCAGTTCCCCCCTTTCCCCTTAATGTTGGATTTCACGAACCTGAAGCGCACAGGACCTTGTTCTGACCTAATTAGTGGCACACCAGCCGTGTGTTCCAAGTGGTTGTTAAGTTCAGCTAAGACCCGTAACAACATGAGAGATTACACTTCTGACCGGAGTTTGACGTGGCATACGCTCTTATGCCCATTTACGGCCCCGTAAGTCGCCGTAGCACAAGGCTTTAACATACCGTGACCTGGCCTGTGTTTCTGTTGTATGACACCCGGTGATAGGCAGGTTATGCAAGAGTCAGATTCATCATCATCATCATCTTGTGACCTATTCGTATCGTAAATTAGCTGCAGTTTCTGTCTGTCTGTCTGTCAGTCTTCCATTCATCGCTTCGACATGTTCTTACTGTTTATATGTGTTCCTTGTCTGTTTGCCTCCAAAGTTTTCGCAGAGAAATGTTTTCTTTAAAATGTTTCGGCTTGCATACCTCTTTCTAAATTGTTATTTTGCATTTGCAATCTCTACTCTAGTGGGCGCGTTCGTTTTCAAATAATCCATTCAAAAAATATTTTATTCAAAGCCGATAATGGCTTCTTCAATCTTGGGCGATGCGTTCTGAAGAAGATAAGAGTTGGCTTTTCATGGGAGTTTCCAAGTGTAGTTTTTTTTGTTCTTTTGTGTTTAATGCTTAGCTTGGGGGGGGGGGGGGGGGGTTCTGGTACTGGGGGTGTCTTAATGTGTTATGTTTTAATCTCGTTCAGCTCTGGTGACATCATCATCATCATTGTAAGGTGCTGCTAGGGAGGGGGGGGGGAGGGTTCAGATGATGCACTGCTCCTGGGCTTGGAGCTTGCCCTGTTTTAATGATGGGCTCGAAAGGGCCCGGGGGTGGCATCCGTAGTATATGAAAACGGAAAGAGCGAGAGGGAAGGAGAGAGAGAGAGAGCGAGGGAGAGAGAGGGAGAGAGAGAGTAGGGCGCCGATTTAGAAAATCTCTCTGGGAGGCTCTGATCAACGTCATCATCATCATCATCAGGTGCCGTGTCATCAGGCTTGGGCGATCATGTTTATGGAAGTTTCCAGTCACCGATATTTTGTACTAGCTCAGTTGATAACGTTCTTATCATGGTATCACGTTCATAATCTTCTCTCTTAGCCTTCCTCCGAATCTCATGACACCGGCAGCTTTTTTTTTTTTTGCGTTTTGTGTCTCATTTTTATATCCCTTTTGTTCCTTTACGCATTTTATTGGGAACCTGAGTGGCGAAGTGGTTACTGCACTAGTCTCTCACGGGGAAGACCGGTGGTTCGAATCCTGTCGGACGCGCCTCAGTCACCAAGCTGAGTCCACTGCGTCTTCAAGGGAAGGAAAGGTGGACAGGCACAACGTTGATCACGTCACCTCCTAGTGTGCCGACGGGTCAAGGAAAATGACCATTAATATTATATCCTGTAGATGTCTCCGTGACTTAATAGGGCCGCCTTTGCTTTTGTGCATTTTATATACCGCAAAACTATTTGTGGTTCGTGCACTATATTCGCACTATACACCAGGGCTGGCTTATTAGAAGTGATGAAAATCTTACATTCTGTGCTCAGATTAACAGAACTTTTAACTAGTTTGACAGTGCCCTTGCCTTTCTCAAGTTTAAACTTTTAAACTTACAAACAAAATAATAAACACAAGAAGACAAGAGAAGACAGAATATAAAAGAGGGATACATATAAAAGAAGGATACACACAACCTATATTTCGGCCAAACAGAAGTCTTCATCAGAGAAAGCTGCAAGAACAAATCATTAAAGCAATCTGATAAAAGGACAAATCGACGGACTGGTTAGTTTATTATTTTGCTAAGAACTAGTACATACATATACATACACATTCACACACAAACACATATATAGTACATGCAAGGCGAGGAAAACCAGTGTTCACAAGTTGTACAGTTCGTTCCAGTCATAATCTTCCTTCTTTCCTTGTTGTTCTCTCTGCTCCTTTGTCTTTTGTTGTTGTTCTTTCTTCTCTTCTTTCTTTTGTTATTTCTCTCTCACCTCTTCTTTCTTCTGTTGCTGTTCTCTCTGCTCTTCTTTCTTTTGTTGCTGTTCTCTCTGCTCTACTTTCTTCTGCTGCTGTTCTCTCTGCTCTACTTTCTACTGTTGCTGTTCTCTCTGCTCTACATTCTTTTGTTGCTGTTCTCTCTGCTCTACTTTCTTTTGTTGCTGTTCTCTCTGCTCTACTTTCCACTGTTGCTGTTCTCTCTCGACTCTACTTTCTTTTGTTGCTGTTCTCTCTGCTCTACTTTCTTTTGTTGCTGTTCTCTCTGCTCTACTTTCTTTTGTTGCTGTTCTCTCTGCTCTACTTTCTTTTGTTGCTGTTCTCTCTGCTCTACTTTCTTTTGTTGCTGTTCTCTCTGCTCTTCTCTCTCGACTCTACTTTCTTTTGTTACTGTTCTCTCTGCTCTTCTCTCTCAACTCTTCTTTCTTTTCTTAATGTTCTCTCTTCTCTTCTTTCTTTTCAACCTTTTATAAAACAGCATCACACGTCTTCATCCATTTCTATTTTTTTTTTCCTGCTTTATAAAAATGACATAGAGAACTCGCAGCCACAGTGGGACTCCAGTTTTCTTTCATTCTGCCTGTCTCCACAAAGCCACAAAACAGATGATGGAAGGCACAATAAATTAATTTGTTGATTCAAGTTTTTAAAAAAAAGGGGGGTCTTAAGACCGCATACCTGCTCAGGTGATTGGGGGTCTAAGCTGAAACGATAAAGCGAAAAAAAATGGAGGTGGGGGGGGGGGGGGCAAGGACAGGAAGGTGAGGGTAAGGGAGGGAGGGGAGGGAGCGTAGGGAAGGGGGAAGGGACATTGACTTTACAGGAAGTACGAGATGAATCTGACAAACCCCATACTTAAGCCTTACGTTCTGGCCTGTTTGTCTTACAAGAGCGGAAACATTTTTGGCAGCGTGTGTGGGGCAGGAAATGATTAGGCTAACCGCTGCGAAAAAATCAGGTAATAAGAGATAGCAGTCATTGAATGGGGGGGGGGGGAGAACAAGATGGACGAAAACAGAAAAAGTAAAGATATGTTAAAATATCACGGGAAAGATGTGATTCATTTATGAATGATGCACAGCATATGTGAATATATTTCGTGTGAAACACGGCTCCTCCGTGGGGATTAACATTTCACATCTTGCTCTAGTTTCAGAATAGTCCCAATCCGAGACTGTAGGATTGCGTTGGAATATTTGTGTCCCATTTTACCAGTTTCCATAAGTTTTAGATTGTTCGACTAAGGCTAAAGAGTTTTATAGCGCGAAGTATATGTTATCATCAAGATCAACATCATCATCATGGAGAATATACATGGTTTCATTTGATTCTGTTACCAAAAAGGACAGCGGTTTCACAAATGTTATACTCTTTGTTGGTCAACAACAGTAAATAATTTAGCAGCAGTCAAAGTTACTGCAGACAAGGCAGAGGTTAACAACACAACAGTAGGCACACGTGGCCGTATATAAAACCTCAGTGTAACGTATAATACTTAGTAAACATAAGTGGCAGCAAATAAAACCTCACTGTAAAGTATAATACACCATGTATTAAACATACGTGGCGCTAGATCCAACTTCATTGTAAAGTATAATACAGCACTTAATAAACATACGTGGCCGTAGATAAAACCTCACTATAACGTATAATACAGCACTTAGTAAACATGTATTGCTGTAGATAAAACCTCACTGTAACATATAATACAACACATAGTAAAAATACGTGGCCGTAGATAAAACTTCACTGTAAAGTATAAAACAGCACTTAGTAAACATACATGGCCGTAGATAAAACTTCACTGTAAAGTATAAAACAGCACTTAGTAAACATACATGGCCGTAGATAAAACATCACTATAACGTATAATAGAATACACAGTAAACGTACGTGGCCGTAGATAAAATCTCACTAAAAATATAATACAGCACTTAGTAAACATACATGGCCGTAGATAAAACGACAATGTAAAAAACACTGCATTTAAACAATAAAAGTATGAACAAACTGGCAGAAAGAACACAAGCATCAAACAAATCAAGGCAATAAAACAGCAATAAATTAAACGCAAATAAACAACACATCAGCAACTAATCACAAACAGACACGCAGGCTAAGATAAGCCCTTGTTTTGCTCAAATTGTACTCTCGAATACTTTCTCTTATACGTTCTTCAAAATTATTGAACTTTCCGACCCAGTTTCAGAAGGATATTTAAACATGGCGGTTGGAATAAAAGACGCCAGGAAAAGAGAACTGAAAAAAAAAGTGAAAGAGAAAAGGCGTAAAAAAAGCAAAACAAAAAAAGAAAGAAATGGAGACCGCCCGCTCTTCAAACATTCTAGACAGAAGACGAATTGTTTACCCATAATCCCTGGCTCTCGAGACTTCCTAACACTTCACATACAGTCATCGTTCACCCCTACAGTCCACTCTCTTACCACTCTAACATACAACAGCATGATCTGACAAACTAACACAGACACAAGAAAACGCGCGCACACACCTGTCGTCCAGCTGCAATGCTCTTCTTCTTCTTTTTCTTCTTCTTCTTCTTCTTGTACCGATTCAAAATGGCGATAAACTTTTTCGCAAGGTGTCAGTATTCGATTATCTTGCGAGCTGCAAAAACCCATGGGCAATACTGACTACCTGCGTGATCGCTTTCTGGGTTGCTCTGTCTAGACCATAAACTTTGATTAAGCCCCTCATAAACCATTTTATCGCTTTTCTAATCGAAATAGGGGCTCCATTTCTAACCATGCCATCGATTGTACATTGTGACCGCCATAACGACACCTGGTATTGCCATTAAACTACTGATTTTATAAAGACCATCTGACATTGAGAAGAACAAGGTAGTATATATAAAAATATAGAGTTTAATTTTAAGAAATTTAGATCAAATTTGTATGCAATATGAGAGAGAAGATGGTTAGATGGCTGTGTCATCTGAAAACGAGGACACAGTTGCCTGGGCCAAAGAACCAAATATAGCCAAGACCCTATCTCACCTCCTTGTTGTTGCTCCCAGTAGAAGGCTGAGCTTGGACAATGGTGTAGGGATCTCAGTGACCCCTCCTCTCAACTATGGGGGGTCAAGTTTGTCAAAAAGTATTGCTCCTTCTACTGGTTTCTCTAGTTTCACTTCTGATCTGCCAGCCGCCGTGACACACAATTTGTTCTTCAACGGCTTCACCCCATCGCCTGCAAAAAAAAAAAAAATATATATATATATATGATGTTGTAGTTGCAAGCGCACAGAACAACGAGCAGGAGGAACAAGATATGTTTAGTTCACTGAAATCATTGAAAACTGGATAGCATGGCTTTTTCTGACAATCACTTATCCTATCTTATATCTTATATCCTTCCCGTGCCGTTAAACGTCACATAGGGCTCGCAAAGTAGTTCGCCAATTTTTCCTGTCTTCGGTGAGTCTTTCAACCTCATCAAAGGATTTTATGCCTGTTAATTTGGCCTCTCTTAATAATGTCCTCTTCAGAGTTTCACGTGGTCTGCCTCTTTTCCTTCGGCCTGTTGTGTTCCACTTGATAGCTTGTTTTGGGATTCTCTGATCATTTCTTCTCATCAAGTGACCAACATATGTCCATCTCCTTTTCCTGATCACCCATGAGACTGGTTGTTGTTCAGTCATCTGTCTTATCTCTGTATTATTCTTAAATTCGTTCCACTTGATGCCGAGTATTTTCCGTAGGCATTTGTTTTCAAAAGAGTCTAATTTCTTGTCTATTTCTTTAGTTGTTTTCCAGCTTTCGCATGCATAAATGAGGGTGGATATTACATTTGAATTGAATAGTCTTAACTTGGTTTTTGTGCTTATAACTTTTGAATTCCATATGTTCTCAAGGTTCTTGAAGATCGATGCTGCTTTTGCAATTCTGATTCTAACTTCCTTTCTGGTGTCACCATCCTGGTCTATGTAGCTGCCAAGGTATGCAAATTGATTGACTTCTTCAATATTTGTCCCTTTTATGTGTATTTTTCCATTTTGATTGAGGGGAATTTTCATTATTTTTGTTTTGTCCTTGTTAATTTCAAGTCCTATTGTGCTAGCCAGTGAAGACAGGCTATCTGTTTTTTCTTGCATGGAATTCACATTATTACTGATAAGAGTTATGTCATCAGCAAAATCAAGATCTTCCAGTTGGGTCCCATGTAACCAGTCAATACCTGTGTTGCCTATGCAGAATGAATTTTTTCATTATGAAGTCTATTGTAATCCCAAAAAGTAAAGGAGACAGTGTACATCCTTGTTTCACGCCTGTTTCAATCTGGAACCATTCATTCATTCCTTCTTCTGTCTTGACTGCACAAACATATCCATTGTATAAGTCCTTAATGATGTTCACAATTTTAGATGGTATTCCATATAGACTTAAAATTCTCCATAATGAATCTCTGTGTATGCTTTGTAGAATGGGAACCACTAAACAATCACTAGAAGTTCAGTTATTCCGCTTTTAAGTGAGTTTATATTGCAAGAAAGAAGAAATGTCACGAGCTTATAGCTCCAAGCCACACTGTGATCCTGTATTACCACCTGTACAAAGTTCATTGATTTAAACTATAATTCTTAAAGGGAAAAGCATTACTAAATGACTGGCATTTTTCTGAACGGCGTAAAATAACATCATTTTAGCAAAGGGTTGAAAGGGAAATTTAAGCTAAATAACTTAATAAATAAATAAGATTCTGTTAAAGAAAACAAAGATCTTTGTTGTAAGTAATATGCATGATTTGTAAATAGGATTTTTTAAAAGTATCCTTAAACGTTAAAAATGTATTTTTTCGCAGTAATTTCCGGCCTCAAATTTCTAGACTTGCTGAAACTGTTTTACCTGTGGTAATAGAACCAGGTGTGTAGAGCACGTGGAATCATTGCAAGAAATCCTGTGATGTTTGCAAGATGGTTTCCCTGGCTAGAATACAGGTCTGGAAATACAGAGCTTAAGGCCATATACGCGTACACACTGTCCATAGAGAAGCCGTATGGAAAGTAGTATATCTGTATATACAGAAGAGAAACTGGATTAAACCAATGGTTCTAAATCAAGGCTCTATGGATCCCCTGGTCCACGGAAGGATTTTTTTTTTTTTGGGAGGGGGGGTCTACGAACCAGAAAATGGATTGGATTGGATTTAAAAATCTTAGCATTATCCGAGTTCTACTCGTCGTTTTGTGTTTAATCAGGAACCCACTGTTGTTCTAAGGCCGGAAAGAGGGTCCACGTCATAAACAAAGGTTGAGAACCGCTGGATTACATTTTTTTCATATCTCTTCTTCTGTTTGTTCATAGTCCTTCCTGTTTATATCTGCAGTTCCGTCTCCTGGATTTTAGTTGCTATACAGGCAGTCCCCCGAGTTATGAAAGTCCAACTTACGAACTACGAACCCGTAGTTATGAACGACCCCCTGTAAAGCCTATTACATTAAGAGTTCGAGTTACATACAATAGTTCATAATAATAAACTGGCGCTACTTTATAGCACGCATAAAAACACTGCACTATGAACTACATACTGTATAACTGACGTTAAATACGAACTGTACTTAACTTTCGCCTTAGGTACAAATTTGACTTGTGAACAGATTTAGGAAAAGAGCTCGTTATTAACTTGGGGACTGCCTCTCTCTCTCTCTCTCTCTGAACCTTAAGTGCCCAGGGCACATGGGGCTTCCGCAAGGGTTTTACACATATGCCTGTCCTTTGCCTTTTTTTCTGCTTTTCCCCAGGTGAGCCCTCTATTGCTCAACATCCTCTCTGTTGTTCTTCTCCATGTCTCTTTTGGTCTACCCTTACTTCTGTTCCCCTGTGGTGTCCATCTTAGTGCTATTTTTTTGTAGAGAGTTGTCAGTCATTCAGAGCACATGTCCCAACCATCGCCAGCGTCTTTCCCCAATAATTGCTGTCAGTGGCTTCATCCGCATTTCTGCCAATAAGATGTTATTTCTTATGGTGCTTGGCCAAAATATGTTTCTAATTCTTCGTAAACATTTAGTCTGGAAAGAATTCAACTTGTTTTCTATGGTTTTGGTGATTTTCCAGCATTCATTTCCATAGAGTAGTGCACTTAGAACATTAATCTTAAATATCCTGATTTTCATATTCATGCTTAGTTTTTTAGATTTCCATATAGTCTGCAGCACTGCAAAAGCCTGGTTTGCTCTAGTAAGTCTGCTGTTGATGTCCTCTGTGCTGTCTCCATTTTCTACTGCCCTACTGCCAAGGTATAAAAATTCGTTGACCTCCTCCACTAACTTGGTATCTACTCTGAGTACATTTCTGTTGTTCACATTTTGCTTCATTAACTTTGTCTTTCCTATGTTGATCTTTAGTCCTATGTTGTTTGCATTCTGAGTTAGCTTGTTTATTTTATCTTGCATTTCTTTGTGGGTGCTTGATAGTAGACAAATGTCGTTCGCAAAGTCAAGGTCCTCCAGCACTGTGTCAAGGGTCTATTGTGATCCCCTGCGTTTGTCTGATGTTGCCTCCTTCATTAACCAGTCTACTGCCAAGATAAATAATGTTGGTGATAGTACACATCCCTGCTTCACTCCTGTTTATACCCTAAAGCTGCTGGAGGTATGTTCTCTACGGATCACTTTGCATTGAAAACCCTCATATAGGGCTTTGATTGCATTCATTATCTTATGGGGGAGGCCATGCCATCTTAGGATTTTCCACAGTGCATCTCTGTTGACTCTGTCAAAGGCTTTCTCAAAATCTATAAACAATGCATATGTTGTGCTATGCCAATCATTTGTCTTTTCTAATATTTGTCTAAATACAAATATTTGGTCTATGTATGCTCTTCTTTTCCTAAATCCTGCCTGCTCTTTCCGAAGTTTTCCTTCAAGTGCTGACTGCCTGTATAAAACCGCAGAACTCGGAGAATGCCTGTATAAAACCACAGAACTCGGGGAGTGCTTGTATAAAACCACAGAACTCGGGGACTGCCTGTATAGAACCACAGAACTCGGGGACTGCCTGTATAGAACCACAGAACTCAGGGACTGCCTGTATAGAACCACAGAACTCGGGGACTGCCTGTATAGAACCACAGAACTCGGGGACTGCCTGTATAGAACCACAGAACTCGGGGACTGCCTGTATAGAACCACAGAACTCGGGGACTGCCTGTATAGAACCACAGAACTCGGGGACTGCCTGTATAGAACCACAGAACTCGGCGACTGCCTGTATATAGAACCACAGAACTCGGGGACTGCCTGTATAGAACCACAGAACTCGGCGACTGCCTGTATATAGAACCACAGAACTCGGAGAGTGCTCGTATTGAATCACAAAGCTCGGGATCTGCGTGCATAGTCATCTTGTGGTTGTGTTTGTGGCGTGCTGAAGATGTCTATCACGCTTCTATTCTGGCTATAACTGACCAGTACGTCGGGTTACTCCATTTCACTGCTCTCCTTGGCTAGATGTTCGGCTTTCTCGTTGCCTGGTAACCAACAGAAAGTTGAAATCCACTACAAAGTTGACTCTACTCTGTGAGGTAACCTTCGACCTTTGTTGTCCCGGTTACTGGTATGCAAATAGAGCAATGTGCGTGGGGAATTCAAGCAATTGTCTTCTTCTTCTGTAATGTGAGATACAGAAGAGTGGGACGGATTTGATGGACAGAAAAGAAAACAGAGAAAGAAATATTATATTAAATTGCTAAACCAGCTAAAAGTGAAAATCGTAAAAACGAGACAACCAAGATACTTTGGCCACATCAAGAGGTTCATTCATTCATTCATTCAGTTGTATGTCCCTTCGGGAACTTTGCGTCCCTAACAGCACTCCTGTAGGCCTCTCGGTTGTGAGCAAGATGTCCTGCTGCTGATGCATCCATTTGCAGATGGTCAAGGATGTCTTGCAGCCATCGTCGCCATGGTCTTCCTCTCTTTCTTTTTCCCATTATGTACCCTTCCAAGACGGTTTTCGCTAGATTATCATGACGTTTAATGTGTCCAAAATATTTAAGTTTTCTCTGATTTCAAGATATACTAAAGTGAAAATCCTTCTTGAGGGCAAGATAGAGGGGAAGAGAACAAGAGGACGCCAACGGCATAGACGAGAGGACAACATCAAGAGATGGACAGGGACACGCTTGGCCGAGTGCTCTACGAAGACAAGAAGCAGAGCACTGCAGCCAACCTTCCATGGGAGACGGCAGGAGATGATGATGATGATGATGATGATGAAACTGAAAAGTGAAATGAAAGAAGATAACGAAAGATATAGGACCGAAATAAATAAAATATTTTGGTCATACCATGAGACGTAATATCAAAATAAGAAAACCGTACGGACAGAGACAACGACAGAGACAGACGGACAGACATCAAGAAGATGGATAGGGATCTGATTAGGCGCACTGGCAGAACAAAGGACAGATGAACTCGGGGACATCGATTGCAGCTAACCTTCTGCGTGAAGATCGTACATGATGATGATGATGATGATGTACTGTTCTATAGGAAAAGTAACTCCTGGATGGGTAAAAACATCACATACTTGCCCACACACGCGCGCGCGCATACACACACACACAAGTGCCAAATGTACCGAAACTGGTGACAAATGTTTGGCTTGTATGAGTGACGGAAGGTAAAACACCGACTTAAGACGAAGTGAAAGTGGCTAGTCAACCGTGACGGGTTATCCATTTGCCCGAGCAGGTTTAAGCCTAGGGGGCTTGGAAGAGAATGGGCTCCAGCGACAATGTCAAGCAGCACAGCACACTTTGTTCACATCAAGACGACTAAACAGGCAAGTAAAGAAAGTGTGTTTCAAACCAGCATAGAACCAACAGGTCTTTTGTCTGTCATTTAAAGTGAGATATGAACAACACAGATAAGGTAATCAGGCCATATATCAGGAGAAGTTATAGGTCTGAGGTTGGGGGGGGGGCTTTACTAAATTTAATCTAGAGCCTGGACTTGGACTAGGGTGGGGGTTAATCCGGCGCTGGGTGGAAGTGATAAACTCCACTGCTCCACACAGAAACTTATGGTTAAGTAAGAGAACAGAGTTTTGTAGGATTAGACCTCGAGAAAATCGTAGACAAGGCACTTTAGTGAGACGTGAGAGAAAGAAAAATCACCTGGGATTCGAACCACCAACTCCGGTAGGACAAGCAGCCGTCTAGCCACGAGAGAACAGCGTGCTAACGAGCTGCGCTATCTCAGCTACGGAATTTCTATGTCATGACCTCGTTTCTTTCCGGGTGTCACGATCATCGTGTCGACTGAACAGTTACTAATGAGTTCGCTGTCAAACATTTTTTTGTTTGTTTTGGAAGTGCTAGATAGCGCAGTTCGTTAGTAAGCTGTTCTCTCGTGGCTAGACGGCTGCTCGTTCAACCAGAGTCTGTGGTTCGAATCCCAGGTAGTTCTCTTGTGATTTTTCTTTCTCTCACGTCTCATTAAAGTGAATTTTTCGAGACAGTTGTGAGAATACAGTTTTGCGTTCTCCTACTTTACCGCACGAGAGCCTCGCTCTTACTTTACCGCACGAGAGTCTCGCTCTTACTTTACCGCACGAGAGTCTCGCTCTTACTTTACCGCACGAGAGCCTCGCTCCTACTTTACCGCACGAGAGCCTCGCTCTTACTTTACCGCACGAGAGCCTCGCTCCTACTTTACCGCACGAGAGTCTCGCTCTTACTTTACCGCACGAGAGTCTCGCTCTTACTTTACCGCACGAGAGTCTCGCTCTTACTTTACCGCACGAGAGCCTCGCTCTTACTTTACCGCACGAGAGCCTCGTTCGTACTTTACCGCACGAGAGCCTCGTTCGTACTTTACCGCACGAGAGCCTCGCTCTTACTTTACCGCACGAGAGCCTCGCTCTTACTTTACCGCACGAGAGCCTCGCTCTTACTTTACCGCACGAGAGTCTCGCTCTTACTTTACCGCACGAGAGCCTCGCTCTTACTTTACCGCACGAGAGCCTCGCTCTTACTTTACCGCACGAGAGCCTCGCTCTTACTTTACCGCACGAGAGTCTCGTTGTTTCCTATTTCTAAAAAAAAATTGTTCCAGAAACTTATGGTTATTCTGGTGGACCAGGTATGATAAATCACAACACGCGAAAGTTTAGCGCTTGTCAGCAGGATACCCGCACATGGCACAGCAAGCGTTAAGTCTGAAATGTTTATTTATTTATCTGTTTGTTTTGGTTTGGCTGAGAAGAAACTTGGGCAAGCGGGTACAAGATTTTGATCAGGAACTTGCTGTACATTTAGGTTTGGATCTGTAAATCATGAGGATTAGAGTTTAGACGTGGACCTCGATTTCGTCAAGATGTTCTTGGGTAACAAGTGGCGTAGTGGGAGGAACTACTGGGTTCAGTTTAGGTGTTGTGAAAGAGGGATGGATCTTTTCATCCGCTGCTGACTCCTTGGAAAATCTTCGGGCTTTTCGTTAAAACAGAGGAAGGTCTCTGGGCCCCAGAGCTATGCGCCGACAAAAACCTCTCGATAGGCCTGGCTGCAGCCCACCAAATGTTAGCTTGGTCAGTAAGTTGTACACACCGTAGTGCCCTGATAATTATCAATATTTCTTTGCCAGTAAAAAAGCTTTTTTTATCGCGAATCTGTATAATATTTTTTTAAAAATCATGGTCTATGATGTAACATCCGGCGACCTCTCGCGGAATTCTAGGACTCCATGGTACCCCGGAAACACCAGTTGAGAAACACTGAACTAGACGAAATGTAACGTCCACGCGGGGGCTGTGAAACATGATTCGAGACACAAGAACCCGGATGAGTGGAAAGACTTAATAAACTTGTCAATATGACAGGCCTTGTAGCAACTGTCAGAAGCTGATATTTGCCTACTTTTCGTTTTGTTTTGAGAATCTGAAAATGTTACAGAGGTTACGGGAACTTGAAAGTTTACGCTGACGTAATCATTGATTTTCAAAATCTGCTTACGAATGGGTGAACTGTAGTTTGCTCTGTGGGATATTGTTCCATCTATTGCATAACGGTTTAGTGGTAGGCAGAGAGCTGGCTTAGATGGATTTATTAAAACACTGCCTGGATGGAAACTTTTTTTCCAACGCCATAAATTGCCGGAGGACATAAATTGCCTCCTGTAATAAGTTGCCTTTTTGTTTAACTAGAAACAGGCAATATTTTATACAAGGAATTTCTGAATAACTGTTCAAGCCACATATCTATCTATCTATCTATCTATCTATCTATCTATCTATCTATCTATCTATCTATCTATCTATCTATCTATCTATCTATCTATCTATCTATCTATCTATCTATCTATCTATCTATCTATCTATCTATCTTAGGTGCTTAAGGCACATGGGGCTTCCGCGAAGGTTTTCCACAAATGCCTTTCCTTCGCCTTTTGTCTGCGCTCTTCCTCAGGTGAGCCCTCTATTGCTCAACATCCTCTCTTTTGTTCTTCTCCATGTATCTTTTGGTCTACCCTTACTTCTGTTCCCCTGTGGTGTCCATTTTAGTGCTATTTTTGTTAGTGAGTCGTAAGTCAACCGGAGCACATGTCCCATCCATCGCCAGCATCTTTCTCCAATAGTCGCTGTCAGTGGCTTCATCTGCATTTCTGCCCACAAGCTGTTATCTTCAAGCCACATAGCAAACACATTTTAGTGAACTACACAAAGGAGAAAACATAATTCTTCTTATTATTTTCTGTTGTGGGGAGGGCGCTGTCGGATTTGCCAGTCAGCGCCCCCTAGCTAACATGCTAAGGTCAAGGTTGGTTAATCATAACCGACCAAGACCCTGTCCCACTTCTTCGTTGGTACCCCCAGTAACAGGCAAAACCTGGCTAACGGGTTCAAGATGGCCACAATCCCCGTGGTGGTGGAGTCTGCTAAAGAAGTACTGCACACCCTATGAATTTTGACTGAAAAAAAGACCGCCATAACCTGCTTCCATTAGACACGATGCTGTGCTTCAACATCTTCACTACAGCGGCTGCACAGAAAACCAGCTCGTAGTTCTTCCAGGGAGAAAAAGAAGAAGAAAAAGAAGAAGAAGAAGCAGAAGAAGAAGAAGACCAGCTCGTAGTTCTTCCAGGGAGATAGAAGAAGAAGAAGAAAAAAGAAGAAGAAGAAGAAGAAGAAGAAGAAGTATAAGAAGAAGAAGACGAAGAAGAAGAAGAAAAAGAAGAAGAAGAAAACCAGCTCGTAGTTCTTCCAGGGAGATAGAAGAAGAAGAAAAAGAAGAAGAAGAAGAAGAAAAAGAAGAAGAAGAAAAAGAAGAAGTAGAAGAAGAAGAAGAAGAAGAAGAAGAAGAAGAAGAAAAAGAAGAAGAAGAAAACCAGCTCGTAGTTCTTCCAGGGAGATAGAAGAAGAAGAAGAAGAAGAAGAAAAAAAAGAAGAAGAAGAAAAAAAAAGAAGAAGAAAACCAGCTCGTAGTTCTTCCAGGGAGACAGAAGAAGAAGAAGAAAAAGAAGAAGAAGAAGAAGAAGAAGAAAAAGAAGTAGAAGAAGAAGAAGAAGAAGAAGAAGAAGAAAACCAGTTCGTAGATCTTTCAGGGAGATAGAAGAAAAAGAAGAAGAAGAAAAAGAAGAAGAAGAAGAAAACCAGTTCGTAGTTCTTCCAGGGAGATAGAAGAAGAAGAAGAAGAAGAAGAAGAAGAAGAAGAAATGCTTGTTGTATTTTGCTTTATTATTTAAAAAAAAAGGTTATCACTTGCTTCCCGACCGGTACTCCATGACACACTTGCCAAACACCGACTGCGCATGCTCTAAAAATAACATCTCAGAAATCGAACATCATCTTCAAATTATTGATCTACTTGTCATACGGGAGAAACTTTGGGGGTGGGGGTGGGGGTGGGAGGGGGAGCAATATTGGAAATATAATATACCAAATAATTTTTACAAAGAAAACTTGTTTCCAATAAAAAAGTCCAAGCAAAAACATCAACGCTTAAAGAAAGGCAGAAAAATAAACTAATCTATAAAAACAGAAAACAAGATCTTGTGGCTCACAAACATAAACTATGAAGCATAAATTTTGAGCAGAAAACAAGAACTTGTGGCTCATAAAGTTCAATATATGGCTAGAAACAAAAGGTAAGACACGGAGCTAGAAACAGAAGGTAGGACACGCAGCTAGAATCAGAAGGTAGGACACGGAGCTAGAAACAGAAGGTAAGACACGAAACAAGAAACAGAATACAAACCATAAAGGAAATATTTAAGACATAAATCCTCCAGGAGTGCCCAAACCATGCGGACCTGAAACGTGAGACATGGCCTAAGGACATGGGCATGGGGTAAAGGCTTTTGGCCTCCTTTCAGGACCTGGAGGGGACCGTGAGCTTTACCCAGTCTACAGGGATCAGGATCTGATGTGACCAACAACCTCGACGGCAGAACAAGATAAAACACAAATAATCAACGGGGCAGTTCTACCAACATCATTTGAAACAAAGACCATAACAAGAATCTGTGTCTGCAGATAAGACGAAGATAAATCCAGATGTCAGATATGTTGGTGTTACAGGGAGTCAGCTGAACTAGCCGCTACGGGGAGGGAGGTGAACTAGCTGCCACGGGGAGACAGCTGAAATAACCGCTACGGGGAGGGGGTGAACTAGCCGCTACGGGGAGGGAGGTGAACTAGCTGCCACGGGGAGGGGGGTGAACTAGCTGCCACGGGGAGGGAGGTGAACTAGCTGCCACGGGGAGGGGGTGAACTAGCTGCCACGGGAGGACAGCTGAAATAACCGCTACGGGGAGGGAGGTGAACTAGCTGCCACGGGGAGACAGCTGAAATAACCGCTACGGGGAGGGAGGTGAACTAGCTGCCACGGGGAGACAGCTGAAATAACCGCTACGGGGAGGGAGGTGAACTAGCTGCCACGGGGAGACAGCTGAAATAACCGCTACAGGGAGGCAGCTGAACTAGCCCCTACGGGGAGGCAGGTGAACTAACCGTTACGGGAGACAGCTGAACTAGCCGCTACGGGGAGGGAGGTGAACTATCCGCTACGCTAAGGCTAAGGAAGTCCAGGAAATTTGTTTGTTTAAATCCTTGCTTGTCAAAACTACCTTTCACTTTCTTCCGATGAGTCGACGTAAATGTCTCTACAAACTTCTACAAATCATTCAAACAAACAAGCTCTTCAAACTTGATTATTTCAGCGAACTTTTCTATTTCCAAAGCTTGACTACTTCAGAGATTTTTCTCTATCTAAAGTCTGACCATTCCAGCAACATTTTCTCTTCCCCAAACCTGACTGTTTCATGGACCTTTTCTCTTTCCTAAATCTGACTGTTTCATGGACCTTTTCTCTTTCCTAAATCTGACTGTTTCATGGACCTTTTCTCTTTCCTAAATCTGACTGTTTCATGGACCTTTTCTCTTCCCTAAACCTGACTATTTCAGGGATCTTTTCTCTTTCCCAAACCCGATCATTTCATGAATCTTTTCTCTTTCCTAAAACTGACTATTTCAAGGATCTTTCTATCCGACAAACCTGACTATTTCAGGGATCTTTTCTCTTTCCCAAACCCGACCATTTCATTAATCTTTTCTCTTTCCTAAACCTAACTGTTTCAGGGATCTTTTTTCTTTCCTAAACCTGACTGTTTCAGAGATCTTTTTTCTTTCCTAAACCTGACTGTTTCAGGGATCTTTTTCTTTCCTAAACCTGACTGTTTCAGGGATCTTTTTCTTTCCTAAACCTGACTGTTTCAGGGATCTTTTTTCTTTCCTAAACCTGACTGTTTCAGGGATCTTTTCTCTTTCCTAAACCTGACTATTTCAGGGATCTTTTTTCTTTCCTAAACCTGACTGTTTCATGGACCTTTTCTCTTTCCTAAAACTGACTATTTCAAGGATCTTTCTATTCCACAAACCTGACTATTTCAGGGATCTTTTCTCTTTCCTAAAACTGACTATTTCAAGGATCTTTTCTCTTCCCGAAACCTGACTATTTCAGGAATCTTTTCTCTTTCCTAAACCTGACTATTTCAGGGATATTTTCTCTTCCCGAAACCTGACTATTTCAGAGATCTTTTCTCTCTCCAACGTCTGACTATTCCAGCGATCTTTTTCCTATACCTAACTATTTCAGGGATCTTTTCTCTTTCCTAAACCTGACTATTTCATGGATATTTTCTCTATCATAAACCTGACTATTTCATGGATATTTTCTCTATCCTAAACCTGACTATTTCAGGGATATTTTCTCTATCCAGAGTTTGACTATTCTCCCAACCTTGTCTCTTCCCCAAACCTGAATATTTCAGGGATCTTTTCTGTTCCCGAAAACTGACTATATCAGAGATCTTTTCTCTTCCCCACAACTGACTATTTCAGGGATCTTGTCTCTTCCCCAAACCTGACTATATCAGGGATCTTTTCTCTTCCCCAAAACTTACTATTTCAGGGTTCTGTTCTCTTCACCAAAACTGACTATTTCTGGGATCTTTTCTCTTCTCCAGAACTTACTATTTCAGGGATCTTTTCTCATCCCAAAACCTGGCCATTTCAGGGATCTTTTCTCTTCCCCAAACCTGGCCATTTCAGGGATCTTTTCTCTTCCCTAAAACAGACTATTTCAGGGATCTTTTCTCAGATAAAAGGCGTGGCTAGACACTTCGATTGACATGCTTGTCAGGCAGTTCCTGGATAAGAATATTTTCCTCCCACCTAACTATAAAAAAATGTTACAGAAGACAGTTAACAACGGCCAAGTAAGAATATAGTTAAAAACAGCCAAGTAAGAATATAATTAATTAACAGCAGTGAAATATACCAAGACAGTCAATATTTGTTGCATACTTCAAATAAAGCATGATGGGAAGGGGTCTGGCCGATGTGTCACTCCAGGATCATGAAGGTTTTATCTGTTTTTAAGAACGGGTCTTGAAATTTGTCCTGGTGTTAAGAACGGGTCCTGAAATTTGTCCTGGTGTTAAGAACGGGCCCTGATATTTGTCCTGGTGTTAAGAACGGGCCCTGAAATTTGTCCTGGTGTTAAGAACGGGCCCTGAAATTTGTCCTGGTGGTAAGAACGGGCCCTGAAATTTGTCCTGGTGTTAAGAACGGGCCCTAAAATTTGTCCTGGTGTTAAGAACGGGCCTTGACTGCTTCGGCGAGGGGGGGGGAATTCATTAGTGGATCTTCTTCTTTTTCTTCTTCTTCTTCTGCGTTCGAGGTGACTGGTCACATCAGATCCTGATCCCTGTCGACATGGCAAAGCCCGCAGTCCTCTCCAGATCCTGATAGGAGCCCCAAAGCTTTTGCCCCAAGCTTGTGTCCTCTGGCCATGTCTCACGGCTGAGGTCTGCATTTTTTTGGGGCGTTCTTGAAAGATATGTTCTGGAGTCTTGACTTCACTGGCACATGGACATTTTGAGTCGATGCAGGTGGCTCAGTAGTCTGCAGTGGCCTGTCCTTAAGCGAAAGAGGATGGTTTGCTGACGTATTTGTAGTTCTTGTATTTGATCTGGTTCATTGCTGCATTTCAGTTGTTGTTTCCATTCGGGTCTGCACTAGTTACGGATGATAGTTTTCGCCTCTTGGTAGCTTACTGGACGATTAGTTTGATCTTGATTGCTGCCAGCTTTGGATAGGCTGTCAGCTATTTCATTGCCAGCTATTCTACAGTGAGACGGTAACCACTGTAGGGCCACAGTTGTTGACAGTGTACAGCGCTTCATTTCTGTTGTGCTTTCCTGTATGTTTGCCTGTGGGTTAGTTGTTTTTTTTTTTCTGGTGATTCTAGAAGTTCCCTGCGGTCTGTAGAGAAGGCTATTTTGGGTGATGGCTGCTGGTTTTCTGTTTGGTTTTTTTTTTTTTTTAGTATTTTGATGGCTTTCAGAAGGGCTGCTGTTTCTGATCTGTAGTTAGAGGAAATCTTTGCAGTAGCGAAGGCCTTTTTGGTTTGTCTCCTGTCTGTGTATCTTAAGTACACCCTTAGTAGATGAAAACAGATAAGCAAGAGGTGTGGTGGAGTGGGGGGAAGGGGAGAGAGTTTCATGGGCCCTGGTTACAGTGTTATTATTGTGTTTTTTTTTTGTGTGTGTTTTAACCAGTTAAGTGTCTGATGGTGGATCGGTAGGATTTTCATGCCAAAGAGAGGCATCTGAACGACGGAGAGGCATCTGAACGACGGAGAGCCATCTGAACGACGGAGAGCCACCTGAACGACGGAGAGCCATCTGAACGACGGAGAGCCATTTGAACGACGGAGAGCCATGACCTTGACTAATTTTCCCAGCTACTCCCTGGAAAACTAGTTGTGTGTAACAGCAGACTGCTAAACGATCCCAGGGTAGTGGAGCTTTCCGAACAGGTTGTTCTTGCAGCTCTCTAGGATGGTTTAGTAACAAATTTTGCGCACGACCGGGGAAAATGAGGAAAATCGTTACAATGTTATTACTTTATATACTCTAGCTATGATAACAACTTAAAACCTTACATCGTTATGTGGTGGCTGACTACTATAAAAACATAAAAGCTTACATCGTTATGTGGTGGCTGACTACTATAAAAACATAAAAGCTTACATCGTTATGTGGTGGCTGACTACTATAAAAACATAAAAGCTTACATCTTCACATTATCTCTAACCATTATGAAAACATAAAACCTTACATCTTTACGCGATGGCTGACTATTATTAAAACATAAAACCTTACATCTTTACGCGATGGCTGACTATTATTAAAACATAAAACCTTACATCTTTACGCGATGGCTGACTACTATTAAAACATAAAACCTTACATCTTTACGCGATGGCTGACTATTATTAAAACATAAAACCTTACATCTTTACGCGATGGCTGACTATTATTAAAACATAAAACCTTACATCTTTACGCGATGGCTGACTATTATTACAACATACAACCTTACATCTTTACGCGGTGGCTAGCTATGGCACAGACACAAAATTTAACATCTCAAACGGACGTGAAGACTGCACTTACATGTGTAAGTCCTCTAACACTCAAGAGAGTCCTAGCGCCATTAATCAAGGCGAACGTAGGACGTGCGTCGATGCTCTTCAAATCCCCTCATGAATTCCTTTCTCAAGTTTGGGGGGGGGGGGGGGGGGGAGGGTCGAAATCTGATTTTCTGTTCTGTGTCGTTTGGGCACTGTAACATTTTACAGTGCCTTTTTTTTTTTTTTGCAATATAGAGGCAAACATGTTTGATTTGGCAGGCGCGCTAGGGACAGACAGACAGACAGACAGACGGACAGACAGGGATAGATGGACAATCACAGAAGTACAAACGGGTAAACAGGAACACAAATGGACGTTAGATAAACAGACAGTCAGGGGAGTACATAGATAGATAGACAGATAGACAGACAGATAGATAGACAGATAGATAGATAGATAGATAGATAGATAGATAGATAGATAGATAGATAGATAGATAGATAGATAGATAGATAGATAGATAGATAGATAGATAGATAGATAGATAGATAGATAGATGGGATATTTCCTATATGTATGGTTAAATTGCACCTGCTGTTATACACCCTAGCAAATAATACCAGATGTTCTTTTCGAGTGCCATAAACACAAAACTTGTCTATACCCGCCAGGTTACGTTGCAACATTTGTTCTACAAATCCCAACACACTTTCAGAAATCAGCGGAAAACTCTTCACTAGTTCCTTATCTGTGCTCTCTTTCTAGTGATGCAGTTTGGTGTGAGATGTGACTTTTAGCCCATGTGATCCAAATATATGATCCTTTTTTTTTTTCAAACAGGGATCTCACCTTCTCGTATTCATGGTCCTTTTGGGGTTCGGGAAGAAAGCGATGGGTGTTATTTTCTGAAAAATTTCCGCCTCTCAGAAACTATTATTTGATTATAATTTTCGTGTATCTGTTAATTTTCGCACTGTGTATAAGTAAAGTTCAGCCACTACTTATAACTCTTCTTAAGTAATACTGGAAGGTCTAGTGAGGATGATGTTTTCGACAGTCTAGCGAGGAGAGTGTAAGAATATATTGGGCAATCTACTGGAGCTCTGTAGTCGTAAAACAAAAAGTTTGAGAATCTCTGCTTGGAAATAATTTATTGGAAGATGAATTCTTCAGATTAAATGTCTTCGAATCTCGACATTGTTTTTATTTTTCCACGGCAGTGAACTTTCTGACTGGCAAATCTGAATAAATGAGAGAACTTGTTCATTGATTTGTCTTCGTTTCTTTCCTTGTCTTCTCATTTCGCATCTCCAGTTGTTCCCCCTTTACTTCCTACATCTACTTCTTCCTTCTTCTTTCTCTATTGCTCCTTCTCTCTCCATTCTCTCTCTCTCTCTCTCTGTAAGGTCTGTGGAAGGCCAAGAAAGGGCCTTGACAGTTAGTATCGGGGCCCCCTGTGTGTGCAAACCGCAGGCGTAACGTTATACTGTTTTCCTGAACTTTGCCTGTAATAAGACAAGACCGGGAAGGAGGGTGGGGGGGGGGGGGAACCAGAGTCGCCGGGTCCCCGTCAATAACACGGGACCCAGGAGTATACAACACTGGCTCTCTGTCCCTCTCACTGGACCTGCTCTTTGTCTTATTTATGACATGACATAAAAACCCAATATCAGATTGGGAACACAAACTGGCCATACCGCCCTTCCTCAACTTGTCAGAAAATATTAATCTTGTCTCTGTCTTCTCATTTTCATCATAACCCCCCGCCCCCTCTTACTCCTTTTTCCATTTCAACCGTTTCCCGCCCCACCTTGTCTAAATTTTGGACTGTTCATACGAGAAATTATGTTCCTTTGCGGAAAAACAAACAAACAAACAAAAAAGTTGTTTCTTGTTTCTAAATGTTTGCCCACATTTTTTTTTTCCTCTCTGCTCAGTGTCAAAAGCGGAGATCAGTGCGTCAGACAGACAGACAGACAGACAGACAGAGATAGAGTGAAAAATACACACCCAGAGATAGAAGGAGACAAGCAAGTGAGATATACATATAGATAGATAGATAGACAGACAGACAGACAGACAGACGGACGGACGGACGGACGGACGGATAGATAGATAGATAGATAGATAGATAGATAGATAGATAGATAGATAGATAGATAGATAGATAGATAGATAGATAGATAGATAGATAGATAGATAGATAGATAGATAGATAGATAGATAGATAGATAGATAGATAGATAGATAGAATTTCTCCTTTCAAATGTTCGAATTATGGTACAGAAGAACTAAAAGTAACTGACGAGAGTTGACTATAACACGAGATCTACAGACACTATATGTTACACGCGTATTGAGTATACAAGTAATTAGTTCCACTAGTCCTTGCGTACAGACACTCTGGTAACATTTACTCATGTTGTTTCTTGTTATGTACGTTTAATATTTGTGTACAGATACTTCCAAGGATACAACTGGAAACATAAACACTTGTTCCAGAGCGAAAGCTGGATCGTCTATGTCGGTGAGTGAGAACTGGTCAAGACCCTATCTTAGATTATGGCTTCCTCGACCAGAAACAAAGTGGTTGCTCTCTGAACCTGGTTAGCAGGGGATACACTCGGAGACTTCAGGAGAACCACAGTAACCCACTCAGTATCCGACACCGCGCTTGTATCTCAGCAATATAATTTTCCACAACTGTTCGCAGTTCTTGGAATTAGATTTGTTTTTCTTCTCACATTTTGAAGAACATTTTTAAAATGGTGGGAGGCCGTTGGGGGTGAGGGTGGGGTGGGGTTAGAGAAAAGGGAGGGAGAGAGGAAATGAGGAGGGGTGGGAGAAGAGTGGTGTTCTATTTGATACCGTGTCTTCTCCTTTGCGTGGACCCCTCAGGTGCGCACATGGTCTTGACCAGAAAGATATCTCTGAAGTTTTTGGTTTTTTTTTTTGCTAGTTGATTACCAAAAAAAGCCAATACAGGCACAGGGGAAACAGAGAGCAGTTGGAGAGAGAGAGAGAGAGAGAGAGAGAGAGAGAGAGAAATTGATTGACTGATTGATTGAGTGATTGATTGATTTTAAAAGGGTTAAGAATTGGGCATGCAACCCCGTCTGACAATTCCGCCCTTTATCATACATCTTTCACTCTGTTCCAGACATTCTACAAATATTCTGCTCATATAACAAACATAATTAACATTAAAGTAAATACATACGCATAAAATGACTAATTACAAGAAAGAGAGAGAGAGAGAGAGAGAGAGAGAGAGACAGACAGGGAGTCTATACTAGCCGCCATAAAAAACGCACCGCTTGATCGAACAACTATTGTGAACCGTGAAATGTTTATGCACGTGAGCGACTTCCAAGCTGCAAGTCCGTGCTAGTGTGGTTGTTAATATAATGACACTTTCCCGGCCATGTGATGTTTACTTTAAACTTGAGATGCAGCAAGTGCACATCAACTTTATCTTAATTTATGGCTTCATTAAAAATCACGTGACTTTGATATTCAGCGCACACGCTAGGCAAGTTCAGGCGAGTAAAAAGACCATCTCTGTTTCCATCGAAGGGAAATCTATTAACGTTTCTGCCATGCCGAGCTTGTTGTCACAAGAGCGATGGCAAGCAGTTGATATGCTCAGCATCAGTGACGACCAGAGATGCTGCCATGCATTGTCACTGTGACCATACGACTATGGGCGTCTGAGTGACGAAGTGGTTAGTGCACTGGTTTCTCGTGGCGAAGGTCGGGGGTTCGAATATGGCCGGAGGCGTCCCAGTCACCCAGCTGTAGAAATGGGTACCCGGCTCCTTCTGGAGTTGGGGAAGGAAAGGCGGCCAGGTGTGATACTGACCATATCACCCTCTAGTGTGCTGACAGGTCAATGAAAATATGGACACTAACACCATATCTGATGGCCTGATAACTGATGGCCTGCATGAAGGATCGGGTACTCTGGAGAAGCATAATAGCCAACGCCAGTCGGCACGGCACCTGATGATGATGATGATGATGATGAACACCATATCCCTATGTGCCTCCAAGGCATGAGAGGATTACCTTTACCTGTACCATACGACTATAGCGAGGCCCAAGCAGCGATTTCAGGCAACAGGTACCACGAATGACCGCCCCAGGCCAGGTCAACCTCGTGTAACAACACCAGCTCAGGATCGCCATATGGTGTTGATACATCTGCGCAACCGTTTCCAGCCAGCAACTCTGAGACAGCAGCACATACACCAGGTACTCGAGGACTTGTTAGAGCAAAACACAGTGAGACGGAGACTTTCACGGCGCCGGCTTGGAGTACGGACATCCCAACACTGACCTCATGACAGTAAGTGTGAATTTTGTTCTCGGGTAGTCAACAGGAAAACATGGCCGACTACAATGCGAGCCCTATGTCACGTTTGACGGCAAGGGAAGGATGTAGGAGCCGCTTCTGAATTGTGTTATATTTAAGAATACAAATTTTCGGCAGTAAATGGATGAGAAATGTGAAATCAGTGGTTTTATGTATTTTAGGTCTGGTACAACGACAGCTAATCTCTACTTTTAAAATAGAGCTGCGTTTTTATTGGTGGATTATATATATATCATCATCATCATCATCAGGTGCCGTGCCGACTGGCGTTGGCTATTATGCTTCTCCAGAGTACCCGATCCTTCATGCAGGCCATCAGTTCAGTTGGTGATCTCCTCTCACACCATCCCGTCAGACTGTCCAGTATCATTTCTCTTGGTCTTCCTCTTGATCTTCTTCCTTCTATTTTTCCTGTTGTTATAATATTTTCAATGCCCCCTCTTCTCATTGCATGTCCTATGAAAGTACATTGTCTCTCTCTTATCTTTTTGACAAGGTTTTTTGTCTCTCCAGCTCTTCTCCTACATTCTTCATTAGTTATTTTTGCTGTCCAGGGGATTCGCAACATTCTTCTAATAAACCACATTTCTGCTGCTTCCAATGATTTTTGTGCAGACTTGCCTATTGTCCATGATTCACTTCCATATAACAAGATAGGTTCAATATAGCATTTTAGGACTCGTTTTCTAACATTCATTGATAAAGATGTGTTAGCTAATATGTTTCTCATTCTCTGAAATGCAGTCTTTGCTTGACCTATTCTCATGACCTATATATATATATATATATATATATATATATATATCCTCGTTTTGTTATATTATGATTACAGAAATGTTGTCTCGGTAGTAGAGAGTAGAGTTCTTGTTATATTAGGACTACAATAGTGTCTACTCAGTACTACAGTTCTTGTCGTATTGCTTACACTAGTGTCTTTTCAGTACTGTAGTTCTTGTTGTATTGTTTAGAATAGTGTCTTCTCAGTACTATAGCTCTTGTTATATTATGATTACAACAACGTCTTCTCGGCACTACAGTTCTTGTTATATTGTAAATGTCTTCTCTGTGCTACAGTTCTCGTTACATTGGGATTACAATAGTGTCTTCTCTGTGCTGCAGTTCCTGTTATATTAGGATTACAATAGTGTCTTCTCATTACTGTAGTTGTTCTTAACCGCAAGCAGAAAAATAGCTATTGGAACAATAGCTGAGGTCAAGTACAGTTGAGTAGAATAAAAAATATACTTGATGTTAGTTCGAACTGACCATCACCTCAGCTTATAGACCAAATTGTTATATCAGAGATTGATATGACTCTTTGATGTTTGTTATTTTAGAGGCCCCCATGTAAACTGGTTCACAAGGAAAGAATTTGGCAGGAAAGAGATTGTGTGGAAAATGAAGGTAAACTGTCTGAAATGAGAAAATATATTTTCATGATTTATATTTTCATACAATTATCTGGTAACTTGGCCCGCGGTAACTGTAAAGTGGAGTTGCCTGGAATGCCAGCAATTTGCCAGAAGGGTTGTGGCGAACTTATTACTGCTGCACTTAACTGTGTGATTGGGTTATCGGTTGCGTGCTCAAAGATTGTACTTTGCCTGGATCATGCTGGGAGAAAGACAGTAACATACTAGAAACAAGGGGAACCGTACGCGGTGTTAAAGTCTTGCGAAACATGAACTGAAATATAAAATGGGTTACAGGGACACACTCAGCGTTTGACATTTGTGGGTTATATTGCAGATGTGTCGTTGTGGTAACAGGCTGTTCTTTATCCTGTTCCGTGGAACAGGATTCGACGTGGCGGTGGAGCCTACTGAAAAGTATTATCAGAATTTTAAATATGTACTGGACTGAGACGCATGAAGTCTTAAAAAAAACCTGACAGCGTTTAATTATGTAAGGACACAGATGAAAGTAGAATACATGTCTTCTTCTTCTTCTTCTTTTTCTTCTTCTTCCTCTTTCGTGTGTTTTGCCCAGAAAAGGGCTTTGACTACGTTGTATCATAGTTTGCATCTATGCTGCGATATTTGCATCTTTCGGCCCGATACAACCAGCTTCAACATGATTTATTTTTAGGGAAGGTCTGCCTTCCCATTTCTATCCCTGTTTCATTCGGCCAGACCCCTGCCTGTTCCCAGGAAAGGGGGGGGGGGCGCTGGGAGGTAGAATAGTATCATGGTCAGCTTTGGTTAGCCAACACTGACGCAATCAGTTACGGATCACTGATGGTTTTCTCCTTCATCCATCACGTATAGTTTAGTAAGCAGAGTAGAAGCACAGGCGTTCGATCCAATTTTATGAGACGGATAAGAAATATAAAAGTAAACCTTACATTTATGAACAACGTGAACGTTCATTTCAGCACTATAAACAAAGTAAAACCAACTCCAACATTTTAAATGTAAATAAATTGTAGTGCAAACACTGAAAAAAAAAAGGATGCAATTTTCTCTTATCTTAGATCAAAACTAGAATCTCTAATTACTAGTTCATTCCCCTTCTACATGCAGGGAGATGTTTCGGGTCTGTTCGATGTCCGTACCTAATCGAAGATCAGCGTTCAATAATGTTTACTATGCATGCCTGATAATAAAACACGCGAGATACAGTGTCTGTGCTTTGTGTGTTTCTTTCAGTTTGAAGGAATATCATATTTCAGCGTCCAGACTTTGATCTTTGATTCAAAGTTAGGGTGGATTAGATAGTTGGATGGGTTGTAGGGTAGATAGCTGAATATGTTGTTGCTTAGTTAGCTAAATGTGTTGTTGATTAGATAGCTAAATATGTTGTTGGTAAGATAGTTGAATATAATATTGTTGGATAGATAGCTAAATATGTTGTTGATTAGATAGCTGAATGTGTCGTTGGTTAGTTAGCTGAGTGTGTTATTGGTTAAATGGCTGGATTGTTTATTGTTTAGATACTTGAATGTGTTGTTGGCTAGATAGATGGATGGTTTATTGGTTAGACAGCTAAACGAGTTGTTGATTAGACAGATAGGCTGTTGTTTAGCTGAAATGATTGTTGGTTAGATAGCTGGCTTTCTGGTTGTTAGTTGGTTGCTTGATTGCTTGTTTGTTGATCAGTTTCGTTGTTTGACAACTGGTTGGTCAGGTAGGCGGATGAATGATCGAAGACTTCTTTATGTACTACATTTGCTTGTTGCTTGGCCGGTTATCTGGTAGCTAGGCTAGTTTTCTGATTGGCTGGTCGGGTGACTGACTGATGGATTATGGTTTCCTGATTGGTTGGTTTGTTGATGGTTTTACTGATGATTACTATGCAATCTATGAACTTGAAATCTCAGAATTCAAGTTGACCTCAGCTGCTGCAGGTCTTGTAAGACCGTGCTGGCGACAACCAACCGGGAGGATCAGGTGAGATGGCCAAGGCGGTTTCTGTTTTTTTTTTAAAATTACTTCTCGGAGCAGATCTAAGAAACACGAATTCTGTACGCTTCATCGCCATCAACCTCTTCACCATTAACAAAGACTGAAGCAGCTGCAGAAGCCTGTTTGCTGGGACACTGTTTTTTTGCTGGGACATCTTTGATTGCATATAGTTGACTGGGATACAATTTGCTGGGGCAGTGATGGAATGTAGTTGGCTGAGACACTGCTGTTTGCTAGGACACTTTGTTTGGATATTGTTTGATGGGACAAATTTGGGTGGGACACATTTTACTGGGAGACACTTTGGTGGGTCATACTTTGCTGGGACACACTCTGCTGGTTTCACACTCTGCTGGGACATAATTTTCTGGGACATACTTTGCTGGGGCATAATTTTTTGAGACACTTTGCTGGGATATATTTTGCTGGGATACACTTTGCTTGGACATAATTTTCTGATATGTACTTTGCTGGGATATACCTTGCTGGGACATAATTTTATGGGATGTACTTTGCTGGGGTATACTTTGCTGGGACATACTTTGCTGGGACACTGTTTACTCGAACACAGTGCTGATAGTACAGGACATGAACTACCTCTGGTTGGATCGGTCGGGTCTTGGTGCCACTCTGTAAACACAGAACACCCACTTGTGTTTTACGTTAGCTAGTTTCCACATCCACCTGCTTTACGTTAACTAGTTCCCACACCCACCTGTTTTACGTTAACTAGTTCCCACACCCACCTGTTTTACGTTAGCTAGTTCCCACACCCACCTGTTTTACTTTAGCTAGTTCCCACACCCACCTGTTTTACGTTAGCTAGTTCCCACAACCACCTGTTTTACGTTAGCTAAGTACAAGATGTACATTTTGGAGGCGTTGTCCAGTGTTGGCAAACTCTGTCAAATAGATCATCAGTCCCCGGGAGGGGTTTATAGAAACAGAATAGGTTGTTGTCACCGTAATCATCATCATGTGCCGTTCCGAACGGTTTATCATGTACTATTATTATTATTATTATTGTTGTTGTTGAGGATAGACGCTGGCGATGGTTGGGACATGTGCCCCGAATGACTGACAACTCACTACCACAAATAGCACTAAGATGGACACCACATGGGAACAGAAGTAAAGGTAGACCAAAAGAGACATGGAGAAGAACAACAGAAAGGATGTTGAGCAATAGAGGGTTCACCTGGGCAGAGCATAAAAAAAGGCAAAGGACATGCGTTTGTACTATTATTATTATTATTCATTCATTCATTCATTCATTCACTTGCATGTCCCTTGCGGAACTTTGACTGCCTAACAGCACCTCCCTAATAGCTCTCCTGTAGGCCTCTCAGTTGTGAGCAAGTTGGCCTGCTGCTGATGCATCCATTTACAGGTCATCAACGATGTCTTGCAGCCATCTTCGCCTTGATTTCCCTCTCTTCTTTTTTCCCATTATGTACCCTTCCAGGATGGTCTTCTCTAGATTATCATGACGTTTAATGTGTCCAAAATATTTAAGATTTCTGTCTTTAATCCTCTTTACTAGCCAGCCTTCTTCAATATTAAGTTCTTGTAGTATGGATATATTTGTTCTTTTTTGTGTCTATGATATTTGAAAAACTCTTTTGTAGCATTTAAATTCAAATTCATTATTATTATTGCTTTTGTTATTTAAAACCCTCCACTCTCTCTCTCTCTCTCTCTCTCTCTCTCTCTCTCTCTCTCTTTCGTTCTCTGGTCCATGGCATTAAGGCGTTGGTCGTCACTGACTTCCACAACCATCTATCCTTTGCTCTTTCTATAAGGTGTGTTTTGGATCGTGCCACTCTTTTGTTTCGTCAAGTATCTTGTTTCTTTGCCTTCCTCTGTCTCCTGGGTAGAAAGGGATCAGCTCTGAGCAGAGTTCTGTCTCTGTTGCACCGCGTCGGTTAGTCGGCGGATTCTGGCGAAGGTTTGACGATCAAAGCATTTAATGTACATCTGATGTGAAATAAGAGGATATTTGTGTAACTCAGAGAGTATGTGTAACTAAGAGAATACTTGTGTAACTAAGAGATTATTTGTGTAACTAAGAGAATACTTGTGTAACTAAGAGAATATTTGTGTAACTAAGAGAATACTTGTGTAACTAAGAGAATATTTGTGTAACTAAGAGAATACTTGTGTAACTAAGAGGATATTTCTGTAACTAAGAGAATACTTGTGTAACTAAGAGAATACTTGTGTAACTAAGAGAATACTTGTGTAACTAAGAGAATACTTGTCTAACTATCTGTAGGAGTCCAGAAAAAGACACACGTAACCCTGTTATATCATGAAAGAATCTACGGGACGAGGAGATAGTGTCCATCTTTTCCTTGACCGGTCGGCACATCTGGACCGCCTTTTTTTTTTCCCCAGTCCCAAAAGAAGCCGCCCGGATGGTCATTTCTGCAGCTAGGTAACTCTGACCTCCTGTCGGATTCGAACCACTGACTTTCGCTATGAGAGGCTAGTGGGCTAAACTACTTTGTCAGTTATGACCCCAACTACCTCTGGCTGCACGTGAGTAAAAATTCTTTCCTTAACCTTTTACTATCCTAAGTTCTATATTTATTCGACAACATGTGACGTCATGAACATATTTTATTACTAATTAAATTTTTAAAAATATTTTATTCGAGTTAGTGCGCGTTAATGTACAAATTCTCTTCCAAAAATGTGACTCTGACGTCACAAGATAAGAAAAGTGAAACATTTAAGTTAAAATCAAACGCGTCAGGTAAATAAAACTAAAAATAAGATAAATTTAAACAAGATAGGAAAGGGCAACACTGAGTACTCTCTAGTACCCTACTTTTCATGCAGATAGGTACCCATTTTTAGAGTTGGGGTGGCTACAACGGGGCATAGTTGGGGGGGGGGGGGGCTGCATAGTCTCGAGGTTACATATTAGCCTTGGGTTTTGGAAGTTGTGGGTTCGAATTCTAACAGAAGTAGTGAAAGAATTAACATTAATAGTTCATTTTCGGCTAAGCTATACCTTTTCGGCTAAGCTACACCTGTGGATTAATTTGTCCTTAAAGTTCGACGCTAACTGAGTAATTATCATCTCATTTTGTGGGTTTGTCTTTTTTTTTTTCGATCGACCACGTCACGCTAAGCTCTAGAATGTTTGTTCACGTGACGTTCGCACGGTCCTTAACAATTTGTTTCGTGTGTGAATTCAGACCGATCTCACTTCTGAATGTGAAAGGAAAGATATTCTTCTCGGTGATAGCAAGGAGACTAACAAAATACCTCCTAGATAATGGTTACGTTGATACATCCGTGCAGAAGGGAGGAATTCCAGGTTCCCCAGGATGTCTCGAACATGCATCAATGATTTGGGAAGTTATTCAACAGGCAAGATCTGGAAAGCAAGATCTACAGGTAATATGGCTTGACCTAGCCAATGCGTATGGCTTAGTACCGCACCGGATGATATGGCCTGCACTAGACATGTATCATGTGCGAAAAGAAATCACGAAGATGCTGAAAATGTACTTCATAGGGTTCCTCATGAGATTTGGAACATCAGGATATTTTACAAGATGGATTGAGCTCCAGGTAGGAATTGCAATGGGCTGCACAATATCCCCCATACTGTTCGTACTAGCCATGCAAATAATCCTGAGAGCAGCAGAAGGCCCAAGGTTCAGAAATGGATGTCAGATGCCACCACTAAAAGCATTCATGGATGACACAGCAACAACCAGTGAAGCACAGGCACAAAAGATGTTAGAGCGTTTGGACAGCCTTATCATATGGTGCCACATGAGCTTCAAGCCAAAGAAGTAAAAAAGTCTGTCACTCAGAAAAGGGAAAATGATAGAAAGATCTTACACAGTGGCAAATCAAATAATCCCAACTGTAGGGGAAGAGCCAGTGAAGAGCCTTGGCAGAGTATATAATGCGTACATGAAAGACTCAAACGTGATGAAGCAGGTCATAGAAATGGCACAGAATGGACTGAACATCATAGACAAAGCAGGCTACTGGGGAAGTTCAAAATATGGTGCCTCCAGTTCATGCTGATTCTAAAATTGATGTGGCCACTACTCATTTACGAAGTAAGTGCCAGCACAGTAGAGGCAGTCGAGAGAAAGATAAATAAATCCATAAGAAAGTGGCTGGGCGTACCACCAGGATTAACTGATGTAGCACTGTACTGCAAAGAGCAAACTTCAACTACCATTCAAATCTGTGGCCGAAGGATACAAGATAGGAAAGACAAGGCTTGCAATGATGCTACACGAATTTATAGATCCGGTGGTACGAGAAGTGCAGCCAACACTTAAAACTGAACGAAAATGGAAAGTAAGTGAGGAAGTGACCGTAGCCAGGGAAACACGGAAGCTGTAAGAAGTAATAGGATACACCCAGACCAACAGAAGGGGATTTGGTCATGGTGACATCAAATGGTGGTCAAAGGCCTCCTGTAAGGAAAGAAGGGATATGATCATCAGCGAAGTAAGGAATTCAGAGAATGACAAGCGGGTCCAGAAGGCAGTCCAACAGGCACATCAAGTCAACGGACAACATGGGAGGAAGTCCTGCAGAGATCACTAACGTGGAATGGCATCTGGAAAATGGCACCCTTGAGACTCAGCTTCATCATCAGAGCTACTTATGACCTTCTGCCTACAGGCTCCAACCTATATTAAATATCAGAAGACACAAAATGCCCTCTCTGCAATGAAAAGCATACATTGGAACACGTGCTGTCAGCATGCAGAGTATCATTAGGTCAAGGACGCTACACCTAGATGCAGGAACTAGTAGCCATCGTAGACAAGGCAAAAGATAAAGTAAATAATAGCAAAAGAGTTGAGGTCCCACCTATATACTTAGTAGGCACTGGTACAACATCAAATATTGAAATCAGGGCCATTCCCTTACCATCACTGCTAGATGGTGGAAATGACTCGTATGTGATAGCGGACGTACCAAGAAGAAGAGAATACCCGATTGCCATCAAGAACACAGGAATGCGACCGGATATTGTAGTGTACTCCATAGAAAAACAGGCATTAGTGATTGAGCTTACGGTTCCGTACGAAACAAGAATAGAGGTGCAGCATTTATTTAAATGTGAGAAGTGCAGTGACCTGGTCAAGCAACTGAGGCAGGGGGCAGGAGTCAGGGCAAAAGTGATAGCTGTAGAAGTGGGAGTGAGAGGATTGTAGCAACATCAGCATATGACTTATGTAAGAAACTGGGCATAAAGGGACAAGCAAGAGGAAGGGCATTGAAAAGCCTTTCGTAAACAGCAGAAAAGGCTTCATGCTGGCTGTGGAGTATGCGAAACAAGCATTGAAAACTCAAATATACTGTTAAAAAAAAACGCATAGCTTATATAAGCTTCATTTTTTTATATGTTATGACAAAAGTTTTTTCCCATGTACCTCAAAACAAACCAAAAATTGTCACCAAGATATCAGGTCCATGATTTAGCGTGAATTTTGCTATTCCAGTGTATAGTCAGAACGCAGTAGCTGCCCTTGCTAATCACGCATTTTTTTTACCATAACTCACGTTGCGTTTATGGAAAAGTCGTGATTTTTGTGGTGAGCACAACTCACTTCCCACGCAAATGAAACTGTATAAAAGAATGAGGTTACACAAACAAATTCAGTTAATTTTCAAGCAGACAACTGTGGAGCGTCTATTGCAAAATTTACGAAACATTGCTATTGGTCGCCTGCAATCAGGCGAAAGTCAAAGTCAGGTTGCTAGGCATTGAAAACGTGCAGCAGAGTACCATCAGTCGACTTTCGCATTGTTTCCAAGCCACTGGCTCAGCTGAAGACCGGCACCGCAATGGACGACCCAGGGTGATAACAGCAGCTGATGATCGCTTTATTCTGGTTCATCACCTCAGAAACAGGTTTACAACAGCTTCCTCAAGTGCCTAGTCATTGCTTGCAGGACGTCGTGTGTCTGATCAAACTGTTAATATACATGAAGCTGGACTGGTGGCACGACGACCTCACCGAGGTCCTGTCTCAACGAGCTGCCATCGCCAAAATCGACTTGTTTGGGCCAACCAGCATCGGCCCTGGACAACTGACAGTCAATTGAGACGTGTCTGGTTTAGTGACGAATCTTCCTTTTTGTTGCACCGCCGTGGTATGCGGAGAAGGGTCTACCGTAGCCAAAATGAACGTTTTGTCAAAAATTGCGTTGATGAAGCTCCGCCGCACGGTGGTGGAGGTGTAATGGTATGGGGAATGATCAAATTCAACGGATGGAGTCCATTAGTGCAGATTGAAGGAGGCTTGAATGTACTACGATACGTCAGTGAAATTCTTCGACCCCATGCCCTTCTATTTTTGGCTGCGCAATGGTCTGTGCTTCAATAGGACAACGCTATACCCCATTCTGCAGGCCCACCACACAGTTCCTGACTGCCAACAACATTCTCACCCTTCCCTGGCCATCCCTGTCTCCAGACATGAATCTGATCGAGCACCTATGGGATGAGCTGCAAAGACGTGTTTGTCGCCGAAACGTTTCTCCAGCCAATCGTCGTGATCTGTGGCAGGCACTCCAGGAAGAGTGGGCAGCCATCGCACAGGCGCACATCAGACATCTGACCGCATCTATTCCCAGGAGATGCCAGTCGCTGATCGATGCAAGCGGAGGCCACACACCATACTAACTTAAGAACCCCTGGGACTAACAAATTCTCATCACACATGTGCAAGAAACTGTCAAGTGAGTGTTTAAACCCTTAGGTATTATTGTGTGCAATTTGAACATTTTATTCTTTCACTTTAAAAATCTATAGAATATCAAAGTTATGACTAAAATTGGGTCATCAGTAAGTATGCGTTTCTTTTTTTTTGGACAGTTTGATTTCGTTTGTCACAACCAATTCCAGTCCTCCGTAGCTTCTTCTTCTTCTTCGTTCGCTTCTACCACCAAGACCACCCTGTGATCCCACTGAATTCACGCCTGTGGTCCTCGTTAAGTCCCGTGGTCCCCCATGTGGTCCCCGAAAGGGCCACACGAGATCTCCGAGAGGACCACAAGAGGTTCAGAGGATCGTAGGGCTTGAGCCTGTATTCTTGGTGGGTCTCGGAAGCGGGATTGCGTGACACCGTGGTTTTCATTGCACCAGTTTAGTCTAGAGTTGGACTTTCTCATCGCAAAACCTCGACGTGTTTCGAGATACCCGTGTATCACCGCCGGGTAAGAGATGGTTGCCCATCCAGTCCAGTGTTGGACTTTCTCACCGGAAAACCTCAGCGTGATTAGGATACGCAAACATCCCCGCCGGGTGAGAGGTGGTTGCCTATCTAGACTGCCCTGGTCCAGTGTCTCCGACTTCAGCATTGTCAGGTCGTGGCCGCTACCCTTCCTAGCTGTGACCAGGATGGAGCTTTTGTCCAAGAGGACGAATCCTCGCCACTAGTAACTTCCACGCCTGGGTTGTGCCGGTTTAGGCATATTATCACAGTATGGGCGTGTTTGGGACGTGACCGACCTCTAGAGCGGAGGTACAGTGGTGACATGTGTAGCCTTCAAGTTTCACCCCTGGTGTGAGCCAATTTAGGCATATTTCACCAGTGTAGGTGTATTTCGGATATGGCAGGCCTCTAGAGCAGAGGCGCCGTGGTATGTGTAGCTCTCGCAGCGATACTACTGGACATACCGATTAAACTTCACTATATCCTTTCCTTCATTTTTTTCACATCGGCGCCACACAGCAACCTTTATTTCTTTTCCGCAGTTTCTTCCTTGACCGGGAGGAGCTTCACTCCACGCGCGGCATCCGAAGAGTCTCGCCGGCAGTGTCCTCCATAGCTAAATCGCTAAAGACGCAGTTCAAAGTGCAGTGCCAACTGGAAGATCAAGGGTTCAATCCCGGGACGAAAAAAGAAAAAAAAGCAACAACTCACAAGACCTCTGGGAGTGATGACCCAGAGGGGCCCACCCCCTTTAGAGTGTCAGGAGTTTAATAGGGCCGAAACTCTTATCTGGGGGGAGGGGGGTTGCTACCTCTGATGACCTGAAGGAGTTGTGTTGTTGTTCCGCTCTCTACAGTAGAGAGTTTCCTGCATACAGAATGTATTTTAAACAGTTTGTCTTTAAGTGGCGCCATTGCTGTTGTTCTTCGATCTCCCTGCAGCTGAGAACAGGATGTTCTTTGCAGTGGATGCGGTGAAATTTATTGAAGTGTAGCCTTTAACGGTGAAGGTTTGAGGTACATATTCGTGTCGCATAGGGAGTGGGTTACAGCAGGGGCTATTTTGCAGACTCTTTAGTTAAAAAGCGAGGAAATGTAATGTTTCTTTAGGAGACTCCACCCCGCTATGGGGGTCGGTGATCCCTGGCCCGGTAGCCAGGCTGGGTCCGTCACTGGGGGGTGGGGTGGGGCTCGGGGGGGGGTGTAACAATAGAAATGTGGGACAGTGGGTCTAGATCGGGTACGGATTATCAACCTTTACCCGAGCAGGGTGGCGTCCCAGAGAAAGCTGTAAGTCCGAGCAAGTTCCCCCCCCTCCCGCCCCCAACAATTTGGTTAGTCATAGTATTTTCATCCACTAGAAGCCTCGCTTAAAATAATCTTCTGGGCCCCCTCGTTGGGCCTGGCTAGAAGTCTGGTGTGGGGTATTGACCGTTAGGTCGGACTACCTCCTAACCCCGTAGATCGATTGATAAACACTTTATTTTCGATTATTTTCGTCATCATTGTTGCAACTTTTAATTTATCCAACTCGCGTTAAACAGCTTCTAAGAACATACGCTGTATTGTGTTTATATTGATTATATCGCTCATTAGCGGAAAATTGGAGGCGTGTGAACTCAGTGCAGTTTACTCTAGCGATAATTAGAGAAATGTGTGGCTAGTTCATCAAGAAGACTTGTTTCAGGCGGGGAAGAGAGAAGTTATGTTGCTAAGTTTTCAATTAACAAGGCCGGAAAGATCAGTTATGCATTTAAAAAAATATGCTAAGATTTGCCAGTGTCTAACCGGACAGAATCTTTATTTGTTGCCTTTAAACAACTCAGCAACGGTTAACTTTGTGTAATTAAACTCATAATCCCCCCAAACCTCCACCTCTTTAACTTTTTCATTCCAGAACACCGCAGGCAAGGCTGGTAGATTTTACATGCTTATGGGAATCAATACCTCATAGAGATATTTAGGCAAAGTCTAACTAAAATGAAAAGTACTATATTTCTAACTAAACCCATTATTTAAAAAAAAATATAGAGTAAATTACTTCCAGTTTATTTCTACCGAAAAAAAAAACCCCTCATCAAATTTTACTCTGGAGAAAGCTTGGACATTAATTCAGGAACGAAAGACTTAGACGTCTGATGGCGCTGAATAATCGACCGATCACTTTATAGCAAGAATGTGTTGGCTTAGAGAAGTACAGTAACTTCACAAAGTGAGCAGAACAATTTGCACCTCTGGCGTAAATAGAGAGAAAATGTATGTGATACAGTCAGTCAGTCATTTGCATGTCCCTTGTGGAACTTTGCCTCCCTAACAGCTCTCCTATAGCCTCTCGGTTGTAAGCAAGATGCCCTGCTGCTGATGCATCCATTTGCAGATTATCAACGATGTCTTGCAGCCATCGTCGCCTTGGTCTTCATCTCGTTATTTTTCCTGTTATGTATGTGATACAGTAAAAGTAAAATATATGTGATATTAAACTTCATAAGCCGACACAGGAAGACATGGAGACGTACAGCAGAGAAAATGCTGGTAAACAAAGGACTGGTATGGGAGACAACCAAGAAGATGGCAAAGGACCGACATGGGTGGAAATCTCTTGTTATCAGCAGCCCAGAATGTCTTCGGCAAAGGAGAAAGAGAGAGAGAGAGAGAGAGAGAAAGAGAGAGAGAGAGAGAGAGAGAGAGAGAGATTAAGATTACCTGTGTAAATTGATACACAGAACATTTCTGCAGTAAGAAACATCTATGTTGTCTTTTGTTCTTTAGCATGTTTGTTTGTTTGTTTGGTTGTTTGTTTCTTTTTTTTTGCTAGTTTTTGTTTCTATGAAATCCTGCAGTTTGCTCTTGTGTTTAGTGATGATGACGGCTTGGAGAAGACGATGATAATGACGATGACGAACGTTGGCAATAATAACAAGCTGCTTTGGCTGAGTATTCTAACCCACACACAACAAAATGTGACAATTCCTCCACCAGACCCCATCCTAAGAAAATGAAATTGGGTTGTAGGTTTCTTGAGAAGCTCCACCATAAACGGACACATCGATCCCCTTCTCGTCCTCATGGCTGTTGTAACTAATCTCTTCCCAAAGGTCACCTAAATCAAGGGCTCTTTTATTTTTCAACCCTGCTCTAGTATTAGCTCCTTTTAAATTTAAAAAAAATTCGTGGGGTGGGGTGGGGTGGGAGCAGGGCAGGGCGGACCAGTTAAAGCGCTATTTTAGAAGGACAAAAAATATAGGTTTTATCTTCTAACTGTGGCCCCTTGAGAAATTGGGCTCAAACCCCTTAGACCAGTGTTACTCTTAACTTTTTCTGCCAGCCGTATCCTTTACTCCTAAGGTATACCGCAAATTCCGTTTCTCTCTCTCTCTCTCTCTCTCTCTCTCCTCAAATTATTTTCACTCATTGAGTTTTGATATATGTGTCTTTGTATCTCACTCTCTTTACCCTCTTCGTCCTGGGGTATCTTCCACAAAGTTTGAAGTTTAGAACCACTGCTTTAGAGGCTCTTCAACTCTAGATGAGAAACACTGACTTGAATGAATCGAGATTCGAGTCTGACAAGCCCCTACTCTCTCGCAGTTTTTGACACAGATTGGTAAAACAGAAACTGTCATCTGCATGGAGATTCAGCTTACTATCGTACTGTTGATTACACCAACCAACTTCCAAACATCTTAACGACTGACATGATTGTGGTAACGACTGAGAGAGGATCTAAGAGCATAAACATTCATGACCCAGAACTATCCAAAAAAAAAAAAACATGAAAGCTAAAACACGCGATAAATTTATCTACAGCCCCCCGCTTAGTTAATTAACCACGTGAGAAAGCTGTCCCGTGCAGCATGTGTTGGTGAACTCGAAAAATTACACGGGAAGAAAACGAGCGATTACAAATGTCCCAAGTTGTATATCCTTAACCAGACTGTACTAACGGCAAAAGATAAGGCGCACTTTACTACAAGCAGGCAAACACCCAGCCCAGACTATTAATATTCACCCTTAGCAGGGAATGAGATCTCACAAACAAAGCTAATGTAAAACGATATGTGGCTAATACCAAGCCGGCGTGTAAATGAAACTAGAGCATAAAAATGTACCCAATTACTAGAAACAGCTTTACATATTTTGAAAAGGGTGTTTAAAGAACGCAAAATGTAGTGAGGTACGGCTTGGTTACCTCAGTGGTTAGGCACTGGGTTTACTAGTCCGGTGGTACCTGGTTCAAATCCCAGCAGTGGGGATTTTTTGTCTGGTACCGCCGCACCAAAAGGGCCCCGGGGGTCCACCCAGCCCCTAAAAATGGCTACCAGAGAAATCTGGGAAGGTAAATGAGGCCAGGCGTGATACTGACCACATCAGACTTTCATGTGCCGAAGGTCTTGGAAATACGGGCACGCCGTATCCCTTGTGTGCTTTAATGTGCAAAGAGGAGTTTTACCTTTAGCTAAGAAATTGCTCTATAAGAAATAATATGGTGTGATTTTGTTTGTTTAATAATCCTGGAATAGATTACATCTTGGGATACGAAGAGTAGCGTAGACTGGCTGTTGACATATACATTAGTTCTTTACATGTAACAGCAATAAACATTGGCTGTTGACATATACATTAGTTCTTTACATGTAACAGCAATAAAAATTGGCTGTTGACATATACATTAGTTCTTTACATGTAACAGCAATAAAAATTGGCTGTTGACATATACATTAGTTCTTTACATGTAACAGCAATAAAAATTGGCTGTTGACATATACATTAGTTCTTTACATGTAACAGCAATAAACATTGGCTGTTGACATATACATTAGTTCTTTACATGTAACAGCAATAAAAATTGGCTGTTGACATATACATTAGTTCTTTACATGTAACAGCAATAAACATTGGCTGTTCACGTACAACACAAGAAACATTAACCGTGTGACTACACGCGAAACACTGCCTCCTCACACAAAACAGATTAAATATTGGTTGCTCACACAACACAGATTAAATATTGGTTGCTCACACAACACAGATTAAATATTGGTTGCTCACACAACACAGATTAAATATTGGTTACTCACACAACACAGATTACATATTGGTTGCTCACACAAGACAGATTAAATATTGGTTGCTCACACACAACACAGATTAAATATTGGTTACTCACACAACACAGATTAAATATTGGTTGCTCACACAACACAGATTAAATATTGGTTGCTCACACAACACAGATTAAATATTGGTTGCTCACACAACACAGATTAAATATTGGTTGCTCACACAACACAGATTAAATATTGGTTGCTCACACAACACAGATTACATATTGGTTGCTCACACACTACACAGATTACATGTTGATTGCTCACATAACACAGATTACATGTTGGTTGCTCACACAACACAGATTAAATGTTGGTTGCTCACACAACACAGATTAAATGTTGGTTGCTCACACACTACACAGATTACATGTTGGTTGCTCACACACTACACAGATTACATGTTGGTTGCTCACACAACACAGATTAAATGTTGGTTGCTCACACAACACAGATTAAATGTTGGTTGCTCACACACTACACAGATTAAATGTTGGTTGCTCACACACAACAGAGATTAAATGTTGGTTGCTCATACAACACAGATTACATGTTTGTTGCTCACACAACACAGATTACATGTTGGTTGCTCACACAATACAGATTACATGTTGGTTGCTCACACACTACACAGATTACATGTTTGTTGCTTACACACTACACAAATTACATGTTTGTTGCTCACACAACACAGATTACATGTTGGTTGCTCACACAAAGCAGATTACATTTTGGTTGCTCACATACTACACAGATTACATGCTGGTTGCTCACACAACACAGATTACATGTTGGTTGCTCACACACTACACAGATTACATGTTGGTTGCTCACACACTACACAAGGAATATTAGCTGGACGAAGGTCCTGCCCGTTTTGGTAATCAGCAACTCATAGCTGACATGCCCGCGTTAGTGTTGGCAGAGTATAGCTGGCCAAGACCCTCTCACTTCTACGTTTGTACCCCCCCCCCCCGTAACAGTAGCATAGCCTGGGTAACGGGGCAGGGATCAGCAAAATCCCCAAGGTGGTGGAATCTGCTAAAAGAAACATTGCACATCCCCAGCTTTTTAAATGCACTCAGAGATAGAGAAAAACAGATGCCATAACCCTCTCCCACACCGATATGATGTTGTATCCCAACATCTCCACAACATAGGCTCCAAAGAACACCAGCTCGCAATTACAAATAGGCAGATGACAAGACAAGACATACCACACATAAAACAAAGCGGAACGACAAAGTCTAGTAACGTACTGGACCTCCTTAAGAAGTCAGATTAGACAGTGAGCGAACCGGCGTGAGACAGGTATTCGTGACGAGGAACTAACCTTTGACGCCATCACAGAGTTGACAGATCTCCTCTCTTTGTTAGTCAAATTGTAATGGACTTCTGTTTTGGTTAGTCAGGTTGTAATGGGGTTCTGTTTCGCTTCAAGAACATGAAATGATCTCCCTTTCGCCCCACGGAAGATCAAACAAAGTAAAAACGACGGCGCCGTAAAAAAAAGCATTGAATGCCGTGACACAGACGTGACAGGGTTAATGAATCTTAACTATAACGTCAACATAACGACAAAATTAAAAGAATTTACATAGAAAATACTTCAGAATTAAAATTGTTATTATAATTCTGTGTTGCCAGTTAGGACTTTCTGAGACCAAAAAATAAGGAGGATATCGAGTAACACAAAAAAGGCATATGCTTTTTTATAATTTTTTTTTAAACCTCATCAGATCTGGCATGTGATTATTAACATCCAGATTGCTTATTTTATGCCTGCATATAGGTAAGCCATATCTTTGCTAGAAACATCCTTGTTGATATCCAGGATAAAATCAGAAGATGATAATTCTACGTGTAATAAATAATATAACTTAATAAGAGTTAATGTAACTGCAATAACAGTGGAGCTATAACTTTCATACACAAGAAATTTACTGACAGCATCAATATGTACTGGGCATCAATATATATTTATGTAAATAACTTTCTAACATATAATATTGTATAACATATTCGTTTACCTGCATGTAGTAAACAGTATAAATGAAGAAAATGTGGATCTGCACATGGAAACAACCATAAATATGCCATGAAAACAGACACTATACCATGAAAACAGTTACATAATGTGCTACGAAAACAGGCACAGATTCGCATGAAAACAGACATAATTTTACTATTAAGATAGATACAAATGTGCTATGAAAACAGACACAAATATACCATGAAAACAGACTCCAGTATCTTTTGAAAACAAACACAAATGTGCCATGAAAACAAACGCAAGTAAATCATAAAAACAGACACGACTGTGCCATGAAAACTGACACAAGTAATATATGAAAACAGACACAAATATACCGTGAAAAAATGACACAAACATTCTATGAAAACAAACACAAGTATGCCATGAAAACATCCACATAAAATCCATTTCACATGCCAGTCACAAAAATCACATTTCAGACAGGACAGACATTTTAAGACAGCGACGAAGCATGGAATGTACGCACACAAACAAGGAAGGATGGATCTTCAAGGGAGGGGGTGGGGTGGGGGTGGGAAAGCCTGAAAGAGTGCCCAATATTTTTTTAGGCTATGACGCAAAATGCATTTCGTGAGTCAGGCATCTCGGACCGCTCGTCCGTCAACGGTCCTCGTTTAATCAATTCTGTTTCCCTTTCATCAACTTCTCCTGCAATTTACTACTTCAGTGTTCTGCCTGCTCTTGTCTCCAGCCCTGGCCCTTCTCTTCATTTGCTTTTTAACAGGGGAGTTGGTTTTTTTGTATGTGTGTGTGTGGCTGGGAGGGGGGGGGGGCGCTCACGTGAGATAGATTACGACCTTCAGAAGGGCTCACGGCTGTTGGTTTGCTGTGGCTTCCAAACAGGGGAGATAAACAAAAAATATTTCCTAGTATTAGGACACGCGAGGTATCTAATACGATAATTTTCCAAGTCTGTCGGACCACAGCTTCTGACTCGCCATTGCTATAGACAGAGAAGGGTGAGCTATGTGTGGATTGCTTCGGTTCATTGCGCAGGATTAAGCTTACGGGCGGGTGTTGTAGTGAGCAATGATCGGAAATAAGTCATGGGATTTTCGATAGCAGCACTTTAATCATTCGCGTAAAGCGATGCTTTTTTTTTTTTTTTTGTCAAGCTTTCTCATGTTGTTCTAAGTAGATCATAGGATTGTAAAATTTACTGAGGAAAAAAACTAATTCAAGCGACAATGAAATGTTCATTTCTTCTCCCGTCATTTGTGACGAGTTACATCGTAAATATATTTGAAATTTTAAAATGACATTCATCATAGCATTCCCCCCCCCCCCCACACACACACACCCTCACTGTAGACAGTTCGTTCTCTTGTTTCAGACATATAAAATAGTTCCGGGACAGTTTATCGATAAAAGACGTCAAGCATTCTGATCAATGAAAAATACAATGGCAAACGAAGTTTAGCAGCCTCTTCTTCAATTGCTTAAGGTAATGTGTCAAGGTGAGACAGAAAGCTGATTTGAGACGAACATCATTGACAGAAAGCACACTTAATCATCTCACAACTTGGACAGACAACAACATCACGGTCTCTCAGGCTAGAAGAAACACCAGGTTCTGGCGAGCCACGGTAGTACCACACGCAGTAGGATCAAGACATCTCCGGCAGTTTAATGGCGGAGCAGAATGACGATGTATCCGATGATGGTGGATGATGATAATAACTTCATGTATCTCAAAATAATGGTGGAACAAGAACTAACAGCAACTAATGAATCCGACGGCATCTTCCCTCTCATCACATCAGGGGGAAGTCACCACAATAGCTTCTCTATGAAAAACAACAAAGAAAATAACCCCTCAAAATCTGAACAGCGGGTAAACAACCCCAGAAAACTATACTATTAAATAGAGGCAAATAGCAGACAGCAGATACTTCAAAATATGAAGCTCAGCAGAACATAACAAACCCACAATTTTCAAATTCCAGACAGGAATATTGCAATCTGTAAATTCATCTACATAATGTGAAGGTCATCCAAATCCAATTTCGCGCGTGACAAAGCAGTCTCCAGACTCTATAAACACATCCTGGAAACCTGTATTTTCTACACAGAGAGAGAGAGAGAGAGAGAGAGGGGGGGGGGGGAGAGAGCCCATTTTTCTACGTGACACAGCCGTCTTTAGATCCTACAAACCCGAGGTCTGCACAGACGGTCCAAATCTGGCCCCACGAAAAGAACATGAAAGTGTAAAACTGGCACGCATGAGGAAACCTGGATGACCACTGAAGACCCGTTTCCTTCCTTAAATGTGAGGATATATAAAGCCCAGAGCTCTTTGTGCTCTCTAAGACGTCTGTTGTGTTTAGTGACTTCCGCTTCCTTGTAAAGATGGTCTGTCATAGTTTTACTTTCAGTTTTAATTTTGGTGACTGTTAGTGTGACGGTACATTAGTCTAGGTCGGAGGGACAGGGATGAGTGTGACGGTACACTTGTCTGGGTCAGTGGACCGGAGGCGAGTACACTTGTCTGGGTCAACGAACCGGAGGCGAGTGTGGCGGTACACTTGTCTGGGTCAGCGGATCGAAGGCGAGTGTGACGATACACTTGTCTGGGTCAACGAACCGGAGGCGAGTGTGGCGGTACACTTGTCTGGGTCAGCGGACCGGAGGCGAGTGTGGCGGTACACTTGTCTGGGTCAGCGGACCGGAGGCGAGTGTGGCGGTACACTTGTCTGGGTCAGCGGACCGGAGGCAGGTGTGGCGGTACACTTGTCTGGGTCAGCAGAGCAGAGGCGAGTGTGGGGGTACACTTGTCTGGGTCAGCGGACCGGAGGCGAGTGCGGCGGTACACTTGTCTGGGTCAGTGGACCAGAGGCGAGTACACTTGTCTGGGTCAGCGGACCGGAGGCCAGTGTGACGGTATATTTAGACGAGTACACTTGTCTGGGCCAGCGGACCGGAGGCGAGTGTGGCGGTACACTTGTCTGAGTCCACGGACCGGAGGTTAGTGTGGCGGTAAACTTGTCTTGGTCAGCGGATCGGAGGCTAGTACACTTGTCTGGGTCAGCGGATCGGAGGCTAGTACACTTGTTTGGGTCAGCGGACTAGAGGCTAGTACACTTGTTTGGGTCAGCGGACTAGAGGCTAGTACACTTGTCTTGGTCAGCGGATCGGAGGCTAGTACACTTGTCTTGGTCAGCGGATCGGAGGCTAGTACACTTGTCTGGGTCATCGAACCAAAACTGATCAAGACCGTGCCCTACTACTCTGATGTGCTCCTAACAAAAGGCTGAGCCTCGCTAACGGGGGCAGAGCTCCTTGTGGTGACTGTGGTGTTGGAGCTGTGACACTGTCACGCTTCCCGAGATGGAACTGGCAAGTCAGAAGAATGCTAGACACATCCTGGAAGTCAGAAGAATTCTAGACAGCCTGGAAGTCAGAAGAATTCTAGACACAGCCTGGAAGTCAGAAGAATGCTAGACACAGCCTGGAAGTCAGAAGAATTCTAGACACAGTCTGGAAGTCAGAAGAATTCTAGACACAGCCTGGAAGTCAGAAGAATTCTAGACACAGCCTGGAAGTCAGAAGAATTCTAGACACAGCCTGGAAGTCAGAAGAATGCTAGACACAGCCTGGAAGTCAGAAGAATTCTAGACACAGCCTGGAAGTCAGAAGAATTCTAGACACAGTCTGGAAGTCAGAAGAATTCTAGACACAGCCTGGAAGTCAGAAGAATTCTAGACACAGTCTGGAAGTCAGAAGAATTCTAGACACAGCCTGAAAGTCAGAAGAATTCTAGACACAGTCTGGAAGTCAGAAGAATTCTAGACACAGCCTGGAAGTCAGAATCATTTGATCTTAAAATCAAGACCTTGGCACCTATATCCAGGTGTAGTTTAAGCTACCTGACACTACCACATGTAGGACTGTCAGAATCTAAAGAAATACCTCGCCATGTTTCAGAACAAGGGGTCAGACCGGTAATATTTGACAGAATATCGCCAGCCAAACTTGCCTTCAGAGGGACGATAACCTCTCTTAGTCAAATCGTCACTATTAAGCAGCATAGAGGGTACGGAAACCAAATTTCTTTGTAGATTCCAAACAAGACATTGCAGTCTGTAAATCCATCAACGCTGAGATCAGTTCATTGTCTTAATGCTTTAATTTTTATGCTGATGACACAGTATTACTGTCCACAACACAAAAATGAATGGAAAAACTAATTATGTCTGTCCGTAAGAACAGCGAAGAGCAAAAGCTCTATCTTAATGCGAAGAAGACTAAATTGATGACAACTGACAAAACAAACAAGGCAGCTGAAATATATATCAATGAAGAAAAACTGGAAGAAGTGGAGAGTTTTGAATATCTCGGATCACTACTAACTAATAATGGAGACACAATGAGGGAAATTAAAAGGAGGACATCTATCGCTCTTCAGAAAGTAAAACAACTAAAGAATCTGTGGAGAGGAGCAGACAGAACCACAAAAATAAGATTTTTAAGTCATGCATTTTTCCTTTCACAACATATGCCTGTAAGACCTGGACACTTAACAAAACAGCTGAGAAACACATAAATGCCTTTGAATGTAAATGCTACAGAAGAGTTCTTCAAATATCATGGACACAAAAAAAGAACAACTATATCCATACTACAAGAACTTAATATTGCAGAAGTCTGGCTGGAAAAGAGTATTAAAGAGAGAAAACTTAAATATTTTGGACACATTAAACGTCATGATAATCTAGAGAAAACCGTCTTGGAAGGGTACATAATGGGAAAAAGAAAGAGAGGAAGGCCAAGGCGACGATGGCTGCAAGACATCGTTGATGATCTGCAAATGGATGCATCAGCAGCAGGCCATCTTGCTCACAACCGAGAGGCCTACAGGAGTGCTGTTATGGAGACAAAGATCCACATGGGACATGCAAGTAAATGAATGAATGAATGAATGCTTTAATTTACAATAATTCTTTGCAAGAGATGGAACGACCTACTTCCTGTTTTGCAAGTGCGGGTGACTGTTAAATGAGTGTTTATGATCTTGCAAATTGAATATGATGGTTTGACCAGTTGTCTTTGACATCATGAAGTTTCTGATCAGTTGTCTTTGACATCACGAAGTTATTGACCAGTTGTCTTTGACATCATGAAGTGACTGACCAGTTGTCTTTGACATCATGGAGTTTCTGACCAGTTGTCTTTGACATCACGAAGTTACTGACCAGTTGTCTTTTGACATCATGAATTTACTGACCAGTTGTCTTTGACATCATGAACTTGCTGACCAGTTGTCTTTGACATCACTAAGTGACTGACCCGTTTTCTTTGACATCACTAAGTGATTGGCTCGACAGAACATGTGAAATAAGGAAAACGGACAAAAACGTCAATGTTTGAAATTAGAACTGTAAACAGATTAAATTAAATATATGTGATAAACGAATAATTACACTAGAAATTATACTACAAAATCGTAAAAAAAAAACATTACAAAGTTTGTCCAGAAGATTTTCTGTGTAGGGAAGACGGCGACGGCGAATGTCAGTCTTGTAGTTGACCATCGGACCACACCCAAAACAACATCTTCACAGCAGCTGCTTCTAAAACAACCTGCTAGCAATTCAAGGAAGATAGAACAAACAAACAGGCTCTAGTTTTTCCCACTCATTATCAAGCTCTCTTTTTTTTAACAACAAACTCATAATAACTTGGTTCTGGGTCCGTAACCCACCCCCACCCCACACCACCCCCCCCCCCCCTTATTTCAGTGTTAATTGGTTTGTGAAATGTTTGGGAACTTTCTGAGAACGTACAGACCCCAAACTTACGTATAAATACCCATACAATGTGGAGTTTGTGAAGCCTTGCTTATCGATATGTGACAAGAAGACAGTGGTAAAATCCTATATATTAATCTGTACGGGTTTTTTTTTTTTTTGTGGCCTGTATAGAACAAAGCGGAAGTTTTATTTTCACACGTGTATGGAATAAAAACTGGCCAATCAAAAAGTAGTCATTAGAGAGTTTGACTTGAACACAACGAGGAACGCGAGGCGTGCTAGAAGACATGCCCGAGTGTGCGCGCCTCGGAGCGTGCGTGTTTGTCTCTCTACAGGCGACCATGTCTGAGTGTGTGTGGGTCTTCGTGCGACCATGTGTGAGTGTTTGCGTAGAAGCGTCGCCCAGATATCGATCGAAGTTTTTAATCAGCCGACAGATATAATAAAACAGGAACCCTTGTTCTCGCCTTGTGTGTCCCACATTTTCCACTTCAGTCTTTCTCACAGAACAATGAAAGAGACCCGAATTTTTCTCTCTCTCTCATTTTTTTTCTTTCTCCTCCTATTTTTCTTCCTCATTATACATTTCCTCTCTAGTTTGTTAAAAAAAAAAAAAAAACTACACGGAGGATTAGAAAGGTCTGGCAAGTTGAGAAAGCAAGCCACATCTGCCTTTGTCCCAAACTGAAGGAGATCAGGCCTTCGCTACGGCGTCGCTTGTGCGGAAAGAGCCACAGGGTATCTGGCGTTTTAAAACTCCAAACCTCTTATTGGACTATTATTATTGATTACACATCGCGATAACCACGGGGGGGGGGGGGGGGGGGGGGTGGTGGGGGAGGGACTTCCTCCTTACACATAACCTCATTTTGATTACACTTAAGCCATACAACGCCGGGCTGGTGTCACACAGACAAACCACGGAGTATATTTAGTGGAAGAAATATCAATATTAGTGGGGGGATTTGCTTGCATAATCTGTCGCTATGTTTTCTTATTTTTTTTCCTTTTAGTGACGGCCCGGTATTTTTATAGCCAGCGGTCTCGTTTCAGTCGAATATCCTGACATTCGACGTCGAGTGCGACGAATGTTTGTAGCCAGCCGATTTGAAGGATTTTGATGGGGTTAACCACTGCCTGGATACGGGGCTGTATCGATGCTTTATTTTTATTTATTTTTTATATTGAACTTAGAAAGCTCGTCAGTGTGCTAAATATATCTGACGTGTAACAGAAAACATGTGGATATCGTTTTTCGCTGGATGTGGATTAAAACTTATATAGCACGTGTGTCTCTCTGTATCTGGATATGTTTATTTCTGAGGGCATCACACTTGTTTGTTTAGCGAGCAAACTCTCAGCGTTCTTATCATGCACGGCATCTGGAGCGGTTTTTTTGGGGGAGTAATTCATATGCAAGATGATATAAATACTTTCAACGTTTCCTGCCTTGGACGGTATCTGTGAAGACTTCTCGGCCTGTGTACTTAGTAAGCTTGATGCGAGCGAAGCCAGGACTGGCCTACAGGCTTTGCTGTGTTACCCCCGCTAGCGGGCGACCTCGCTGGTTTGTTTCTTGCACTCATCAATCAATCATTCGGCCCCGCATTGGATGGGTGGCAATTACTTCGCTAAGTACTTCTAACATAGCAAGTAATAATTACGTTCCCAGTTTTTTTCACCGCCTATTGGGTAGCCTACAGTTTAAGCACGCAGATAGAAATGTGTTCGCTGCTGTTTCTTTCTCCGCGATAATTTAATTACATTCCCAGCGTACAGGAAGTTATAAACAGAACAGGAAACTTTTAAAGAACTTTTTTTTTTGTTCTGCTTTGATTATCGTTTCACATTTCACATCCTCCGCTAGGCTCGGCTAGGTCTGTACGCGGCTGATTCAGTTCTGGAATACGGCTCACCGAGTTCGCTGGGTTGATCGTTTCTCTGTGGAAGTTTTTTTCGAGCTACGACGTCGCAATGAGGAAGCGTTCTCGTCGTGGTCGAGGACGTGGTAGAAGAGCGGCCATCTCTTTTGTGGAGGCTGTACCAGGAGCTGATCTTGATGCTGCCGTGAGCCCGAATCCAGGGCTTAGTGAGGACACAGAAGTGGAGGACTGTGGCGATTCGGCGGTTCAGACGAAAGAAGAGCAGGAGAGGATGCCTGTTAATATGGACTCCAGTGTCGGGGCAGAGTCCGCTAGGTCTGAAACATTGCCCAGCCCGTCCTACAACAGCAACACCGGCACCGTTGGCAGCAGCAGCTGCAGCATCAGCAGCCTCGACGGCGATGGGGCCTCTGATGCTGGTGACAGCGAGCAGATGCACGCAGGCTTCATGCAGACGGGCCCCAACAACTACCGCGTTGGCAGCACCGTGGTGAACCTCAACAACTGCTCGGAGGATGACGTGACACCGGAGTTCCGGCAGAACGACATCTGCCTCCAGGTGGAGTGTGGAGACAACAAGGCCCTGATGTACATGTCCAAACTCTACCAGGGCAGCAAGGGCAAGTGTATCGAGCTGGACGGGAAGTGGTTCACACCGAATGAGTTCCAGGCCGTCTCCGGACGCGAGTCGGCCAAGGACTGGAAAAGGTCGATCCGCCACCATGGAAGAAGTCTTAAGTTGCTTCTCAGCAAAAACGTCCTGGATGTCCACCCCGCGGCCTGTAGATGTGACTCGTGTAGTCAGCTCCAGCAACTGGTGAGTACATCTGTACGTCTCTCTCTGTCCAATTTTCTTTTATGTCCGTCTTTGAGTGTCTCTATGTCGCCTGTTTAAATGTCTTAGAGTGTCTCGGTCCTTGACCAGTCTTTTTGTGGGGTTTTATCTCCACAGTTTAATTCTTTATATTTTGTTTCTTGCTGTTTATTTTGTTCTGTTTCACACACTCTGACCTTCCCCCCACTTCCTATCCTAAACCTGTAAGTTTTAGTCTTCACATTATGAAGCGTATTTGTGTTCATGTATGTGGTAAATATTTGTAATTGTCACGAAACACTTCTGTATCCCCTTCATCTCAAGTCCTTTGTGAGTGCCAATGTTATTGTGCTGAAACTCACGTCTTAATCTCTCCATCAGTTTCTTGTCTCCAGTGGCAAAGCCTGCCTGATATCAACAGTCTTTTGTGTGGTAGTTTTCACAGCTTCTAGACCAAACTATACCAGACATTGTGTCTGTTTGATCGGTCTGTTATGTATTGTGTTAATTTATGTATTGTGTTATGTTATGTATTGTGTTATGTTATGTAAATGAATATTTGAATGCTGAGCGACAGTTGAATGATTACGGGAGCCAGCGTGTTCGTTCTCTACTCTTTGAAAGTAAAAAAAAAAAAAAACTCTCTTCCCCTATCTCTCTCTCACTCTCTCACACACACACACACACACACACACACTTGTTGGTTTTTTGTGTATAAACTTTCTGCTACAGTCAGTTAACCTTGTGTGTTTTCGATCAGAAACATCTTCTACTAACTTTTACAGATGTACGTTTTTTAAAAATTTTCATTCCATTTGTTTTTCTTCAAAACTAAATGCATTACAATATAACGCCATTTTCTTCCACTGTTTAAAATCACTTTGAAACGCTTGGCCTACGCAGTGACCTTTCCGTACATATGTGAGAAGTCGACCGCAAGCCACTTTGCCAACAATTTACCAGTTCAACACGCCGAATGCTAATCTAACATGACGTATGCTGAAGTGCAGCAAGAAACAAAGGCACGAAACAAACGAATACTATCCTAAATTAATCTACGACCGGGCCAGCACAGATCCTATCTCTGCGTAACACATCAACCTACTTCAAGGCTGCGAGAAAATGGCGGCACTGGCTAGTGTTTTTAGCATCACCCGCTTCAAATTTTTCCTCAGCGTGGCTGGCGTGTAGCCCAAGCAGATTTCTGCAATCTACGGCGCCGTAACTGACTTTGATTGTAAATAAAACACATGACTGTGTCATTTTAGGGTATGATTTGATACTCGCATAATCTGCCCGAATAGGTACACTTATATTTATCGTTTGTAAAATTGTGTAACGGCGCATTTTTGCAAAGATCTGTTACTTTGTTTACACTGGAATTTCGCCTACAGAACTGCATAATCTATCAAATCGGCAAAAGGAACAAGGGAGATAACCGCGGAAATGAAGCGATTATATGCCAAAACGAGTTACCACGAACAGGGCACTTGGATCTGTTCTAACCGTCCCGTATATCACAAGAAAATCATAACAAAATTTTACATAACTAAAAAAAAAAAATAACTAAAAGAATTTTAATTAGTTAATTTCTGACCTTAAATTTGCATTTATATTTCGTGTATAAACGAGTGACATTTGGAATCTAAAAAGGGGTAGAATGATTTCTATGAATATGTAGAATATCTTATAAAGTGTTTTTAACTTAAGAGCACATACTTAATTTAAGAGCAAAGTACACAAAGCCTTCCTAATCTAGTAAAGTTTTTAATTACACACTTTAAAAAAAATTGTAAGTTAATTGAACAGTTTCACAGCTGTGTCTACGTACATTGGCTTAACATGTGTACACAGATGTACAGTGTAACAGTAGTTACTGTGTAACAACCTCTGAAGGTTTAATGATGAAAATGTTACTTAGAGCTAGTAATTTCTTGGTGTCTTGTCGTTTATTTGGTTATCGAAAGTTTACATTTCAAGATTATATAGCTGCTAAACCATAACAGACAAAACATAGAGACTGGTACTTTCATTAGACCAAGGCACGACCTATAGGCAGTGCTGTCATTACATCAAGACGCTACGTGTAGCCAATGTTATCATTACATCAAGACACTACCTGTAGCCAGTATTATCATTACATCAAGATAGTACTTATAGCCAGTGTTATCTTTACATCGAGATAGTACCTATAGCCAGTATTATCATTACATCAAGATAGTACCTATAGCCAGTGTTATCATTACATCAAGATAGTACTTATAGCCAGTGTTATCATTACATCAAGATAGTACCTATAGCCAGTGTTATCATTACATCAAGATAGTACCTATAGTCAGTATTATCATTACATCAAGATAGTACCTATAGCCAGTATTATCATTACATCAAAATGGTACCTATAGCCAGTATTACCATTACATCAAGATAGTACATATAGCCAGTGTTATCATTACATCAAGATAGTACCTATAGCCAGTATTATCATTACATCAAGATACTACCTATAACCAAGACACGACAAATGACCAGTGATGACCTATGGCTACTGCTATCATTACATCAAGACATGACCTTTGATTAGGCTAAAAAATTACCCGTGGTCAGTACTGTCATTAGGCTAAGACGTGACGTATGGCTTGTGCACCATTGGCCAAGACCCTATCAGGGGCTAGTGTTACTATTAGGCTGAACTCTGTCAGGGTCAGTACTGCCATTCAATCAGAACTCTACCGATGGCCATTGTTATCATTAAGGCCAAGACCCTGCTGAACCCAAGTCCTACAGTTAGGCTAAGACCCTACCGATGGCAGGTGCTACCAATAGGCCAAGGCCCTGCTAAGTTCACGTGCTATTATTAAGCCACGACCCTGATAAGTTCACGTGCTACCATTAGGCCAAGACCCTACATAGAGCCAGTGCTGTCTTTAAGCCAAGGCCCTTATGGCCAGTACTGCTCTTAGACCAAGCCCCCAAGGAGGCCAAGTGCTACCGTTAGGCCAAGACTCATGTGAGTGTCAGTGCTATCATTAGACCGAGATCTTGTCAAGAGCAATGCTACTATGAGGCCAAGACCCTACCGAGGACCAGTGCTTTTTATAGGCCAGTATTCTGCTAAAGGCCAGTGCTATCACTAGGCCCATATCTGATGGAGACAAGTACTATCATTAGTGCCAGGGTCAGTGCTATAATTGGACAACGATTCTGATAAAGACCAGTGTTATCATTAAGCCAAGACCCTGTGGAAGGTCTCTACACATCCGCCTGCAGTACAGCCTTCTATCACGCGATGTAGACACTGCCTCATAACAAAAGCCACTTGAAGTTAGTTCTAAACCGGAAAACTTAAGTCTGGTAATCAGGCTAATGGCGTCATAAGTAAGTTAAAGTAGATAATTGCTGTGGATGTTTGTTTCCAGTACCTAAGGCATCACGAGGGAGATAACCATCCCCCGACCCCCTCCCGCTTCCCGACATGTGCACACTTTTGGTTTGTATGTGTGTTGTGTGATCCTGGACGCTTGTATACAAATGTTGAGACCGTTGTCGCCGAGTCTTCCGTGCTGCTTTCCAGTGTACAGAAAACAGCCTGTCTAAGTAGTTCCAGTTTTTCTGAGTCTACAAAAAATATGCTATTTCTGCCTGCTTTGATATCTTATCTAGACGCTGAATTTTATGTAAATTACGTGGTCGTTTTGTGAGGAAGCAAGACTCTATTTATCTCGTGATCCCATCGACCAATACTTTTATTCCATTGAGTTACTGTCACGTGGGGAGTCATAGCTGCCATAAGTACAGCAATGCTGTTAGGGATGTATCATGTAAATCATAACTGGACATGGTCTCAGTGAGATGTAGCCGAGCGCGAATTCTTTGATTCATAACTTAGCACAGAATATGTGGGCCAGAGCCAAGCGTTGAGTCTGTGAGCCGTGACTGAATATAGGCTCTTTGAGTCATAATCAAAGGCAGGTCAGTAGCCGAGCACAGATTTTGTTGGCGTTGAGTGAGCACAGATCCCATGAGCCATGGTCAAGCACAGACCACATGAGCCATAGTCAAGTACAGGCAGCCATAGTCAAGCACAGACCACATGAGCCATAGTCAAGTACAGGCAGCCATAGTCAAGCACAGACCACATGAGCCATAGTCAGATACAGGCAGCTATAGTCAAGCACAGACCACATGAGCCATAGTCAAGTAACAACCACATGGGCCATAGTCAAGTACAGGCAGCCATAGTCAAGCACAGACCACATGAGCCATAGTCAATTAAAGACCACATGAGCCATAGTCAAGTACAGAGCACATGAGCCATAGTCAAGTACAGACCACATGAGCCATAGTTAAACACAGACCCTGTAGTTCATATGCAAGAACAGATTAAACTCACGGAAAAAAGTAAGTTTGTATTGGTGTTGAGCACGTTGTCATGAGTGAAATGAAATCAACTTCGGCTCGAAGTTTTGTCTGAGTGTTGTCTACTTCCCCGTGCTGCACGAAGTTTTGTCTGAGTGGTGTCCACTTCCCCGTGCTGCACGAAGTTTTGTCTGAGTGGTGTCTACTTCCCCGTGCTGCACGAAGTTTTGTCTGAGTGGTGTCCACTTCCCCGTGCTGCACGAAGTTTTGTCTGAGTGGTGTCCACTTCCCCGTGCTGCACGAAGTTTTGTCTGAGTGGTGTCCACTTCCCCGTGCTGCACGAAGTTTTGTCTGAGTGGTGTCCACTTCCCCGTGCTGCACGAAGTTTTGTCTGAGTGGTGTCCACTTCCCCGTGCTGCACGAAGTTGATCGCACTATTCATGGGGAGATAACCACAGCTCCAGTGAAATCACCTGCAGTGATCCATGATTGGTTACTGACCACGGATAAAATGAGGGTAAGTGTGTAATTCTGTGCTCAGAGATATCTTCACGTAATCGTTGAAGAAAGGAGTAGTGGAATTCCAACATAAACGTCTTTTTTCATCATGCTAAGATTGAACGAACATCAGCGAGAAATAGCTGTCGGGATGTTAATTGCTGGATCAACAGTAGCAGCAGTATCTCAATATTTTAATGTTCACAGAAACACAATATCACGCCTTCAAAGTCGTTTTAACCAAAATGGGTCCGTTGCTGACCGCCATAGAAGCGGCAGACCACGAGTTACCACCCTTGCACAAGACCGCTACATCCACCTCATGCACCTTCGTAACAGGTTTCTCCAGGCAACATGGACTGCCAGCAAACATTCCAGGTTTAAGACGTGTGTCGGGCAGGACAGTGCGGAACAGACTCAGAGAGATAAATCTCTTACCTCATAGGCCTGCAGTTAGACCAGTACTGACAGTTCGCCACAGACAAACCCGCTTGACCTGGGCCAGGCACCACCTGGCATGGCCCTATCATCAATGGAGACGGATCTCATTCACTGATGTGTCCAGATTCTGCCTGCAAGGCCATGATGGGCGTGCTTTTGTGTACAGGCGAAGAGGAGAACGCTTTGCGAATAATTCTGTGCTAGAGGTGGATAGGAGAAGAGGAGGCAGTGTAATGGTTTGGGGAGGAATTTCCTATGCTGGCCAAACAAACCTAGTCTTCCTCAATGGCAACCTTACAGGTTTACGATATAGGGACGAAATCATTACACGCCACGTAATGCTTTTTCTGGATGCTAATGGACAAGGCGTGATACTGCAGCAGGTTAACGCTCGTCCACATGTCGCACGTGTGGTCAGGGACCACTTCCAACAGCATCAGATTACTGTCTTACCATGGCCAGCAGTTTCACCGGACCTGTCACCTATCGAGCACATTTGGGATGAATTGGACCGCAGCTTGCGAAGACGACACAATCGTCCTGGAAACCGCCAAGAATTAGCCCAAGCATTGCAAGAAGAATGGAATAACATCCCTCAACAATTGATACAACCTGTCATTGGTTCGATGAGAAGGCGGTGTCAAGCAGTGATAACTGCCCGAGGAGGACACACACGATATTGAAACCCTGATTTTCTTTTCTTGGGGTGTTGAGCCACACACATTAAGTTAGGTTTTTTTTTTCACTAATTTGTGATATGTGATTGACCTGAAAGTTATCATTTTATCTGTTTTTGGATAATCAGACATAATGTATGCCAAATTTTATTTCATTCGTCACCTGAGCACGTTCATTGTGCTTTTTAAAGCATTACACACTTACTTTTTTCCGTGAGTATACTTTGGTGGACCTCTTCCAGCAGCCTCAAAAATATAAAACTATCCTTGAACAGATTTGTAGATAGTCGTATATCACTAGAATCTGGAGCATATTTTCTAACTCTAGAAGTCGTATATCACTAGAATCTGGAGCATATTTTCTAACTCCAGAAGTCGTATATCACTAGAATCTGGAGCATATTTTCTGACTCCAGAAGTCGTATATCACTAGAATCTGGAGCATATTTTCTGACTCCAGAAGTCGTATATCACTAGAATCTGGAGCATATTTTCTGACTCCAGAAGTCGTATATCACTAGAATCTGGGGCATATTTTCTAACTCTAGAAAATGTTCGCAACAGAATCTGCCTTTCAGAAACAGCCGAAAAGGCCTCACGCTGGCTGTGGAGTATGCGAAACAAGCATTGAGAGCATAAATAATTTAATTTGTCACAACCAGTCCTCCGTAGCTAAATCGCTAAAGACGCACTTCAAAGTGCAGTGCCAACTGAAAGATCACGGGTTCAATTCCGGGACGGAAAAAAAACAACTTAGAAGACCTCAGGGAGTCATGACCCAGAGGGGCCCACCCTCCCCCCCCCCCTTAGAGTGTCAGGAGTTTAATAAGGACCGAAACACTTGTCTGAGGGGGGAAGGGGGTACTTCCTCTGATCATCTGAAGGAGTTGTGTTGTTGTTCCGCTTTCTACAGTAGAAAGTTTCCTGCATATGCCGGCGATTAATATTTCTAGCAAATATTTTTTTTGTTGGAATCTTAGTGTTTTTGGTTTCTCTGCGAGTTTCCATAACGATATCTTTTTTCCCCATCTGGAGTTACCTCTAGATAGGTCCCAGGATAAGGTTGTTAGCCTTATGCCCAACTCCCGGTACATGATATGTAACAGATCAAGCGGAATTCCGCTGATTTCTGCATGCCGGAGAGAGCGTTAAAAAAAACGTCCGCCATCTTGCACGTCACGCGAACTACTTTGCAAGCCCTATGTGACGTTTAACGGCACGGGAAGGATATAAGATATAAGATAAGTGGTTTTGGACTCTGTGACTACATATATTTCTGTAGCGCATATTTCTGGTTATGATCTGATCTTAGTTGTATGACTACCATCTTGCTCAGTGAGTTTCAGCTCTCTCTCTCCTCTCTCTCTCTCTCTCTGGATTTCATATTTCTGCAAGGGACTCCTGCAAGCGATGATATTCATGCAGGCAAACTACCTCCTTGTTTAGATGTCTGAGCATATGAAACTGAACGCAGAAGAGATAAGAAGAAGAAGAAGAAGGTGGTGATGATGATGAATAGAACTGAATTGAGCTGAAATGAACTTAATTGAATTCTCTTAATTTTCAAAAGGCACGCAGGCCCGTCTTACATCTGCCCATTATCTCTCATCTTCGTTCTTACCACACATTCCATTTCATAGAAATAAACAATTGTCAGGAAAAGAAAGAAAAAAAAAGTATCTAAAAAGGCAAAGTGAAACTATCACATTCACAAATATAAATAGGTGGCGGTCAGACCACAGCTCCCGGGGTTCACCCAGCCTCAAGAAAAAATGGGTGCCAGGGTTAACGCTCTGGGAAGGAAGAGGAATGACGCCGCTAGCTACGGAGTTAGTGCTGATGGCGAGACTAGTTGGCAGTTTCTGGTCACTTGTTGACAGGGCAACAAAGAACTTATGATCCGACCGTGTGCAATGATGCTGATTCACAACTCATTCCTTTTTTTTTTCTTACAAATATAAGATAATGAACGACATGCGAGGTAATCAATCTCACAAGATAGCGCGCACGCACGCACACACACGCACGCACACGTACACACACACGCACGCACACACACGCACACACACGCACACACACGTACACACACGCACCCACACGTACACACATATATATTTTCAATGCAGTTCTTCTAACATTACATTCTTTCACACTCATTAAGATAATTTCTAGACAGATCTAGTAAGTTATGTTAGAAAAGAACTTGGTCACTGGCGAGACATGGTATGAGAGATGATGGTGAAGAAGAAGAAGAAGGGACGAGGAGGATGAGAAGAAGAAGAAAAGAAGAAGAAAAAGACGAGGAGGATGAGAAGAAGAAGAAAAGAAGAAGAAAAAGACGAGGAGGATGAGAAGAAGAAGAAAAGAAGAAGAAAAAGACGACGAGGATGAGAAGAAGAAGAAAAGAAGAAGAAAAAGAAGAGGAGGATGAGAAGAAGAAGAAAAGAAGAAAAAAAAGAAGAGGAGGATGAGAAGAAGAAGAAAAGAAGAAGAAAAAGAAGAGGAGGATGAGAAGAAGAAGAAAAGAAGAAGAAAAAGACGAGGAGGATGAGAAGAAGAAGAAAAGAAGAAGAAAAAGAAGAGGAGGATGAGAAGAAGAAGAAAAGAAGAAGAAAAAGACGAGGAGGATGAGAAGAAGAAGAAAAAGACGAGGAGGATGAGAAGAAGAAGAAGAAGACGAGGAGGATGAGAAGAAGAAAAGAAGAAGAAAAAACGAGGAGGATGAGAAGAAGAAGAAGAAGAAAAAGACGAGGAGGATGAGAAGAAGAAGAAGAAAAGAAGAAAAAAGACGAGGAGGATGAGAAGAAGAAGAAGAGGAGGAAGAAGAAGAAGAAGAAGAAAGAAGAAGAAGAAGAAAGAAAGAAAGAAGAAGCTCTATAGGTGAAATAACCACATAATGTTAACATAAATAATAAAGACACTTTTCTTATCGACGTCAATCTCTTGTCTTGGGCCCTGTCGTCTCCTACTCTCCCCATCACGCGCTGTGATTGCAAGAATCTGTCACTGACAGCGCCCACCTACCCCGGACGTGACACTGAGTGACAGGATTTGATTTGTTATCTTTTTCTCTGTCACAAACATCAATAATCATTCTCCCCTCTCCCCATTTCTCTCGTCGAACAAAATCATTTGTTAATTTATTGATCTCCTGGAGATCTAACATTTTGGATTTGGTGTTGCATATACGATGTTTTCTATTAGTTATTACTATTATTATTATTATTATTATTATTATGTTGAACTGGTTCAATGGAACGGAGAAAAAAATCGGCACTTCTGGAATGTGCTGTAGTCCTGGATTAGTAAAGTGAACGCTAACCACTCAGCCAACCAGGTCGCCATTATTAGAAGGAAGATCTTCCATTCTTTTTCTTCTTCACAGTTGTTAAGGGAGGGGAGAAGTGGGGGTGGGAGTGGGGAGGTGGTGAAGATTCTGTCCGATTTGACAAATAAGTGACCCATAGCTGATATGCTTCCCGTCAGAACTGGCGAGTTATAGACGGCCATGACCCTCTCCCACCTCTCCGTTGGTACTCCAGTAACAGGCCTAGCCTGGCTAACAAGGGGTAGGGGGGAGGGGGGGGGGGTCACCGTAGCCTCTGTTGTGATGGAGTCTGTTAAAGAAGTATTGCACACCCCCTGCTTTTGTTTAGCTTCGCCTGCGCTCCAACTTTGCCAAGGACAACTCTTGTCAGCCCGAGAACTCAGCTAAGTTATATCCCTTGCAACAGTCTTCGCACGGTCTGCGACGCGTAGAGGGAAAACTGCTCATCTTTTGATCTATATTTATACTGTATATATTTCTTACAGATGTTGGTAATAACCTTTACCATAGTTTTCATATTACTGATATATCACAAGAACATAGTTTTCATATTTACTAATATATCACAAACTTCTTATTTTTATTGTTGATGTGAGAACTATTTTCGTCATAGGTTTAGCTCCGAACTTTTCTACAAAATCGAATTATTGCATTCTGTTGCATATTATGTTCAAACAATAGTACATAGTCCATATAGTGAATAAATATCCAAACAGTGGTACATAGTCCATATAGTGCATAAATATCCAAACAGTTGTACATAGTCCATATAGTGCATAAATATCCAAACAGTTGTACATAGTCTATATAGTGCATAAATGTCCAAACAGTTGTACATAGACAGTAGTACATGTCTATATATTGCATAAATGTCCAAACAATAGTACATAGTCTATATAGTGCATAAATATCCAAACAGTTGTACATAGTCTGTATAGTGCATAAATGTCCAAACAGTAGTACATAGTCTATATAGTGCATAAATGTCAAAAGAGTAGTACACAGTCTATATAGTGCATAAATATCCTAACAATAGTACATAGTCTATATAGTACATAAACGTTCAAACAATAGTACAGTCTATATTGTGCATTAATGTCCTAACAATAGTACATAGTCCATACAGTGCATAAATGTCCAAACAGTAGTACATAGTCTGTATAGTACATAAATGTCCAAACAGTGGTACACAATCTATATAGTACATAAACGTCCAAATAATAGTACATATTATATTCAAGGAAAATATGGGCACTAACACCATATCCCTATGTGCCTCTAAGGCATGAGAGGGTTACCTTTACCTTTTATTATATTCATAAACGTCCAAATAATAGTGCACATTATGTATATTCATAAACGTCCAAATAATGATACATATTCTGTATATTCGTAAACGTCCAAACAATGGGTCCAAATAATGATACACAGTCTCTGATTGACAGGCCAGTTATCATATTATGCCTGGCCACATCCGGTCATCACTTCTGTACAGACATCAAGAGTAGACAGTAACGAATCATTCTTAACACAATATTCTGACTTCTGGTGGGACTCGTATAGGAGGTGGTGGAGCTTGTTCAGAAGCCTGACACTGCAGATGAGCGTACACTGTACCGTCTTCTTGTTCATACATCATCATCATCATCATCTTCATTTCCTTGGGAGCATAGGCCACGGATAAAGGCTCTCCAGTAATCTCTGTTCTTGGATTTATTCTCTGCTTCCTTCCATGTGTTTCCCTTGTCTCTGAGCACTGTCATAATTTCCATTCTCCAAATAATATCAGTTTTTAAAAAAAATCAGTTTGGTTTGTTGAGCATTTAAAGTAGATTGTAATGAATATCACCATCTTTCTTTTCAAATAAGAGACACATAGTCAATCGATGTGTGTGTGTGTGTGTGTTTTCTTTTTTTTCTTGGGGGGGGGGGTAATTCGGTGCTTACAACTATAATAGTTCAGTACCTATAACTAGTAATTCCATGCCTATAACCATAGTAAATATAAATCTATAACTATAGTAAAGTAATCCCTATAACTATAGTACAGTAATTCTATGCCTGTAACTATAGTACAGTAATTCTATGCCTATAACTATAGTAAAGTAATTCTTTACTATAGGTAAGTGTTCCTTTTTTCTTTGGGGGGGGGGGGGTAATTCGGTTCTTACAACTATAATAGTTCAGTACCTATAACTGTAGTAATTCCATGCCTATAACTAGTAATTCCATGCCTATAACCATAGTAAATATAAATCTATAACTATAGTAATTCTATCCCTATAACTATAGTACAGTAATTCTATGCCTATAACTATAGTAAAGTAATTATATGACTATAACTATAGTAAAGTAATTCTATGCCTATAACTATAGTAAAGTAATTCTATGCCTATAACTATAGTACAGTAATTCTATGCCTATAATTACAGTAAAGTAATTATATGCCTATAACTATAGTAAAGTAATTCTTTACTATAGGTATGTGTTCCTTTTTTCTTTGGGGGTGGGGGTAATTCGGTGCTTACAACTATAATAGTTCAGTACCTATAACTGTAGTAATTCCATGCCTATAACCATAGTAAATATATATCTATAACTATAGTAATTCTGTGCCTATAACTATAGTACAGTAATTCTATGCTTATAATTACAGTAAAGTAATTCTATGACTATAACTATAGTAAAGTAATTGTATGCCTATAACTGTAGTAAAGTAATTCTATACCTATAACTGTAGTATAGTAATTCTATGCATATAACTATAGTAATTATATGTCTATAACTGTAGTAATTCTGTACCTATAACTATAGTACCTATAACTATAGTAATCCTATGCAGATAATTATAGCACTTCCATGCCTATAACTATAGCAATTCCGCACCTATAACTATAACAATTCCGGGGATATAACTATAGCAATTCTGGGCCTACAATTATAGCAATTCCGGACCTATAATTATACCAGTTCTGGGCCTATAACTAAATCAGTTCCGCACCCATAGCTAAAGCAATTTCGATCCTATAACTATAGCAAATCCGCGCCTATAACTATAGCAGTTCCGGGCGTATAACTATAGCAGTTCCGGGCGTATAACTATATTAATTCCATGCCGGTAACTAGAATCAAATATAGATTCTACTGCTCATAGAAAACTGCTTTGATGGACTCCCACCCCTCTTTCCCCCGCCACAGAAATATAAAACTTTTCCCAGCACAGATTTTTAGACAGTCGTCTGTCACTAGAAGTAGTAACTTAAACAATACACTGATAACAAAAACGACGATAGTAAGTACTGGGAACTCTCTGCTAAGGGAGGGGAAACCAGCGAACAACTTTTTTTTTAGATCATCACAGAAGGTCCCCCCCCCCTTTCCCCCCACACCTCCTCCCTTTTACATCAAGCAACTTTGCAGGCTCTTAATTCTTCTTCTTCTTCGTTCGCTTCTACCACTAAAACCGCACTGTGATCCTACTGAATTTACGCCTGTGGTCCTCGTTAGGTCCCGTGGTCTCCTGTGTGGTCCCCGAAAGGACCACACGAGATCCACGAGAGGACCACAAGGGGTTCAGAGTATCACAGGACTTTAGCCTGTATTCTTGGTGGGTCTCAGAAGCAGGATTGCGTGACACCGTGGTTTTCATTGCACCAGTTTAGTCTAGGGTTGGACTTTCTCACCGGAAGACTTCGACGTGTTTAGGATATCAGTGCATCCCCGCTGGGTGAGAGGCGGTAGCCCACCCAGGCCAGAGTTGGACCTTCTCACCGGAAAACCTCGACGTGTTTTGAGATACCCGTGTATCACCGCCGGGCGAGAGGCCATCCAGTCCAGTGTTGGACTTTCTCACCGGAAAACCTCAGCGTGATTAGGATACGCAAATATCCCCGCCGGGTGAGAGGTAGTTGCCTATCTAGACTGCCCTGGTCCAGTGTCTCCGACTTCAGCACTTTGCGGTCGTGGCCGCTACCCTTCCTAGTTGTGACCAGGATGGAGCCTTTGTCCAGGAGGACGAATCCTCGCCACTAGTGACTTCCACCCCTCGGTTGAGCCGGTTTAGGCATTATCCCAGTATAGGTGTGTTTGGGACGGGACCGACCTCTAGAGCAGAGGTACTGTGACATGCATAGCCTTCAAGATTCACCCCTGGTGTGAGCCGGTTTAGGCAAAATTCACCAGTATGGGTGTATATCAGGCGTGACCGACCTCTAGAGCGGAGGTGGCATGACATGTCTAGCCATCAAGTTCCACCCCTGGTGTGTGCCGGTTTAGGCATATTTCACCAAGGCTCCTAATTAAACTCCTGGTTTTCTGAGAGGGGAAAGAAGGGCCATGACTCACTGAGATTAGGTGATGGGTTCTGTCCCTTTTTCCTAATTTAAAGTACGATATGAAACGACACTTTGCTGCTCTACCGTACATCTCAATTTGCGTTTATTGTTTTGATCGCGTTGGCCAAGTGGTCAGGCGCTCAGTCTACTTATCCGGTGGTACCTGTTCAAGTCCCATCAGTGCGAATGTTTTTTTTTTCTGGTACCCTCACATCAATAAGGCCCGGGAGTCCACCCAGCCTCTAAAAATGGGTACCAGAGAAATCTGGGAAGGTAAATGCGGCCTGGCGTGATACTGACCCATCAGACTTTCATGTGCCGAAGGTCTTGGAAATACGGTTCTAAAACCGTACCAACAATATGACTGGAAGCGGGGATTTTACCTTCACCTTTGATTTAGAAAATGCCTGTATATTTACAACGCTCTCATGACCTGCGAGAATTAACGTTTTTATTCTCTTGACCTGCGAGAATTAACGTTTTTATTCTCTTGACCTGCGAGAATTAACGTTTTTTCAATCTGTTTTGAGGGAACAAAAACATGAATAGAATATTACCCGAATTATTATTTGTTGTTTATCTTCTTCTTCTTCTTCTTCTTCGTTCGCACTGTCTGTCTATATCTGCAGTCCTGTCTCTTGGATAAATTTCACTGTTTTTTGTAACTCATGTATGGAGCCGTAGAGCTTATCTTCTTTAGTGGTTTCACTGGGCCAGTAATTATTTCTCAGTGTCTCGTAGTTGATGCAGTTCTGGAGGATATGATCCACAGTTTGGGGCACCTGGGCACATGTACATAGATTAGTAGTACCAACCTTAAACTTTGTATACATATGACTTCGGAGTCGGCTGTGTCCTGTTCGGAGACGGAAGATGGTGACTTGTTCCTTTCTGTTTAGCATGTGATAGTCATCATGTGGTGGTGTTTGTGGCTTCTTGTAGGTTTTTATCATCCTTTTCTTCTGATTATAGGTGATTGGTATGTCAGGTTGCTCCATTTCAGTGCCCTCTTTGGCCAAATGGTCAGCTTTCTCATTGCCTGGTATCCCACAGTGGGAGGGAATCCATTGCAAAGTGACTCCATGTTGTAAGCCAATTTTTGACAAGGCATCCTTAAGGTCTGGTAGTTTGTTGCACTGAAGATGTTGTTTATCTCATGGGCGTCTGAGTTTTAATGGTGCAGCGGTTAGTTCGCAGACATTTCTTACGGCAAGGTGGTCTGTGGTTCAAGTCTGAGTGGAGGCGTCCCAATCACTCAAGATGTAGAAATGGATAACCGTCTCCTTCTGGAGCTGTGGAGGGGTAAGCGACCAAGGTTTTGCTGACCACTTTACTCGGTCCTGTGCCATCAGGTCAAGGAAAATATGGCCACTGGCACCATAGCCTAGTGTGCCTCTGTGGCATGATAGATTGACTTTTTTTTCATCATGATTTGTATGCTTTATATTCGGGGTCACACAGACAGAAGCTGGCGGCAAGTGTACTTGACCTATATCCCAAGCCAACCCGACCAGGGTAAGAAGACATATCCAGCTCCATACTTTGGACTCTGTGACATCTCAAAATTTCTGGAAATAGGGATTCTGACCGATTGCCAAAATGCTGATATAAGAATACTGACAGATTGCCAAAGCTGATATAGGGGTAATGACAGATTGCCAAAGCTGATATAGGGATAATGACAGATTGCCAGAGCTGATATAGGGATAATGACAGATTGCCAAAGCTGATATAAGAATACTGACAGATTGCCAAAGCTGATATAGGGATAATGACAGATTGCCAAAGCTGGTATAGGGATAATGACAGATTGCCAAAGCTGATATAGGGATAATGACAGATTGCCACAGCTGATATGGAGATAGTGATAGATTACCAAAAGCTGATATAAAGATACTGACAGGTTGGCACACACACACACAAAAGAAAAGACTGAAGGGGATACTGGCAGATTGCTAGAAGATGATGAAAATGAGGTCAGCATGGCCGTAGAACTAAGACTTTATCAGGCACGTGTTTTGAAACAGGTGGGAGACAAGACAGTCAGGCAAGCGGACAGACAGGTGAACAAGACGGATAGACGAACAGGCAGACAGATAAAAGAGACAGACGAACAGACAGAACAGACAGACAGATGAATAGACAGACCAGACAGGCAGACGAGCAGACAGACAGAACAGAACAGAACAGACAGACAGCACAGACGAGCAGACAGACATAACAGAAGGCACAGACGAACAAACAGAACAGAACAGACAGCACAGACAAGACATAAAATAACGAACAGACAGCACAGACGAGCAGACAGAACAGACAGACGAGCAGACAAACAGACAGACCGACAGATTGTTGTGGGCTTGCTAGTTCTTCAGAAAAATAGTAACATTCACGTCACGGAAGACTGAGCACTGACGTATACAACAAAGATTGACAGCTGCTGTTACTAAGAAAACAAGAGCAGAGCACGAGTAAGCAGAGAGAACTAGCACTCCAAGTACATATGACCTTACAACGGCATCAACCTGGGGTTTCCTTGAAACTATCCTAAATGACTTCTCCAGGCTAAAGAAGAAAAGGGCGATAATTAACCGCATCAAGTTCACTTTAGCTTTGTTTTTACAAGATTCGTGACACCAATAAAGGGTTTGTATTTTTTATGGAGTCGACTTCATCACTGTTACCAAACGCCGTGCTTTTCTTTGTAGCAAAAAATTATACATTGTTTAACTCTCCGTTATGAAAACATTAGACAGAGGTGGCTCGGGCATTTAGAGAGAATGCAAGAGGGCAGATAAATACATCATAACTGAAACAAAACAGAGCACTGTACAACACAGTTTTCCTCCTATGCTGTCAATGTCCAACATGGATACTAACAGCAAAGAACAAAAAGAAAAATCATCGCAACAGAAATGAGATGTTTAAGAAGAGACCAAATGCGAAATGACACCATCAGGGCAAAGATTGGAGTAACACAAGTATTAAACTATCTACAGAAACCAGCAAGTCAAATGATTTGGCCATATTACACGGTTACCACCAGACAGTATATCACAGACGACATTCACTCTAAGATTTCTAGGTAACAGAGGAAGAGGCCGCCCACGCAGGAGATGGAGAGAGGAAATTACAGAAGAATTAAATATCACATTATATAAAGCAAATCGTCGAACCCTATCAAGACGTTTATCTGTCCCCTCAACACCGAAAGGTATATGTGGAAGGAGACAAGACAAGTTTATACAGACAAAGATGGCTTATACAGAAGTGATGAAAGGGGATAGACTAAGAAGTAGACCAACAGTGGTGAGACAACCTAGAAGAAGATATACGCGCTGTTGGAATCGACTGTAAGAAAAGATCGAGAACAGAGAGGAATGGAGATGAGTCTTGTCTGCAACAGAGGGCCTCAGTGGCTTGGAAAGCTGATGACGTCAGCAGTTGCTCAAAGAAGATGTTCTTTTTTGGCATGGCTCGATGTACTTTGCCAGTTAGTGAAAATCTGTGGCGCCTTAAGTCTGGTCATTTTGGTGTCTTCAGCCAAGTCTGTCATATTTGGCGTCTTGAACCAAGTCTGTTACATTTGGTGTCTTGAGCCATCTGGTATCTTGAGTAAAGTCTGTTACATTTGGTATTTTGAATCAAGTCTGTTTCATTTGATGCCTCGAGTCAAGTCTGTTACATCTGGTGTTTTTTGTCTTCAGTCGAGTCTGTTATATCCGGTGCCTGTTGTCTTCAGTCGAGTCTGTTATATCCGGTGTCTGTTGTCTTCAGTCGAGTCTGTTATATCTGGTGTTTTGTGTCATGTCTGTTATATTTGTGTTTTGAGTCATTTGGTATCTCGACTCATGTCTGTTACATTTGGTATCTCGACTCATGTCTGTTACATTTGGTATCTCGACTCATGTCTGTTACATTTGGTATCTCGACTCATATCTGTTACGTTTGGTATCTCGACTCATGTCCGTTGCATTTGGTATCTCGACTCATTCCCGTTACATTTGGTATCTCGACTCATGTCTGTTACATTTGGTATCTCGACTCGTGTCCGTTACATTTGGTATCTCGACTCGTGTCCGTTACATTTGGTATCTCGACTCATGTTCGTTACATTTAGTATCTCGACTCATGTTCGTTACATTTGGTATCTCGACTCATGTCTGTTACGTTTGGTATCTCGACTCTGTTACATTTGGTATCTCGACTCATGTCCGTTACATTTGGTATCGTAAGTATAGTCTGTTACATTTGGTGTTTGGAGACAAGTCTAATGAAACATCTAGTCATTTTTTGGCATTTACGCTCCATTTACATTTCAGTAAATTTCTCACTGATGTAGAAACTGACGAATTTGTGAAGAGAGCGGCTTCTACAAAGACGGCAACCCGTGAGACCATCCCAAGATATCACATTCTAATCACTGCACTTACTGAAGCAGGCATCCTGACTAGACGAGATGCTTTCAGATTGCCTATCATAAGCAGAGAAATGAATCATCATCATCATCATCAGGTGCCGTGCCTACTGGCGTTGGCTATTATGCTTTTTTTTCTCCAGAGTACACGATCCTTCATGCAGACCATCAGCTCAGTTGGCGATCTCCTCTCACACCATCCCGTCAGACTGTCCAGTATCATTTCTCTCGGTCTAACCCTAGCTTTTCTTCCCTCTGTTTTTCCTGTTGTTATAATATTTTCAATGCCCTCTCTTCTCATTGCTTGTACTATGAAAGTACATTGTGTCTCTCTCTCTTATTATTGTTTTTTACAAGAGATTTTTTGTGTCTCTCCAGCTCTTCTCATACATTCATTAGTTATTTTTTGCTGTCCAGGGTATTCTCAACATTATTCTAATAAACCAAATTTCTACTGCTTCCAGTGATTTTTATTCAGACCTGCTTATTATCCATGATTCACTTCCATATAATAAGATTGTTTCAGTATAGCATTCTAGGACTCGTTTTCTAACATTCATTGATAAGGATGTGTTGCATAATGTTTCTCATTCTCTGAAATGCAGTCTTTGCTTGGCCTATTATGTTCCTAATTTCTGTTCTGCATTTCCCATCTGAAGTTATTACTGCTCCAAAGTATTTGAATTTCTGCACCTGCTTTAGAATAATTCCATTTAATTTTATACTGAATGTTGGTGGATTCTGTTTCTTAGATATAACCACAGTACGAAATGAATACAGAAGGTTAAAATGAACAGTGCTGCTTCCAAAGACCACTTCATATATTCTAAATGCAGACAGGATCATATTTTGTCCCAGGAAAACATTATTTCCTTGCGGTGTGACTCAGATTTCTTATTTACTTCTGCTCTTCACACGCTATGCCTGGAATTAAAACATGCAAAATGGAATCCGTTTTCCCAAGCCAGGCGTCGCAACTATCCTACCGTTCATAATGAGTTCACCCGCGTGCTGTGAACTAGACAATGGCGTTCTGCAGAGTCAAATGCTTCCAACTATCGCCCGCCATATTGCTAGCTAATCCTTTCGTAGTGTGCGTGTTCCTCCCTCAATCTGGCGAACCCTGTGTACATTTCACCTCATTATAATAATCACTACCAGCAGGTCGCGGCCGCCATATTCTTCCAGTGGCTGCAGAAACCCTGAACTCGCTTTGTGCCCTGTATGAGTTGATGTTTTCTAACCGCTGCTCGCCTCCAAAGCTAAGAAATCAATTTACGACTCCGCTTTTGAGTGTCTAGCGTGTATCGCAGTCTCCCTCGCTCTTCCCTCATTTGTTTGCCCGCTCGCATTTCTCCTGTTCTCTCCCCCCTCTCCCCTCCCCCCTTCATTTTTTACCCACTTCTGCCATCTCGCTTTGAGCCCTCTATGAAGGCCGATTATTTTGCCAATAATTTTAGCGGCATCACACGAGGGAGCGCCTGAATGAACTGTCTGCTTTCTTGTCAAGCAGACGGGCCGGCCGTGCGCCATTTTGGCTCAGTGATCGTCCTTCATAGATTATAACAATATCATCATCGTCTTTAGCATCAACAGCAACGACGACGACGACGTCCAGGGCGAATGGTGTCTGCCTCTAATGCTGTCGTTTCTCAAAACCGTATCTACCGCAGGAGTAAGTTGATCCTTACCATTTTTTTTCCTCTCCTTAGAAAATTCAGTGCAAAAAACGCGTATTTGTCTGTGGAGGAGCTTCGTACGATTCGTTCCGCTGTTACTATAGTACTGCCCTCTTTCTAACCAGAAGGTCAGCTATTGTTTTCATTTTCCAAAGCTATGCATAATTTACAGCAAAACTTTGAACTAAGAGATCAGTTTTATGTTTAACAGCATAGCAAAGCCGCCAGTGTGAAGTTGATTTTTACTTGATGTTTTACTTGAAAGTTTTAACTGCCAAATGTAGCTTTTGACGTGTGCGCCATCCGGTGCTACCACAAGATAGGGTTAATTATGTATGGTGAACTAACTTGACCTTCGGAGCTTCCTGTCCGATTTTAGTTCAGATATGCGTCCGATTGTGTCAGAAAGGCAACAGATAAATAAATGTGACGTGTTTTTCTAGTCTTTGTAAGAACAAAAACGATAGGAGTTGTCATTAAAAAAAAAAGTTGTAACATTGAAATCTGAGGATTCGTTCTGGAGGCCTATTTTTTTAATGGCGTAAGAACACAGATGTCGTGTATGAGTGACCGTTCTGGCCATATTTTTTTTTCTCTAAAAATGGGAGCAACGAGTCGTTTCAAATTCCATTATATATAAAAAGAAACCTTACTGGGCAGGAGAAGAGAAGAACCACGTGAGAGAAGGGCAAGATATTGTGACATCAAAAGGAGGAAAATGTAAAAGAAAAAGGAAATACAATACTTATCATTCCTGTAGTCATATATGGCAGAAAGACTGATCGTCCCGCGTTTCGGTGTAAGATATAAACAAAATAAACTCCGCGATTTTGTGTCGTTTACAGCATACAGTTGGTCGGACAGGTTCGTCAGTTAGTTAAATGTTTCTGCTGCAACACATCAGTTTATTGTTCCATTTTGTATATTCGGTAGATTTGAATTTATACAGCTCGTTTCTCCCCCCAGACGTGACAAGTTGGAAATCTTCTATATCCCACGACCTTGTCATTTCATTCTTACTATTATGGCCAGTCATTATATCAGCCAAGACTGTTTGATTCTCTGCCCAACTTTTACCGTTCTGCACGCAAGGCTGCATGAGAATAATGAACAAAGCCAGAAAGCCCTTCGCCAACAGTTACATAAATTAGCACCATACAAAAAAAAAGCGAGTCTTGACACTAGCTCACATATAAACCCATATTAAAGCCAGACTGAAGTAGTCAGCGTTGCTTTGTATGTGCACAAATTCCACAGACGCTGATCCAAGTGGTTTGTGGCGTTTTTTTTCCCCCACTAACATATTCAACATATACAGAAGAAGATTTGCTGGGCAAAGTTTACAGTGGGCGTTTTTTGTCTTCTTTGAATTTGGCATTCCGTAAGAAAGTTTTAGATTAGTTGACGTTGAATTCAACTCTCCATGTGTCCCCAGTTAAGCAGTAGAAACTAAATATATTTTTTTAAAAAATAATAGCATAAAATATGAAATGTTTATATAACAAATGCAGAAGCTTAACAAAGAAAAGTGTTAAAGAATTTGCAAGTCCCAGCATTATCTTGCATGAAAAATAAGAGAAATGGCAGTGGCAGACAACACATTCTCTGTGTCTAGTTGTTTGTGTATTTATCATTTATGAAGGCTGACAGCACATTCTCTGTGTCTAGTTGTTTGTGTATTTATCATTTATGAAGGCTGACAGCACATTCTCTGTGTCTAGTTGTTTGTGTATTTATCATTTATGAAGGCTGACAGCACATTCTCTGTGTCTAGTTGTTTGTGTATTTATCATCTTTGAAGGCTGACAACACATTCTCTGTGTCTAATTGTTTGTGTATTTATCATCTTTGAAGGTTGACAACACATTTTCTGTGTCTAGTTGTTTTTTTTTTAAGGCTGAAAACATGATTCTCATTCTTTATAACTTAGTACATCTCTGTGTATGTAAACCCACTTTATATGAGTACATCTCTGTGTGTATGCACCCACTTTATATGAGTATGTCTCTGTGTGTATGCACCCACTTTATATGAGTATGTCTCTGTGTGTATGCACCCACTTTATATGAGTACATCTCTGTACGTATGCACCCACTTTATATGAGTACATCTCTGTGTGTATGCACCCACTTTATATGAGTACATCTCTGTGTGTATGCACCCACTTTATATGAGTACATCTCTGTGTGTATGCACCCACTTTATTATGAGTACATCTCTGCATATGCACCCACTTTATATGAGTACATCTCTGTGCATATGCACCCACTTTGAATGGGTACATTTGTGCATTGGTGTGTACTTGTTTTGTATAGGTACTTCTCTGTATTGCTGTGTACCTTTTTGTATGGGCACAACTTTGTGTTTTCACTTCATTTTATGTGCACTTGTTTTGTATAGGTACTTCTCTGTATTGCTGTGTACCTTTTTGTATGGGCACAACTTTGTGTTTTCACTTCATTTTATGTGCACTTGTTTGTGTGTGTGCCTCTCATAACATTATTATAAAACAAATACATATATTTTGAAAAGGAAAAGTATTAAATTATGACAGATTATATCCTTTTGAAAGCCCTTATAGGTAGATGGCCTCTGTGACATGTAACATCCTTGTGGATAATGTGACATGGCCAAGAATATGCAGTCAATGCAAAATACTTGACATGTTTAGTGTTTATTTCCAATATTTTTAATCACAGTAAACACTGAAGGCCCAAATCATTGTAGAGTTTAGGCTTTTGTCCACTGCTTATTTGTAGATATTTTGTATAGTACTGTACTTGCCATATACAAGGTGGCCATTACTTTGTATGTTGTATACAAGTTTGTGGTATTTATAGTTCTCTTATATGCAAGTTTTGCAGTGTATAATTTTGTTGCAAACAAGTTTATTGTATATAATTCTGCTATATGCAAGTTTGTAATATATAATTCTGCTGTATACAGGTTTGCAGTACATATAAGTTTATAATTCTGCTGTATACAAGTTTGCAGTATATACAAGTTTGTAATTCTGCTGCATACAAGTTTGTGGTATATAATTCTGCGGCATACAAGTTTGTGGTACATAATTCTGCTGCATACAAGTTTGTGGTATATAATTCTGCTGTGTACAAGTTTGTGGTATATAATTCTGCTGTGTACAAGTTTGTGGTATATAATTCTGCTGTGTACAAGTTTGTGGTATATAATTCTGCTGTGTACAAGTTTGTGGTATATAATTCTGCTGTGTACAAGTTTGTGGTATATAATTCTGCTGTGTACAAGTTTGTGGTATATAATTCTGCTGTGTACAAGTTTGTGGTATGTAATGGAGTGTCCTAAGAAGTTTTTTTTAAATCCACACCAAGACTTCAAGCTAGTCACTGAAGATTGATATGATGCCTGTGTTTACAATGCCTCCACAGTATCAACTGCTGAGAGAGTCCTCTCTTATTGGAGAATATTTTTTAGTAAAGGGTGAGGACTTCAGAGTTCTGTTCACAAGAAGTTTACCATTTCTCAGTTCCTTTCACAAGAAATTTACCATTTCACATTTTCATTCATAAGAAGTTGACCATTTATTTGTTATATGTAAGATTGTATCTTTTCCATAACTGGCTTATAATTGATGTGTCTTTATACCCTATGAGGTGGTATTTATTGCTGTGTGTGTTTTTACTGGGTCTTTGTTCATGTAGAAGTTTCCTGCATTTCTCCATGTCATCATCATCATCTTTCACTTCTTTGAGAGCATAGGCCACAGATAAAGGCTCTCCAGTCATCCCTGTTCTTGGAATTATTCTCTGCTTCCTTCCATGTGCATCCCTTGTCTCTGAGTACTGTCATAATTTCTCTTCTCCGAGCATATTCTAGGTCTTCCTCGTTTTCTGTTTCCTGGAGGATTCAATGTCAGTGCCTGTCTTGCTATGCTGGTGTCAGTTTTCCTCAGAGTGGCCAATCCACTTTCACTTCCTAGACATGATTTGTAGGATCATAGGTTCTTGCCCTGCACTTTCCCAGACCTCCTCGTTCCTGATCTTGTCCTACCATTTAATGTTTAAAATCCTCCTCAAGCAGTAGTTCATGAATGTTTGCACCCTCTATTGTATTGTCTTGGTCATAACCCATATCTCTGAACTATATAGCAGGACAGTCTTTAAATCATATACACTTATTAAATAGGTTTATACTTTGTTTTGTGTTTTTAAAATTTTTACAGTGGTTTCAGAGGCATGTGGTTCAGTTTTACTATAAAAGATGAAAAGAGGAAGGAAAGGGTGAATCAGTGGTAACAGCTAGCGAGAGGAGCACAAGGAAGTGAAAACAAATGAAAATCCAACATTTCAGCAATGACACCTTTATCAAGAAGAAAGAATTGACACACACACAGAAACTCGTCCTCTCTGATGTCCTTGATTTAAAAACAAAAAATTATTATCACTGGAACATCCTTTCATCTTTTTTATAAAATAGAACCATAAACCACCGTCAGATTCTGCTCCATTAATGCCAGTTTCTTTACAGCTGAACCACACACCAATGTGTACCTCTATTCCATCAAGACCAGTTTTCATGAAACTGAACAAGACACCAGCATCAAATTCTGCTCCACTAGTACCAGTTTCTGTACCACCAAACCATATACCAGTGTGCGCCTCTGTTTCATAGGTACCAGTTTTTGCTCAACCGAACCATACACCACTATCCACGTGTACTCCACCGGTACCATTTTCACAGAATTTATCATCACATTAATTTTTTTCATTTGGTTTATGGTATACCAGAGTTTACTTCTTATAACAAATGTTCTTATCTAGAAAAAATCCTATATCAAAGACATTATATCTTCATTCGTCACACACTTTCTGTTCCATGTTGCGCTTTTCACCATATTTCTCAGAGAGGAGATCTGAAAGGAATTTTTTTAATCTTCAGTTAATCTGAACCAGTTGAAAGATGCTAATATGTTTGCAAACATAAGCGTGTGATGGAAAACTTGACCTCTTCGCAGATGACGCTTTCGTGAAATTCTTGAAAAAATCCATGAAACTGGATGAGAAATCATCTAAGATGGATTTTTTTTTCAATATTTCTCAAATGAACCCAGAAAACTGACATCTGACTGGACTTTTACTATCATGGCAGACATTTTGATTGTTGTTCCAGTCTCTGGGTTGAAGTTGAAAATTTACTGTTTCTCAAAGCATTGCCAGGAGGTGGGATTATGGGCTGCTGTCAAACTAAAAATTCTGCTCATTGGTTCTTGGCCTTGTCCATCAGCCTGATAACTGTGCTGGGCCACCACTGTGGTCTTCTTTCCTGACTTGAAAGAGAAACAGATGCCCTCATCTTCCTATTCTGTAAGTCTTGGATTTTGTAATGTCAAATATAGGAGACTTGAATATGAAATTTCACATCATCATCATCATCTTTTCACTCCCTTGAGGGCATAGGCCACAGATAAAGGCTCTCCAGTCTCTCTTTTCTTGGAAATATTCTCTGCTTCCTTCTATGTGCAACCCTTGTCTCTGAGCACTGTCATAATTTCTCTTCTCCAAGTAAGTCTAGGTCTTCCTCGTTTTCGATTTCCTTGAGGATTCCATGTCAGTGCCTGTCTTGCTATGCTGGTGTCGGGTTTCCTAAGAGTGTGGCCAATCCATCTCCACTTCCTAGATATGATTTGTAGGTTCATAGGTTCTTGTCCTGCCCTTTCCCAGACCTCCTCTTTCCTGATCTTGTCCTGCACTTTCCCAGACCCCCTCTTTCCTGATCTTGTCCTGCACTTTCCCAGACCTCCTCTTTCCTGATCTTGTCCTGCCCTTTCCCAGACCTCCTCTTTCCTGATCTTGTCCTGCCCTTTCCCAGACCCCCTCTTTCCTGATCTTGTCCTGCCCTTTCCCAGACCTCCTCTTTCCTGATCTTGTCCTGCCCTTTCCCAGACCCCCTCTTTCCTGATCTTGTCCTGCCCTTTCCCAGACCCCCTCTTTCCTGATCTTGTCCTGCCCTTTCCCAGACCCCCTCTTTCCTGATCTTGTCCTGCCCTTTCCCAGACCCCCTCTTTCCTGATCTTGTCCTGCACTTTCCCAGACCCCCTCTTTCCTGATCTTGTCCTGCCCTTTCCCAGACCCCCTCTTTCCTGATCTTGTCCTGCACTTTCCCAGACCTCCTCTTTCCTGATCTTGTCCTGCACTTTCCCAGACCCCCTCTTTCCTGATCTTGTCCTGCACTTTCCCAGACCCCCTCTTTCCTGATCTTGTCCTGCCATTTAATTTTTAAAATCCTCCTCAACAGTAGTTCATGAATGTTTGTATCCTCTGTTGTATTGTCTTGGTCATAACCCATATCTCTGAACTATATAGCAGGATAGTCATTTGTATTGAAAAGCCTAAGTTTGGTTCTTGTTTTGATGTTCTTAGATGACCATATTATGTTAAGTTGGATAAATGCTGTCCTGACCTTGGAAATGTTACATAGCGGAGACTTATGGCTTGATTATGAAATGTCACATAAGGGACACTTGACCAGGAAAAAAAAATGATAAAAATCTAATAGAAAACACTTGAATAGTAAATGATGACAATAGCAAATAGAGACAAGAACGGCAATAGTTAAGGAGACTAAAATTTCAAATGATGGGAAAATCAGATTGAAAGGAGTAGAGAATCAAATGAAAGTAGTATCAAATAGAGAGATGAACTCTCATGCAGATAGAAAGGCCCAGACACACATACACACACAAGATATATATATATATATATATAGACACACGTAATGCACATCTTACATCCTTCCCGTGCCGTTAAACGTCACACAGGGCTCGCATAGTTGTCTGCCAAGTTTTCCTGTTCTCGGCGAGTCTTTCAACTTCACCAAGGGATGTTATGCCCACTAAACTGGCTTCTCTTACAATGTCCTCTTTAGAGTTTCACGTGGTCGACCCTCTTTTTCTTCGGCCTGTTGTGCTCCACTTGATAGCTTGTTTTGGTATTCTCTGATTATTTCTTCTCATCACATGGCCTGCATATGTCCATCTTCTTTTTCTGATCACCCATGAGACAGGTTGTTGTTTGCTCTTCTGTCTTATCTCTGCATTGTTCTTGAATTCGTTCCACTTTATACCAAATATTTTCCTGAGGCATTTGTTTTCAAAAGGAATCGGATATATCTCCGCCTTTACAAACGCACGTCTTGATCGAACTATTGTATTGTGAATTGTGAACCGTGAAATGTTTATGTACGTGAACGATTTCCAAGCTGCCAGTGTGACTGTTAATGTAATACCATTTTCACGGCCATGATATGTTTAAATTTGGCGTGTATGATGTTTAAATCAACTTGTTCTTCATGTATAGCCTTATTAAAAATGGCGCGACTGTGACATTTGGCGCGGACTAAAGCCAGGTGTAAGAAATCAAAAGACCATCATCTGTTTCCATCGAGAGGGATTCTGTTAATGTTTCTGTCATAATCCGATTGTCACAAGAGCGATGGCAAGCTGTTGGTATGGTCAGCGGTGAAATGACGACCAGAGATGTTGCCAGACATTTTCATTGTGACCATCTGATTATAGTGATACGGCGATTTCAGGCAACAGGTACCACGAATGACCGCCCCAGGCCAGGTCAACCTCGTGTAACAACACCAGCTCAGGATCGCCATATGGTGTTGATACATCTGCGCAACCGTTTCCAGCCAGCAACTCTGAGACAGCAGCACATACATCAGGTACTCGAGGACTTGTTTAGCGCAAACACAGTGAGACGGAGACTTCACGGCGCTGGCTTGGAGTACGGACATCCCAACACTGACTTCGTGATAGTTAGTGTGACTTCTTGAACATCCAGTAGTCAGCTGCTTATGAACCGCTTCTGAATTATGCCAATTTTAAGAATACAGCAAGCTTATGTCAGTAAATGGATGAGAAATTTGAAATCAGTGGTTTTGTATATTTCAATTCCAGCAAAACAACGTATGGCTAGGAAAAAAAAACTGCACAGATTTATTACCCCCCCCCCCCTCTCTCTCTCTCTCACACACACACACACACACAAACACACACACAAACACACACACACACATGCGCGCTCGCGGGGAAGTCACTAAGTAACTCGCAAATGCCTGTTACAAAAAAAAAATGCAACAGTAATTTGAAAACTTCTAATTTTTGAACCTACATTATTCCCCTATTTCTCAATGTAGTCGCCACCAACATTGATACATTTGTCCCATCGTCTAATCAGTGATGCAATACCCATGGCGTAAAAATCGGAAGTCCCATTTCTGGACCTTTTTTTTTTTTAACTTCTTTTTTTTTAACCTCTTCGTCACTCGAGAATCTTCTCCCGCCATGGTGGTTTTTCAATGGACCAAACATGTGAAAATCACTTGGAGCTAAGTCAGGACTATAGGGTGTATGTTCAAGAACTTCCCAACCCAACTGGTTAATTTTCCCTTGGGTTAACCGAGCCGTATGTAATCTGGCATTGTCATGAAGGAGAAGCACACCTCTAGTCAGCAGACCAGGACGTCTTCTTCGAACTGCATCCCGTAGCATCGACAGAACTTCACAGTACGATACATAATTCACAGTGTCACCATACTTCTGGAACTTGATTAACAACACTCCTTGATAATCCCAGAACACTGTCAACATAACCTTCCCCGCAGAAGGCGTAATCTTGAATTTTTTTGCGCATGGCGATGACGGGTGTTCCCATTGCATTGAGGTACGTTTTGATTCGGGTTGGTAGTGGTGCACCCAAGATTCGTCTCCAGTAATAATCCTTTGGAGCATGTCTTCACTTTCATATGCGTAATGACAGAGATGCTGCAATGACAAACCAGATCGGTTCATTGTGTGTTCATCATTCAGATTTCTGGGTACCCACCGTGAGCAAACTTTCCGAAAATTCAGTTGCTCTTGCATTATTCTGTAGGCTAAGCCATGTGAACATCCGATTGCACTTGCTACATTGTCTATCATTACTCGTCTATCAGCTCTGATAATCTCATTCACACGTTGCACAGTCGTTTCTGTTGCAGTCTGAACAGGACGGCCAAGTCGGACTTTGTCAACAATTTCGGTGCGTCCCTGAGAAAATTCTTTTACCCAGTTATAGATCGCTTTACGTGATAAACACTTTTCAGCACAAACTGTAATCATTTCCTTAAGAATGTCCTTTAGCCCACAGAAATCCCACTACACTTCTCTGTTCTTCTTTGGTATACACTATCAGTTGGGTAGCCATTGTGTTATTGTTTTGTGCGTGCGCACGTAACTCCCAGCGCCCCCTACATACAACTGTTATAAAGTTGGATGATGGTACTATCTAAGGATATATTTAAATACTACCTGATAACTGCCACTGATAAAATATTTCAATTTCCGAGTTACTTAGTGACTTCCACTCGTGTATATATATATATATATATATATACACACACACACACGCACGCACGAGGGGTGATTGATAAGTTCTCGGCATAAGGTACAAATACTTGAAACACACAATTGATATTAGGTACATTTGTAGATCAGGTTAAGGTAAGATTAAATACTAAGTTTCAAGAAATTAACTGCAACCAATTTTTTTCACAGGCTACTGAAGTGGTAAGGGGTGGCAGATATTGAGAAAATGATAACATTTCTCATTGAGCAGTCATACGCTACCTCTATATCAAGGACTTATCATCGAAGGAGATCCATGAGGATATGGTGGAGACTTTAGGGGAGTTTGCCCATTCTTACAGCATAGTGAAGAAATGGGCAGCTCAGTTCAAACATGGAAGGGAGAGTCTGGAAGATGATCCCCGTCCAGGAAGACCAAGAACGGTAACCACTGATGAAACCACTGGCAGAATCCATGACATTATAATGGAGGATCGACGACTAACTGAGCTGTACATTGCTACTGAGTTGAGCATTTCCCAGGAACGTGTTCATGCCATTATTCGCAATGATCTTCAAATGACAAAGGGCTCTGCTAGATGATTCCCGAAACTTCTTGGAGGTAATCACAAAATACAGCATCTCAGCATGTCAAGAGACAATCTTGGCCATCTGTCTGCAGATCCTGAAAAGTTTCTTCAGCAGTTTGTGACTATGGATGAGACTTGAATTCATCATTTTCAACCAGAAACCAAAGAACAGTCAAAGCAATGGAAACTTCATGGATCCCAACCTCCAAAGAAAGCAAAGGTTGTTCTGTCTGCAGGCAAAGTGATGGCTTCCAACTTTTGGGATTCAGGTCTGCTATTGGTAGACTATCTTCAAAAGGGCAGAACGCTAAACTTGTGAAGGAACTGGGGTCAAATTGAAGGAAAAGCGTCGAGGGAAGTTGACGAGAGAAGTCATCTTTCATCAAGACAATGCTCAGTTCACAAGTCGGCGGTGACAATGGCTGCCATCCATGAATGCGGCTTCCATCTTCTTGAACATCCTTATTCTCCAGATTTGGCCCCTTCAGACTATTACCTGTTTACCAAACTCAAAAAGGAGCTCAGTAGTCGCAAATTTGCTTCAGATGATGACGTCATTCATGCTGTAGACCACTTTCTACTGGCACAAGATGCTGACTTTTACAAAGAAGGGATCCGTATTCTCCAGGGTCGCTGGACTAAGTGCATAAACGTGCAAGAGGACTATGTTGAGAAATAACCAAAAAAAAGTTGCCCACAAATAATCCGTTGTACCTTATGCCGTGAACTCATCAATCACCCTCATATATATGTGCGTGTAATCAGATATAAAGTTAGATATAAAATCAGATATAAAGTTAGATATAAAATCAGATATAAAGTTAGATATAAAATCAGATATAAAGTTAGATATAAAATCAGATATAAAGTTAGATATAAAATCAGATATAAAGTTAGATATAAAATCAGATATAAAGTTAGATATAAAATCAGATATAAAGTTAGATATAAAATCAGATATAAAGTTAGATATAAAATCAGATATAAAGTTAGATATAAAATCAGATATAAAGTTAGATATAAAATCAGATATAAAGTTAGATATAAAATCAGATATAAAGTTAGATATAAAATCAGATATAAAGTTAGATATAAAATCAGATATAAAGTTAGATATAAAATCAGATATAAAGTCAGATATACAAAAGGTAAAAGCAATTTTTTAACTAAACGAATAGCAGATAAAAAAGTGTCTATAACAATGAGGAAAACAAAGAATACTACAATGCTTTATAGAATTAGTGTTATTTTATACATGTGCGACATTGACAAAATAAAGAAAAAAGTTGAAATGAAATTGGAAGTTACAGAGAAATGATTTGAGAGAGAGATACACCAAACAGCCAAAAACAAATGAAATTCCCAGTGTTCAGTTAGTTACAGAAAAGTCAAAAGACAAAGCTCTACAGGTATGTTATGAGAAGATGGAAGTTAGAGAACCTTTTAATCACTTAAAAGTCAAGGGAAAAAGAAAAACATAAAAGACATAGGGAATGAGAGAAGAATATTGAAATCGGCAAGGTCGCGCAGAAGAGCAACATAATCTCGCTGCGAGTATCAAGCAGCACACAAAATGGTGAACCATGACCAATAAGGTCTACATACATGGGCCCTACTAAATGAATAAAACATAATGTTCATGCGCCTCTGAAGACAAATAGTTGATATTCGCGGAAGAACGTGTTATTTACAAGAAACTAGCACTGTGACTTGTCGTGTAGCCGGGTTATCATTTTGCGAGTGTTGACAGATTTCTCCCTTTTCGCTGTGTAGCATTTCCCTTAAACTATATTTACTGCTATGCTTTTCGTCTGAAAGGTGGCTTGTCCTTTTCTGGTCCCTGATTTCACAAATCTGTGCTGTTTTTTTTTTATTCTCACAGATAACCGTGGTCATCATAATCATTTGTACTTTGCGTGGTCTTGGATAAATTTGACTTTTTTTCTGTATATAAAACTCGTTTTTTTTTTCCTAGATCGTTTAAATCAGTAGTTCTTAATTTGGAATCCATTTGGGGGTCCACAGCCCCAAAAAGTTTAATGAGCACTGGTTTAGATGGTATAATACTCGCGCCTTGGATAGTTTAAGCGGTACGTCCTGTAGTTTGTGTTGACAGAATAAGACTTTGTGTACACTGGATATAGTTATCAACTTTGAACTTCGTATTTCGAATATGGCTTCAGAGTAGAAATGTGAAGAAGTGCATGACGTTCTAGTTAGTTCTGTTTCAGCAATGGAAACAGTTCACATGGTACTACTTTTAAAATGAGAGCAGCGGTTACGTGTGGTCTGAAGTTCGGTATAATCACGTAGTTTTGACCTGAAGATTTGAAGAAAGACTGGTTTCATAGTTATATATACAAAATGCTGAAGTGGAAGACACTGGATCAGTGAAGTCTAGATAGGCAACCACCTCTCACCCGACGGGGATGTATGCGTATCATAATCACGATGAGGTTTTCCGGTGAGAAAGTCCAACGCTGGACTGGATGGGCAACCACCTCTCACCCGGCGGGGATATGCTGATATCCAAACCACGTCGAAGTCTTCCGGTGAGAAAGTCCAACTCTAGATCAAACTGGTGCAACGGAAACCACAGTGTCACGCAATCCCGCTTCTGAGACCCACCAAGAGTTCAGGCCCAAGCCCTGCGATACTCTGAACCTCCTGTGATCCTCTAGGGGATTTCATGTGGGCCTCAGGGGGACCACGGGACACATCGAGGACCACAGGAGTAAATTCAGCAGGATCAAAGGGCGATCTTGGTGGTAGAAGCGAACGAAGAAGAAGAAGAAGATAGTTGTATATATAGCCTCCTTCTCGTGGACTTTTCAGTTTCAAATATTGTACTCGTGGCGCGTTCTAATTGTATAATCTCTTTAAACTGCTAATTTGAAATCTTCTGCAGCCAATGCCAAGTAGATCTTTAAGCACGGGCTTTGAGTTTGAAGTGGGGTGGGTTGTAGTAGCTTTATGTGAATTCCTAACGGTGTCTCAAGAAGAAGACTTCTTTAAAAATTCCACCACCCTCTCTAGCTGGGCCGAATGAGCACAGAGAAGAGGTGACAGTCTTTTCAAACTCTGTTTTGCTGGCTGTGATTTTGTTTAAACATGTATCACAGTCATATTTTCTGGGGGATATGAATGAAGAATTGGAGAAGTAACGTTATTTCAGACGTTGATATGAAGGGTTAATGTTGAAGAAGGCTGGCTGGTAAAGAGGATTAAACAGAGAAAACTTTAAATATTTTGGACACATTAAACGTCATGGTAATTTAGAGAAGACCTTCTTGGAAGGGTACATGATGGGAAAAAGAAAGAGAGGAAGACCAAGGCGAAGATGGCTGCAAGAAATCATTGATGATCTGCAAATGGATGCATCAGCAGCAGGGCCATCTTGCTTACACCAGAGAGGCCTACAGGAGTGCTGTTAGGGAGGCAAAGTTCCGCAAGGGACATGCAAACGAATGAATGAATGAAGGGAAAAGCAGTGAAAATTATCTTTAGACATTCGTGTGGACAAAGAAGATAGAGGACCTAAACAATTATTGGGAAAATCACTTCACTAGCATACAAAAGAGTGTTGATTGCACTGTGTCATGGTTTTCGACCTTATACTTTCGCCTTCGGCATGGCGTATTTTTATATCCAGTTTTTGCCTTCCCATTTCAATCCCTGTTAACTCAGACAGTTAACAGTGGCACCATGTGAAAATGGGATAGGGTCTTAGCGTTGATATACTACCCTGGCACCTATAATCCGCTATGATCTACTTTCTCATGCAGCTTCTGTATTGCGTAATGCGCCACCACTGAAAAACTACAGGGAAAAAGAAAGAGAGGGAGACAGATTAGAAAAAAAAATTTGAACAGGCTAACCCAGTGACAGATTACAAAAATAAATAAGGTGACCGATTTTATTAGAAATAAAAACAGAAGCATGATCGCCAACGTCTGTCGGAACGACCTCTGATGATGGTGGCAATGACTAGACATTAGACCAGCGATTACCAACTTGTGGACGACGAAAGGACGGCACGTGTCTACAGAAGTTGGGTTGAAGGTCAGGAGTAATCGATTTAACACAGTCAGGTCTCCCAGATGGTGCTTTCGATCATTTAACACGAGTCGGAAAAGTTTGAGAATCCTTGCTTTAAATTAACAAAGCCAAAGACTGCTAGACCTGCAGTCGAACCTCAGCCTCCAGTACAACCTGCAGCCGCCTTGCTAACCGCAGAGTAGTCCAAGCTCCACGTCTCATCCTTATGTTCACATAGTTACCTGTAATGCGTATCGCATTTGTAACGATGCTTTAAATTTTTGTTTTTTGTAAACATTGTTTCACCTGTAGCAAACGTACAAAAGTGTCTGAGCTTTTTGTAAGCCTCCTGTGCCAAGGCTGCAGCAAACCATCTGTCTTTCTTATTCCTTGTGTATAATTTTAGTTTTGCTAGCGCGAGCCTTCACGGCATTTTTTTTTCTTCTTCTCCCCCAAAATCTTTCTGGGGTATTCTTTCTTCTGCAGCTAACTACAGTGTGATTTAACTTGTTCTTTCGTTCTTTACCAGTGTAAGACACCCGCACTTGATAACGACGCGCAAAGATAGTATTCATTATGTGAATGATGGGGATTTTTTTTTTTAAAGGAATGCGGAGTGATACAAATAGTTATAGTTAGGAAGAATGTCGACTCATCAGCTTGGCCCCGAGTCTTAGTAACCAGAATCAATATTCGTGTCAGAGACGAGGCGAGGAAACTTAATGTTCTTGATCGCTTCGTCCTGTACACCATTGTAGCTGGCAGCTTTCTCTGCTCTCTCCGCTTGCTTACTGTAAAGCGCTCGCGAGCAAGAATTTTATCATAAAGTTCGGCGACCTTTAACGTTTTCATAAATTAGACGCAGATTTTATAGTACTGTGCCCCCCTCCTCTCCTTTCCTGTGTTTAGAATGTTGAATCAGTGGTGTTGTTTTTCCTATGTGGAAACTCTGAGCTAGTGTGTTTGGAATGTTGAACAGATGTTGAATTACAAGCTGTAGGTAATTAGAAATATAGAATGTGGGTCAGTAGGAGATTGCACGAGGAGAAGAGACAGGACTTTGACAAGCAGAAAACGAGATGCAAGAAATGGTTGTTCTATTGGGATGGTGTTGGTACCACAGCCAGCGATTACAAGATGGTCTAGGCCCTATCACAATTATGTGCGTTGTTGCTCCGCAGACGACCTTCAACCTGCTGGGTTACAGTGGTTGCTAGGCTGCTGGCGGCGCCCTGGGTACGACTAACTTCAGGTCTAGAATAAAACTATGTATCGTTCTGAGATCGGCCGTAGCTGGCCTAATGGTAGCATCGGCACTGGTGGTGGACCTTGACAAGAAGTCCGCGTGACGAATCCACACAGCGACTTCAAGCAAACAGCTGCATCTCATTTCGCAGACGACTCGTGATGTGCTACGAGATTGCTATGACCACGGCTGCAAAACACCAGGGTCTGGAGGAGTTCCATGAGAATCAACAACTAATCAATCAAAAGCAGACAGCAGGGTAAATTTTGTATCATTTTCTTGGAAAAAAAAAGTCTCGTTCTAGGAAAATATATAACAATCAAATTGCAGTACTGCAGTATGACAGAAAGACAGAACCTGGTACCGTCTAGGTCACGGACGGGAAAGAGGCTGATCTGTTAAGTTATAAAACCTGCGTATGCACAATGCAGACACTCCACGCCCCACTTAGAAATCTTGACTGTAGAATAATTTAAAGTGATGGAATAAACATAAACAGATGGGGACAGAATAAACATAAACAGATGGTGACAGAATAAACATAAACAGATGGTGACAGAATATAAACTGATCGTCTCCACAAATAGCGATGAGCTGAACTATATGTGGACAGTCAGAAAAAAACAAGTTACCCTCCGAGAAATTTCAGGACAAGATAAACTATTTAAAATTTATGCGAGAAAGACAGTCAGACTTTTCCTGGACATGCCACGAGAAGACAGAAGTCAGAGAACTTGGTAATGGCTGGAAAATTCAAGAAAGGTGGCGGATGTACCCAAAAGTGGGCTGGAAAAAAAGATAAGCATTTGAACAGGTCATAAACTCCAAGCATCACACAAGATGGAGAGGCATATACCTCGATGCTATCCTTCTTTGTAGGCCAAATCAAGGTTTCTCAACTCGGGTTCTGCGATGGGTCTGCGTGGGTTCCCCCGGAAATCGTGAGCGAGTAAGCCCTCCTAGGCATTTTTCTCGGAACCCTAGGGTCCCGCTGACGCCAACTTGAGAAACACTGGCTGCAGCCTACTCTGTTATTATCTGAACTTTGCGCCATATCTGACTAACGTTTGTTATTTATTAACTATAAATTTATAATTCTTCTTTTCGGCGACGGCCTGCCGGATACACTAAAAGGGGGAAAAAATTTAAAACATTTTCCTGTGTACACTAGTGAAAGCCTGGCCTAAATATTAGCCTATGGTAATTGCCGGATAAAAAACATGGCAGCTGCATTTATTATAAATTTTATATATGGCGAGATTGTCATGTGGTAGCAAAGGAGTTAATTTGTTTTTCTGCCTTTCTCAGTACTTTAAGCGTTTCACTTTTTTTCCTCGTCTTTCTATTAGGTGTTTACTAGGGAGTGCTAAGTACTTCCTGTTGTGCAGCAGTGTTAACATGGCACTGGGCAAAGTCAGTGCGTGTATCGGGTAATCTGCTAAAACGGTTAATGTACTTGGTGCCCCCCCCCCGCCCCCACCCCCTCTCCGACACCAGATTCAGTAGATTTTATGGACTTCTTGACTCTTCACGCTACGGTACTGGATCTTCAGGTGTGGTCCAGTTTGCTTCGAGAAAGATTTCCTCTGATCGCTTGTTTTAGATAATCAGAGGAAGGTCGAGGATATGTTCTTTGACGATGATCGATGGTGATATGATGACGATGGTAGCGATGCCAGCTATCAGGAGAAGTCATCATTTTGAATTTGGCAGACTGAAGTGTCTTCCTCAACTGTTTTGATCTCCTGGAGTGAACTTAAGAAGCTTTCGTCTCATCAGGCTCCATATGGGTCATTGCAGACTGAGGCACCTTAAGTACCACACGTTGAAGATGAGGCTACCTGAACTGTCTGCATCGAAGAGACAGACGGTCACAGTATATTCTTCAGAGATGTTGGCTATTCATTCCGCTCCGGCCAGAGATGTTGACTATACATTCCGCTCCGGCCAGAGATGTCGGCTATACATTCCTCTCCGGCCAGAGATGTTGGCTATACATTCCGCTCCGGCCAGAGATGTCGGCTATACACTCCTCTCCGGCCAGAGATGTTGGCTATACATTCCGCTCCGGCCAGAGATGTTGGCTATACGTTCCGCTCCGGCCAGAGGTGCCGCCATACATCTCACGCCGGCCAGAGATGTCGGTTATACATCCCACGCCGGCCAGAGATGTCGGTTATACATCCCACACCGGCCAGAGATGTCGGTTATACATCCCACGCCGGCCAGAGATGTCGGTTATACATCCCACGCCGGCCAGAGATGTCGGTTATACATCCCACGCCGGCCAGAGATGTCGGCCATACATCCCACGCCGGCCAGAGATGTCGGCCATACATCCCATGCCGGCCAGAGGTGTTGGCTAAACATCACAAGCCGGCCAGAGATGTCGGTTATATATTCTACTCTGGCAAAAGACCTGGCTAGCCAGGACTGAACTCCCTACAAGAGAAGCTGTATGGAGATGCTGAAAACCAGAGACGAACTGTCGCATTTGTGAGCGAGATGACCTGTATGTGTGATCTAAGGACGAATAAGACCAGGCCCCATCTCACGCCAGGAACACACCAGCCTCTCCTCCGTTACATATGTTGCAGTTTAGGGAGTACTGTTACACTGACATATTTCTAGGAGGCACATATGTATGCCGAACATGTAAAAATAGCCTGGACTTACCCAGTCATACTTAGGGAACAAACAAACTAGTCATACTGAGAGAACAAACTAGTCGTACTGAGAGAACAAACTGACATTTTAAATAGCATAATAATTCAGCATACACACTGATTTTTTTTAACCTTTCATGTACGCATACGTTGACAATAACACAAGACACTTACATTAACCCTTTTACCCCCGACTTAATTTCCATGCTCTGGGCAGAATAAATTTTGATGAGAAATTTTGATGAAAAAAAAGTGAATAAATTTACTCTGTAATTAAAAAGGGTTATGTTAGAAATGTGCTATTTTTATTTATTTTTTTATTTAGGATTTGTCTAAATATCAATATGAGCATTGATTGGCAATGCCTGCGCGAGATCTACTAACACTGCCAGTGTTGTTGTAGAATGAAAGAGTTAATTAATGAGGAAGTCATCCTACTGTGTCCATGTTTTCTTTTCTTTGAACCATGTCCGATATAAATCATCCTACTGTGTCCATGTTTTCTTTTCTTTGAACCATGTCCGATATAAGTCATGCTATTGTGTCCACGTTTTCTGTTCTCTGAACCATGTCCGATATTCTTTTACAACAAAACCTCAGGGAACTCTTTCATTTGTACATCAGTGATAACTAAATACCTCGATCTCACGTACTTTCCATGAACGACATTAACTCTTTCGTCTCAAAGCAACAATGGCAGCGAGTGTAGATCTTGAAAACATAGGCAAAACAGTATTCAGGGCGGTATTTAGTCGAAGTCTAAATAAAACGAGAAGTAGCACACTTCTACTCCAACCCACATTTTTAAATTACATAATAACTTCCTTACAGTTTCTGTCTACCAAAATTTCTAATCAAAATTTATTCAAGAGTAAAGAGTTAATGCAACTTGTTTCTAATAGTCTAGTACAGCTATGATCATTTACTATGCAAAGCAGGTACATCTACCTCGTGTCTATGACCTTCAAACCCATATCCACATCTGACCACTCTCCAGTCGAAATCTAAGGTCAGGTACTAGCGATTAAAAAAAGTAATACATGTCAATATGATTATATCACTAGGCCAGTAGCTCCCAAGCTGTGGCCTCAGAACATCGTCATGTTGTCCGCAGATGCGTTGGCGATTTGATATCAAGTGCCACATATTGAATATAAACACCTAATTGTTTATGGCATTGCGAGATAACATATAAAATAGTGATCCCCAGTTTTAATATTGTTGGGAAAGTGGTCCTTTGATGTAAAAAGGTTGGGAACCGCTTGACTAGACAGAAGAGTAGCTTGTGGAAGCCAGATATGTTGCCACTGTGGCAACGCTACAGGTCAGCGTTCCAGTGCATGAAATGTGTTGGGGTATGTAACTCAGGTGTGTTGACCCTCAAAGCAAGGGTTTCTCGACTTACCTTCTAGTTTCAGTACCTGTTTGGCTCTTACATACCTGGTTCAAACTGCTGTTTGTGAGTGACAGCCATCTCTGTCCAAACTACCCTACCGCAGAAACTAACTTTATGCGGCTGTCTTCCATTTTTAACGCGGGAACAGCATGTTTAATCCGTGAACAGTGGTTCTAAAACTTCTTCACAGCATGGACCCCATAAAATATTTATAATTCACAATGAGCCCCTTTCCCTTTACACGTTCCTTTTACACTTTCCCATCATTTGGTATTGAATTTGAAACCCTTATATTCAGTTACACAATTCTACATAATCTACAATTCTACATAATCAACAATTCTACATAATCAACAGTTCTACATAATCTACAATTCTACATAATCAACACTTGCTAAGCGGATACCCCAGTGACTCATGTTGGTACCGGTTCTTTAAAGTATGAGAGGAAACGATCAAATTCCAAACAGAAATGAAAGCATTTAAGCTGAAATGTTTGTAGATATAACTGTATATGGTAAAAAAAAAGGCTAAAGGTAATCCTATCATGCCTTAGAGGCACACAGGGATATGATGTTAGTGCCAATATTTTCCTATGACTAAATGTATAAACAAACACAAAGCCACTGCAGTAAACCTGTGATGACAAAATGGCAAAAACTGTTGAAAACAGATGTAGGAATCATAAGTTCAAAATTCATACTCCGGCTTCACTGCATTCAGGACAACCTCATATATGCTCCACCGCGTGCTGCAGCTTCCATCCACAAGTAGGAATGGCTTTATTACATCGTACACATGTGTAAGGTTTGACTGTTTTACACATGAACCATACAAAAACATACATTACAAGAAAATTGGGGAGGGGGGGATAAGCTAAACTCGTTATCTTATTTGTTGGATATCTTTTAATGTGAATTTATATTTTCTCTTCTTTCTCTGTTTTCTTTGTCCCTTATGTTTTCTTATGATTAATGAGTGAATGGAAACCTTACAGCTGTGTGCTCGTTAACAAATAAAACCCTTCGTGCTTTTGTGTTAAATAGTTTTAACGTGAAGAAGATATGGGACTACTGGTCTGGAGGGAATTAGTTGAAGCTTGTGGCTCGAAGGATTAAAAATGTCTAAACCTTGACTACAAGTTTTAACTACACGCTTCATAAAACAGGTGGCCGGGTTATAACTACAACTAGTGATTAAATACAATACATGTCACCGCGGTCTTAGATTACATGTTCATATACATTTATGTACACATAAATCATTGCCGGTGTCAAAGGTCACGAACTTGCATTGTTAAACTTCTTTCACAGTTTTGGTCACGTGAGACTGAAGTCTGATTTTCCCAGGCAAGGTTTTAAGCGTCTTTTGTCTGGTTTGTCTCCTGCCCCCCCGGTTGATTTTTGCCTCGTCTGTTGTTTCGGGTTTTTGACACCCGCGAGTTTGGCAGGTCAGACAAAATAGGACGAACTGTACTCTGTTTGCAGGAGAAATGTTGCCCATACATTGCTTGTCGGTCGACATTTCCAGTGTAATAAGCCACAGACATTGCCTTGTATGAGATATCTGAGGAGAGCCGATGTAAATATACATTTTCTATATGTTTTAGGTTTTTATATATTATCTTTTTTTTTTTGTAAAGACTGAAAAACATCTTTGTAGATTTTGGTCTCTTAGTATGTGTATCTCTGTATATTTCTGTGTTTGTTCTGCATTGTTTGGGTATATCTTTGCGCTGGTGTAGCTATCTATATGGGCCCATCTCCCATCTCTCTGTGTGTACTTCTTTATGCGGGCACTTGTTTGTGGGTACCCTTCAACTTGTGAACCTTTTTATGTATACCTGTCAGTCGAGGTACATACGTATGTGAGCAGTGTTGTTTGTTATGTGTTTGGGGCACGTGGTATATAAGTTTGGCGGGGGGGGGGAGGCGAGGGAGAGCAGAACTGCTTCTTTATTTGATAAACTGGCTCCAAGTGGCTGATTTGTCCATCCTTCTGGAGCAGTGGTTGCCAACTTTTGCAGGCTTCCGCCCTCATGCTCGCCAGGTCCCCTGTTTCCCCTCTCTCACTGCTTCTGATGTACCTTTCCGCTTCCTTTTCCCCTAGTTCCCTTCAGGACCATCCCACTCCCGGCTCTTGGACCCAGTATTCTGGAACAGCAAAGTCTGACCTTTCGCGCCGACTCAGTGGCGATCTTCAGGACGGACATTGAATTGAGTTGGATTGGGAGTAGGTCAGACTGATTTGCTTCGAGTGCCTGTGTGGACCCAAATTGGTAGGTTCCACAACTGCAAGGACAGCGGCTATCGCACCCAGCAGGTCAGAGTGACGTGCTTCGAGTGCCTGTGTGGACCCAGGTCAGTGTGAAGAAAGACACATCACCAGACTCAGTCTAAGAAGCACCATGAAAAAAAAGAGTAGGGTCTTGACACACAGTTTATCGCTTGGAATAGCAGCGCCATCTGTAGTGTTATTATGATCCGGAAATAAGAGACGATATCTAGATAATTAGATGAAATGATGGATAAACTGGCGGACGGAGCTGTCATCTTTGCAGCCTGAAACACGCCACCGGGTGCTTCTCTTCTGTAACTCGTTCAGCGTGCAGTAGCTGACAACATCCATCCTGTGTTGACTGACCATCCTTCAAGTGCTTTTAATTAGCTCTTCTTGCCAAACCACGTTTCATCCCACGCCCCTTCATTCATGACAAAGACGCCAGTCTAATAATCAGAAAACAGAAATTTTAAGGATGGATGGAAAGAGAGAAGAAAGCAGTATGACGCCACCTTCTTCATTCATTCTCAGATGTCGACTTGTACACTTTCGAAGTAATCAGTGGTCAGCTGGAATTTGTGTACCTCCCCATAGCGCTTCTTTTGAACTGAGTAGACGTTGGCCATATCTGTCTTCTCTGTACCTGGTATGTTGGCCACATCTGTTTCTATGCACCTCGTATGTTGGGCACATCTGTTTTCTCTGTCCCTCGTATGTTGACCACATCTGTTTCTCTGCACCTCGTATGTTGGGCACATCTGTTGTCTCTGCCCCTCGTATGTTGGGCACATCTGTTTTCTCCGCCCCTCGTATGTTGGGCATACCTGTTTTCTCTCCCCTCGTATGTTGGGCACATCTGTTTTCTTTGCCCCTCGTATGTTGGGCATACCTGTTTTCTCTCCCCTCGTATGTTGGGCACATCTGTTTTCTTTGCCCATTGTATGTTGGGCACTGCTGCAGAATGTGTTCCCCCGTCATCTTACCAGTGCTACATGGGTACATGTAGATTTGGCTGATCTTCAGTCTATTGGGACCGGTACGGAACAGGAAAACGGTTACTTGCTCCTCTCTGCTGGGCTGTAACCACGACTGTTTTGCTAGGTTACGGTTGCCTGAACAACCTGGACATCCTACATTATACGTTGGGAAGTATGTGATTTCTTCGTGGGCACCCGAGTTGTGAAGTAGTTTGTGCATTCGCTTCTTGCATGGAAGGTGGGTCTTTTGAATCTGCTTGGGGGGGGGGGGGAGAGAGAACTTTCGCCCAACTGTAGAAATAAGTTCATGGGTATGCAAAGAATGGAGAAGGAACCACGACCGATGTTGACAGTATGTGCTGACAGGTCAAGGCAAATTTGGGCACCAACACTGCACCCCTAGTTAGGAGCCTCTGTGGCTTGGTATGATTATCTTGTGCTCTACGAAGCTTCTTCATATAAAAAAGCATTCGCCCTCTAAATTCGCCTGCAGATAACTGACAGCTTATTCGCCCTCTACCTTCGCCTGCAGATAACTGACAGCTTGAGCCGGTCACTCTTTGTACAGAAGTAGCCATACCTCAAACATGGTTAACTTAACCGTCTCACTTGAAATTGATGTTTTTGTGTGTGTTGTTTCCCCCCTCCAAAGCAAATGCAGAGAGCAACAAAATGATTACAGAGAATCATATAACGTTTAACAAGAAGAAGACAATGCAAAACCGTACACATTTTAAGAAGAAAGGAAAAAAAAAACTACATATCTGGAACATGAAACCTCAGACTTTTGCAACATAACGAGCCAAGGGCATTAACTACGCGGATGTTAGTGGATTTAAATTTCTTGATCTTTTCAGTTGAGCTTATTTTTCAACAGAAATTGGAAAAGATTTTTCAGTCGTTTTTCAGAACTGGTTGCATGTTTTTCCTTTGCAATTTTTTTTCTCTCCATTTAGTCACGCCTTCTACGACTTATTTCGCAGCTTGAATCGTTTTGTTTTGCAACTACATGTGTTATAGTTTTGTATATACTTAACACCTTTCCCGCAGTGTATTAACCCTTTAGCCACTTTGTCCAAAATATTTTATCTTGTAAGTTGATAATACTTTCATTTAGAGACGACGAGAAACGCCAAGAGGGGGTAGGTATAATTATGTCAAATGTAGCAGCATAAAGCCTTATAGATTGGGAACCAGTGAACAGCCGTATAATGAGAGCAAGATACAACCTAAGACACGGAAGAATGACAATAAAATAGTGTTGCGCATCGACGAACGATGTAGACGATGAGGTGAAAGATGATTTCTATCACCAATTACAACAAATCATTAAGAAAGTCCCTAAACACGACATCCTAATTGCTAAGGGGGACATAACGCTAAGGTAGGGGAAGATAACACCGACGTCGAAAAAGTAATGAGAAAAGAAGGAATTGACACAGTAAATCAGAACGGAGAAAGATTAATTGAAATATGTCTAACAGAGGGCATAGTCATTGGAGGCACATATTTCCACACAAAGGGATACATAAAACAACATGGATATCTCCAGGTGATGGAGCTAGAAGCCAGATAGATCATTTTTGTATTAGAAAGCAACACAAAACATCCCTGATAGACGTAAGGGCATATAAGGGTGCATATGTCAACAGTGATCACAATCTGTGTATAGAGAAAATAAAACTAAAATTGAAAAGCCAGCACAAGAAATCAGTACCCAGAAAGATAAACAGCCACAGCCTACAAAAAGAGAATACTAACAGTAATTTCAATCAGGAACTTGCCAATCATTCCACAACACTCAGTGAAGTAGAGGAGATAGGTATAGATGAATTATGCAATTCTTACAGCACAGCCATAATCACAGCAGCAAAAGCAAGCGCTGGACTTAAAAAAAACAACAAATAGAAAAGCATGGATATCAGAAAACACATGGAGGTACATACATGAAAGATGAGCAGCCATATTAGACATGGTGAATGTAAAAACAGACCTTGGAAAAGATCTGGTGAAAACAACATATAAAGAAATAGACAAGAAAGTAAAAAGTTCAGCTAGAAGGGATAAAAGAGAATACATAGACAATATGACAAACGAGGCAGAGAAAGCAGCAAAAACAGGAGACAGCAAAACTTTATATAACATGCAAAAGAGGCTAACAGGTACTATTACATCTAAAGAAAGACCAATCCTTAGCAAAGCTGGAACCCTATTAACACCAAGTAAAGACCAAAAGCAAAGATGGGCCGAACACTTCCAAGAAATATTTTATCGACCACACCCAAAAGAATTGATAAACCGGGGACTTACCAACCCCACAGCTGAACGTCAAACCTATATGAAATTACATTACATGAAACTGAAACAGCAGTGAATCTAATGGCTAACAACAAAGCTGCAGGTGAAGATGAAATAACACCTGAAATGTTAAAAGCTATCAATAGTGACAACATGAGACAACTACAGAGAATGTTTAATAAGATTTGGAATGAAGAAAAGGTCCCTTCTAAATGGAAAAAAAGGAATCATTGTTAAATTACCCACACACACACACAAAGGAAGCCAGCCTTAGGGACTGCAACAATTGGAGAGGAGTAACCTTAGTATCAATTGTGTCAAAAGTATTCTGCAAGGTCATTTTGAATAGACTTAAAGATATAGTTATATATAGATATAGAGAGAAGAATAAGCAGGATTTCAAAAAGGGAGAAAAACACTTGAAGAACATATTGAAAGGCAGAAACCATTAATACTGAACTTCATAGACTTTAAAAAGGCATTTGATAGCATACACAGAGATTCATCGTGGAGCATTTTAAGTCTATATGGAATACCATCTAAAGTTGTCAACATCATTAAGGATTTATACAATGGATATGTTTGTGCAGTCAAAGACAGAAGAAGGGATGAGCGAATGGTTGCAGATTGAAACAGGCGTGAAACAAGGATGTATACTATCTCCTGTACATATTGGAATTGCAATAAACTTCATAATAAAAAAATGCTGCACATTGATATTGATTGGTTACATGGGACCCGGCTGGAAGATCTTGATTTTGCTGATGACATAACTCTTATCAGTAACAATGTGAATTCCATGCAAGAAAAAAAAAACAGATAGCCTGTCTTCCCTGGCTAGCAAAATAGGACTTGAAATTAACAAGGACAAAACAAAAATAATGAAAGTTCCCATTAATGAAAATGGAAAAATACACGTAGAAGGGACAGCTGTTGAAGAAATCAATCAATTTGCATACCTTGGCAGCTACATAGACCAGGATGGTGACAACAGAAAGGAAGTTAGAGTTAGAATTGCAAAAGCAGCATTGATCTTCAAGAATCTTGAGAACATATGGCATTCGAAAGTTATAAGCACAAAAACCAAGTTAAGACTATTCAATTCAAATGTAATATCCACCCTCATTTATGCATGCGAAAGCTGGAAAACAACTAAAGAAATAGACAAGAAATTAGATTCTTTTGAAAACAAATGCCTAAGGAAAATATTCGGCATCAGGTGGAACGAATTCAAGAACAATGCAGAGATAAGACAGATGACTGAACAACAACCAGTCTCATGGGTGATCAGGAAAAGGAGAATGACATATGTTGGTCACTTGATGAGAAGAAACGATCAGAGAATCCCAAAACATGCTATCAAGTGGAACACAGCAGGCCGAAGAAAAAAGAGCCAGACCACGGTAAACTCTAAAGAGGACATTGTTAAGAGAGGCCAGAGGTTGGAAAGGTCGCCGAAAACAGGACAAACTGGCAAACTGCTTTGCGAGCCCTATTTGACGTTTAACGGCACTGGAAGGATATAAGACCACACCCACAGTGATTGTGAATTTCCGTGGATGCATGTGCTCTTGCCTGATGTACCAGGACCCTCTTTTGATCAATAATTGATTCCACGTCACTCCTCATTTTTTTTTTGTGTGTGCATATTAAAACTTTCTCATTTGGAAAAAAGTAAAGCATTTGAGACTGTAATTAATATTAGTTTCATTTTGTTTCATTAAATGCTTTTCACCGCCTTGTAGTATGTCTATTTGTGCAAGGAAACTGACACACGTGACCGGATGTTCAAAACTGACTTCTCTAAGAAATGGCGAGCACGTGGTTAGAAAGTGTTAATCAGTTTATGATGGCCAGTTCGTTCTTCTTACCATGAATAAAATTTTTATGATCAAAATATTCGGAACCTCCTAAACTGAATGAAACTAACTTGTGTTATTTTACATTAAGTTACACCTTTTACAGTTAAGGCTGTAACCGTAGATTACATAACTTTTTCTACACTCTCACCAGCACGACTTTGTTCTTCGAAAGAAAATACAGATAAAGAAATACATACTTATATGATTTTGTTCGTAGTCTGGAATTTGACATTTTAAACAGCTCATTCATTCATTCATTCATTTGCATGTCCCTTGCGGAACTTTGCCTCCCTAACAGCACTCCTGTAGGCCTCTCGGTTGTGAGCAAGATGGCCTGCTGCTGATGCATCCATTTGCAGATCATCAGCGATGTCTTGCAGCTATCTTCGCCTTGGTCTTCCTCGCGTTCTCTTTCCCATGATGTACCCTTCCAAGATGGTCTTCTCTAGATTATCATGACGTTTAATGTGTCCAAAATATTGAAGTTTTCTCTCTTTAATCCTCTTTACTAGCCAGCCTTCTTCAACATTAAGTTCTTGTGGTGTGGATGTTTGTTTAAACGGCTAAGAAAGTTAAAAATAGGCATCGCTAATACCAGGTATGAAAACTTTATTACTTGCACAGTTTGGACCATGTTTTAGACTTCGCGCAGTCAGAACTTGCGGGGAGGATTACACGATTTTCCAAATGCAGAGCGCAGGTAAAGTTGTCTGAGTGATATCTTGGCTCACGGATGGCACAGTTCTGTGACCCACTGTATGCCATTCCCTATGGCGCATGTTTATCTCAACTTGTTCTTGGGGGTCTGTTTCTGACAGGAGAACTCACACAGTTAGCTGTAGTCTAGCCCGCTCTTCTGCTCATAACGACAACCACAGATACATCCTTCCCGTCTCACCCGTCCTCTTTCTCACATAAACCCTAGCCATAGATGATTGATGAACAAAACTAGGCAAATAGAGATAAAGTTTTTTTTTGTTTCGTTTCTTTTTTTTTTTTGCCCCGGGTGAAATTTTACTGGAAAGCATTGAAAACTCGCTCAAACAATGTGGGTTGTTGGTGTAGACATTGCAACATTTCATGGTGCACATTTTCTCTTCTCTTTTCTCTGATGGAAAATGCATCAACTTTGTTGGGTATCGTTGAAATAACAAGAAATTTTCAAGAAACTTCAATTGGGTGTGTTAGAACTATCGAGTTTTTGTGCCTTCTTTGGCGTTCCTCGTTTTATAAATTGTTTGCCGCAAAATATTTCATCTGTTTATGTGCTTGTTGGTTCTTGGGAGCCAGGAAGTTCGGCCAGGAGAGAGGCTTTCCTTTCTACGTGGGAGCCATGTTGTAGAATTATAAGAAAGACGGTCAGGCGTGTTTCGACATTCATTCATTCATTCATTTGCGTGTCCCTTGCGGAACTTTGCCTCCCCAACAGCACTCCTGTAGGCCACTCATTTGTGAGCAAGATGGCACGCTGCTGGTGCATCCATTTGCAGATCATCAACTATGTCTTGGAGCCATCTTCGCCTTGGTCTTTCTCTCTTTCTTTTTCCCAGTTCCTGTAGTATAGATATATTTGTTCTTTTTTGTGTCCACGATATTTGGAGAATTATTCTGTAGTATTTACATTCAAAGGCATTTATGTGTTTCTCAGCTGTTTTGTTAAGTGTCCAGGCTCACAGGCATATGTTGCGATGGGAAAGATGCATGCTCTTAAAAAATCTGATTTTTGTAGTTCTGTCTGTTCCTCTCCACAGCATCTTTAGTTGTTTTACTTTCTGAAGAGTGATAGATGTCTTCCTTTTAATTTCCCTCATTGTATCTCCATTATTAGTTAGAAGTGATCCAAGGTATTCAAAACTCTCCACTTCTTCCAGTTTTTCCTCATATTTCAACTGGCTTGTTTGTTTTGTCGGCTGTCAACAATTTAGTTTTCTTCTCATTAAGATAGAGGTTTTGCTCTTCGCTGTTCTTACGGACTGAAATAATTAGTTTTTCCATTCCATTTTGTGTTGTGGACAGTAACACAGTATCATCAGCATATCTAATCTCTGGTATTTCATAACCTCCAATTGTTATGGCATCGTAATATTCTTTGTCTACATCTTCTCTAACATTCCTCGTTATATTTTCAGTATACAAGTTAAATAAGTATGTCGACAATATGCACCCCTGACGGACCCCTTCTTTTATGTCAAACCAAGTTGTTGTTTCACCATTTATTCTTACTGCTGCCTGTTGGTCTAGATACAGCAGTGATGTTAGTTGTATCAGATGTGTTGGAAATCCCATTTTTTTTCAATTATTTCGACAAGTCAGGGAAAATATGGGCACAAACCATGATTAATACAAATTAAACGTTAGCGTTCTTATGTTTATGTTTCTCAGCTCTCATTTTCCTCTTACTCCACCCCCCTCCCCCACGATGATTTCTTTTTCTTCTCCGCCCCTGTCTACTTATTTAGATCCTGCTGCAGCGTCGACCTCAGTTCGCGCACTCCGTTGCGCCGGAGACGATTCTGTAAATTAAAAGACAAATCCAAGGCAATATTGTCCTACAGGAAGGGGACTAAACTGTCACTCTGACAGAGCCCTCATGCCAGAAAAAGAGGCTTAACTAACCGTCCGATGCCGCCAAGATTTGATGGGAGGTATTAGCAAACAACACTATATGGCGCTGTCCTGAATGTAATGATGCAGGGGTCTGATTGTGAACCTTTGAAACGTTAGGATGCATCTGTTACTAGTGTACTAACGTAACCAGTTTTCCGACAGAGCAGCGTAGGAGTAGCGCAGGGTTTTCATCTGCGGTGGTTCAACATTCCTGGCATCAGGGCAGATCTCTGCCTCAGCTTTCACTTAAACAACGCAGACAACAAAATTAACAAATTTGCAGCTAAAAAAAAATGTCATTAGCGTTCAGTATTATTTGATGTATGTTTTATCGGCCATTTCAGTCAATTATACTGTGCAATCTGGCATGTGTTAGTAGTATAACTGAACTTGTGAGATCAAATTTGTTGGTACCACAGGCAGGCTCGGTGAGGGAGCGGGTGGTTTAAGGGTGTGCCTTGAACACTTAAGAGATAACACAGTGAGTGAAAACATAAGCAGGGGGATATGGGAACTTTTTTTTTTTTGCACTAGCGTTCAGTTTCTCCTGGGGACCTTGATGGCAGGTCTAAGGACCACATCTCATTTTATGAGAAATTTAAAGCCTCTTCTTTCTGACAGATTTTTCTCATTTATGAAAATCATTTTCTCTTGATCATCATCTGATAATCGGTCTACACCAGTGTTTCCCAAAGTGTGTGATAACGCCCCCATCCCCTCCGTGGACGTTGAAAAGGACCGGGTGGGGGGGGGGGAGGAAAAAGGATCGTGGGGAGGGGGAGTGGAAGAAAAAGGGAACGTGGGGGGGGGGTTGAGGAGGAAAAAGCAACAGACGGGGCAGTAATACCTCCCTTCTTAGCACTTTTCAACCTGATACTGAGAAACCTGTGTCCCTACATGAAACTCATCCATCACATTAAAAGTTGAGAAAATAATACATGTAGGTATACATGTACACCTTCATATTGTTGAGTAAACTGGTTTGCTTACTGAAGTTTTTAGTTGTGTAATGCATGTTCTAGTTTAATAGGTCACTGGAGGAGTAGTAGATGTGGGAGGGGGAGGGGGGGGGGCTTTGAGGATGTGGCTTGGGAGTAAAGGGGGCCGCAGCCCGAGTAAGCCTGGGAAACACTGGTCTACACTGAAGAATGACTGCCGTGTACCCCAAACTCTCTCGTTCCGCGACTGATGGTACCGCTATGATGGTCTGATGGTACCGCTATGATGGTCTGATGGTACCGCTATGATGGTCTGATGGTACCGCTATGATGGTCTGATGGTACCGCTATGATGGTCTGATGATACCGCTATGATGGTCTCTTGCTGATGTTCTTCTTCAGTCAGAATGGCATTATGGGCAATACTGCATAGGCGCCCCCCCCCCCCCCACTTTAAAAAAAAAATTAAACTAAGCGGAGCTGTGGAGTATACCATGTGGCTTGTTTTATTTCTCGGAGCTGTGAGGTATGTCATGTGGCTTGTCTTACTTCGTGGAGCTGTGAGGTATGTCATGTGGCTTGTCTTACTTCGTGGAGCTGTGAGGTATGTCATGTGGCTTGTCTTACTTCGTGGAGCTGTGAGGTATGTCATGTGGCTTGTCTTACTTCGTGGAGCTGTGAGGTATGTCATGTGGCTTGTCTTATTTCTCGGAGCTGTGAGGTATGTCATGTGGCTTGTCTTATTTCTCGGAGCTGTGAGGTATGTCATGTGGCTTGTCTTACTTCGCTGAGCTATGGGGTTTACTATGTGGCATTATGGGAAATATAATGGGTATTTTGTGGTATCATACGTTCGTAATTTTTTTTTTTACAATGCATAACAAAATTGCATGGAGGTAGAGTATTATATTAATTCGCATTGATTCTTTGATCCTAATGAGACCGACTGTCTACTATGGGGCGTTTATCGCAACTTCCACTTTTTGTTAAACTTCAGACATTTTCGGAGATTAGCATGAAGGAAGGAGTGGTTTGTCCGAATGTCATAAATCTACAGAACCCTTTCGGACAATACTTTTATCCTTTTCCTGCTAGGGCCTCCCATGACACGTGTAATTACCCAGGCCACAGAAAATTCCCGAACCCAGTAGCAAGGCTTTATGTGGTCGTTTCAAATGAAGGACGAATGTAAATTTAACTGCTTGTTCTCAGGATCGATTCTTACGAGATTCCCTCTGGCGGAGTCTAGCTGTTGTTGAGGCCTAATTATAGTGCACGTATTTAGGCTGCTGTGAACAAAACATGATTGTTGGAGCGGTGGTGGCACGGTTGTCGGAACCACTGAAGCAGAACTGCCCAAGAATGTGTTCCACCTCTTCAGTGGTGTTTCTGATAATAGGCTGAGCTTGGCTGAGGTTCTCAATGTCTGCCAGTCTTCATGCTAGCTACTACACATCATCATCATCATGTGCAGCTCCGACTGGCGTTGGGTATTATGCTTCTCTAGAATACCTGATCTTTCATGCAGGCCATTAGCTCAGCTGGTGATCTCCTCTCGCACCATCTCCTCAGACTGTCCAGCTACTACAGACCGCTCTTAATTCAACCCATTCCATTCACAGCGAGAAGGGATAGCGAGAACATCATGCTGATACCTCCAGAGAGAGAGAACAACAGCAGCACTTTAGGCCGCTTAGAACAACAGCAACACTTTAGTCCGCTTAGAACAACAGCAACACTTTAGGCCGCTTAGAACAACAGCAACACTTTAGGCCGCTTAGAACAACAGCAACACTTTAGGCCGCTTCCCTCCAGCTTTCACGCCTAGGCACGTTCACAGCAGCTCGTGATTCTTACCAAGCTGACTCATTTGGGAAACTGCTGACTCCTTTGGGAAACTTCTGACTCATTTGGGAAACTGCTGACTCATTTGGGAAACTTCTGACTCATTTGGGAAACTTCTAACTCATTTAGGACACTTCTGACTCATTTGGGAAACTCCTAACTTATTTTGTTTGCAGCCGCCACCATGATGAAGTTGAATTCCAGGTTGGCGGATGGCGAGTGAATTATGGGTGGCTTGCTTGAAACTCGAGCTTTATAGTAGGTTCCGCAACACGAGGTCAAAGAGCAATAAGAAATGACCCCCCCTCCCCCTCTCCCGAGGGGTTTCTTGTTCAGGCATACGCCCCGGGCTCCGGTAACTGAGCAGTGGCTTAAGGCGCAGTGACCTTGCCTTGTGTCTATTTCCTGGCGCACCTTTCAGTGTTAAAGCGGGGGTAGGAGATAGGGCTTTTTCGATAGGGCTGGGCGGTCTGCTTCCTATAAAGGGATACTTAGGGTTTCTGTTATATCCTTTATCCACCTCCCGCGTGGGTGGCCTCTCCCTCTGTTTCCTACAATTCTTAGCGTGAATGTGAAGGCGAGATACACTGTCTGGTGGTAGTTGTGTAAGATACACTGTCTGGTGGTAGTTGTGTAACGTGGCCGAGCCATTTGATTTGTTATATCTGGATGTAGTGTTATACTGATGTTACTCCAGCGCCCTGATGGTGTTATTTCTGATCTGGTGTTTCTTGTTACATTTAGTATTCACCTCATACATCTGATTTCTGTCATGACGATTTTCCTTTTTTTTATATAAGCTCTTAATGTCCTTGTTTGATAATGATAGCACAGATTTAGGAAGAATATTGTGTTGTTTTGTGCTCATTTTGTATAAGTCGTAGTGTACAGTCGAACCCACTTAATATCATATCGCTTTATGTCACAACCCGGATATTGTCACAGAAATTTGTATCCCCGGTCAACTCCCACAAGTAATCAGTGGGCTTTATTCCGGTTAATATCACCCCGCTTATTGGTACAAATCGGTTAATGTCATCGAATTTTTGCACTCGGAGGAGTTAAAAGACTCCACTTTGTATCACAAACTGGGCGAGCCCAGGCTATAAACATCTCACAAAGCGTTATCAGCTTCGCGACTCTTCAAAGAGTTTGATCACCGAAAACGTGCCGCATCAATCTTTTGAACATGTGGGCATCAAAGCTCAGGTGGCGGGAATGAAAGGCTTCCCGCGACCGCCTTTTCATGATTAACATCTGGCTTCTTTTTGTCTTTGTTTGCCTTTTACATCAAGACGTGGGCCGTGTTAAGTTGGCAACGCGAGTTGATAGTTGGTCAGTTGTGTACTGTAAATTGTACGACCTGGAACATCTCTCTGGTTCTCGTTGTGATAGATAATGGCCACTAAACGCAAACGCGTTGACCTAGATTTGAGCACTAAAATGGATATTCTGAAGCAGGTTGATGAAAAAGTTACGAGAAAGGACATAGCGGATGAATTTGGAATTGACGTTTCAACTGTATCGAAACTTGTTAAACACCGAGACAAAATTGAACGAGACTTTCACTCATCTTTAGGTAGGTCAAACTGTAAGAGAAGGCGTGCGAGTTCTTACAAGGATATTGAGTGTGCTCTGCTGAAATGGTTCGAGCAGACACGTTCTGCACAGTTGCCTGTGTGCGGTCCTGTTATGGTGGAAATTGCGGTACGTTTTGCGAAAGAAATGGATATGCCTGACTGGAAGTGTTCGAACGGCTTTCTTGAGCGCTTTAAAAAACGCCACAACATAACATTTAAGGTATTTGTTTTTAGGTAAAAATTTCGTTTATCCAGTGATCTGATTTGTTACAAAATCACAGGGATCATCTCCTTGGAGTGACAATCTTCCGCAGCCTTCCCGAATCGTCTTACAGTCTTTCTCAAAGCTGTTTACTTAGACATCTTATTTGGGCTTAACATTCGCGTGTGTTGCTTTTTTTACTTGTACGAAACAGTAATCAATGTGATGTTAATACAAGTATCTCTATTGATCTAGAAAATTATGTCATGTAGGTAACAAACTGTTCTCTGTTCCCAAGGTATGCCAGCTAAGCCCCCGCGCGCAGGTATGACCTAGACCTGTAACGTTACATACGATACCTGCTGGGAGTCAGGTTATAATTCATGTGTGTGAATTAAAGACCCCCCCCCCCCTCTCTCTCTCTCTCTCTCTCTCTCACCACCAAACCTCCCCCCCCCCCAGCCCCCCTCTTCCTACCACAGCTTCCAACCATTGTTTGTACCAATATTCTTATCTGTCAAGATGTCCGCGTTAGTGTTGCCTAAGCGTTCTTCGCCAGCCCTGTCAGAAAGCAATGACACATACAATCCAGCGTGCGCTGGCTGTGTTAACAAGCCATTATAATAATAATAAAGTGCCGTTGTAGTCGTTATTGTTTGTAAGTGGTGATGGTAGTGCTGGTGTGGTTTGCACAAACCAACAGATCGCCTGACGATGTACATACAACCCCCCCCCCTCCTCGCCCCGCCCCTCCCCCTCAAGTTCCGATCAATACAGCTAAACAATAGGGGGCCAGCGGTTTTGTTGACAATCATGTGAGACACATTAACACAAGGACTAAAGCCGTTGTGAAACGATATAGTAAAATATCGATTTCTGGTTTCGTTTCGTTTCGCCTGCGTGCAATATTGCTCTCTTTTAAGACTAGGGAGGAAGCAATCTAGCAGAAATGATGGTGGTAGGTTGTCCTTTTGTGGTTTCAGTTCTCCGCCATATTGGATAATCTGTGTCTTCTATCGGGCTGTTCAGAGAAAGAAAAAAAAAAAGTAACCAGTGCGACTTGGCTTTGTGATATTTCCGATTGTAGGTACAGGAAGCAGGTAATATTTTTGAGGGGAGGGTGGGGGAAAGACTGGGCAAGTGAGGATTCTGACACAAGAAAAGTAGTTCGGCAAGGTGAGTGTATCATGCGACTTCACATTTAAAGTAGCACGTTTCATTTCATATATTACTTGAGCTCTCTAGAGAGTTCACATTTAAAGTAATGCATTTCATATATTACTTGAGCTCTCTAGAGAGTTCACATTTAAAGTAATGCATTTCATATATTACTTGAGCTCTCTAGAGAGTTCACATTTAAAGTAATGCATTTCATTTATTACTTGAGTTGGTTGGTGAGTTCACATTTAAAGAAATAAATTTCATATATTACTTGAGTTGGTTAGTTGAGTTCACATAAATTTCACATTTTTACTTGAGCTGTGAAGTGAGTTCAATTTGTCTTATCTCCTTCTTCATATACCTTTTGGTGTTGAGGGGACAAATAAACGTCTTGAAAGGACTCGACGATTTGCTTCATATAGTGGGATATTTAATGCTTCTGTAATTTCCTCTCTCCATCTCCTGCCACTTCCTCTGTTACCTACAAATCTTAGTGTGAATGTTTTCTGTGATATACTGTCTGGTGGTAACCGTGTAACATGGCCAACTCATTTGGCTTGCCATTTCTGGATATAGTGTAATACTGGTGTTACTCCAACCTCTGCCCTGATGGTATCATGACTTCCGTTTTTTCCAGCACTGATCTTCATGTTGTGGCTTTTGTATGCTTTTGGTAAATTATCCATCTTTTGCTGTAGGTATTTTTCTGATGTAGCTGTAGGTGCTTGATCGTCAGCAAAAAAGGAGTTCATTTATGGTCCTTCTACTGGTTGTGTCTTCTGGAAGGTGTTGTGGGTTTATCGGCGTTCTTTCTGGGGTTGGGCTGTTGGGTAGCTTTGTCGTGGAGTTTTTACTATGTGTGTTAGCTTCTTTGCAGATGTTGTCAGTGTATGCTGTGAATAGTAAGGGAGATAATACACAGCCCTGCCTCACTACAGATTTTATGATGAATGGCTCAGTGTGTCCTGCATATTTTCTAACTGCACACTGTTTTCATACATTCTTTTGCATAGGTTGATCAGATGTATACTAACTCCATAATGCTGTAAAATTCCCCACAGTTTATATCTATCTGCTGTATCAAATGTTTTTTATTGATCTACATAAGCTATGTAGAGAAGCTGGACTGATAAGGACAGCAAAAAATCAACAAAATGAAATAGAACAAACAGAAGACGAACTATTATTTGCAGATGACCAAGCTCTAGTTGCCGATTCAGAAGAAGGCTTGCAAGATCACATTAATAGACTGAATAATGCATGCAAAGAACACAATATGAAAATTAGCCTAGGCAAAACAGAAATCATGACCATCGCAAGAGTAGACACACCTGTAAATATTACACTGGAAAACCATACTATAAAGCAAGTAACGCATTTCAAATACCTCGGAAGCATTTTTTCAACAAAAGGAAAAATAGACATAGAGATCGAAACCTTATCGGGCAAATGGCTCCCATACTAAACAACAAGCATGTCTCACTGGAAACCAAAAGAACTATCTATAAGGCAATCTTCATACCAACTTTGTGCTACCAATGCCAGGCATGGACGCTGACAGGAAAAGACAAAAGGAAAATTACAACAACTGAAATGAGATTCTTGAGAAGAATTCTTGGAATATCAAGAATGGACAGAAACAGAAATGATGTCATTAGAAATAATGTAGGAGTTGGACCCGTTCTGAACCATATTAAAAAACAGAAAATAAAATGGTTGGGTCATGTGTCATGACTACCAACAGAACGTGTACCACAGAGAGCAATGTTTTACAGACCACACAAAGGCAAAGGATGGACCGATGGTATAGCAGAGTCCCTGAACATCTCAATGTACGAAGCCAACAGGCGAGCCATTGGGAGACAATTGCACTTCAACTCTACACCTAACAGTAAATGAGGAAGGACAAGACAAGACAGGAGACATGAGCTGAGTGCAGTATCTGATTGTATTCATCTGATTTTTCCTTTAGTTCTCTTAGGGAAAAGATGGCATCTGTACAGTTTCTATTTGTCCTAAATCTCATCTGAGTTTCATTTAACTGTGGTTCAATCACTGGTCGCAGTCTGTTCTCTAGGCTCTTACAGAACATTTTTCCAGTATGTCTTAGCAGTGAGATGACTCTATATTGGTTGCAGTCCCTTTTACTGGGTTTTTTTTTCTTCCACATTGAAATAATTTCAGCTTTTCTCCAATCCTGTGGTGTTTCTTGTTTTTCCCTTACCAAGTTATAGAGCCTGTGAAGCCAAGCTATTCCAACTTCTTTTACACATTTGATTAACTCATTGGGTATTCCATCACATCCTAGGGCTTTGTTCATTGGGCCCTTTTTGGTGACTCCTGATTACAGCTTGTGGTATGTCTGATTCCAGTTCCGTGGGGTGAGCTGTGTTGCTATGGATTTGGGTTACTTCGGATAACATATTGAGTAACTTGTCGATGTACATGGAAGGAAGCAGAGAATAAGTCCAAGAACAGGGGTGGCTGGAGAGCCTTTATCCGTGGCCTGTGCTCTCAAGGGACTGAAAGATGATGATGATAATGATGATGATGTACTGTCTCCATCGCAGTACTACCCTCTCTGAGTCGCATATTGGGTCACCATTATTATTGTTCACAATCTCTATTGGGTCGAAGTGCTCTGCTCGCTTTCTTATTGCGCGGATCTTTGTATACAAGATTTTCATAGCTTCTTTGTGATTTTTTTTTTGTTTAAAACTTCACTGTTTTCCTGCAACGATTTTACTTTTGTTTCTTTTACCACCCGCTCAGAGCGTCTTCTTGCAATTCGATATTCAGTTCACAATTGAAGTAATAAATTTCACATTTTTACTTGAGCTGTCTAGTGAGTTCACATTTAAAGCAATAAATACCACATAATACTTGAGCTGTATAACTTCTTGTGAATTCTCGTATCTCTGCGCGTTGAGAATGGTACGGAACTGGTGCGCGGACAAGAAGAGCAAGACTGAAGGGGGAATCTCAGGGGCTGAAATTATTTGTGTGTGTCTGTCTCTACCATGTTTAACCCTTTCCTTTCTTTCAGGAAATTCTAAGACGAATTTTTTTTTTTTGGGTTAACTTTCGTAATGCGCAAAAGTTATCTAAGATAAGTGTATCATTTGCGGAAAATTTGTTATTAATTATAAAAAAAGTAAAGGTAAAGGTGACCCTGTCATGCCTTGGAGGCACATAGGGATATGGTGTTAGTGCCCATATTTTCCTTGACCTGTCAACACACTAGAGGGTGATATGGTCAGTATCACGCCTGGCTGCCTTTCCTTCCCCAACTCCAGAAGAAGTCGGGTACCCATTTCTACAGCGGGGTGACTGGGGTGCCGCCGGCCGGATTCGAACCCCCGACCTTCGCCATGTTATATGCTTAAGTATTTAAAAAGTCAGAGAATCCCGAAACAGGGTATCAAGTGGAACACAACAGGCCGAAGAAAAAGAGATCGACTACGTGAAACTCGAAAGAGGACATTGTTAAGAGAGGCCAAATTAGTGGCCATAAAATCCCTTGATGAGGTTGAAAGACTCGCCGAAAACAGGAAAATTTGGCGAACTACGAGCCATATGTGACGGGAAGAATGTAAAACTTAAAAAAGAAATTGTTATCAATCCGTGTATTAAATGATCTTTTATTAATGTTCTCGAATGCAGGGCAAAAAGTAAAGAAACGGAAATCTCAGTGAAGATATAAATAAGTTACTCTGTGCTCCCACATTTTACAAAATAGGAATAATTTGTTTTTCCCCTATTTCGTTTTTTTAATATCATATCATATAATCTCTCTCTCTCTCTCTCTCTCTCTTAATATCGCATATCTCTCTCTTATAAGATCACACATCTCTCTTTCACTCTCATAAGATCGCACATCTCTCTTTCACTCTCATAAGATCGCACATCCCTCTCTCTCATAAGATCGCACATCTCTCTCTCTCTCTCCCTTAACATCGCATCTCTCTATCTCTCTCTCTCTCTCTAACATTGCAAATCTCTCTCTCATAAGATCGCAGATCCCTCTCTCTCTCTCTCCCTTAACATCGCATATATATATATATATATCTTAATATCGCATATCTCTTTCTTTCAAGATTGCACATATCTCTCTCTTCTCTCATAAGAACACAAACCTCTCTCTCTCTCTCTCTCTCTCTCTCATAAGATCACACATCTCTCTTTCTCAAGCAAGATTGCACATCTCTCTCTCTCACATAAGATCAGACACAGTAGTACATATTACATAGAATCTCACTTGTACTGGCGAGATTTTCATCTGTGTAGACAGACGAGCAGACATAAAATAATATTTGACAGATAACTTTTTACTAATCACCATTATCGTCAACAAGTCCATTCAACATTGAGTTATCAGTCGTCGTACGTGGCTTACAAAGCATTGGTCTATCAAAATTTCCGAAACCTCACAACATATATTTGTTTCGTGTAAGTCAAGCCTGCGTCCGTAAGCCGTGTTTTTACAAAACTGCATTTATACACGCTGGAAGCCATAAAAATAAAGCCCCATCATTAACGTTCATATATTCTTTTGAAAACGTGTGAAGTGAATGATAATTTATGCTGTGAACATACAATATGTTGCACTTCACACTGTGTTTGTTCATCACTCATATCCAACAACGGCCTGAGATGCCCGCCTGGTTAATGATACGGTAGAATCCAGGTTGCTATTTGTATAATAGCTTATGTGTGTTTCTGTGCGTTCGATTAGATCCCACAGCAGGTATATCTTATTACCGTTTCATTGTTTGCATTTTGCTGATTTTTGGCACGCAATTATAAAGCAATGTGTAACTAGGCATGCACTAGAGACACGCACGCATTGTTAGCGTTTACAGGCACATTTTTGCATGTTTCTTTTTGCGTTTGAACGTGGCTTTTCAATAGACGTGGCTTGTGTGGAGCTTTACAAAGAAGGTTTGAAGGTGCGGTGTGAAACCTTTTGTATCCTGTAGTGTCTTGTGTTGTTTTATAGTGTTTTAAATCACATATCAGTCATGGCTGGCCATTTATGTGTGTATCTGTATGTCTGTCTGCTTGCTTGTCTGTTTGTGTGTGTGTGTGTGACAAACAGCTGTCCATCTGTCTCTGCCTTTGCTCATCCGTCCATCCATCAAATCATACATCACTTTATTCCATCTATCAGGGTTTTTTTTATTCCCTGTTTATCGATATGCTTTTCTGTCTGCTTGTTAGCATGTCTGTTTACCATCTTAATATGTGCGTCTGTCTGTCTGGTTGTTTGCTAGCCTGTTTGTTTACTGGCCTATCTGTACATCTGTCTTTCAGCTTGTTTGCTAGCCTCTTTCAGCTTGTTTGCAAGCCTATCTGTTTACCAGCCTATAAATTTCTCTGTCTACTCATCTGGCCATATCATTCATCTGTCCAATTATCAGTCTGTTAGTTTCTTCATTCGTCCATATACGTGCCGTGCACGATAGCTTAGGCGACCATGATTCTTCACCTTGTTCTGTCCTTGGTTCTTCTGATCAGTTCAAGTTCTTGTCTTTGTCCATGCCATTTAGTCATTCTGCTGAAATATTTTTCCCTTGGCCTCCCTCTTCTTTCTCCTTTGAAATTTCCAGTGAGATTCAAGTTCTCTAACTTCTATCTCCATCAGACATGTCCAAGATCGTTTCTCTCTCTCTCTCTCTCTCTCTCTCTCTCTAATTTTGACTAGTTTTCGTTGATCAAGTACTTTTTGATAGTGTATGCATGTATAATTTCATCTCTGTCCATTATTCCATCAGTCACGGCTACATATACAGTAGATTTTACATACAGTGTATGTAATAATAAACTTGTCACTGCCCGCAGGTACACATCCACGCTAGCACTGCGTGCCCGTACACACTTATCATTGCTGGCCTACACTAGCCAGCGTGTGCGTACCCGAGTTACTTTCGTAAACCAAACTATAATCACTCGCCCAGTTAAACTTTGTCAATCTCCTGGAATTACTCCCCCTCTCCCCAAGAAAACAGGATGCACGTGCAGGGAAAGGTACGGCTATTACTGAAAACAAAATATGCGCAAACAAACACATGTAACGTTTTCACTTTTCCCGCCATTACAAGTGTGTTTTCTATATTGGCTTTTTTTTTTTTTTGGAAAGAAAGCGTCATTGCAGCGAAAAGGAAACGAAACGAAACGAAACTGTAATCACCCTGCAGTTATCAGGGCAAGACTTGTGTTGTTTGGTTGTGCAAATTGTCAATACAAAGAGATTGAAGGGCATAGGGGTTGGGGGAGGGGGGAATATAACAGGGAGAAGTCTTATTTCGCGGATGGCTAGAAATGATGCATGTCAAATTCCAGAAGATTGGTGACGTGTAAGATAAAAGCTTAACAAATTGCGTTACAGCTTCTGCCGTATTGTATGAACACATACAAGAACGACACAGCTCTGCGACAAAAAAAACAAACTAACCTGAATGAAAGCGTATCGGCAACATCAAGACAAAGCACTTTTACACACCAGAGAAGGTGACAAGAGGATTTACCTGGGACTTGAACCATGGACTCTAGTAAGACGAGATACCGTTTAGCCACGAGAGAACAGCGAGCGTTAATCATCAACCTAGCCGTCTAGCACCCCCCCCCCACCCCCACTCCACAAAAAGGGTGTTTGATAGCCAAGCCAACAATGCCTGTCTGAACGAAAAATCGTGACACCCGGATTGGAAACGAGCCCATGACGGGTGTCAAGATTTTCGGCCAGACAGGCATTGAAGGCTTAGCTATCAAACATCAAACACCCTTCCTTTTTTTGGGGGGGGGGGGAATGAGGGTGGGGTGGGGTTGGTGCTGTATGCCACAGTTGATTAATGCACTCTCCCCTCCTGGCTAACCAGTTGTTGGTCCCGCTGGAGTGCGTGGCTTAAGCAAATCTCTCTCTCTCTATCTCTATCTCTCTCTCTATATATCTTTCTCTCTCTATCTCTCTCTGTCTCTCTCTCCGTCTCTCTATCTGTCTCTCTCTATCTATCTCTCTCTCTCTCTTTAAAGGGCAGAATGTCAGACGGGCCTGCGTGCCCAATTCTTAACCCTTTTGAAATAAAGATCAATCAATCAATCAATCATTATATGTCCTAGGTAATTCTCCTGTCCTTTTTCTTTCTTTCATGCATAAAAGTGCCTTGTCTATGATTATTTTATTCCTCAAGGTCTAACAATACAGAACCGTCTCTGCTAATTTACTTTGCGAAAGCCTTGTTGTTTCCTATTTGTAAAAATTGATTTCTGACGACAGCAAGGAACGTAAAAAGAGGGGAACTGACAATGGCATTATCAGATAGATCAGAAATACCAAGATTAGGTTAGACAAACTGTATCGAAACAACAGTAACAGCTCAGCCGAAGTCAGATTAGTAACAGTTAAGGCAAAAGTAGCTTTTGGTGACATGAAAATAAAGATACTAACAAATAAGGGGATGTCTGTAGTTAAAAGTGTGCAGTAATTTATATAGAGTGTGTGTAAAATTGTGGATGCTATACCGTAATGTAACCGAGAGGCCTACAGGAGAGCTGTTAGGGAGACAAAGTTCCGCAAGGGACATGCACGTGACTGATACTGTAATGTATATAAAATTTTCTCAGGAGTTCAGGTAGTACAGTCAGTAGTGAACTGTCTTATCACAGGCAAGTTGTGCGTTTCAGATCTTGCTGCTGCCACCCCCCCCCCCCTCGACCTAAGTAAATACCAGACACATTTACTATACAGAAGAGACAACCACCCCCCACCCACCCCCACACCTAAGTAAATACCAGACACATTTACTATACAGAAGAGACAACCACCCCCACCCAACCCCGACCTAAGTAAATACCAGACACATTTACTATACAGAAGAGACAACCACCCCCCACCCACCCCCCACCTAAGTAAATACCAGACACATTTACTATACAGAAGAGACAACCACCCCCCACCCAACCCCGACCTAAGTAAATACCAGACACATTTACTATACAGAAGAGACAACCACCCCCCCCCAACCCCGACCTAAGTAAATACCAGACACATTTACTATACAGAAGAGACAACCACCCCCCACCCACCCCCACACCTAAGTAAATACCAGACACATTTACTATACAGAAGAGACAACCACCCCCCACCCAACCCCGACCTAAGTAAATACCAGACACATTTACTATACAGAAGAGACAACCCCCCCACCCAACCCCGACCTAAGTAAATACCAGACACATTTACTATACAGAAGAGACAACCACCCACCCCCACACCTAAGTAAATACCAGACACATTTACTATACAGAAGAGACAACCACCCCCCCCCCCACCCACCCCCCCGACCTAAGTAAATACCAGACACATTTACTATACAGAAGAGACACCCCCCCCCCCCCGAAAACGTGAAAGAAATGTGTGTATGTATGAAGGAGCACGCCAGATTACGCTGTAATACCATCTTGCCAGTGCTTCAAGACCCAGTAGGCTGCATCACAAATAGGAAAATGTACTTTTTACTTTACAGAAGCTAACTAGGAAGAAAAAAAAACCAGAACAGTAAAATGGTAGTCTTTATGTATTATATCTGAAAGCATCAACAGAGAATTAACTTTGATGGAGATTTATCATCATCAGGTGCCGTGCCGTATGGCACCCGCGGTAATATCTTGCAGACCTCTGTGTTCGACACGCCGCCATGATGAATTCTACACCATAGGTTCCCAGTTTTAAGCGAAAGGAAAGAAAAGATGGGGCGTCCACTTTATACGTTTAGATTATGAAGGATACTAGATGTGTATGGGTATTTTTAATTTAATTCTACGTGGCGGGGAATGTAAAAGTGCCTTGGGGAATTTACCGTTAACTGGAAGAGTCCGCAACCAGAAAAAGATTGAGAATCGCTGTACTGGAAGTTATAGGAGAGATCCCCCCAGGCTTTGTTATATCACTTATACATCACGGTGCAGCTGCTGCTGCTACTACTACCACTACTACTGCTGTTACTATTACTACTACTGCTGCTGCGATTACTCCTACTACTGCTACTAATACTATTACTAGTGCTGCTGCTACTACTACCACTACTACTACTACTACTACTACTGCTGCTTCTAATAGTACTACCACTACTACTACTGCTGCTGCTGCTGCTACTACTACCACCACTACTACTGTTGCTACTACCACCACTACCACTGCTACTACTACCACCACTACTACTGCTGCTGCTAGTACTACTACTGCTGCTGCGATTACTCCTACTACTGCTACTAATACTATTACTATTACTAATACTATTACTATTACTACTACTACTGCTGGTGCTACTAATATTATTACTACTACTGGTGCTACTACTAATATTATTACTATTACTACTGCTAATACTATTACTATTACTGCTACTAATACTATTACTCATACTACTGCTACTAATACTATTACTCCTACTACTACTACTAATACTATTACTCCTACTACTGCTACTAATACTATTACTATTACTACTAATACTATTACTAATACTATTACTATTACTACTGCTGGTGCTACTAATACTATTACTACTAATACTATTACTGCTGCTGGTGCTACTATTACTATTATTACTAATACTATTACTACCACTACTACTACTACTACTGCTGCTTCTAATAGTACTACCACTACTACTACTGCTGCTGCTGCTACTATCACCATTACCACTGCTACTACTACCACCACTACTACTGCTGCTCCTAGTACTACTACTGCTGCTGCGATTACTCCTACTACTGCTACTAATACTATTACTATTACTAATACTATTACTATTACTACTACTACTGCTGGTGCTACTAATATTATTACTACTACTGGTGCTGCTACTAATATTATTACTATTACTACTATTACTACTGCTAATACTATTACTATTACTGCAACTAATACTATTACTATTACTGCTACTAATACTATTACTCCTACTACTGCTACAAATACTATTACTCCTACTACTACTACTAATACTATTACTCCTACTACTGCTACTAATACTATTACTATTACTACTAATACTATTACTACTACAGGTATTACTATTACTCCTACTACTGCTACTAATACTATTACTACTAATACTATTACTGGTGCTACTATTACTATTATTACTAATACTATTACTACTGCTGGTGCTACTATTACTACTACTACTGCTGTTGCTACTATTACTATTACTACTACTACTGCTGTTGCTACTATTACTATTACTACTACTACTGCTGTTGCTACTAATACTACTACTGTTACTACTGCTATTAATACTGTTACTATTACTCCTACTACTGCTACTAATACCATTACTCCTACTACTGCTACTAATACTATTACTACTAATGCTATTACTATTACTACTGCTGGTGCTACTATTATTACTACTACTACTGTTACTGCTGGTGCTACTATACTACTGCTACTACTACTACTATTACTACAATTAGTGTGGCATATTTATTTAATATTTGTCTCAGGTGTGTGCTTTTAATTTTTTTCCTTGTAGTGAAACGCATTAAATTAATAATAATATAGTATATTATAATGTCCACAAGAGTTGACGCGGGATCTGCTGTTAAAATTCACAGGTTAACGTAAAACGTAAAATAAATATGGTTATTAAGTATTTTCCTTAAGTATAATTTTAAAAAATGTTATTGCAGGTTAAAAACTATTGCTTATGAATTTGTTTATGTTGAAATTTACGATGAATTTGTTTATGTTGAAATTTACGAAAGTTTATCTTCCACGCCCTGTTATTGTTTAAAAACAATAAAGCAGGGATAAACAAAGAAAACTTGAAAAATGCCACGTCATTTTTATATCGTCAAGTAGTCCGGTATACAGTCATATCAGCTAGTAGATGTTTACAGTCAGTTATCGCCCTTAGCTAGCCCGAGTCTTTATACCAGGGTTTCTCAACGTTTTTTTTGCCCCCCGCGGAACCCCTGCAGTAAAAATACTTACCTCCGCTCATTTTTTTGCTTCATTCTCTCTCTCTCTCACTTTCTACTCTTCTCAGTTTATCTCTCTATCATTCTCCCTTACCCCATCACCCACACACCAGCTACCACCATCGCCACCGATTCTAATAAAGTCAGTAATGTAGGCAGAATAAAAGAAGTTCCTCCTTTCAGTTTATCCAGTAGAGGCCGCTGTCCATCCTAAGAGAAATAATAAATGTATAGTTAATAAATAATGTAAGTTAATCTTGCGGTATATGCCTTATGCAGGAGTAGTTTTGTTCCCCGTGAGTCCCCCCCCCCCCCCAAAAAAAAAGACTCTTTAAACGACTTGTCTTGGATAAACACGAAAGGATATAGGTAAACCCCAGGGTTCCTCGAGAAGTACCTAGGAGGGATTTTTCAGTTAGGTCTCTGGCGGAACGCCCACAGATCCGTCACAGAACTCTATGGCTCCGCGGGACTTGGGATGAGAAACGTTCTGTACTGTAAAAAAAAAAGGTAAAACTCCCGTTTCCGTGCCATTAAGGCATATTGGGGGATACGGTGTTGGGCCCGTATTTCCACGACCTTCGGGGCATGAAAGTGCCTTCTATACTGTACCACCGTTAAAAAAAATCCCGGATTGTTGTGAGCTGTTTTTCTTGTTTAAACTTTGGTTATTTATTTATTTATTTTGGCAAGAGGCTTTTTTTTCAATGTTTTTTTTCCAGTTTCAGTGCCTACGTTGTCGTGTCGTTGTACATTGTTAAATAATGTGTTATATGTAAAGAGATTTTGACACTGAAATTGAAAGCTTTGTAAATTTTTTTTTTTGGGGGGGGGGGTCATGACTTTTTAAAAGAATCCTCACAGTATTTCTTCTGAGAGCGGGATACCCAAACCTTTTCAGATACCCACCCCCCCCACCCCACACACACACACACTTTCCCTCTGCCTACCTCACAGACCACATGACTTGCCCCAGTACATACACACGTACAGCTTATTTGGCTGAAATGCCCTCTGTCGCTCTCATTTTCATCATAATCCAGTCCCTCGATCTTATCTCATCACTGTTCTGCGATGTGGCGAATTGCGAACACTGTTTACAATCAGTGGTTTTGTCTTTTTTTTTTTAAATTCGCAAACTAATGGCGAAAAGTTAAATTAAGATTGGCCAACCCCATCCTAAAGACATAAAAACGAGTCTGTGCTAGTCCAGTGGATGTTTCATCACTTTGTTTTCAAATTATTCGTGGCCTTGTGCTCTCTGAAATACTAGGAGCACGCATCCACGCTCCATGACGTTGTCACGTGGTTAACAGACAGGCTGTTCAATCAGAAGCAGCTTTATGTCAAGTGGGAGTTGGCAGAAAATATCGGCTATTATTTCCGCAAGTTTAGTCGCATTTGTATTCGTATTCGGCCATCCGACATTTCGAATATTCGTATTCGGTCTAATCTGTAAATTGTATATTCGATATATCTGTAGTACAAATACACCATTTATGATGGAGTTAAGAGTTTGAGACGGACAGTTGAAGAAAAATACACGAGTCCGATTTGTTACTGGCTCACAGCCGAGTACAATCTGATTGGTCCACCTCCATAGCGCTGTCGTGTGCCGTACAGATTATGTGCACTTTCATAACGCTGTCGTTGCAGAGCAGACAGATGAGAGATTCTCTTTGCTCACAGATTTTGACCATTTGTATTCTCCGTTACGGTCAGTGACTGTTACATCTTCTCACGATCTTCGTAGATCTGTTCCTCCCACAGGGCACAATTTGTGGGGTTTTCTCCCCTTTGATACTAGAGGTGACGAGAGAAAGCCTGTGATCAAACGAAGTTACAGCCCTTGCGGAAGTAAATCAATACGCTGCTCCGATACACTAAACCCGGGGTGTCCCAACATAGTGGCCTCAAGGGCCACAACTGTATGCAGAAATCGAGTGGCTGGTCCCACCTAAATTAACTATTTTTTTTTGCCAACTTTTAAAAGTGAGGAAAGAGTGACAGTTATGAACTAAATATGAATTGGCTGTATTCATCAGCTTGTCAGGTCTTCTAAAATGTGTGTGTGTGTGTTTTGTAACATGTTTTGAAGAAGAGAAACGCTAATTTTGATCAAGTTACATTTTCATAACCCACCAGGCCATCAGACTGACACATGTCCATCAAAGGTAATACCAGAAGAGTGCTACACAGCCAAACGAACCCTCCACGTTGTGAGCACAGAGTTCATCAAACCAGGGTTCTGAACCCCACTTTCCTATAAGATCTCTGCTTAGATTGTAAGAAATGTATCCCTTTCTGAGATTGTGTTGCTTCCATTTGTTGTGAACGTTGGTTCTGTTGTGGTAAATTGGGGCTAGTATCTTTTGGTGAACTCTGGTTGGTCACATATATAATGTAGACTGTTTCTTGTCATCTAGGTGCGTTCATCTGAAGTTCACTTTTTCCAGAGCTTCAGTCATTGGAGTTTGTTTCCAGGTCTAAAGTGTTACCATCTTTTGTTACAAAACATTGTCCAAGTAAAAAAAAAAGTTTCTTAGGCGTAACTTCATATACATGGAATTCATTGTTAAGTGAAAATCTCGGTTGTTCTTGTTTACACTGACATCCCTGTATACCTTGGCATGCTTTCTTCTTGCAAACATAGTCCCAAGGATGCAGAGAGCCAAGTCAAGCCCCAGTGTGAGTTGCTATTGGACCCCCCCTATCCAAACACTGTTTAGACAAGCAAACAAGCTAAAAACTATGAAAGCGGTATATGCTACAGCTGAAATAAATACCAGTTGTTTCTGCAGATAAGACTGGACTTTCAGTGTGAACATGGACTTACGGGCCCTTGATTGAAGATGTTAGGAGGCGCAGTACCCAAACATCACAGAACCTATACAGCACAGAAAATGTGCCCAAAGAAAAAGAGATAATGTACAAACTATTGTTTAACATGACACCTTTAGCAATTCAATAAATCAAGCAAATACCAAGATATGTAAGGAAAACATACAAGAGACTGAAGGCCACATTTATTTTAAATGGGCATTAAAGCTTCTTACAAGTAGAATAGAAACAAAACAAAACAAAACACATACATACAGAGCAGTCATGCTAAACACCACCACATGCAGGAGCAGACATACAAAGGGAGGTTGATATTTTTGTTGTCTGAATTTAGAAGTCTGTATGGGGTTTGTAAAAACAGAGCAGAATGTGACAAAAGAATATTTAATGATGGTATATCAATAAATGATGAGGAAATTGTACCCCAGCATCCATCCCCAGATAATTTTAAAGTTAAAATCTTCCATTGTTATTTCACAATCTACAACAAAAACATGGTATAATACATTACCTTCTCAACCCCATGTGTCTGTCCAAGACAAATCCTTTCACACCTACAAAAATTTCTTCAAACATACACTGAACATTTTCCTTAAATGTGGAATGTGTGAACAGGATAAAGAGCATTAACTCCCTTCGTCTATTCATAGAATCAGATGTCAAATCCTCTTAATGCCTGAATATAGAATCTCCCATACCTTTAGATCTCTTCCATCCTTATTGCCCCAAAAAGGAAAGCTGGTCGGCCTTGAGACAGTAACTGTGATAAAGCCACTTAAATCTTTGCTTGAGGCAGCAACTTTGATAAAGCCACTTAAATCTTTGTTCAGATATTTATGTAACTTAAAGAAAAAATCTACACCTCCATCAGGATTGTAAACTCCTAAGTGTTCATCACATTTTTCATTGCCAGTTCTTGCATTTTTTACTAATACTACTTTTCTTCTGTGGACCATGATGTGTTGAAGTCTATGCAAAGTCACTCAGTGACATGTAAAAAATTTGTGAGAAATAAATATTTAAAAAAAAAAATACTGTGGCTGCATAATTTAAGACTCAGTAGAAATTGTGTGCTGTGTATGCAGAGACTCATCTTCTTTAAGATGTTGTTAAGGAAGGTCAGTAAGAGTTTTATGTCACACAAATGAATTGGTGCCCTTTAGATGTTAGAGAGGTCAGTATGATTTTTATATAATAATTACTGCCCTTATGAATGCTAATAGGGGAGGTAAGTAAGCATTTTATGCCACATACAAAAGGATTATGCTTCTTTGATTTGAGATGTTAGAAGGAAGCTGAATGATAGTTTTACAGTTAAAGAAAAAGTCTTCTTAAGACTTTCAAGTTACGTACACAGTTGACAGCAGCTTGAAGTGATGATAGTGGTGGATCTTTCTGTTGACAGTGAACTTAAAAGTTCTTGCCAGCCGATAACACAAAGTGAAGAACCACATATAATGTGGAGATTCACCACAAGCATGGACTCACTATCTACCGTGCCTCTTTACATCACATCCTATGCCGCAAAGTCTTGAGCTCAGTTTCTTTCATAACAAATAAGTGTTTTGTGTGGAAGTGAATACCATATATTTATCATATTATCACATAATCCAAAATCATGAAGCAAATTTTTTTTTTAAAAATATCATTGGTATCACACATAAAGTTTTCTAATTTAATTATATAAAAATAAGCTTATAAATATACACAAAAGCCCATCAACCGCGGCAATGTTAAATGGTTGTAATGAACTGACATAAACTTTTTAAAGTGATCTCCCCTAGCACATCAGTTTCTTTGAAGTATTCCATTATCACCTTACATACACGTAGGCAAAGCTCATTACATAATTCACCACCCACATTCTAGGAGTTTACTGTAAGATTTATACTAGAAGTTTACTGTAACAAAGAAACAGCCAGATTCATTGTGTTAGGCCAGTGTGTTGAGTGTTTGTCATGAGAGATGTTAAAGTTCTGCTGCCAACTATTTACATTTGTCTCTTACTCTTTCAGAATGGAAGAACGGGATCCTCTGGTGATGCAGCCAAAGGAGGATCAGGTGGTGATACCTCTGGGGAAGACAACAGGAAATCTTGCAACGGATCTGGAGGGGTAAAGAAGCGAAAGAAAGGGAAACAGCTTACACCTGCCCCCAAAATGGCCAAAATGACAGCCACTGTGACCACAAACAGCACAGTTAAACTTGAACCTATTGGTATATCCATTCCCAGAACTCCAGAAAAACCAAAAGAGGAGGAGGACAAAATTCTTGAGATCCCAAACATGGACTCTCCTCTCTTTAAAGACATTCCACCAAAAAAGGTGGAGTCTTCATCAGATTCATCATCGTCGTCAGGAGAAAGTTCCTCTTCAGATGATTCATCATCATCAGACGACGATTCTGATGATGACGAGGAGGAGAAGAAAGACCCAGTGCAAAACAGCAATCCACAAAAACCTGAACCACAAGAAGAGCCGCAGAAACCCCGAACACCCATTAAACTTACCATCTCTAACCTAGGAAAGCCCTCAGCAAAGGTGACTTCCACGGCAACTCGTGAACTGATAGAGAGCAACTCTTCAGACTCTGAGACAGACGTGGATGATCATGAGACCCTGAAGGAGGTCAAAGATCAGACAGTCCTTATGAAGGACAGTTCACATATCACTACTGCACCTGTACAATGTGATATAAACAGTGAGTCAGTGAATGACTCAAGTGAATTAAATCTGAGAAACAGAGGTAAGTGTCACACCCAGGATCATGCACAATGGAGTATTTTTCACAGTATTGATGGAGAAATGAAGGAACATTTCAACGTTGGTGACTTTCACCCAGATATGGCAATTAATGGTGGTAATTCTACACAGATCAAAATGTCTGATAACGTCATCCTTACAGAAAACTCTTCAGATCTGTCAGTAACCGAACACTCCGTATCAAAGGATATGTCAGAACATAGTGACCTTGCAATCAGTTTATCCAAAGGCTCTTCATGCACATCCAAGACCATGAAATTAGAAACTGACTCGAAAGTTGAAAAATGTTTGAATGAATCAGGTGCAGACTGTATGGTTGGGTCTGCAGCCACTGTTAGGAAAACATCAGCTGAGGATGAAGATAGTAAGCCAGTGCTTGGCTTATCAGCACCAATACTTGGCTCATCAGTACCAGTACTTGGTTCATCAGCACCAATACTTGGCTCATCAGCACCAATACTTAGCTCATCAGTACCAATACTTGGCTCATCAGTACCAGTACTTGGCTCATCAGCACCAGTACTTGGCTCATCAGCACCAGTACTTGGCTCATCAGCACCAGTACTCAGCTCAGCAGCTTTGAGAGATAGCCTGGAGTCCAAATACTGCCCGGATGGCTTTATTTTGGCCCCAATTCTCAGCAGATCTCCTCAGCATCTCAAGACAACTTTAAGAACCTCTCAGACTGATATGGACCCTACCTTTGGTGATGTTACAAAAGATGCTGACACCTTAGACCTGGAAACAAGCTCCAAGGATGAGGCTCTGGATAAAGATGAGCTTCAGGAACCTCCCTTGGATGACAAGAAACAGTCTACATTAAATGTGACCAACCAGAGTTCACCAAAAGATACTAGCCCAAATTCACCACAACAGAACCAAAATTCACAACAAACTGAAACACTCAATAAAATTTCAGAAGGGAATAGGTTAGAAAATGAGTTTTCAGAGACAAAAAGTGATATTTGTGACACTAAAGATCAAAATCTCAACATCAAAATCACTAACTCCAATAACAAGGATGTTGGAAAATCTGTGAGTGCAACAGAAACAGATACAGATTCATCAGAAGTAATTTCTAAAAAAGCCCCAGTAGAAGTATCTGTTTTGAGTGCTCCAAAAACTAAAGACTCTTCAGTGGTTTCTGGGTCCCAACCCAGAAGTGCATCCACAAAAATGACCACCTCTGCAACCACCCTTACCAAAAACAATGGTAGCATCACAAGTCCAAACTCCAGAAGCACTAAGATAACTGGATTTACCAATGGCATTCCAGACAGTGAAAATCCATTCATAACCTGGACCAAGTTTGATGATGATAACTCAGGCCCTGTAAATACTTCCTTACCAGCATCAAGTCTTGTGCAAGCCCTCGCACGTGCACCGTTCCCTCCATTGGCGCTGCCAGGGGAGTCCCCTCTACCACAGATTTCTCCCTTGGGTGGTCCTGTACCTCAGCTGTCACCACTGAGTCTTACAGGATTGTCTCCTGGCAGTAGTCAACTTTCCAGGATGTCTCCAGGGAGCCAACTGCCCCAGCTTTCTTCTCCCACTAACCAGAGGCTAAGAGCCTCACCCAGTCACAGCACAGTCCAGCAGCAGTTGTCTCCACCTCTTGGTCGAGCAGCCCATGCTGGTTCCTGTGATGGAAGTAAGATGGCACATGGAGAGGATAGCAAAGTCAAAGGTGCACCAAAAAGGTAACATTGCTACACATTAAATGTCTTTATATCAGCTGTCAGACTTTTCAGAAGACTTTACAATCTTTGAACTATTTACTGAAATAACTTTTCAAATGTCTTCAATTGACCTAATGCATTGTTTTCGGCTACAGGTGGAGCAAGGGATATATGCAGAAGTATGTTTGAACTATAGTTTCCAGATATTTTGATTGATCTTATTGGTTGTCAAAGCATCATGGTATGTCAGCAACATTCTTCAGCACATTTTTGTGCATCCCTCTTTGCATCATCATGTTATTTCTCATTATTTTCATCACCGTTCTTATTGATTGTTCCTCATTTTCTGTGATAGTGTTGGGCCAGATATTTTGATAAGGACAGTCAGAATCCCTTCTGTGCATGTTCAGGGGGTCATTCATTCATTCATTTGCATGTCCCTTGTGGAACTTTGCCTCCCTAACAGCTCTCCTATAGGCCTCTGAAAATGGATGCATCAGCAGCAGGCCATCTTGCTCACAACTGAGAGACCTACAGGAGCGCTGTTGGGGAGGCAAAGTTCCACATGGGGAAATGCAAATGGGTGAGTAAATGAATTCATGGTGATGTTCTTTACTTTAGATAATAATTTCCCAACTAATCATGCTGTTGTTTGCTAGTTACCAGTCATGATGACTGGTTGTGCTGGAGGTTGCATTGTCAGGGCTGGATGGAAAATCATTACTGTTTAAAAATGCAACTTTGTTTCATGGCATGAAGTTGTATAAAGGATACAACTTTATTCATGTGGTGAAGATGTACAATGGATACAACTTTATTTCATGTTGTGAAGATGTATAAGGGATATGATGATGCTCACCATGTTTTTCTTGATCCATTTCATGGTACGAAGGCTGATAAGAGAGTCGGCATTAGTGGTTACTTTTAGCTTTATTTGTCAGCATATTTAAAGGTGATCTTACCGTTATCCTACCTGGCTACTTTTCCTTCGCTGACTCCGGAAATTGAATCACTCACTACAGCTTTGAGAAATGAGTGCCCTAATAGTTTCACTACTCATACACTCTAATCAGTCCCCTGATTAAAAAGTAAAGATAAAACCTCTGTTTCCATGCCACTGAGGTATATTGGGGACATGATGTTAGGCTTGTATTTTCAAGACAGTCGGGACATGAAAGTCCCCTGATATATACAAAATATTTTCTACATTGCGTAGGTTAAGCCATGTCTTGTTTATTACATGATGTGAAGCTGTGATGAGGAAAAAAAAATAGTTACATACTTTTAAATACCTGAAACTAAAAAGCTACAAGAACAACTCTGCTTGTTCTTCAGAACTGAACAACAGTGAAGCATGACAAAGTTTTTTATTGCTGCATCAGCTGCCAAGAGCTTTGAGTTTGCAGCCATGCAGAGATTCACCATCACAGTCACTGATGTGGTTGTATCACATTGATGTCAACCATCAAGCTAACCTTCCTCCCCCCAAAAAAAATCCGATATCTGACACGGTTTCTCTAGTCAGTGTCTTTCTTTTAGTTACCAGAGTGGATTGTGCTTCCTCACTGATGAATCTCATTCAGAGTAACACTCTACACAAAGCAGCACAGGGTCTCTGCTGTTTCTGAATTTTATTAAGTTCTTAATGGAATTGCTATAGCTATGGTGGTTCTTCATGGAGGATTGCTATGATATCTGATTCTTATATAGTCTTCTTCGAACACTTTCAGACATCAACATGGATATCTTTGAAGAATGCTACCATTTGTCTTAGGCTGTTAAGATCACCATACAGCTTATCATGGATTTGTACAAATGATGACCACAAGTGCCATCTCAGCTCTTTAAATAAAAGGGCAGTCCTGTAACCACTTTGTCAGTACCACAGGTGCATTCATCAGTTGTACCTAATTTGAGCCTTTTAAACATGTGGCGTCTAAGTCTGCTGTGGCTTGTTCCAAGTCTGAAGATCTTGACATGTTCTTCTCTGCTGAGCTGGTAGTAGGCTTGAGTCTTCTGGTCTCCTGGATGTTCTTTTTCCCATTTGTTCTTGTATTTGGCTTTTATCAGCATTTTGCCTTCATCATACAACAGGCTTGTATCAGTCTGGGGGAGCTGTCCTCCTCTCTTTGCCAGTGCATCGGCTTCGTCATTCCCTTAGATATTACAGTGATATGGTATCCACTGTATGACGGCTGTTGTAAAGACTTGAGACATGTTTCATAAGCCTCATGTAAAGCTCCGTTTTTTTTACCTATCCATCAGTGCTGTTATCATTGCTCGGGCAGGACACCCTGGCTTCCTGCAGCTTCTCTTGCCATCAGGATTTCTGAATTTCTATATAATGATATATTTTGCATTCTGTGTTTTATTGCTTTTGCCAGTGCCAAAACTCTGTTCTCGCTGGAGATATAGTTGTCAGCTTACATCTTATCTTATTAGAGATTTTCATTATCAATTTACGTTTTAACATTCACATATGGGCTGTCAGTGTGGCTAGGAAGAAAGTCACAAGAAGACGGGGAATTGTGCGGAGAAATGATTGCCTATATCATGTGGCATGGCACTTAGATTAGATTCACATAAAGCCGCAAGAAAAAGAGTTATGCTTATATAGTGTTTGCTGAGTCTTCATAAGTAACACTTACACCATTTATACTTTCATTTAACACCAACTAAAGTAGACATAGCTATGTTAGAGAAATGAAACCTTCACCAAACTTGGTGTATCATAGCCAGATGTTCACAGGACCAAGGAAATACAGCAGTAAGCACTTCTACAGCAATAATTACACTTTGATTCTTCTTTCTTTCTTTCTTTCTTTTCCTTCTCTTCTACCACCACCTCACTGAAACTGTGAGCTAATGTTTTTAGCAACAAGTACAGTGGAGAATAAAGCAAATCAGGTCGCTGGACAAATGACTCCTTTACTGAAAAAACAAATACATCACAAACTGAAACAAAAAGGGCACCATACAACACAGTTAATCCCCCCAACTCTACACTGTCACTGTCAAACATGGACACTAACAGCCAAGAAGGTAAACCTGTCATGCCTTAGAGGCACATAGGGAGCAAAATAAAAATCATCACGACAGAAATGAGATGTTTAAGGAGAATACTAAATGTGACAAGAAGAGACCAAGTAAGAAATGACACCATCAGGGCAAAGGTTGGAGTAACACCAGTATTACATTATATCCAGAAACAGCAAGTCAAATGGTTTGGGCATGTTACACAGTTACCATCAAACAGTATATCACAGACAACATTCACGCTAAGATTTGTAGGTAATGGAGGAAGAGGCCACCCACGTAGGAGATGGAGAGAGAAAATTATACAGGAACATTAAATATCCCATTATATTAAGCATGTTGTCGAGCCTCATCAAGACGTCTGTTTGTCCTCTCAACACCGAAAGGTATGTGAGGAAGGAGACAAGACAAGTCAAGTACAGTGGAGATGTTGAGGCACAGCATTGTGCTGGATTGGAAGTGGGTTACAGTAACAGTTTTTTCAACTCCTAAATGCAGCTAAAAAGCAGGGGGTGTGCAATACCTCTTTAACAGACTCCACCACCACGGGACTACAGCAGTTTCTGCCCAGTTAGCCTGGCTAGGCCTCACTGTTGAGGATACAACATGGAGGTGAGACACAGTTCTGGTTCTCCAGCTTCCATGCTAGCATGTCAACTATGGGTTGCTGATTGCTAAAAGGTGGACAGCATCTATACCATCTTAAAAAAGCTGTTACACATATGAACCAACAGCTACCAGTAAGCTTAATTACACACGTGGTTAATGGAAGATTTGTTTGAAGATTTCAAATTGAGCAGTCTTGGATAATTATCAAATCTCTTGGCATAAGTATTGGATTGTTAATCAAGCATTTATTACTTGTATGGGTAACCTAATTCATTCAGTGGGTTTTTGCCAAGCATCATCTTGCTGAAGAGCTCTTTTCATGACTGATTCTGCCAGTTGAGAATCTGCATGTTAGGTCACAATAAGAGTAAGCAGAGTTTGTGTTACTGAGACCAGTCTCCTTACAGACAGGCTTGTCACCTCCATATTTTACAAGCCCACCGACAGCCACACCTATTTACTTTAAACCTCCTCTCATCCTGAAGCTTGTAAGAACTCCATCCCATGCTCCCAACTCCTTTGACTTTGCTGCCTGTGTCAGGATAATTTGGACTTTATAGATCAGTCCAACAAGTTATTAGAATTTTTCCATCATTGCCACTACCCAGAAAATGTACTTCGGAGAGCATTCAACCACATCCAACTAGCGAGCCGCAAAGAAGGAAAAACCTGCTACCCAATCTGACAGAGCTGAGTTAGTACTTCCTTTCCACCTTTAAGGTAAGGTGGTTAAGAAAATTCTTTATCGTCATCTGCCACTAATCCAACTCGACCCCGACACTCGCGACATTTTCTCTGATCCACCCCATTTAACATACAAACAGGAACCAAATCTTAAGGACATCCTCATCTATACCCACTTGAAGCGGAACGTTGCATATGTTGGCACTAGAAAACGTAACCACCCTCACTGTGTTACCTGCCCTGTAGTCTGGGAAACGAAAACAATGACCTTTCCCAAAACTATCCTCACTCTCCATGAGGGATTCACATGTGAGTTCCACAGTGTGATATATGCCATTGTATGCCAAAGATGCAGAATAACTTACATTGGTGAAACCGACCTCACTTCTGGTAACAGCCATCAAACAGTGTCATGCAGATGACACAAGCCGCCTAGCGCTTGAGAACCAGTACATTCAGAAATATGGGACTCTGGAACCACATGGTTTGAACTCGTTATTCAGCTATGCCTAACATTCTCCTCTTCCACGATCATCCCTCCCCACTAAGTTCCACTCCCTTCTCACTTGTTACACATAGCTCAAAACCTCTTCACAGCATCACATTACAACCCCTCTTACATCCTTCCTGTGCCATTAAATGTCACATAGGGCTCGTATAGTTATTTGCCAAGTTTTCCTGTTCTTGGCAAGTCTTTCAACTTTATCAAGGGATGTTATGCCCACAAAACTGGCTTCTCTTAACAATGTCCTCTTTAGAGTTTCACAAGGTCGACCTATTTTTCTTTGGCCTGTTGTGCTCCACTTGATAGCTTGTTTTGGTATTCTCTGATTGTTTCTTCTCATCATATGGCCTACATATGTCCATCTTCTTTTTCTGATCACCCATGAGACAAGTTGTTGTTTGCTTATCTGTCTTCGTTGTTCTTGAATTCGTTCCACTTTATACCAAGTATTTTTCTTAGACATTTGTTTTCAAAAGAATCTAATTTCTTCTCTGTTTCTTTAGTTGATTTCCAGCTTTTGCATGCATAAATGAGGGTGGATATCACATTTGAATTGAATAATCTTAACTTGTTTTTTGTGCTTATAACTTTTGAATTCCATAAGTTCTCAAGATTTTTGAAGGACAATGCTGCTTTTGCAATTCTAACTTCCTTTCTGGTGTCACCATCCTGGTCTATGTAGCTGCCAAGGTATGCAAATTGGTTTAGTTCACTAACAACTGTTCCTTCTACGTATATTTTTCCTTCTTGATTAATAGGACGTTTCATTATTTTTGTTTTGTCTTTGTTAATTTCAAGACCTATTTTGCTAGCCAAGGAAGACGGGGAATCTGTTTTTTCATGCATCGATTTCACATTGTCACTGATAAGAGTTATGTCATCTGCAAAATCAAGATCTTCTATTTGGGTCCCATGTACCCAATCAATGCCGGTTTTACCTGTCAGCATTTTTTCCATTATAAAATCTATGACAATTCCACAAAGCAAAGGAGATAATATTCATGCCTGTTTCAGTCTGAAACCATTTTCTCATTCTGTCTTCTGTCTTGACTGCACAAATATTTCAGTTGTAGAGATCTCTAATGATGTTGATAATTTTAGATGGTATTCCGTATAGTCTTAAACTTTTCCACAATGAATCTCTGTGTATGCTGTCAAATGCTTTTTTAAAGCCTGTGAAGTTCAGGATTAATGATTTCTGTTTTTCAATATGTTCTTCAAGTATTATTCTTAGAGTAAAGATCTGGCCGAGACAGCTTCTCCCTTTTCGAAATCCTGCCTGTTCTTCTCTCATTGCAGTATCCACTACATCCTTAATTCTATTCAGAATCACTTTACAAAACACCTTTGACACAACTGATAATAAGGTTACACCCCTCCAGTTATTGCAGTCATTGAGGTTGCCTTTTTTGGGTATTTTAACAATGATTCCGTTTTTTCCATGTGGAAGGGACTTTTTATTCTTTCCAAATTTTATTAAACATTCTTTATAGTTGGCTCATGTTGTCACTGTTAATACAACCCCTCTACCCCAACTATAATCACATATTTCACCTTCTCCCGGCCAGATTACCATTGTATCACTCTCTCTCCCCTCCCACCCACCACCCTCAGTTACAACCCACATATCACACATCCAGAGTCTCCATTTAAATTCTCTCTACACTCCACCATGTGCATTTCTGACACACGGCGTCGGACACAGCTTAGTACAAGTTACCGTTAAGTGCTCTATTCATTTTCTTTTAAACATAGCATTCATATACTTTATCTTCTCTCTCTATTTCTTCATCCTGTATGTTTTTGTGTGATTAAGGCTCACGCTGAAACGTCACAACTATGTGCTTGTTAAGTAATAAAGCTGCTCCTACTTTTTTTCCCCTAGTTTATACATTCCTTGCAGTTTTGTGTCTTTTGTCTTCAGATGTGGCCCTGCTTTCCTCCTGATAATGCTGCACCTTTCCATAGAGTCATTGTCTGCCTGATTCAATCTTTCAGCTTCTTTTGTGTCTCAGTTTTGGGCTTTCATGAGGGTTCCTTCCCCCTATATTCCCCATATAAAATTTGCCTCATGATAAGGCTATCATCCATTCTTGCTACATGCCCTAACTGTCTTAATCTTCTGCTGCTTAGCATTGCTTTTTTTTTTTTTTTAACTGCCTTGAATTGTCAGATTATTCTCCGTTCTGTGCTACCAGATTATTCTATTATGTGTTACCAATTTCTCAAAAAAAAAAAACGCTGTCCAGTTAGGCAATCATCATCCCATAGCTGATGTGCTAACATCAGGATTAGTGAACCTTAGCCTGTCTCACCTCTCTGTTGCTACCCCCAGTAACAGATCTAGCCTGGCTAACAAGGCAGGGATCGCCATAATCTCCATGGTGGTTGAGTCTGCAAAAGAAACATTGCACACTGTCTGCATTTTAGCTGGCCTCTGAGACTGAAAAAATAGCTGCCATAACCTACTCCAACGCCAATAAGATGCTGCGCCTCAACACTTTCGCAGCATTGGCTGGAAAGAAGAACCAGCTCACAGTTACAGGGAGATTGAAGAAGAAGAAGTAGTTTTACCAAATTATTATCTTATCTTTTCTGTGTTACCAGATTATTCTCTTAACTTTTCTGTTGCCAGATTATTCTCTTATCTTTTCTGTGTTACCAGATGATCCGTGGGATTATTTTTCTTTTGTAATAGTTGAGGATCATTTTTTTAAATATTTCATATGCTTCTTCTTTGTCTGCTTATACCATTAGCATCACAGGGAGTTTCAGGTGTTAGTCCAGAGCAAGATAAGAGGCCTAAGTAGCTGTCATGTTATATTTCCTCAGCATGTCTTTCACCTCGTGTCCACTTTCTCCATGGTTGTCCCCATGTCCAATATCCAGATGTTTGAGTTGTATGTACTTGCGGCTGGTTGTTCTGAATTCATGTACATCAAATCCTCAAACCATTTAATTCTCTGATTTGGGTGAAGTACAGTGTGGCTATATGCCACGGAAATACTATGCTAGCTGTGAAGGGCAGTCTGGGAAACATTCTGGCAAACGGGCTCTGGTGAAGCTGTGACATGTCCGGCAAGCTGGTAGTGGAGTTTTGAATGCTCAGTGTAATATATTTCATCTACAGCTTCACAAATCCTGGATTATTATATTTTATTCATCTAGTCCACATGATTTTTTTTTCCTTCTTTTTTTTTCCCAAACAAATAATAATGGTTCTTTTCACCTCATAAGATTTATGATAGTTCTGAAGGAAGATAGCTCTGAAGGATGATAGTTCTGAAGAAGGCAATTATTGGCCATTTGTGGAAGTCATGAAGCATCATCTCTCATAATTGATTCTGCTAACACATGATTGCAATATCAGCCACAGCAACAACGAACCAATTCAGTCTCTGCATTCATATCTTCCGTCTTCAAGTCTGGCTCACATTTCCTCACATATTACAGATGTCGTATGTCCCTGTGTTTAGTCGCTCTTTATGTGGCACGTTGTTTCATCATTTATTTCCAGTCATCGTAGTTGATGAAAAGAACACATAAGATGTAAATAATGAGTTTATACCTGCATGTATTTGCAGACTAGTTCACTCAGTCACAGTTCAGACTGCAGACGCTGTTATAATGAGGAGGAGACGGTTAAACATTTCCTACTTAAATGCCCCAAACTGTATGAATTCTAAATAAAACTGCTTCCGAGACAGTCCTACAGTTCAGAGCTGCCTACATTCCTAAGCTGAACAGAGGACAGCCAAGGTCTTCATTAGGTCATCAGCTGTCAGCTTTTAGCTTGTGACCACAGAAAGATCCACCACTGCTCGGGTCCACCGCTATGAAATGGTGGAAAACTTTGTAAAATTTTACTTTTCTCTCTTTATTCATAGTATATGCTGGTTTCCAGTAGATCACAAGCCTATGCAACTACCACTTCGAGCATGATGATAGTGGAGGTGCATCAGAAGCAATTTCCTGGTTGGTGGAGCTGGACAACTCACATGGGCTCATTGTAACAGGCTCCCAAAACATGTTATGAAGAACTGAGAGATATTTCTTATATAGGGAGTGGGTCCAGCTTCAATTGGGATCACAGTTAGTTAGTTTGATGTGGATCTACTGCCCAGATCATGCGGAAGTTAGAGGCAATGAGAGAGTGGACAAGCTGGCAGGCATGGCATCAATTCAGGATGGCATAAAAATGGGCAAGGAGGAGATTGCAAGAGCCACCTTGAGAATAGGCTGCATATAGAGGATGATATCGGGTTTAATGACAACAATCACATCGGGAGGATGATTGAATTGGGGGAGGAGAGGGGAAGTGGACATTTTTCCAAACTAAGTGGTTTAGCACACATTATCCACAACCATTGTGTGACTGGCTGCATGAACAGGTGCATGTTTCAGTGGGTGTTGGAACGGAAGGCGGAGCACATATGGGAATGCCCGGATTGCAGATATGCCAGTCTCTGATTACAGATTCTTTCTATCATTTGTTGTCTGATGAAAGCACAGGCTGAAATATCACTTTGTTGTAATATTACCAGGTATAGAAAAAGTGCATTTAGCCCTATTTATTTATTTTATATTTTATTCTTACAGTAATTCCATTTTATATCTTCCTCAGTGTGAAGAGAACGTCCCGTTTGTCCAACATTATTGACAGCTTGCGTACATCCAAGGAGAAGCAGGCTGCTGGCTCCGGCCAGTCCCCTACTGAGCTCGGAAAGAAGGGCACTTTAGACGCATTGCTGGGAGCAGGGAAGAAATCGCCCCTGCATGATTCACCTTCAGTTCCTAGCCAGAAATCATCTTTGTCTTCATCATCATCATCTCCGGTGTTTTCTTCATCCATTGGTTCTGACCAAAGATCTCAGAGTGATCACCTGTTTCGGGACAGCCTGGGATTTGCTCATCAGATAAGCCTGGACACCCAGCATGCCATCAGGACAAGTCTGAATGCTGCCAGGGCACAGAGTATTGACAACAGTTTTAATGCTTTAAAAGATGACCTTGACAAGGGCAAAAGAATGCTTGAGAATTTAGAAATCATGAAAAACGGGCTTTTGGATCCATATGCCAAGTCTGGATTGTCAGATCCCAAATCACGAAAAATGGATGATAATCTTTCACAAAGTCGTTATAAGTCTTCATCATTTTCATTACCTTCATCAAATCCTTCTGTCACGTCTGCATCATCTTCTTCATCAAGACCATCCTCTCGACAGTCAACCAAACTCAGCGGTCAGGCGTATCCTTCAACATCACCATCATCTTCCTCTTCCACTAGGACCAGCACCATCACCACAAGCAGCAGCAGCAGCAGCGGCGGCGGTGGTGGTTTTAGCGGCAGTGCTATGTTCCAAGCAGCTCCTTCAGCTGCTCTTGCTGCTGCCCATTTGGAGCTTAATGCTGCAGCCGCTAACATTCTTGCTTTCCAGCACATGTATGGCATGCAGGATCCTTACATGATGAAGACTTTAATGAGCAACCCTCTGTACCTACAGAGGATGATGGAGTTTCAGAAGCAAGCAATGGATCCCTTAATGCTGCGACAGCTTGAGATGTTTGAAGCTGCGGCTGCAGTAGAGAAAAGCAAAAACAGCAAAGATCAACGAGCAGCTATGAATGCACAGTCTTTATTATGGCAGGCGCAGGCTGCGTCTATCCTCCAGCAACAGCAGATGCAACAGTTTCAACAACTACAACTTCATCACCAGCAGCAGCTTCAACAGCAAGCAGCTGTGATGAGGGAGCGAGAAACAAGGGAGACCATTGCAGCAATAATGGCCAGCAAGAGTAATAACTTGACCACTCATTCAAACAAATCCAGCGGCAGCATTTCTACAGGGCAATCAGCAAAGTCCCTCATGGCATCAGCATCAGCTGTAGCACCTCCACCACAGTCGCCATCATCGTCATCATCATCGTCATCATTATTATCATCATCATCTAACAAAAGGCCACGTCCAGTTGTGCCCTCATCAGACATTTATTCCAAAGAAGGCCCTGGTTTGGAAAAGAAACTTCGATCTAGTCACCAGAGTTCTAGTCATATTTCCAACCACACTAGTTATCACACATCTTCATCATCTACTTCCAATGCAAGCTTATCATCTTCATCAAAACATGCCCAGATGTCCAGCAAGCAAACAAGCAGCAGCATCAAACAGCGCAGCAGCAGCACACCAAGTATGCAGGCAAAACATGAGTTCCTTGACCTCCCAGGTGCTCTTCAGCTGTCAGCTGCGGCCTCACCCAATTTGTGGGGATATCCAACCATGCTGCCACCATCTGTAGACATGGCTCGCATATCTCGGTTCTTTGAACGGCCCAGTGAAACACCATCGTCGTCGTCATCTACAGGTCCCGCAGAGTCTGAAGCTACAGGTGCCGAAGTGTTGGATCTCAGCGTGAAACCAAGAAGCGACAAGAGCTGAAAAACAAAACATCACGCTACGGACCGACGCGAGTCAAGCAATAAAAATCATAGACATGCACCGAGCTTGAAATAACTAGAATTCTGCACAAGATAAGCAGGATATGGAGAGCATTTCTGTGCATTGCATTCATGTCCATCATCCACTGTTCAATTCAGAAGAAAAATCTGTGCACCGTTGGTGACTGTTTTGGACATGAAACACTGGCAGGCATAAAGTGTCAGTTTTATTGCAATACTGACTATTATTCACATTTGGTTTCCTTTGACAATCACTCAGTTATGGATATTAAGTGGATAATTTTCTTAAGACATCTCACATTAGTGGATAATTTACTGTACTGCAAGGATTCATATACATCATTTATTGTGGATATACTGCACCATTTCTGGATATAATCTATATTGGATAAATCCATATTTTAAATTTCCTGCCACAAGACACTGGATATATGGTCCTGTTGTGTGGTTTCTTGTTTATTTATTTGTTTTTTTTTTTTTTGAAACAAAATAAATTGTTTCATTGTTGTAATCATCATAGTATCAGTCATGGAAGCCATGATATGTTTACATGTATAAGTAATATTACATATTAAATGTATATAAATAAATATCACACATATTAAATGACCACAGTCAAGACATCATATATTTTATATTGGTTTAGATTTGAATCTGATTTTTAAAAATGTAAATTTGTTTCCTTTTTTATGTGTGTGGTTGTTGCTTTTTATTTTTTCTCCTGTGCAGAAGTCACCAGATACTCGGTGCAAGGTCTGTCAGGAATGTGGTCAATGAATGTTATGCACATAATCTCTGACGGGAAGTTTGGACCTGCAAGGCTTTCATTCCTTCCCTGCATGTTTGGAAACACTTTAATGTACAGATTAAAATGCTTGTATGAGTGTTTGTATGTCCATGTATTTCTGACAACATGACTTTTTGCAATCTTTTCAGTTTTTTTTTTTTTTTTTGCTTTAAAAAGAAAAAAAGCCCCTACAAGTGAAAAAAAAAACAAAAGCCTGAGTTTAGTTTCATTGCTTCAAAAATTTTATAACTGACATATGAAAAATATCAGGATAAATACTTTTTTAAAGTGATGATTTTTTTGTTTTTAAACATCATCTCCATTATTTGGGAAAATGGTAATCATTTGAATTACTCTCTCCATCGTACAGTAGCTTTATAAACAAAGTCCTGCAGACTGTTTCACTGCACAAGCTTAACATTTCATTAAGTTCGTGAAATTTTTTTTTTTAATTCACAGGTCTTTGGATAATCTTTCATGTGAATTCTCATTATCACATAATGCTGGTAAAAAGCTTATTTTGCTTTGGCCAGTCATAAAGTTTATTTATTTATAATATAAACAAGGAAAGGAGGAATTTATCACCCTCTTTCTTAGACTTTCCAGTGATTCTCAGATCTGCTTCTCTCTTGTCACTCATCCCTTCATGAAAGAGGTACCTTAATTTTTGCTTCTGGTCTTCATAGATACTATTTTAGATATTAAACATGACTTGCTGATGCTGCGGTTACATGAAAAGCTGTAGCAAGAAATATGAAATCTCCCGTCTCTGGAAGTTGCCCCAGGCATGGTCCCTCAAGTTAACAACATCGTAAGTTTAGGTTTTTGCTGTTGTTTCCATTATATAAACATTTTTTTTTTAGTTATATATTTATTGCTATATGCATTACTCTGCATTCATGTATCAAAATCACTATGCTGTCTATTTTGGAATTGCTACTGGGAGAACTGTAAAAAAATAAAACTTTGCTAGAAGTTCACTTATTTATTTATGTTACAGCTTCATATTATCCTCATAAAATATCCGACTCACTGGAGTATATTCCAGATAAGTTCTGTTAGTTGTATGTGAACATAAATTTTCAAGGTTTTAAAAACAGAAAGGGTACCGGAAACTTACAAAGTATCAGGATAAATAGTTTTTAATACCTTTTTGGACAGGAGAAAAGTCTACACTTATGAGAGGATTTAAATCTGGCACATGATGTTCCTGCATGTAAAAGCAGTAGTAATGTAAAAAGTAGCCAGTGGTCAAAGAAATTGAAAATAAAAACTCTGGAATTGGTGGATGAACAAATCAGTGGGGCTTATGTCATGAAGAGAAACAAAAGCAACAAGGCACCAAGAACAAGTGAGTTTAAAAATAAAATGAATGAAAGAATAATCAGATGGTTATAATATGTTGGCCATATTAGATGGCGAAATAAAATACTGAAAAGCGTGCATGAGGGAGAGTAGGCAAAGGATGAAGGGTTGATACATCAAGAGATGTGATAGAATCATCTTGGCAGGTTGCACAGTGAAACATGAGACTTAAGTAATCAGGAGATTGCTACCAGTCTTCGCATTAGAGGTGGCGTATATTGGTGATGAAATTTACATCAAATTTGGGGATATATTTGACCCAGTAATAAAACTGGCAAATATTGCTGTCAGCTTACATAAAAAAAAAGCAAAGTATTGCAGAGATGTGACAGTATTAAACACTGTAATACAGAAACGATTCAGAGAAGAATCATTTCTTTCATTTGAGAACGGGTCACTGCAGGTTGAGACATCATGTATATCAGAAACCGAAACTTGGCCTAACAGACCTATTTGCCTGCATCAAAGAACAACAGACCACCCTATCACATCCTCTAGAGTTGCCAGCACCCTACAGGAGAAGCTGAAAACCTGAGATGAACTGCTGAATTTGTGAGAGACATTGGTGTTTATGTCTGGGTAAAGAATAAAGAAGATTTCTTTCGATAGTTTTTCAGGCATGTTTTCTTGGCAAGGAAAGAAAATGTAAAAAATAAAACTTTGTAAAATTACAACTTCAACTTCTTTTAAAGTATCAAATAATAAAGACAGTATGACATGCTTCTTAGACCAGATTAAGAAGTGGATAAAAAGATTTTGGAAAGATATTGTGAATTTACTAACAATGTAAAACAGAAATTTTCATGTTGCCAGATTGTATTCAGGATGTTGAAATAAATAAATAAATTTGCAGCATCAAAAGAGGGCATTGATTACAACGTACAATTTATTATTTTGCAAAAATCTGGTCCTATCTGTATTCAGTCACTGCATAGCCAGAGATAGATAAATCTATCAAGTTATTGATTCTAAATATTTTACAGTATATGATTTTCTGTAATTTATAACTGTGTCAGTTTCTTTGCAATCACATAACCACAGTAATGTGATTATTTTATAGTTTTATTTCCTTTCATGAAACTTTTATTGTTATGTATTTATTTGACAAGACACTGCAAGAAATCATGAATCTAGAATGTTAATGAAATAAAACTGTCAGTTAAATGGTAACATTCTGTTTTCATTTCTGTTATTGATAACATTCTCATTTCATTTCTGTAGGTCTTTATGTGTAGCGTTTTAAAATGTATATGCCCAATCCTTTCCTCATTGCTCTTCATAAGAAAAAGTTATATGGGGGGTGGATTTAGGCATAAGCTAATTGGGTTGCAACTTACTGCCTGACAATCCTCAAAGCATTATTAATATTAATATTTTAAAATTTTTCTTAAATCCGAGAGAGATCAATCCAGTATTTTTTTTTAACTTTAAATACCTTGCTATTAAATAAATGAAAGGTGTACATGTTTTTTCTATTTTTTTTTTTTTCTGACATACCCAAGGTCCTGTTCTGGTACACATCTTTTTGAGACCTTCTGGTATAAATTTTTATAAGGGGCCCCTAGCTTTGTACAGGTTAAGGCCTTGTCAAGTTTCAGATAGGCACTGGTTGTTAATACAGTAACCAGCAACAATACATTGTAAAAAATCTGCTAGCAGCTGCAGTAATTCAGAATGTTAACCAGAATGTTAACAGCGCTATCATTTAATTATGAGATTCTCGTTCTCATTACACAAGTATGCTTCTCATGAACTAGAATGTTAACGTTCTTGCATGCATGTAGTATAACAACAAATAATGAGACATGACGAATAAAAAAAAATCGGAATGCACCACAGGCTTCATAGTTTGTACCAGATGTCTTTGCTGTTGTTTCCTGACTCAACTTTAAAAAAGTTGTGCTCATATCTATTACTGTCTCATCCATTAGATACTATATATATATATATATCCTCTGTTGCTGGGGGGGTCTGTTTTATCAGCCACGTTCTGTGATATTTAAAACTGGCCATTTTGGATATTAGAGACAGTTCTTTTTAAAAAATATGCTGTATTATATGCAGTATACTCATTGAAAGATGAGTTGTTTTCCTTTTCACATTGTTGTAAAGTCTACAACGGATATCTTTAGGCTGAATAATTAAACTGTGCTGCGATCTATCATTTTTTGCTTGTTTCACCGTAAAATTTTCTCCAATTTAAAAAAAAAAATTTCATGTCCATCTACTTCGTAGGAGTTTTGTCAAAATATTAAATAAAACTTTTCCCATCGTTCTTGGCTTTCCTTACCCCCCCCCCTTCTTTTCTGCAGCAATGCTAAGATAGCAGCAAAATCCCCATTCCCGTGCCATATTGGGGATACAGCATTAGGCCCATATTTTCAAGAACATCGGCACATGAAAAACAGTGCCAGGTTCTTTCAGATAGTAAACTGTTTCATTTTACCAAGTTCTAATTACTGGCTAGGTTTTTATTTCACAAGACGTTTCAAGAATTAAAGGTTTACTTCTTGCATTATGTGTGCCAGGTAAAAGTGGTGCTTCTCCGTTTTGTTTGGTCCTTGGTGTTAGAAAAAAAAAAAAACCCAGGTCATTTGCCATTCTTTTCCTCTGCCACGTGGTCAGCTCATTCGTTTAATTTTTCTCACTCTTTCTTTTTCCATTTAGTTTTCCGATGATTATCAGCTTTGTAACTTGTGTAATCTCATGACAAATCCAAAGCATTCTGATTGTTCATCCCTTGTGCTTTTAATCAATAATTATTCATGGCATATGAATAAAACTGGTTGGACGGTTGCTTAAACACTAGAGTCAGGGGTTTAATTCTCAATCATTATCTTGTGATGTTGCTTTTCTACCTCATCTAAGTTTGGGTATCTTCAAGGTTCCTCAACATTATGCACAGACCACCATAATCCAGGTACCTCTACTTTATGCAGAAACCAAACAATTAAGGTACTTTATGCAGAAACCAAAAAAATTAAGGTTGATCTACTTTATGCAGGAACCAAACAATTAAGGTTGACCTACTTTATGCAGAAACCAAAGAACAAGGTACCTCTACTTTAGCAGAAAAAAAAACAATCAAGGTTGTTTTGTTCAATCTGGCTACCTCTACTTTATGCAGAAATCAAACAATCAAGATTGATCTACTATATACAGAAACAGAATTCATGGTTCCTCTATACTAAATAGAACTGAGATGGCTAAGAAACCTCTTCTTTATGAAGAAAGCACACAATCAAGGTACCTCTACTTTACACTGTAAGTAGACAGTCAAGGTACTTCTACTTTATGCAGAAAACAATCAAGATTCCACTACTTTATGCAGAAACCAGAAAATCAAGCTTCCTCTACTTTATGCAGAAACCAGACAATCAAAGTTTATCTATATAAACTGGACAATTAAGGTTCCTCTATAGAAACCAGATAATATGAAAGACGATCACACCTTCAAAGCAACAATCACCAGCCTATCAGCATTCATACCTCAGTGTGTTTAAATGGAGGGAAATAGCAATCAAGGGACATTACCAAATTATTTCTTCCCCAGATTGGAGCATTATTTTCTATACCAGTGGCCTCCCTTATACAAACAACGCCCGAGCTAACTAAACCACCCCATCCACAGCTAGAGACAAATAAAATCAGTTTAGAAGAATCCATATGTGCTTTTATCTCATATATATCTAATTTATAATTTGTAATCTGCATTTTCCTTTTTAAAATTGAAATTATAAAAATCCTGAGAAGAATATTAAATATGGAGTAAATTCACAACCTAGAACATGCAATGTGTTTATAGAACAAATAAACACACAAACAATATGTTCATAGAACAAACAATGTTTAATAACAGATATATGTTTCAAGTAAGCAAGATAAAGCTACAACATATTTCTTAAAGATTATCAGGAAACTGTGGTTCAGCAAACAGTCTCACCCTCCAGGGAGATCAGCAATCAAAAACAAAAAATATTGCTAAAACTTTTCCACTAAGAAAATGACTTTGTATTATCTAAAACAGTTACTACAACTTCTAGCGCATGCGGAGATCTGCATTACAACTTCTAGCACATGCAGAGATCTGCATTAAACTTTGATAATACAACATCAACTTTGACCTCAATGTCTGCCCTCCGTATGACAGAACCAGAACCACGCACAGACTCGGTGCCCATGAAGGGTGCTCTGTATGTCAACCATCCCAAAAAATAAAGAAAACCTAATCTGCACTATCACATCATGAAGAGAAACTCTTTTACCAGACACAAGACTGATCATGCAACACAAGTATCTAGAGGATATGACCATCTACACCAACACTTTCATTTAACTTTCTAGTTAAGCACTCACAGTTAAAAATATTTCACGGAGTTTCTCATGATACAATAAAAATATTTTAGGGAGTTATTCATGATACAATAAAATAGTTTCCCATGATACAATAAAAAAATTGTAGGGAGTCTTCTATAATACACCAAAAATATTTAAGGGAGTTCTTCATGATACAATAAAAATATTTTTGAAGCTATTTTCACATACAACATATGATGTGGTTCAATGATTAGCAAATAAAACAACTCAAATATATTATGTGGTTCCTTTATAAAAAAATATTTCAAAGAGTTTCTTATAAATCAATAAAAATATTTTGTAGGGGATTCTTACAATGTAATAACCATACTCTGCAGAGTTTTCCATAACAATAAAAATAATTGATGAAGTTTTCTGATAACATAAGAAAAATATTGTAGAGGTTTCTCATGTTCTCACCTGAGAACACTTAAGGAAACATTAACCCCCCTCTACCATTACATTAAAACAACCGCCGCTTAAATGCAGCACTATTCAGATTTTTTGATGCCTCTAGCATAAGCTATCTGTTGAAACTAAAATCCAGCTGTAACAATACAGCACCTGCTGGAGCACGAGTTGAGATTTTTTGTTTTCAGTGTGAAAATGTATAATTCTCTATTAAATTTGAAAAGTGCTCCTATAAACACCCCAAAACATTAGAAAACTAGATAAACCTTTCATGTTGGATGTTCCCATTCTGTTCTATTTAAATCAACTGTGGGAAATAGCAAGGATGAGACAGGTGACAATAAAGTGAGTACAGAAACTGTGAACACAAAGTAATAACGGCATGCTTTTTTTTTCTTAAATCAGAATGTAGCAAGGCATGTTGACTATTCACACAAATATTTTCTTTTTAACTGTAAACCAGCAAAGACACTTACTGTCTGTGAAGCTCTGAATCTCTTATATTTTGTGTCACCCAACAGTACAGGGCCAAACAGAACACTTCCTGGCATGACACTACACACGTGGTACACACACACAAAATAGATTTTTAAGTCAAGTTTGTGGGGACAAAAATAAAAATAAAGACCTTTGCAGTCGAATCATTTTCTTCATTAAAAAAAAAAAATAATAAAACTTTTCATAATCCTGAAAATCAGTTTAATTATGACTTCAACCTGTTTTTTTTTTTAAAGAATTACGCTCTTATGCTATCAAATGATTTTTACGTGAGACATTTGAAAGTCAAAATCAAAATCTGAAGCACCAGATACAATATAACCTCTCCTAACAAGCAAGTTTTCAGCAAACTTTCCAGATAAAGGTGGCCGGGTTAACTGAGTGGTTAGGCAAGCAGTTTATTAGTCTAGTGGTACCAGGTTCAAATCCCAGAAGTGGGATTTGTTCCTAGTACCACTACATTAAGAAGGCTACAGGGTCCACCCAGACTTTAAAAATGGGTACCGGAGAAATCTGTGAAGGTAAAGAAGCCGGGCATGATACAGACCACATCAGACTTTCATGTGCCGATGGTCTTGGAAAAACAGGCCTAACACCGTATCCCCAATATGCCTCAACGGCTTGGAAACCGGGATTTTGTCTTTACCTTTCTAGATAAAATTATTTAACCGGTAACAATATCTTGGATTTTTTGTTCAAACATCTCAAGTACCTTCCCAAGATGCAACACAAAATGTGATGTGCCTGGCAGGAGATGAGTTTCTTCAAGCATATTTTAAATATCTTTAGCTGAGCCGTTTATGCCCAACACTTGACCAGAAACAGAAAACAAGACACGATCAACACTAACATTCTCAAAACAAGACACGATCAACACTAACATTCTCAAAACAAGACACGATCAACACTAACATTCTCAAAACAAGACACGATCAACACTAACATTCTCAAAACAAGACACGATCAACACTAACATTCTCAAAACAAGACACGATCAACACTAACATTCTCAAAACAAGACACGATCAACACTAACATTCTCAAAACAAGACACGATCAACACTAACATTCTCAAAACAAGACACGATCAACACTAACATTCTCTGCGTGTGTGTTTACAGCTGCTAAGTTGACTGTGATCTGGTTTCCTGCAGTAAAGAGAGATGATTCGAACTTGGTTCCATTACTGCCTGTTGTATAAAATGAGTATCTCACACCTTCCGCATTAAAGAAAAACTACTTCAAGAGTAAGTAAATCTGCTTGTAAGTCAAGATACACAACAGCACACTACACATTGATGTCAGTGTAGTAAGCAAACAAGGATACTCCAGTAAAAACCACTCATATGAAATGAGCTGAAAATGAGCAAACAGGAACAAAAAACACTTTGAATCCTTTTTTTTATATTAAAGAACAATGTTAGAAACAATAATACACCAGAATGTCAAGCTTATCTCGGATAAATAAAACGTAAAATTCTCATGACCTCATTTTCAAGTAATAAAAAGGGGAATGATAATTCAGATATCTGAACACCCCTCCCCCCTCTCCCACCCACACACACACACACACTCCCACAAACACTACTCCTCATTTAAATCAATTAAATGCAAGCCTGTTACGAAAGTTCCAACATAACTAAACAAAATATTTCATCAACTTTACAAAGTAAAATGTTATAAAGAAAGCTTGAAACTTTGATTTATGAATAACAAATAACATTTTTAATACAGCAAATATAATAAAACAGCCGGGACAAGTAAATGCATCGCCAGCTACAAGGGAGAATCAAAAAAGTAAAGACAATATGGACTTTCATGATGGTAAGTGTGAGGAAATGAATGTAACTGTTTTATCACTTCTCCACATAGCTCTACTGTATCATTTCTCCACATAGCCCTGCCTGTAGGTTGATACACATGTATCACTTCTCCACATAGCCCTGCTGTAGGCTGATACACTTGTATCACTTCTCCACATAGCCCTGCTGTAGGTTGATACACTTGTATCACTTCTCCACATAGCCCTGCTGTAGGCTGATACACTTGTATCACTTCTCCACATAGCCCTGCTGTAGGCTGATACACTTGTATCACTTCTCCACATAGCCCTGCTGTAGGCTGATACACTTGTATCACTTCTCCACATAGCCCTGCTGTAGGCTGATACACTTGTATCACTTCTCCACATAGCCCTGCTGTAGGTTGATACACTTGTATCACTTCTCCACATAGCCCTGCTGTAGGCTGATACACTTGTATCACTTCTCCACATAGCCCTGCTGTAGGCTGATACACTTGTATCACTTCTCCACATAGCCCTGCTGTAGGCTGATACACTTGTATCACTTCTCCACATAGCCCTGCTGTAGGCTGATACACTTGTATCACTTCTCCACATAGCCCTGCTGTAGGCTGATACATGTCATTCCATTAGATTTTTCACCCCTTAGGGAAAGAAGGTTTTTTTTTTCTTTTGGCTGCTTCTGAATGCAGGTTTGTACTGCTTTCTTAAGCAACATCAGAGGTGAACCTGTGACCGTGCACAGCCTCTTTAATTGGACAGACGATGTGACAATAGCACAGCACCAATTTAGGGCTACAAGGAGGATGAGCAAGATGTTCAAACTGCAGCTGCTGAACTGCGTACACCGTTGTGGCCGCTTGCTTCCGTGAATGATACTGATGGCTTGAGTAGATCAAGGTTTGTCTGTTACATTTGTTCTTCCCACTTTAAACCTTTCTATTCATTCACAAACTCTTTACAGAGTTGTGCTGTTTTCATATCCATACTAAACCAACATCCAACAGTGAATTTCCAACAAAAATCTCACTACAGCACACTGTTCAACAATGGTGCAGTACTGAACAATGCCTATGTTTATTTGACCTTGGCTTCAACTAGATCAAGGGTAGAGCACTATGTTGTGAAAGTTCAAACTCCCATCAACCATTGCAAACATGCTGTATTGTTGCAACTTCTACCTGTAGCAGTTACTACCTAAATTTCAAATTGCCTAAACTTTTGATTCTCCCTTGTATATTTCTAAACAAAGTTACAGGACAAGCTGGCCTAGATATTGAAACCTGGACTTACATCTGTCCCTTGTCACACAAATTCTGGCCCTTTGAAAGAAAAAAAAAACATGTCTATTTGAATTTAAAGGCTTAAAGTGAGCATTCTGTGGCTATTTGCTGCACATACAGATTTATGGACAGAAAGAAAAACTGTGAGCAAGTGAATCAAGAACAACTTCAGAATGCCAAACAGGCCTTAGGAAAAAAAAATATACAACTCTCCTTTGTCTAACAAGACTAGCAATTTCTGGTGTCAATTATGCAAGTAAATATTATTATCAAACAGAAATGAAAACTATATACAGATAATCTAGTTCTAATTTTCTATCTTCATGTAAAACATTTTCTTTCTGTATAAAATGATAAAAGAGGGGCATAATCTTGTCCAAGAATACCCAAAAAATGTTCACCCTACCCCAAAGAACAGTAATTAAATTTTAATCCCACGCTGTGGACCAGTAACTAAACTTTAATATAACACTAAGAACTGATAATTAAACTTTAATCCCACACCATAAGCCAGTAATTAAACTTTAACCCTACACCACTGGCCAGTAATTAAACTTTATTCCTATATGGCGGACCAGTAACTAAGCTTTAACCTTTAATCCTATACCATGGGCCAGTAATTAAATTTTAATCCTACATTATGGCCAGTAATTAAACATGAATCCTACACCATAGACCAGTAATTAAACTTTAATCTTACATCATGTGCCAGTAATTAAACATTAATCCTACACCACTGGCCAGTAATTAAACATTAATCCTACACCACTGGCCATTAAACAAACTTTTACCCTACACCATTTAAATGAAAAGTCCCTCACATATAAATTATATATAGCCAATCGTGCTGAATAATACAAAACTAATAACTACCATTAACAACAAACATGTCTGTCAGTCTCAGACACATTATCCACATTTAACAATCAACTTTTTATAACGAATTTTTAACAAACGGACAAACCTAACAAATAAACAAAAGTGCATCAAAACACAAACAACAAACTGTGACACATTAACTGAACAAAAAGTTTCTACTTCCAAACGAATCACTCAAAATTAAAAATTAGTTATAAATAACATGTTATAGAAACATTGATAACTTCTGGACATTACTGGAAAAAACAAGAATGTTAAAGAATTAATATCAGCATTAAACATTCTATTTTTGCTGTGAATGAAGGTTTACTCCTGTATCCTTTACATTCTAATATTTTGTGATTAATGTGAGTTATGTTATATGCCAGGATGCAATTTCTATTAAAGGATAAAACTGTGAGCAACTTCCTAATTACCTTCATTAAAAATTCTTTTATACTGAATGTTGTACATGAGGCTTTGTATTCTGATTATTGGCACAGTTTTGTCATTTGCATTCCAGTTTGTGGCTTATCGGCTCCTGCTATGGGGTAGAACGTTGTGCCAAGACTGATGCACTTCGTGGTTTTACACTATAAATACTTTCTGCTGTACTTTTATGTCTTCATATATTCTTTACTAACAAATAAAATAACCTAGTCTACCAAGACCTCTATCACCGCATTTTGTGACTAAACACAAGAAAAAACCTTCATCTCAAGCAGGCCCACCTGGCACAAATACTTCCAACATTAACAACAACTGACAGAATGATGTATCTACACATAAACCTAATCACATATACCTATGTGGCTCTGTATGTTTAACAAAATTCAAACTAAGTCTGTTCACTTCAATCAAAATTCACTTCACCTGAAGATCTTCAATGTTTTCACATTCTGAAAAATGTTTCCCTGATGAAGAAAAAATTTTTTAAAAAAGCTTTTCAGGGTTGTATATACTCTCACACAACAGACTCATCAATGCCCTTGTAAAAATTACCGAACAATATGACAATCTTTCATTTCATGAAATTTTTTGCCCTGTTGAAGGCTCCAACAATGATATGAAACAAAAAAGAGCAATAACTCCAATGACACTGATGCATTAAATATAAGCAAGAAAGACTAGAAACTAGCAAAATTGGGCTAAATGCATTTTCTTGTCAGTGCACCGAAAAAACCCAAAAAAATCGTACTCTTCTGTATATTATGCAATGAGTATTTATTTGAAGCAGCATTCTTGTTTTTAATAATTTGTATATACGGACCTCTTGACTGCCATACATCTGTCATTTCTAACATTTAGGTTTTTATTTCATCATGTAATTATGTACTATGTTTATTTTTCTTTATGGCTCAATGTGAACTAGATTTTCAAGATGTGGTTAACCATGTCATAAAACTCTGTACCTGACACACTTGTGTCAAGTAAACAGCCTCTGAAATCAGAGCATCTACCCACTGAACCTGATAGTAAAAGAAACTGTACATGTGGTGGTCTGAATAATTATGTGGCCCAGACTTATCTTTCGGTCTACTTAATGTATGTACAAGTGTTATTATAGTTCACTCAGCCTACTTAAGTGTTCACTATGTATCAAAATTCACTTATTTGTGATACAATTCTAGGAAAATATCACTTGAAAAACTGCAGATACCAGATCAGGGGGAGGTTTAAAAATGTAAGCAATGACTACTTCAGAACATGTGAAAATCATATTCACACAACATTGAAGATCATATTCACAAACATGTGAAAATCATATTCACAAACATGTGAAGATCATACTCACACAACATGTGAAGATCATATTCACACAACATATGACGATCATATTCACACAACAACAACAAAAATCAGCACAAGCAAAGAACTGAAACCAGAAAAAAAGAACAAAACATCTCATCTTCTGGCAGCTCTGCTAGATTTCCTACTGCATGGACCTGATCCTTCCTACAAATCTGCCAGTCACAAACTAAAGACAGTCAGAGTACAAAGGGCATAAAGCTTTCTCTATACCAAAAGACAACCTGGCACAAGGCAATAAGGCATTAGAATCATCATGAGAGAAGCAACTCTGCTTGCTAATTCTGACAAGCTGGAAACAGTCAGGTTTATGCACAGTAAAATGTGCACAGCAAAGTATGTATAATTAACTTCCACTATTTTTCTAATAAAATAAAATTCAATATTTATCAGAGAACTGAAAGTGAACAGAGGATTTATGGAAAATGCCTCAGGAAAATTTTAAGAATACGCTGGGAAGAACATGTGACAAATGAGGAAATAACTAAATGAACGGGCATTGAGAATATTACTAAAAAGGTCAAAAGACAAAGATGGAAATGGCTGGGTCACATACTATGAATGGAAAGAACAAGACACCCCTACACCACCTTGACTTGAACACCTAAAGGGAAAAGAAAGAGGGGCAGGCCATTGGGGACATGGAGACACACAATATAGGAAGAACTAAAGAAAGCAGGAAGACATGATTTGAAGTATCCCAACAATCTCAGGGCAGGATTGACTGGAGAATCTTTGTTGATGCCTTATGCTCCACTGGGAGAACAGGACTGAAATAAAAAAAAAATTTCTCCAACGCAAATTATACATAATTTTTCCTAACACTTTGCTTTGCTAACTTTAACACACACAGCTACCATCTATTTGCTTCAAAGCCATCTTCTAAGGCAAAAAAAGTTATTACATTTTATAACTCTATACACATTTTAAAAAAAAAAACTATTTAAATAATTATCCCAGGCCAATTTACAGATATAGTATATAAACCTTCCAGTTTATAATTTTGCAGTTTTACCCTTCAAGCTGAGAGCAGGCTTGGGGTACGGAAAGATTGAAATCATTTCACAGTCGGGATCAAACATTTATTAAAAATCTACAAGAAAATACCAGAGGAAAATCATTTCAAAGATAAGCAAACATTATTTACAAATATACAAGGACAGACTGTTAGAAAGAACATTAGGAAAGTAACTTCATCTGATCACACCTCAACAGCTTCAGACTCTCTGTTCCCTTTTACAGAACATCAGTGAAGAATCTAAGCTGTATGTTCTGATACATGTGAATGTACATCAAACTCTGCCCCCCCATCGAAACTTTGAAAAAAAACTGAAGAGCATAACTCCTCAGCTTGATAATACAGGAAAAAACTCTGCCATATTTTGCCAAAATAAATGGCGGCAAACCACCCGAGAGGTGAGAACAAACTGTGAAAGACATTACAATTAGCCAACGTGGTTCAGAAATTTTCCCAGACTTTTAAAATTAAATTATTCATTTTTTAGACTTTGTATTAAAAAAAAAAAAAAAAGTTAATGCTTTCTTAATAATAAAATTCTTCAATTTTTTTCTTCTTCTTCATTTCTTCTCCCCATAAGATGAGTTCTGGTTTCTCTTTACACTTTTCTTCATCTGGAAAACACATTCAGGATTTTTTTTCCTTTCTTCATGAAAAGTGAATTTTATTTCCACCTTTTTTTTTTTTTCCAACATTATATGGGAGAAAGAAATGATAATTAAACGTCAGTCTTGGATATAATGCTTGTACATTGTTTCAACGTATGGCTAATGTTTAAAACATTCAGAACTCAACATTAATGCAGTGCATTCTGGATAATGTGACAATCAGATGTCAGTACTGGTGCATATTGTAACCAAATGTGCAAGAACTAAACAAATGCATAAACAAATGCAACAATTTACCATTATTTGCTTTATTTATTAGAGCCGCTGTGCTGTAACCGCACCTGTTGAACCAGTTGTGGCTAGTTAATTCTGGTCTAAATAAGCAAATGAACAAGTAGACAATATTCTAGAGCCAGTGTAGCAGTTGCACTTGACTAAATCAACATTACTTATTGCACTGGGTTTTTGTTGTTGTTGTTGTTGCTGTTGTTCATAAGCAGAACGTAGTAAAGAATGGATATGACAAAAAAGATGAGAAAACTGTCTTGACAGACAAGTCTAAAAACTTTATAGCACTCACTGACAACAGGTTTCAAAAACAACAGTTAGACAATCTCATTAAAAAAAAAAAAAAACAAGACGGCATACAACAAACACGAGCATCACATGAACAGCAGAAAGGACATTCAGAAAGAAAGGATGGCTTATGGGAAAGGATCTCGACGTAGAAAAGCTACTAAAAGTTTGTTACACACAGCTGTTAGCACGTGAGGTCAACACTGGATTTGTATTTAGACTTACTCTTCATTAACCCTAAGTACTGTGTGCTCTTAACAGGCATCATCACAATTTAACAGATGAGATTTTTGCTTTTAAACCTCCCCTTCCCCCATCCCTTAAGTTATGCACAACCAGTCAATGCTGGAGGGTTATATGATGCATACTGCATCTGCATTTACATGGTCGTATTAACCAGAATGGTGGTCTGACTGGCTGAGTGGTTAGTCTACTAATCCGGTGGTATCAGGTTCAAGTATCAGCAGAGTGTATTTTTTTCTGGTACCACCGCACCAAAAAGGGGGGGGGGTATCAAGAGAAATATGGGAAGGTAAATGAAGCCAAGCATGATACTGACAACATCACGCTTTCATGTGCTGAAGGTCTTTGAAATACGAGCCTAACACAGTATCCCTAATATGCCTTAATGGCGTGGAAACAAGAGATTTTACATTTACCTAGTATCCAGAATGCACTGTACATCTCAAGAAAACAACCTAAATCAATCATACAATGACAGGGAGCATAATATACCCATAATAACAGTAGAATAAGTGCCAAACAGAGTACATATTTACAGTATGAAATGTTACACCATTGTACTCAGATGGGGCATTTGAAACAAAATGTGCAAGAACTAAACAAATGCATAAACAAATGCAACAATTTACCATTATTTGCTTTATTTATTAGAGCCGCTGTGCTGTAACCGCACCTGTTGAACCAGTTGTGGCTAGTTAATTCTGGTCTAAATAAGCAAATGAACAAGTAGACAATATTCTAGAGCCAGTGTAGCAGTTGCACTTGACTAAATCAACATTACTTATTGCACTGGGTTTTTGTTGTTGTTGTTGTTGCTGTTGTTCATAAGCAGAACGTAGTAAAGAATGGATATGACAAAAAAGATGAGAAAACTGTCTTGACAGACAAGTCTAAAAACTTTATAGCACTCACTGACAACAGGTTTCAAAAACAACAGTTAGACAATCTCATTAAAAAAAAAAAAAAACAAGACGGCATACAACAAACACGAGCATCACATGAACAGCAGAAAGGACATTCAGAAAGAAAGGATGGCTTATGGGAAAGGATCTCGACGTAGAAAAGCTACTAAAAGTTTGTTACACACAGCTGTTAGCACGTGAGGTCAACACTGGATTTGTATTTAGACTTACTCTTCATTAACCCTAAGTACTGTGTGCTCTTAACAGGCATCATCACAATTTAACAGATGAGATTTTTGCTTTTAAACCTCCCCTTCCCCCATCCCTTAAGTTATGCACAACCAGTCAATGCTGGAGGGTTATATGATGCATACTGCATCTGCATTTACATGGTCGTATTAACCAGAATGGTGGTCTGACTGGCTGAGTGGTTAGTCTACTAATCCGGTGGTATCAGGTTCAAGTATCAGCAGAGTGTATTTTTTTCTGGTACCACCGCACCAAAAAGGGGGGGGGGTATCAAGAGAAATATGGGAAGGTAAATGAAGCCAAGCATGATACTGACAACATCACGCTTTCATGTGCTGAAGGTCTTTGAAATACGAGCCTAACACAGTATCCCTAATATGCCTTAATGGCGTGGAAACAAGAGATTTTACATTTACCTAGTATCCAGAATGCACTGTACATCTCAAGAAAACAACCTAAATCAATCATACAATGACAGGGAGCATAATATACCCATAATAACAGTAGAATAAGTGCCAAACAGAGTACATATTTACAGTATGAAATGTTACACCATTGTACTCAGATGGGGCATTTGAAACAAAATGTGCACATATAAGCACACATATAATAAACTCACAGACTTGTTAAATAAGTCAAGTCCAGCTTACACTTGAAGAAAATATTGAGGCAGTGTCTTTCAAATACATGAAAAATGAGCTTGGTTTCACAGTGCACATTATGAATTATAGCGTACGACGAGCTTTCTAGGCCATGCCTAAACTGCTACAAGAAGGCCATGTAATCTCACTGGAAAAAAAAAGCATACAAAAAAGTATGTGATATATCGTATATTTATTGCAAAACACCAACTACTACAGTCTGCTGGTGTGGTGGAGTAAAATAAATTATTGCAAACTAATGTGAATGTAAGTGAAATCATGAAAACTGAAACTGAGCTGACCTTACAGTTCTGCCCAGGGACTTAAGCTTAGAACATGGTGTGAGATTTAAACAGCTTAAATGGGATGGGAATGACCCAGCCACTCTGACAGATTCTTGAAGCACACTATTACCCAAGATAGTTCTGTGTCTAGGCAAACATAAGAATCCAAACCTAGCAGTTTTGTGTCTAGACAAACATAAGAATCCAAACCTAGCAGTTTTGTGTGTAGGCAAACATAAGAATCCAAACCTAGCAGTTTTGTGTCTAGGCAAACATAAGAATCCAAACCTAGCATAGTTTTGTGTCTAGACAAACATAAGAATCCAAACTTAGCACTGCTTCAAGGGCAAAAAAAACAAACTTATATATATATATATATATATATAGAAACCAAAACCAATTTTCATTGCACGTAAACATTCTCTTCAGAATTTCTAACTGCAATTTTAAATTTTTTAAAAATTTACAAATGTAGAAAAACACTCAATATACAGATTTACAACAATCTCTGCAAACAAATGTCTTGCAAGTGTCTAAACAAATTAAAACAAATTAAAACAAAGCTGCATGTGAACACCAGTCATACTCTGTCACAAAATAAGACAGTGAAAGCATAAACAAATCTCTTGATTTTTTACAGTGAAAGCACAAACAAATCTCTTGATTTTTTTACAGTGAAAGCATAAAAAATATCTTGATTTTTTACAGTCTTGACTGTAAATTTCTTGATTAAAAAAAAAAACAAACTTTCTTCTGGTGTTAAAAGTTTACTAGACTTTCCAGGCCGATTAATTTTTTTTGCATTTAAACACTCCTGGTGCTGCACTGGCTGCGACAAGAAAAGTATTATGACTTCCATAGTGTGCACAAATCACGGATACGGGAAGCAAGGCATCATGAATGACATTTTATGGCATGATGGGAACTAGTGACCTAGAAATTCCTCTTCATTTCAGCTTGGGCTGGCAGTGATAAGCCTCGATTCAGATGCTTCGATCTGTAATTATGAAAGATACAGAGGAAACTATTACATCAATACTAATAAATAAAACCGTTACATCATATTAAGCATAATAAAGATCCGGCTAAGCATTATGGGATTTGTTATACCATCTTAAAATTAAAGCGTGTCCCCCCTCCCCCAACCAAAAAAAGTAAAACTGCAACGTGCCTTTAAAATGCTGGAGACATATACAGGGCATCCCAAAATTAAGTTTACACTTTTCTGTACTATTTTTTTTCAAACTGTGCTTTACTGAGGAATAAAATATGTACAGTTAAAGAATTAAATACCAACAAATATTCACTACCGAGAACTAAATGAACCAATTTAGTCCTTAATAACAAACAAACAAACAAAATATTGAAAAAAATTAATTTAAGAAGCATAAATCACCTTTTCTTGTTCATAAGGAAAGAAAAAAGATCTGACACAATATGAGAAAACTATCTTGCTAGACAAGTTTAAAAGTCAATAACATTCTGTATAATTTTAAAAAATCTTTTTTTTTTTTTTTCTGTATTTCAGTGAACATTTTTTGTTCTTACAAATGCTTCCTACATTACACAGCAAAAAAAAAAAAAACATAAAAATTACTAAACCTAGCCGTATTTTACTTATTACATTCTAAATCTATGTAATTTTTAATATTTACTCTAAATCTATTGAATAAATAGAAAAAAAATATCAAAATTAGACAAGGGAAGTGGGGATTATGTTGTGAGGTCAAGCAGGCAAAACAAATCAAGATCCCCATCTTTTTATTTTCCTCCATCTAGTTATTTTGCTTCATTATGACTGGTCACAAGCCCCTCTTCATTCCTGACCATTCTTTACTTTATAATTCTCCCATGAATAAAGAATGTGTAAAGAAATTCAGTCTCCAAATTTGGTGATTATGGTGCCCATTTACTGAGCAACAGGTCTCTGGCTAAAGTACACCAGTTTGAGCAGGTCTATAGTTCCTTTAAACCAGTAGTTCCCATCCTCTGGCCACAACCAAAATTAGGGGCATGGGGTGGACGAATGGACACAACAAATGCAATGCTGCTGAGGTAGGGTTGCAAGAAGAAATTATTAAAAATTTTTTTCAAAGTAAAAATAGTAACAAAAATTTACGAGATTTTAGGAAAATCCTATTACTTTATGTTTCCAAATGTTTCAGACCTTAACATTAATTTAACAACATCCATCCTCGCTACCATTCCTTCTCCTCTTCAACTTTATGAGCCATTATGGCTCACTGATGCAGATAAAGTCAATCTCTATTCCTAATCTTCTCTCTCCAGCTGGTGACACCAAATTTCCTTTATATCCCCTTCTATGTTGTCTCTCCATCTCTGTCTTGGTCATTCACTGAAATAATTTTTGTTGAGCTTCTTCGTGGCACTACTGTTGTTTCAGGGTCGCGTTCATAAAGGGCTGAGAACCGCATCCTTAAAAAGAGTTATCTTCTCCTTGTAGGGGATATCACAAAATTTAAGTTTCAGGAAAGAAAGAAATTTTTCCTGAAAGGCAAAGGACACTAAACAAACACTGTCCATGCAACCAACATCAAAACAACAAGATAACATTGACGTCATAACTTATGACATTTGGCAAGGACATATGAACGTTTATTCTATGTAAAACTGTCATAATACAGACAACAACAACAAAAAATCAAATTATATTTTATCACACATTTAAACTTCACATATAACTTTTCACTCTATATACTTCAATTAAAAGATAAAGCTTGCAGAAATGATTTTAGACTATATACTATACTATTGTGTGCACTTATTACACTTTACTGTTATACTGTTTAATGTACATTGTTCATACATTCTAGATCAATTATTGAGGAAAGACGCTGGCGACGGTTGGGACATGTGCTTCAAATGACTGACAACTCACTACCAAAAATGGCACTAAGAAGGACACCACAGGGGAACAAAAGTAAGGGTAGACCAAAAGAGACAAGGAGAAGAACAAGAGAGAGGATGTTGAGCAATAGAGGGCTCATCTGCAAACAAATGTCTTGTCAAAGGACAGGCATTTGTGGAAAACCCTTGTGGAAGCCCTATGTGCCCTGGGCACTTAAGGTTCAGAGAGAGAGAGAGAGAGAGATGAGTGGTTCCCAAGTAGGCAGTTCTGCCCCAAGGGGTAAAGGGAAGATCCAGGAGGGATGAGAGGGGAAAGGGAGCAGCAGGGGGATGGCATCATAGCCAACTGCAGTGAAAGTTTCGGCGGGGGGGGGGGGGGGGGGAATAGGGTGGCTGCCCAAAAAAAAGTATGAGAATCCCTGTACTAGAATGTTTCACAAGTGACGGCACTCTGCACTGATGTCTAGAAACCCTAACAGCAGCTATCTATAATGTGAATGTACTGAATGTTCTGTAAGTATTTCAATTACCAGTAAAATTGTATCTATCCACACGTAAGTCAAGCTGAACTACAAACATCAACACTGCAATGCTTTATAAATACACACTTCATTTGATACACTGTATTAAGTCACTTCCAGCTACAAGCTCACTACAAACTTACACATGCATGAATAAAATGAGGAACAAAAACTACTTTCTGCAAACAAAGTTAAAGGTGAAAAGGTGAAACTACAAAGAAAGTGACTCTAAACATCTTCAGCATTCAAGACCTACCAAGTGGCATAATACAACAATGAGAACCACACTCAAAGGGAAGACTCTAAACATCTTCAGCAATCAAGACCTACCAAGTGGCATAATACAACAATGAGAACCACACTCAGAGGGAAAACTCTAAACATCTTCAGCATTCAAGTCCTACCAAGTGGCATAATACAACAATGAGAACTACACTCAGAGGGAAGACTCTAAACATCTTCAGCATTCAAGACCTACCAAGTGGCATAATACAACAATGAGAACCACACTCAGAGGGACAAAAGTAGAAGAAAAAAAAAGAGCAAGAGGCTGACAATGACACACACTGGCAGACAACATAAACAAATGTGATTCATCTTGCTCAAGTACACCGTGAAAACAAAGAGCACAGCAAGACGGAGAACTACTGCAGCCAATATTCCTTGGGAACACGGCCCATGCTGATGATGAGCTTTCTGCGCGGAAGAAGGAAACCGCCAATAATGAAGATGAGAATGGGACAAATGGATGAACGACTTCACCGAAAGATGGCCTGAATGCAGTTTTGCCAGAAACAAAACTAAATCATGACAAAGAGCAAAGCTGGAGATACATCACTGCCAAACTTCTATAGGGATACAACATGATGATTTTGAAGAAGATAATCTTCCCACCTGGTTCTGAACTGATTTCATTCATTTGCTCATTTTGTGTTATGCCAAAACATGCTCATGGTCAAGACCCTCTGTTTCAAGTGTTTTTTTTTGTCTTCCATTTTTTTTTCTGTTCATATATTTTTCTCCCCACTGTCTTCCTTTTTCTTTTTTTTCCTTGAGTTTTCCAGTAAATGTTAGGTCCTCAAACTTGCTGTCAAATGTCTTCTCATAACATGAAGCAAAGAGCTCTGACTCTCATAACATAAAGCAAAGAATTCTGACTCTCATGACATAAAGCAAAGAACTCTGATTCTCATGACATAAAGCAAAGAACTCTGACTCTCATGACATAAAGCAACGAATTCTGACTCTCATGACATAAAGCAAAGAATTCTGATTCTCATGACATAAAGCAAAGAATTCTGATTCTCATGACATAAAGCAAAGAATTCTGACTCTCATGACATAAAGCAAAGAATTCTGACTCTCATGACATAAAGCAAAGAACTCTGATTCTCATGACATAAAGAAAAGAATTCTGTTTTTTTTTCTCACTGATTTAGTTAAGCTTCTGCATTCTACATCTTCTTTGAGAATATTTTCCTTTACAAAGCCCATGATGTTAGAAATCAGAATTTGAACAATATCACATATACTGTAACATTATGACATGACAATTTTCAATGACATTTTGAAATATTCAGATAACAGCATTATCATATGGACCGCTCAAAATTCTTCAGACAAAACAGTGAAAATGAGAAATTACTAAAATGTAATAATTTGGTGAAAATTTAAGATGGATGGCAAGACAAGTTCTGAGAAAATGGGTAAGATGATGCAAGAAACTCTACAAATATATTTTAAAAGTGTAAAATGCTGGCAAACCCATCCATTTAATGGCAGGAGAATCACTAAACTAGCAGGACAATATTTTTCCCGTTATGAGTTTGCCATGACTTTTGGGGGGGGGGGGGGGGGGGGGGAACATCCTGGATTCACAGTGCATTTCATGACATCTGGCCAACATGAGTAATTGTAGCAAAAATTTTATAATACCAGATTTATGGATTACCTGATGACATTTTCCTCTTGTATGGCAAACTCTTTTCTGTTTTAGTAGGCAATTTTTTGCTACCTTAAAATAAGCTCTTTCGATTAATTCAGTGATACACTGCTTATCTTATATCTTTCCCGTGCCGTTAAACGTTACATAGGGCTCGCAAAGTAGTTCGCCAATTTTTCCTGTCTTCGGCAAGTCTTTCAACCTCATCAAAGGATTTTATGCCTGTTAATTTGGCCTCTCTTAACAATGTCCTCTTCAGAGTTTAACGCGGTCTGCCTCTTTTTCTTCGGCCTGTTGTGTTCTACTTGATAGCTTGTTTTGGGATTCTCTGATCATTTCTTCTCATCAAGTGACCAACATATGTCCATCTCCTTTTCCTGATCACCCATGAGACTGGTTGTTGTTCAGTCATCTGTCTTATCTCACTGCTACTATGACAAACTTTTTCTCAATTAATCAGTGAGTTCTTGTTACTGTGAAGGAAGCTGTCCTAGTCCTCATTTGGTAATCAGAGAATTAATGATCATCATCATCATCAGGTGCTGTAACAGCTGGCACTGCTGGTCAGGCTTCTCCAAAAATCTCGGTCCTTGACACCTCCATCAGCTCAGTCAGTTACCTTTTTGTTGTGCCATCGTGTTAGACTTCCCGTTATTTTTCTCTTGGCTTTCCCCTGCCTATTTTCCCATTTACCTTCCCTGCTGTTACGTTTTCAAGCCTTCCTCTTCTCATTATATGCCCAATGAATGATGACTGTCATTTTCTTATGGAATTAAGGACAGAAACAAAAAAAAAAAAAAAGGAACCACAAAAAAATGCAATAACAAACAGAATAAAATAAACAAGAAAGTAACAAATTAAATTACTCATTAACAATATGCGTGGAAAGGGAGAAATGGTAGGAAACCAAAAAAAAACATAATAAAAGAGACGTTTTCTATTCTTTTTTTTCTCAAATTTTTTGTGTCCCACATTCTTAAAAATACAAGTTATAAACCTTATAAGACATTTATTACATCGCAAGATTTAAACTTCTGAACTTTATCGTTACTGCAAACAACAAGAAAATGTGTTCTCAGGATAAGATTTTTTAAAAATGTACGTTACTGGTTATACTGATTTTATCTTCAGAGTTTATTAAATTACTGTGTCCAGATTTCTGCAACTGCTAAGAATTTAAAAAAGAAAAAAAAGAGGTAGATTTATTATGTCATAGATGCACCTAGAACATAGGCGTAAGTGTCTACGTTTTTCTTGATATGTCAGCACACTCAAGGGTGACGTGGCCACCTTTCCTTTCCCAGCTTCAGAACGAGCCCGATGCCCAGTTCTACAGCTGGATAAAAACAACAAAGAGATGAGTGTGCTAACCATCTCACTTGCTGCAACTGAAACTCTTCATTCTGAAGATCTCAAAAGATATTTTTAAAATATGCCATTTTAAAGCTTACCTGCCATTCTAATTAAAAAAAAAAAAAAAGGACAAAACATACATATAAAGATGGCAATCACACAAAGGGACTACAATTTTCATAAAGCCATAAATCTCTGAAGAGACCAAGCTAGAAGCATTGAATCAGCCACTTCATAAGCATGAGCAGACCACTTCATGCAGACCACAAACAGCACACATGAAGCAGCACATTCAAGGTTACAACAGAAAAAAAAAACAACCTCAAACAAAACAAAGAAATGGTGCAGCGACACTTCACGGCAAAGTCCACTGCAGCAGCTCATACCCGATGAGCTACATCATACATGCTGACGGACATGTCACATGATGACGACGATGATGACAATGATATGACTATTCAAAAACTGTGCACAAACCTTCGGATCACAATCCTAATGATGTAAAATTTTCACCAAAGTGCTGGACATGTTCTAAAGTGGCCATTTTAATCATTTTAAAATCACGTCTGTAAATTTTTTCCATAAGATAATCCCAGATTTTTGCTTTAATTCGTTAGCAATCTCAAAACAGAGAAGCTTAAGAAACTCTAGTTCTGGCAACTGCTCTACCAAATCATTTAAAATCAAGCAGGTATTTACCTACACTGTGAAATTAACATTTTATGAACACCATAGTAAACTAGCCTTTCTTTACACATATAAGCTTCATCTGACTCATGTTCCAAAGCTATCAAAATCAACTGTGTCTTGGATGTACCAGTGTTCCCCAATGCCGAGTTAAAAAAAAAAAACAAACTTTGCTCAATACAACAAATGCACGAGTGAGTGAAGTCACAACACAGAGCATGGACCATCGATCCACAAAAGCTACAGCAGACCACGTGCTCATTTCCAGAGAAAAAGCACACAACACAGTACAAATGAATTTTATAAAACCACCTGTTACGCAGGAAGATTTAAGGCCCTATAAATGAGACCGTTAGCTCATGCACTGAGAGAGAGGCACCGTTTTGTTCGATTTCCAGAACTATACAATAGTTCTGACCTGTAAGTATGCACAGTGTTTAGCTTCAATTAAAATCAAGCTGTTTATATTAAAACATAATGCACGCAAGGACAGATCTGAAGATAACAAGGGACAAGTCAAGCTCAAGCAAAACTCTACCTCTGCCAGCCATCACCTTTATTTTTAAAAAAAAAAAAATAAATAAAAGGTAAAACAAAGTCACAATCTGGACAAACATCGACTGCTCAAATCTGGGCAGGGAAAAAAAATCTAATATTTCTTTAAGATGATTTTCAAATATATAACAGTACTTAGCGACTGCATTTCTAGCTTAATATGAAGGCTACTAAGTCAAGTGAACAAATATTTCTAACTCCAGAGTACCTTGTTTACATATACATATAACATTGCTGGTTTCTTCAGAGATGAAAACTAACCGTGTTATGTCAATCTAAGATACTGATCTTATCTTCTATACCTCATTAGCTACTGTGCTGACGGATACATCATGCTTCTCCATTCTGTGTAGTCCCTGGCGTTCTTAATCAGCCTCGTTGTCCTGTTCTGTGCCACACAGCCAGTCTGGTCGGATCTTCTTCTTCTTCGTGGCATTTACTGTTCTACACCCTTGATTCTGCCTCTTGGATGAATCTGTTTTTTTTTTTGTAGTTACTATACAGAGCCTGGTTTCTTGCATGCTTTCATGGGGTCAGTAAGGTGTGCATCTGTTTCATAGCTGGTGCAGCTCTGGAGGGTGTGTTCCACAGCCTGAGGTGGCTGGGCACATGCAGAGAGAGGACGCCTACAACATTAAACTTTGTATACATGTATTTCAGAGTCAGCTGTGGTCTGTTCTGATGCTTCTCTACAAGTTTTTTAGTGACTGCTAGGATGTGTTCTATGTGTTCCTGTGTCTCCAAGGCACTTCCATTGTCCTTTTCCCACAGTTTCAAGTAGTTTTCTCATGTCCTGCAACTTCTCTAATCTAACATTTTATTTTTGTGTCCTTACAGAGACTGAGTTGCATCTTTCTCCACAACCACATTCCAACTTTCATTTCATCTGCGTGTTTGCTGTCCAAGTCTCATAAGCTTAGAGCAATACAACATTCATTTAACACAGTTTGACATTTGTTTCCCCATTGTTAATAGATTCTTCTTCAAGTTATAAAAGGTTGTGTATGCCTTATCTATTTTTGACACTAATAAAATTCCTGTAAAAGTTCCAGGTAAAAGTTCCAGGTAGGCAAACAAGAACAAAGATGCCTGCACCATAACAAACACTAACCTTTAACACAATGACAACTGTTAACCCTTACAGTTAAACATAATGACAAACTAAATGATTAAAACTTGCAAGAATGTTGGGTTCAATTTTTTTTACCTTAAACGCACTTAGCAGCAGATGAAAAAAAAAAAGGAAAAAAACAAACTGACCACATGTCTAGAACCCCAAATAAACCCACATCTTGTCATCTCTTTGAATCTGGCAAAAAATCTTCAGTGATCTCACAAGATGTCAAATTGTACTTTTATTTTAAAAAAAGAATATGTTTACTATTATCTTCTTTCCAAGTGGTAAATTTCACTTAACACATAAAAGTCTTAAAATCAATACCAGAACTGTACACATTTCAAATGTCATACTCAGGTCTGGCACTGAAATATGTAAATATAAAATGTAAGACTAAACACCATTTTCTCCTATCACTATATTCAGAGAAAAAAAATGCTTACCTTGGTGAATTCAGTGGGCTGGTACCTGTTTTACTTCTTGGTTCATCCTTCACAAAATTTCTGCAGTTTGCCAGCTTGGATTCCAAAGCCTTTTAAGAAATAATTAAAACACAGGAAATAAAACTAAGAAATGTATTTTCCAGCTGCCACTGGCAAGGAATACAAAAATCATATTCTCTCATGATCAACTCCTTTTTTTCTCATTTCTTCTAGTATTAATGAACATATTATCCTTCCTAGGCTGGCTGTATCAGCATTTCTTACTTCAAAACTTGTGGTAAAAATAGGCTGAATCTTCTTGATAATAGAACTCATACACTGAGATGATGAGTGCAAAACTCACTAGCAAGTGGTAAGTGCCACAGTACTCATGGACTCACTAGCAAGTGGTAAGTGCCACAGTACTCATGGACTCCCTAGCAAGTGGTAAGTGCCACAGTACTCATGGACTCACTAGCAAGTGGTAAGTGCCACAGTACTCATGGACTCCCTAGCAAGTGGTAAGTGCCACAGTACTCATGGACTCCCTAGTAAGTGGTAAGTGCCACAGTACTCATGGACTTGCTAGTAAGTGGTAAGTGCCACAGTACTCATGGACTTGCTAGCAAGTGGTAAGTGCCACAGTACTCATGGACTTGCTAGCAAGTGGTAAGTGCCACAGTACTCATGGACTTGCTAGCAAGTGGTAAGTGCCACAGTACTCATAGACTTGCTAGTAAGTGGTAAGTGCCACAGTACTCATGGACTTGCTAGTAAGCGGTAAGTGCCACAGTACTCATGGACTTGCTAGTAAGTGGTAAGTGCCACAGTACTCATGGACTCGCTAGTAAGCGGTAAGTGCCACAGTACTCATGGACTCACTAGCAAGTGGTGAGTGCCACAGTACTCATGGACTCACTAGTAAGTGTCACAGTGCTCATGGATTCTATGTGATTCCTGACACAATCAAATCAAATTATTTTAAAATGTGTACACAACACTCAGAGGTCATTCAACATAAAACAGGTGTCATTAGTCAATATACAACAAAGGAGAAGCCAAAACGAGAAAGTGATAGTCCATAAGACTTCTTCGTGACGTCTAACGGCACGGGAAGGATATAAGATATAAGATAAGAATCACCGTGTGGTAGTGTGCATAGCAAAAACAAGTAAAAGAATGCAGGTAGTGGTGTGTACAGCAGAGATAAGTAACAGCATATAGATAGTAGTGTGCACAGCTAAGACAAGTAACATAATACAGGTAGTGGTGTGTACAACAAAGTTAAGTAATAATAGAATACAGGTAGTGACAATTAACAGAATACAGGTAGTGGTGTGCACAACAAAGAAAAGAGTACAGGAAAATGAAGCCTGGGACTTACCCCAACTTTTCTTAGCAAATCTCCGACAATATTCAGAGCTGATATTCTTGCTGCAGGGGTCAAGGGCGTAGTTGTAGTACCATTATGGGTTCCTAACATTGAAGTGCCTGCAATAAGAAGTAATTCTACAACAATGAGATAGTACAGCAACTTAAACATTCCTAAACCTACAACATTCTACTCACTCTACAGTACAGGAGCAGCACTACAGCTCATATTAACTATACTCCTGCCATGAACCATTTAAATGGTTTTGCAAAAAGTTTTTTAAAATGTTGATATATCTGGTTTTATTCCTTTCCTTTGTTTATTCAAATTTTAAATTTACTACATAAGCTAATTATAGATCTGTGGTCACTTCCCTCATAGCACCTTTATTTATTACACATTTTTAGGTAGGTCTTCAATTTGTGTTTGGTAGTGAAAAGGTTAGAACATTCAAGTGTACTTCTGTAACTGCAGTACAACACAGCATCTCAATGTTAAAAATCATTTCACTCTAACTCTTCTTCTTCATTCGCTTCTACCGCCAAGACCGCCCCATGATCCTACTGAATTTACTCCAGTGATCCTTGATTGGTCCTGTGGTCCCTGTTGGTCCTTTAGGGGAGGATCACAAGAGGTTCAGAGTATTGCAGGTCTTGAGCCTGTATTCTTGGCGGGTCTCAGAAGCGGGATTGCGTAACACTGTGGTTTTCGTTGCACCAGTTTAATCTAGAGTTGGACTTTCTCACCGGAAAACCTCAACATGTTTTGGATATCAGTATATCCCTGCTGGGTGAGAGGTGGTTGCCCATCTAGCCTAGAGTTGGACTTTCTCAACGGAAGACCTCGATGTGTTTTGGGATACCCGTGTATCCCCGCTGGGTGAGAAGTGGTTGCCCATCCAGTCTAGCGTTGGACTTTCTCAATGGAAAACCTCAGCGTGATTAGGATACATATACATCCCCGCTGGGTGAGAGGTGGTTGCCTATCTAGATTGCACTGGTCCAGTGTCTCTGACTTCAGCATTTTGTGGTCGTGGCTGCTACCCTTCCTAGTTGTGACCAGGATGGAGCTTTGTCCAGGAGGTCAAGTCCTCGCCACTAGGGAGTTTCACCCCTGGGTTGAGCCAGTTTAGGCATATTATCCAGGTATGGGCGTGTTTAGGATGTAACCGACCTCTAGTGCGAAGGTACCATGACTTGAGTAGCCATCAAGTTTCACCCCTGGTTTAAGCATATTTCACCAGTATGGGTGTATTTCGGACGTGGCTGGCCTCTAGAGCTGAGGTGCCATGGTATGAGTAGCTCTCGCCACGAGACTACTGGACATACCGATTAAGCTTTACTTTATCCTTTCCATCACCTTTTCACATCGGCGCCGCACGGCAACCCTGATTGCTTTTCCTCATTGGCTGAGAGGAGTTTCACTCCACGCATGGCATCTGAAGAGTCTCGCCAGCAGCTTCTTAACCCCTGGGTTAAGCCAGTTCAGGCAATTTGCCCGGTATGAGTGTACATGGGACGTGGCAGAGGTGCTGTGACTTGAGCAGTCCTGACCTCAAGACTACTGATTACTTCACTTACTCCTTTCTTTCACCTTTTCCACAGTGCCGCACAGCAACCCATAATCGCACCTTTCTTCACTGACCAGGAGGAGCCCCACTCCACGCACGGCAGCTGAAGAATCTCGCCAGCAGCGATTTCACTCTTTGAAACCAGACCAATGCTGCACCTGAACTCAAAAGCATTCTAATAATTCTACAACTGTGGGGTTGCACTGTAGTTCAACTTAAAAAAACCATATCAAACTGACCAATAATCATGATTACATAGAAACTCACACTCAAGAACATTCTAATGATTAATATTTGAAATATATACATCACTAAAATACCTAACATTAAATTTCATACATGAAGTGACAGACTTCACTCAAAACTGTATTATAAACTGCATTAAGGACATGAATGGAGACAATATCCAAGATTCTGAATCACACTGTAACAATTTTCTGCCCTGGCCATCTCTCTTTTTTTGCATTCTGTGAAAAAAGCAATTTTTTGTCCTTCCATTTTTAACAAATAGTTGGAAACATCAAAGCTAATGCAGAACAAAGCGTGAAAGCACAGAAACAGACTATTTCAATCCAAATAGTGTATTCTCCTCTCAAAGTTCAGCGGTCTGAATTTCAGTGCTGAAGTGCATAATTCTGCCAGTGAATTTTCTCTCATTTTGGTGTAATCTACATCCACTTTGTTCCCAGGGATGAAATCTTCTTCTTTTTCTTTGAACACTTTCAGACATCAGTTTTGATATCTCTGAAGAATGCTACCATTGCCTTGGGCTGTCAAGATCACCAAACAGTTTGTCATGGACTGGAATGTATAAAACAGGAAAAAAGTAGGAGCAGCTTTATTACTTAACGATTACAAAGTTGTGACGTTTCAGCGTGAGCCTTAATCATACAAAAACATACAGGACGAAGAAATAGAGAGAGGAGATAAAGTCATGGACTGGTGCAGATGACGGTCAAAAGTGCAGTCTCAGTTCCTCAAATGAAGGTCAGTCTTTTTGCTGGGCTGTCATTTTGTCGGTACCACAGGTGCATTTGTCAGCTGTGCCTATCTTGAGCCTGTAAAGCATGCGGTGTCTCAATCTGTTGTGGTCTGTTCTGAGTCTAAAGATCTTGACTACTTCTTCTCTGCTGAGCTGGCTGTAGGTATCATTCTTCTGGGGGATGAACTCATTTTTCAGAACTTTCCATGAGATCTCTGAAACCAGAATTTATACTTTCACATTTATGTACTCTCCAAAGATATTTTTTGGATTTGTCCATCAGTTGATTTTTCAAAGACTACTTCTACTGTAAGATACACCTATGACTGTCTAATAATCTCTGCCTATGGCACCTCTATGGTGTCATGCTGATAAGACTGGTGCAGCCAGGTTCACGTCAAAAAACATTCCTCCTCTTAAGATGCTATTTTACATCTTGTGTGCTTACCCCTACCAGTTGGTGTAGTGGGTGTGGTTGGCGTTGTGGTTTGAGCCACATAGCCACTGTCATGCATAGGCTGAGCTGCCACACCTAATGAACCATCACCACCAACTTTCACAGTGCCATCCTGATGCCGACGAACATCAATTTCCTGTTTTAGGTCTGCAAGAAGAAAACAATGACATCTGCTGTTTTACTTTTTTTTTTTTAATGTTCAAACAATTATATAACAAACAACTGCTTGAAATAATATAAAGCATGGGACCTGAATTTATATTCTAAGGAAAAAAATAATTAGGATCCCTTAGGCCTGAGTGTATACTCCATGAAAAATATAAGGCCCCCTCAGGACCTAAGCTTATATTCTATGAAAAAAAAAACAATAAGACTCCCCCTTATCCTTCTTGACCCAAGCTTGTATTACACTGAAAAAAATAAGGTTCCCCAGGACCTGTGCTTATATTCCATGAAAAACATAATAAGGCCCCCTTGGGATCTGAGTTTATATTCCATGAAAAAAGAAAATGATAAGCCCCCCCCCCCCCCCCAGATCTGAGCTTATATTCCCTTGAAAAAAAATTATGTGGTCCCAGAGACTGAGCTTACATTCCAGGGAAAAATTCTGTGGCCTTGGGACCTGAGTTTACATTCCAGGGGGAAAAAAAATACAGGGCCCCCAAGACTTGCAGTATCATTATGGTGAAAAAGAATATGGCCCCAGAATATTTATATCCCATGGTGAAAGAATAAAAGATTAGGATCAGAAATTACATTCTGTGAGAAACAATGAAACTTTTGCCCTTTATGATTATATTGTAAAAGAAAGTGTATAATGATGAGGTAGAGAAAGCTCAGGTAGCACAGGTGATAGTGAACTGCCTTCTCATACAATACTTGTCAACTGAATACCTGCTTCCAACATGCTCCAGTTGCACAAAGCAGAACCTGAATGCACATTTTGGGGGGAAAAAAACCAGCCCTCTGAAAAGATTTCTTCCAGCAGGACATGGTACACATGGTTACACTGTACATGTGGCTGTCGGTACATGGTGGGAAAATGGGATGTCATATAAAAGTAAGTCCAGTGAATACAGGACTATACCCAAGTCCATAGTGGGTGAACTGCTTGCATGGCCTGTTCTTTGATGGAGGCTGCTCACTTGATTGAAAACGTCTCTGCATTAACCAGAATGCCTGCTTCAGTGCATGTGGTGTTTAAAGCATCAATGATACCCTAAGCCTACTGTCTCCTCAGCTGGCAAACAAATTTTTTTTAAAAAAAGTGTCAATTACACCAACCTCGAGCTTCATCTTTAAGCCTCTGCACCGTGTCCAACAAAGCCTCTTTTTCATCCAGTTCACTCTCAAGGAAAGCATTTCTTTCAATTGCCTGAGAAGAAAACATTTTACTGTTCATAATGAAATGTGATGAACAAACCAATAAACTTTATTTTCAAACAGTAAAGACTTAGACAGGCAGACCAATGTGTCACTCAGTTCCAAACTTCATACCTTTCACTCAAGGCTGTTTTTAAATTATGAGAATAGGTTTAGTACTGAAAGATCGCTTCTATATAAAGAAAATAAATTTAATGCTGCAAGACTGTTCTGTACATAATGAGATAAGCTTAGCAAAAGGCTATGACATAAATATTTCATAATTAAAATTTTAAACTGCGTATTCCTTTAATCACCATCATTATCATCATCAAGTGCCTTGCCTACTGGCACTGGCTACTATGTTTCTCCATAGTACCTGATCCTTCATGCAGGCTATCAGTTCAGTTGGTGATCTCATCTCACACCATCTCATCTAGCTATCCAGTATCATTTTTCTCGGCCTTCCCCAGGCTCTTCTTCTCTCTATTTTTCTTTCTGTTACAATATTTTCAATACTCCCTCTTCTCATTCACTGCAAGTCCTATGAAAGTACATTGTCTCTCGAGATTTTTTTGTGTGTGTCTCTCCAGCTCTTCTCCTGCATTCTTCATTAGTTACCTTAGCTCTCCAGGGAATTTGCAACATTCTTCTGATAAAACATTTCTGCTGCTTCCAAAGATCTTTGTGTGAACCCACCTACTGTCCACATTTCACTTCCATATAATAATATAAGATCAATATAGCATTTAGTACTCGTTTTCTAATATTCATTGATAAGGATGCATCTCTTAATAGGTTTCTCATTCTCTGAAATGCTGTCTCTGCTTGGCCTATCCAATTCCTAATTTCAGTTCTAAATTTCCCATCTGAAGTTATTACTTCTTCAAGATATTTTGCATTTGCATTTGATTTAGAATGGTTCCATTTAATTTTATACTGCATTTTGGTGGATTCTGTTTCTTAGATATAACCACAGTCTCTTGTCTTTTTTTTTATGTTCAAAGTAAGTCCTTTCTGTTCATTTTCTTTAGCAATTTTATCCAAGAGATTTTGCAGGTCTTGTTGGTTCTCAGCTATCAGTACTGTGTCCTCAGCATACCAAAGGTTGTTACTATTGTATCCTTCAACTTTTATACCTGGTTCCATAATGATCATTCTTGGAATATTCTCATTGTACAGACAAAAAAAGATCTGGAGATAGTGCACATCCCTGTTACACTCCTTGTTTTATTGATTGATATTTTCCAGTTTTATTTTCAACCCCTATCACTGCTGCCAGTATAGATGTTTTACAATCCTCAGGTCTTTACAGTCTATGTCTTTGAGCATTTTAATAACTTCATTATGTTTCACCTTCTTGAATGCCTTTATTACAGTATTTTTTAAAAATGCAATAACACAAACCAATATGGTACTTTTTAGCAAATAAATTCACATCACTAAGTGAAGAATTACTCTAGATTTCTATAATCTATTTCTGAAGTGACATGAAAAACTCCCTTGCCTGATTGAGTCGCTGCTCAAAGTCTTCTAATGAAACGACAGTAGCCCTGAAAAGAAAACAGCAGCTTAGTTCTCAAAAACTGCAACAAATGAAATGTCACTAAATCATGAAATGTCTACAAATAACAGATCATGTAAGCTACCATGAAAAAAAAAAAAAAAAAGAAATTGATGAATCTAAATCATGAAGTCTCTTCTTCTTCTTCATTCACTTCTACCACCAAGACCACCCCATGATCATCCTGAATTTACTCCTGTGGTTCTCGATAGGTCCCATGGCCCCCCTGTGGTCCCCAAAAGGACCACACGAGAGGACCACAAAATGTTCAGAGTATCGCAGGGCTTGAGCTTCTTGGTGGGTCTCAGAAGCAGGAATGTGTGACACTGTGGTTTTAGTTGCACCAGTTTAATCTAGAGTTGGACTTTCTCACCGGAAAACCTCGATGTGTTTTGGATATCAGTATATCCCCGCTGGGTGAGAAGTGGTTGCCCATCCACCCTAGAGTTGAACTTTCTCATTGGAAAACCTCGACGTGTTTTGGGATACATGTGTATCCCTGCCGGGTGAGAGGTGGTTGCCCATCCAGTCTAGCGTTGGACTTTCTCACTGGAAAACCTCAGCGTGATTAGGATACACATACATCCCCGCCGGGTGAGAGGTGGTTGCCTATCCAGACTGCACTGGTCCAGTGTCTCCGACTTCAGCATTTTGAGGTCATGGCCGCTACCCTTCCTAGTTATGACCAGGACAGAGCTTTTGTCCAGGAGGACAAATCCTTGCCACTAGTGATTTTCACACCTGGGTTGAGCCGGTTTAGGCATATTATCCCAGTATGAGCGTGTTTAGGACGTGAACGACCTCTAGAGCGGAAGTACCGTGACATGACTAGCTATCAAGTTTCACCCCTGGTTTAGGCATACTTCACCAGTATGGGTGTATATCTAGAGCAGAGGTGCTGTGGTATGAGTAGCTCTTGCCACAAGACCACTGGACATACTGATTAAGCTCCACTTTATCCTTTCCATCACCTTTTCACATCGGCGCCACACGGCAACCCTAATTACTTTTTCGCATTTTCTTCAATGGCCGGGAGGAGTTTCACTCCACGTGCGGCATCCGAAGAATCTCTCCAGCAGTGATGAAGTCTCTAAGACAGACATCACTATATTATTTTTCTCGCAGCTCCTTCACAAGTTTCTAGATGCTTCCATTTCCTCCTCAAATTTAACCACTCATCTCATTACTGTACTCAAAAGAGGGTTTGTGTCTGGTTGGATGCCAGGACTAATGAAACATAACTAAACAAGATCCTATCTCTCATCCTCATTTTACTCCTTCTATGGAAACTGGAAAAGTAAGCATGGACTGATGTGGTTCTCATCATAGTGGAGCTTACTGAGGAGTCTGAAACTGCACTTCACTTCCCATTTCCTTGTGCATGCCCAAGAACATTAAGGAAGCCTATCAACTTAATTCTACTGACCCATCATTATCTGGCACAGAAACAAAGAATTTACCCACATAGCAATGACAACAACAAAGACAACCTATTCTCAAAGAGATTTTTACCGTACATGAACAGACATGTGATCAATCAGTCCTTTTTACATCCAGGGTCACTTTGCAGAAAAGACCAATTCTTTGTTTCAATCATGTATACTTTTTCAAATTAGTTATTAAGAAACTTCTGTGTTCAGTTTTATATGCCCAGCCATCAAGACAAGGAGATGGGTTGCCTCCATGAATCTCACCATCAGCAGAAGATTTTCATGTATGCCCAACAGTTCTCCATCCATGCTCTTTCTCAAAGGCCAAGTTTAGTTTCATGTCTCTGTGGAGGGTATAGCTTTGTAGCATATGTTCTACAATCTGGAGACCAAATTAAATATAAGCTTATGCCTTCACAATCATAAAGTATTATATTTACCTTTCTCACAGAAAACAACTGAAATACAGGTTTAAAAAAAAAAACAAAAGACAAATGAATAAGACATACCTCTTGGCTCTCTCCAAATCATCATTGTCTTGCTCTAACTCTCTTATATATTTCTGTAGTTCATTCTTATGGGCTTCCACTCTGGCAAAATTGTCCTCCAGTTCTGTGATCCTATTGTGACTGTCTGCCTGCAACTTCTGCAACTTATCCTGCATTAAGAAAGAATTCTTTTAAGATATGTCCCCCATCTGAACTCTGCTAAGATTCAACCACTAATTAGAAAAATTCACAGAACATGGATAAATGAAGCTTTATTATGACACTGTATTTGCTCATCATTAGTGTGCATGTGAGAGAGGACTTTCTACAATAACACATTTTATGTTCAGCTGGTTCAAGGTTCAAACTCCAGCTTCACTGCATTCAAGCAAGTTGTTTTTACAGGTGACATACTGGGAGATGCTGAAACACAAGCAACATTCTGAACTGGAAGTGGGTTACACTGGTTAGACTGAAGTCTTGAGGTGGACTCCACATGGCATACTGGACTGAGTCTTGGCCAACTATGCTTTACTATACATGATACTCATCCTATCACAATAGTACAATCTTCTTTGCTTCAAGATCTTTCTCTCATCCGTTAAGTGCCCAAGACACACAGGGCTGTTAGTAGCAAGAAATTTTCATTTTTGTTGGTCTGGAGATTTCCACTTCTGCTGGTCCTTTGCTATCTTCTTGGCTGTCTCTCATGTCAGTCCTTTGTTTACCAGCATTTTCTCTGCTGTACATATCATTGTCCAAAATTTATAATAGAATTGGCTAATTATGGCTCAATGTTTCATTTCACTGTCACCTATCCCTTGTTATGGGCATAATTTTATACTCAAAAGAGAGATATTTATGGGAATATCCTTTATGCCCTTCATTCAGTGACAGTCGTATGTGTTGTGAAATCTAGTGCACCCTGTCTTGCAGCCAGATATTTTACATAATCAGAGTCTGTTTCCCCCTGACACCAATGTGTCAGCTATCCTCTTCTCACAGTAGAGTTGACTGAAGGAAGCTAGCAGTAGGTCTCTAGTTGACATCAGAGTCCCACGTGTTGTCATCCTTTATAGTCTGGGCAAAGAAGTGCTTCCCAAACACTTCTAGGCTTCCTCCCCAGCCACATTTCTACCACTCCCTTACATACACCTCATATCTTCTTCGTCTTCTTCGTTCGCTTCTACCACCAAAACCGCACTGTGATCCTACTGAATTCACGCCTGTGGTCCTCGTTAGGTCCCGTGGCCCCCTGTGTGATCCCTGAAAGGCCCACACGAGATCCACGAGAGGACCACGAGGGGTTCAGAGTATCACAGGGCTTTAGCCTGTATTCTTGGTGGGTCTCGGAAGCGGGATTGCGTGACACCGTGGTTTTCATTACACCAGTTTAGTCTAGGGTTGGACTTTCTCACCGGAAGACCTCGACGTGTTTTGAGATACCCGTGTATCACCGCCGGGTTAGAGGTGGTTGCCCATCCAGTCCAGAGTTGGACTTTCTCACCGGAAAACCTCAGCGTGATTAGGATACGCAAATATCCCCGCCGGGTGAGAGGTAGTTGCCTATCTAGACTTCCCTGGTCCAGTGTCTCCGACTTCAGCATTTTGCGGTCGTGGCCACTACCCTTCCTAGTTGTGACCAGGATGGAGCTTTTGTCCAGGAGGACAAATCCTCGCCACTAGTGACTTCTACCCCTGGGTTGAGCCGGTTTAGGCATTATCCCAGTATGGGCGTGTTTGGGACGAGACCGACCTCTAGAGCAGATGTACTGCGACATGCATAGCCTTCAAGATTCACCCCTGGTATGAGCCGGTTTAGGCAAAATTCACCAGTATGGGTGTATATCAGGCGTTACCGACCTCTAGAGCGGAGGTGGCATGACATGTCTAGCCATCAAGTTCCACCCCTGGTGTGTGCCGGTTTAGGCATATTTCACCAGTGTAGGTGTATTTCGGACGTGGCCGGCCTCTAGAGCAGAGGTGCCGTGGTATAGCTCTCGTAGCGATACTACTGGACATACCAGTTAAACTTCACTTTCCACCACCTTTTCCCATCGGCGCCGCACAGCAACCTTTATTTCTTTTCCGCATTTCTTCCTTGACCGGGAGGAGCTTCACTCCACGCACGGCATTTGAAGAGTCTCGCCAGCAGTGTATACACCTCATATGATTCTGATGCTTATGTCTGTTCTCTTATCTCTCACATCCCCCCCTCCCCCGACCTTTGGGTTTCCCCAACAGAGAAGCTTCACTGCACATTTTAGGAACTACCGAAGCATGGACAACTACATCAAACTCTTCATTCAGAACTTACCCTGAGCGAGTCACACTCATTCTGCTGCCTCTCATTCACCAACAACAGCTCTTTTTTCTTCTTCTCCTCTTGCTTGAGCTGCGTCTCCAGCTCTTGCTCCAACTCACGGCTGCTGATCTGAAACTCCTCCAACTCCTCTTTTGTTTCCTCGTAACTGTAGCAGATTCATATGAAGCCAGTTTGTTTAAAAAAAAAAAAAGCATTCAAGATCAAGGTCACTACATTCATTTTTTTAGTATGATGGAATCTCTATACATTTGTAATTCTTTCACAAAAATCTGGACCAAAGCGTTAGAGTCAATATATACATCCATCATTTGTGAAGTCAAAGTGAGAAGAATAAAGTTAAATGTGTGGGCAAATTCTGGTCTATCTGGCATACTGACTCCACAACCTGGCAACAACGCAAAGACATTTATAGACAAAGGAAGCTGAAAAACTGCAAAAAGACTTTCAAGACAAGAAAACCAGACCAACCTCCATCAGTTACACAGAAAATCTGTGGAGCTCTGAAACATACAGTGAGATTTCAAGAATAAGCTGTGGTTACTGGAAGAGGAATGCTGAATAAGTAACAAAGACCCAACAGTAAAATGTAAAACTGGGACTGTTCCTTTATGGAAGCAAGTGCTAAGCCAAACCTGTGACTCTGATTCCTTTATTTTTATGCTGCCCAACTCTAATTCAAACCTCTTCACAAATGGCACACTTCTCATACCCCATCCAAAACTGCTGCAGATTCCAATTCCACACCCTTGTGGAAAAATCACAGAATTTTTCACATATCACATTTGTGGTATTCTAGCAAAATGAGATTCATGAACAGAAGGTTCTATCAGCCAAACAAGCTGAATGGATTGTTACATGAGTGGGTAAATGATTAAGATAAGATCAAATTTACTAAATAAATGGCAGATTATTTAATAACTTCTTTTAAAAATTTCCTTACTGTGGATTTATGCAAGATCCCTTAGGGATATGGGATGACATCTGCATGCTATATCTTAATTTCCTTTAATTCGTTGACAGCTGTTCATGTACTGCAATACAGTATGCCTCACCATGCAGGCAGACAGAATCTGCCTTCAAAGGCTATTCTCCCAAGCACTAATGTGTCAGGTACCAACTTTTACAGTTGATCAGCTGGAGAGCAGAGGCATCTCATACCCACAATTTTGCAGTGGAAATGACCCAATTGATATCGCTTGACTTCTTGGACTGAATGTAATCAAGTTCTGATCTGGTCCATCACCACTTCCATTCATCTTGGTTCCTGTCATTGCTATGGAGTGTGCACACCATTCTGAGATCATCTTTCACAGGCAACTGTAGCACTTACTGACCTGCTTGTCCAGTGTGTAACAGTGATAACCTTTTAACACTTTAAACCTGTCTGTGTGGTGAAATAGTCAGTGCACTAGTCTCTCATGGCAAAGGTCAGTAGTTTAAATCTGAACGGAGCCATCCCATCATCATCATTGCCTTTCACTCCCTTGAGAGCATAGGCCATGGTTAAAGGCTCTCCAGTCATCCCTGTTCTAGGAATTATTCTCTGCTTCCTTCCATATGCATCCCTTGTCTCTGAGCACTGTTATAATTTCTCTTCTCCAAATAAGTCTAAGTCTTCCTTGTCTTCTACTTCCTTGAGGATTCCATGTCAGTGCTATAAGTCACCTGTAAATATGTGTAACCAGCTTCTTCTGGAGCAGGCAATGAAAAATTTTCAGGCAAGATGCTGACAACATCATCATCTAGTGTGCAATAGGTCAAGGAAAATATGGGCACTAACACCATATTCTCTGGATGCCTGCATGGGATAACTGGGTTACCTTTACACCTATGTTCTTCTGGGTCAGAAGATGGGTCACTATTGGCTGGCCTGCTCACATCTTTCTTCTTCTTCTTCAGCTTTCCTAGCCATTAAGGCTCATTGCTGCAGATTAAGTCCACCTCCATTCCTTTCTATTCCTAATATTCTCTCTCCAGTTGGTGACACCATTTTTTAAAATATCCTCTCCTATGTTGTCTTTCCATCTCTGTCTTGGTCTAAACCTCGGTCTTGTTTCCCTCATCTCTTGTGCATACATAATTTTCATCCGTCTGTTCTCTTCCATTCTTTTTACGTGACCCAACCAGCACAGTCTGTTCAGTTTCAAGACATTTATAATTCGTTGGGATTTAAATAAGCCGTTCAGTTCAGTGCTCTTTCTAGCTCTCCATTCTCCACTGCTGGTATCCTTTATGGGCCCAAAAATTCTTCCTATGATCTTGTTCTCAAAGATCTACAATTGCTGTTCATCTTTCTTTGTTGTACTCCATGTTTCTGATCCATACACGATGGCTGGTTTTATTACAGTTTTGCAGATTGTTATTTTGGCGTTTTGGGACAGGATTTTAGATTTTAACTCTTCCCGTACCGGTCGTCAGACTTCTGATGCTTCCGGTTTCTCACATGGCGCTAGTCGTAAAAAATTTGATGTTTAGTTTGTTTCATTAAAACACTGGTGTAACGTTTAGATTGTAAACATTTAGTGCACATGCCCCGTGACCTTTTCCATCATGGCGGAAGAGTGCATAGTAATGAGCGATGTCGAACATCAAAAAGCGAAGTTTTTTATAGAGAAATTTCAATTTTTGGTGTTGTAGATAGGGATATGGACATGGCCTGTGACCAGACCACTGTTCTTGAATGTATCCCAAGTAGATCTAGACATATTAGATGGCTATGAGAAGTAGTTAGAAGGTTATTTCAGACATTATTTTAGTGATAATGCAACACAGAATTGCAATATGACATCGACAGGTGGTTCTATGCATCTGAGATGGTACGTAGCATGGATCTAGACATATCCGATGGTAAGTTGGACACAATAATTGTCTAAAAACATCACATTACATTTTTTCCTAAAAAACCTGCATTTATGAAATCTTGATACATTTAGTTATAATTTGAAACATAATAAGTACATGGAAGTACATGGAAGTACCTGGAAATACTGTGTTTCATTCAATTATACAACTGTACCCCCTATACACATAAAGACCCGTGCTTTTACTCCGGCACCCAACTGAACGTCCGCATTTCTTCCTGCGGCACAGGAAGAGTTAACACGTGTTGTAAGGTGAAATGCAAAAACAATTTCTAATCATTAACAAATGTATGAATAACAAGTGAATGTTATAAAGCACTCTGGTTTCAAATGAACTTAAATGAACAAAGATACAAACTATTATGAACTAGGCTCACCTTTGTCTATACTTCTGTGACAGCTCCCGCCAGTACTCAATCTCCTGATCTTTTGATACAAACTTCTTTGAGGCATCCATGTCTAGTTTCTAGTTTTCCTTCTTGTATTACAACTACACTGGTAGGAATCTTGTTCCATATAATGACAACAACATACTGCACTTTTATTTTAATGTTAAGGAAATGCAATGATCACTTCTAAAATTGTATACACTCAGACCACTACATTAACTTCCTAAGCTTATTACTTTACATAACACTACATCATTACAAAGTAGTCCTTTTTATAGTGCAAAAAAGTGCTATTTCCAACAGTTGTATGAATTCCAACAGCTGTTTGGTTATCTGCAAAAGAAAAATTATATATCATAGCAAATTTGACCACAAAAAAAAACAGTCATAATTAATTTTTCTGCTCACCCGCTATCAATCCAAAAATAGTCCCACGAACATGGACCCTACAAGTCACACCTGCTTACCTCCTAACATATACTAACAGCTACATGTGCTATGATTCTAGTGTCTCAACTTGTATCTCCGATTTTTTACAGTTATTTCTACAACTTTGTATTAGGAGGCAGTTTTTACAGCTGCTTGGTCAACTGTTCTCAGAGGGCACAGTTTTGATCATTCATTAGTGAGCAGAGAAAATACTGCTACCAATTTATGACTTCATATTTCAAAATTCAGCACTGAAAACCCACCCTTATACATGGGGAAAAAATTGTCCGCGTCAGTCAGAAAACTGATTTAATTCTGTGTATTTTTAATGTATGAGTAATCCTTCATTTCACTATATCATGCCAACTTCCATGTTGCCAAACTGTACCCGTCGATGATCAAATGAACTATTCCCCGCCTCCCCACAATTTTACGTCACAAAAACCTCTTTTCGTGTCTATATTTCCTTATAATATGTCACATGTGTCAGCTGACATGTTGTAATGTCGTTAACATGAAACTAGTTGCCAATCAGTGCTGGGTTTCTTCGTATTTGGCCTTTTATATTTCTGCCTCGCATTGTGTTCTTTTATGGCACCGGGTGTGATTGTTTACGCAATAAGCATAACAGAGAGAACTTGTTATAAAGAAGGTGGGGCTTGCTGCGAAAAAAACTGTACCACTGATACTATTCAAGAGGTAGTTAATGACTTGCATGAAGGTATCAACTCTGTGTTATCTTCTTCGAAAAATACTACGCCATTTTCCCGGAAGTTGTCATAATGTAATCACAATGAGTGGCCAGTTACAAGACAATGTGTGTGGTCAAACAAATAAACGCGGGCCAAGAATTCTAGAGAACTATGAGCGTGCCACAAGAATTTTTCGTGTGTCTTATCGATGTAAAGTTTCGGAAAGTAGACACATTTAGAAAGAGTCAGCAATGTAAACATTATAAACGAACAAGAAGAGTAGATTTATTTAGAAAAGAAAAACTCACATATTACGAAGCTATGAGCATAGTACAGTAGATACAATTAAAAAGCAGAGCCAAATGTAGAATTTTCAACCTGTAAGAACCGAATAAAGAAAGATTCCCAAGGAGAATGTATTATAGAGAAAAAAAAATAAATTCAAAAGTAAGAGAAGGTAGTTTTATCATTTTTTAAAGTCAAGAAAAACAAGAATCGTCGTGCAGATCATAGCACTGGTGGCATAGCTTTGTCAGGATGAGAGAGTGCACCGTGGCATTGAAAGTTAGAATTCTGCCACTGGATGAAGTATAACTATGAAGTTAGAAAATATTTGTAGATGAATGGCATTTCAATTATTTCGCAGGAAAGATTTAAAACAATCCTTTGGTTACGTGTAAAGTTCTTGCGAAAGATATTGGCAACCCAAAATTTAATTTAAATGTAAGGTAAACTTGTGGCTTTTTATTACGATGCCATAACAATTGAAGGTTATGAAATACCAGAGATTAGACATGCCGATGACACAGTATTATTGTCCACAACACAAAAAGGAATGGAAAAAAAAAACTAATTATGTCCGTCCATAAGAATAATGAAGAGCAAAATTTTTATCTTAATGCGAAGAAAATTAAATTGATGACAACTGACAAAACAAATAAGGCAACTGAAAATATATATATATATATATATATCAATGATGAAAAATTGGAAGAAGTGGAGAATTTTTAATATCTTGGATCATTACTAACTAATAATGGAGATACAATGAGGGAAATTAAAAGGAGGACATCTATCGCTCTTCACAAGGTAAAACAACTAAAGAAGTTGTGGAGAGGAACAGACAGAACTACAAAAATAAGATTTTTAAGAGCATGCATCTTTCCCATCGCAACATATGCCTGTGAGACCTGGACACTTAACAAAACAGCTGAGAAACACATAAATGCCTTTGAATGTAAATGCTACAGAAAAGTTCTTCAAATCTCATGGACACAAAAAAAGAACAAATATATCCATACTACAAGAACTTAATATTAAGGAAGGCTGGCTAGTAAAGAGGATTAAACAAAGAAAACTTAAAATATTTTGGACACATTAAACGTCATGATAATCTAAAGAAGACAGTCATGGAAGGGTATATAGTGGGAAAAAGAAAGAGGAAGACCAAGGCGAAGATGGCTGCAAGACATCGTTGATGATATCTGCAAATGGATGCATCAGCAGCAGTGCATCTTGCTTACAACCGAGAGGCCTACAGGAGAGCTGTTAGGGAGGCAAAGATCCGCAAGGGACATGCAAATGACTGACTGAGTGGGTTTTTACAGAAGACGGTTTTGGAGTAGGTATATCTCAGCTGTTCCTGATATCATCCTGCAGAGTAGTTTCTTGCAAGGTTGACACTGCCAGTGATTGATTGACAGGCCGTGTTTGTGTTGTGGATAAACGCATTTGTCCCTCATAGTGTATAGTGTGGTCTAGTTCTGTATGAGTGTATGTATGATGATACATGCTGTACGTAGTGACATCTCATCATATAACAACATCCTGACAAACTAACACGTTACGCCTACTCAGAAGCGATCCTTGTGCAGAAAAGGTCCAAGCACAATCCAAGACCAAGATTATTAAGCAAGTACTTGTTTTAATCGCTTTCCCATCAGTCATGAACACAGATAAAAAGACTTCGCATACCTTCATACACCCAACCTCTAACTTTCACACAAATATTCTCCGCGAAAGTTCGTCCAAAAAAGCTTCCAGTGACCAGTTCAATAACAATTCATCCACATGACCAAATAACCAACGTTCACATTGCCACTTGCTTAAACGTGTGTTGCAGTAAGACTTGAACAGCTAGGATATACCTGGTAACTCATATTCCGCTATAAAGGCATAAAACCATTTGCACTTAGTCCTCCTTTCGTCTAGTTTGCCCACCCCCCCCCCCCGGCCTTTCCCCTTCTCCCTTTAATTTTCTGTTTACATGATCCTCGCGTAGCGCAGGCGTTTGCCAGATGAGTTCCATCTACTTTTATGACACTTTCATCATCATCATATGCCAACGATGTTGGCAGTAATGTATCTCCATTCCCTCCATTCCATCTAATTTTATGACACTTTCATCATCATCATCATCATCATCATATGCCAATGAATGTTGGCGGTAATGTATCTCCATTCCCTCCATTCCATCTAATTTTATGACACTTTCATCATCATCATCATCTGCCAACCAATGTTGGCGGTAATGTATCTCCATTCCCTCGCTCCCTCGCCTTGATGGTCCACTCAGTCAACCTGTGTCCTATCCATTCCCGTATGTTATCTTCCCATCTACATCTCTGTCTTCCTCTGGCTCTTTTTCCTTCTATCTTTCCTTCTATACTGTTTAAAAAAAAAGAAGGAAACGCAACAAATACGACGTTGCGATTTAAACTGAAGTTTGCTGATCAGACAAGGGCAAATTGTCTGAAACTTTCACTTGGACATCAACTTCACGCTGACCTGAATTGCACTCAGCAGATGATTCATGAGCACAGAAAAGCGACACTAGTCAAAACAGCATTTTTGACAATAAGTCATGACAGGTTCACGAGAATCCCATGAAACTTACTGAAAACAAAACACACTGACCATGTATGTTATTGAATCCATAGAAAAGATTGACGCTCCTTGAATCAATTCATTGAAAACTTAATGCGCAAGTATGGCTCATCTCACTACAGAACAACGACTCATCATCATTGGACGTTTACAGACTGGACAGTCACAAAGTGTAGAGGCCAGACAATTTAATGTGGTTAGAACTACCATTAGTCGCCTTAGGAGACGATTTCAAGAAACTGGCTCAGTTGCAGCCCTGCCGTACAGTGGAAGACCCATAGTCACAACTCCTGCCGAATACCGCTTTATACGGCTGCGTCACCTCAGGAATCGATTTGCATCTGCGTCCTCAACAGTCCAGTCAATAACAGCAGCTCGTCGAATTTCAGACCAAAAGGCCAGGAACTGGCTGCACGACGCTGGTCTTTGGGCTAGACGACCCTACAGAGGTCCTGCTCTTACGGACCGGCATCGCCAGAACCGACCGTAGTGGGCGAACAAGCATCGTCAATGGACCGTTGCGAATGATTGAAGAAGGGTTTAGTTTAGTGATGAATCATTCTTTCTACTTCAGCGACACGATAGACTGAGAAGAGTTTACTGCAGAGTCCATGAGCGCTACGCCCAGAACTGCGCGGATGAGGCTCCTCCACATGGTGGTGGAGGTGTAGGGAGTGGGGAAAAAAAGCAAGCAGTGACCCGGTTTTGATTGGAAATCCCACTGGCCAGATATGGTTTTTTTTAACGGAAATACCCAGTCCCCCGAGTCCGTCGCTGATCAGGTATATATAAGACGAGAAGAGAGAAGTTAGGAGGATTGAGGAATAAGCTGAGCACGTTGAAGTCCAGCGATCGTGTCATTGTTCAGTCGTGGACGAATGTGATCATTCGATAGATGGAGGCCGGCATGTGTATTTTAGTTGTGTGCACTGTAATCAGGATTGAACTCATATTATTCAAGGAAATGTTTCTTTTTATGATTCGATAAATGCTTGTTGGAAATATATGGACATCATGTGCATTGGATTCGTTGATTTGTGTTGCCTTGTGGATCAGAATTTTGTAAATACAAGGATCGTGATTTTATAAAAAAGGGATTGTTGTTTCGTGTGCCTGATATTTATATGTAAGATGTGAACGTATAGTGTAGTCATCCTTCCACCACTCAGTACGGCGGCGGCAAGACAGATAAAAGATTGAACAATAATTCACATCAGTCCAGTAAAATACAAATACTACAGAGGTGTACTGGTGTGGGGGACGATCAACTTCACGGGAAGAAGTGATCTTGTGCAAATTGAAGGATGCCTGAATGCCCAATGATACGTCGCTGAAATTCTTCGTCCTCACTTCCTTCCACTTCTGGCTGCACCAGGATCGATTTTTCAGCAGGATAACGCTCGATCTCACGTGACACAACTCACCATCCAGTTCCTCGCTGACAACAACGTCCAAACCATTCCGTGGCCATCCAAGTCATCAGACACGAACCCAATAGAACACTTAGGGGATGAACTGAACAGAAAAATCCGCCAGCGAGACGTGGCGCCAACCAGTCTTCGACAATTGTCTCTTGCACTGCGGGAAGAGTGGGTAGCCATACCACAACAGATCCAACGGCTAATCGGATCCATGTCAAGGAGATGTTCTCTGTTACAGGCCAGAGGAGGCCATACACCTTACTGAAACGGAGGCCTCAGTCGCAAAGAATAAAAGTCCAAACCAATTTTAATGAACATCATTTCATTGTTGAAGTCTTCAAATTTCTTCATGCCAAGAATGAAACATTAATTCCGTAAAATAAAATTTTGATACAAGTTTGAAATTTGGTGTCCGTTACGACTACAGTAGTGTTGTGCTTCTTTTTTTTTTCTTTTTTTTTTTTTGAACAGTATAGTATGGTCTTCAGTATATTATTATGTCTTTTGATATGGCCAGAGTATTTTGTTTTCTTATTTCTGAGAAGTTCACAATGCACTTGGAGCTGTTCTAAATATTGTGCCTTTGTTCTTTTCATTCTCCATGTTATATGACCTAAGTGTCATATATATATGGCACTTTAGATTCAGATTAAAAAAAAATAATTTCCCATTTCTTCACATTCTTCAGTTCATCAGTACTTGTGCCTCGTTTCTGTTTTACCCAGAATTCCCACAAAACTTGCAGTTTATTCTACCTTCGTGAAAAAAAAAAACTCATACACACGCACAGCCACAGACATCATATATTCACATACATACGCACACAGAGGCACTCACTCAAATAAATTGCGTGGGAGGAAATGGAGGGAATTTTTATCGAATTATCAGAAAACGCACTTTTACAGTCCTCGTAAATATTATTTGAAACAGGAAACAGCGCCACCTTAAACACGCGAAGTCTGGCAGAACATTTATCTTTCCCTATCAGTGGCTTCCTAACTCTTTCCGGCAGAGGCCCTTTTGGCTGTCCAGTCCACATCCCTAGCTCCCCAAAAAACATTTCTTTTACTCCAGTGGCTCAGATCCCCCATGTCGCCCCCTCCCCCAAATCTTCCCTCTCACCCCAGGGATACCCACGCTTTGGAAACCTCTGATCTTTACATCATTTCGTTTTAAATATGCAGTCTTCAAAAACATCAATGCTGTTATTTAGGCCATTATGCATCCATGGATACCGTTTGTTTACAATATGTTATTTCAAGATAACACAGTGGAACAACTGGTACATGTGTAGATGCACGAATGAAAGCTGAAAGGCGAAGAAAAAAAATCTCGACAAATGTGTGACAAATATGGCCGGCTTGGTAGAGTGCTGGTAAATGAGCGAATATAAAACACCAGGTCATCGGGCAAGTGTGTTCTTTGATACCACGTTGTGTGTCCGAGCGCGCGTGTGTTTTCTGGATCGCGTGTATTCGTGGTTATCGTTCTTTTGGCTGAAACATGAATATTAAACACCCAATCACCAACGACACGCTCTTTGCATTTGAAAAGGAAATGTTCGTTATGACAAGGGTGATTTTCATGGAGAGAGAAAACAGTGATAGAGAGAGAAGGAAGAGAAAGGGTTGAGTGAGAGATATTCTCAAGATACGAATTACTCACTGAGGTAAGCATTAGAAATGGGGATTTTGTTTTTCGCATTGTCGGGGATACATGTAAAAGCTAACTTTACTGCAATGTTTCCCAGCTCTTCCCCCCCCCCCCCCTGTTTTTGGATCAGCACCGCCTCACTGCCTCAGAGATTTTTATCCCCTTTCCCCCCTCCCAGTATAATAGTCAGCGAAGTCTGAAAAAGTATAACACAAATATATTCTAAATGCCCCATTTTCCCCCTACCGCGGGGCGCATGCGCCACGTTGGAGAACACTGTTTTACCAGAGGGGTCATGATGAAGTGCGTAAGTATTAACTCGTTTACTCCAGGACACAACACTGGCAGGGTTGGCAGATCTTCCACAACTATGTGAATCGATGCTCACAGTGATGTTTTTGCAGTTTAAATACAATGAAAAGTAGCACATTTCCAACACATTAAGCCAGCATTCTCTGGGATTCCATCTGCTATCTGTTGAATGTAAGCTTGTTGCTCATCTCTCTGTAAATTCCCACTATTATCCACTGGAATAATGTTCTTTCTGTTTACAACGACAAGTGTTGACTTTATCAATTACTGTTAATATTTTATCTCATTTAATCTACGACTATTCTACGTTGTTTTACGTCTGTTTTGTTATTCACTTCACAGACTTACTTGCTCCCAGTTTCATTCTCTCTCAGTGGAAATAGTAATACAGAAGCAGCAACTTTACAGTTGAAATGATTTTAATGATGCATGGGGTGACAAATTCTCTCCCCGACTCACGGGATAGTTTTCTTCACTTGTCTGTACAAGATAAAAGAACACTATGATGAGCGATATGACGAGAACGACAAAAGCATCAACAAAATCCATGGACACAAGACCGGACATTTCCACGATATATGTTACCGGCAGACTACTGTCGCCATCAGAACAACCTAATACACTCTATTCTACATCTGTTTCACTAAACAACATTTCTAACAGACTAATCTACGTCTATCTCAGACGATACACAAAACACAAATGTCCCTCCTTCATATGATTTCTCTCTCACCTGACCTTTTTCCTGTCATACCTTAACCGTGACCCTCGTGCAACCCAAGACAAAGCAGATGGACTCTACTCACAAACAGCTGATTACTTTAGAAGATAACTCTTTTATACAAATGCTCCAGTTCTCAGATGAGTTATCTATCTTACATCCTAACATTCAATAAACTGCTATACCAAAATTATAGAATAACTTCCTTCCCGTTTCTTTCAGCCAGAATTTCTCATTAAAAAAAAAAAGTTTTTTTTTCACTGGCCGAGCACGGTTATTACTTCGGGTGTTAATGTTAAGGATGATATGGGCCGAGTATTTACCATGTTAATTTTTTAAAATGTTCATTAAAGTAAGTTTTTAGTGCCAAGTATGGAAAGCACAAAAATAAGTATGAATCAACTAAAACTGAAAGCAAAAAAGAACGAAACACACAGCAAGCAGGCGGTTTCAAGATTTTGGTCACATTCTGGGCTTTACACAGTAGTGAAGACCATATTAAAGAGAAAAGAAGGGGAACAACAAAAAAAAAAAAGCAAAAAGGGAAAACAATGACATAGATTGATGGACAGAATGTAAAAAGATGGACTTGATTCCGTTTTATCGGGTGCACGGTGAAAGCGAAAGGCAGAGCAAGTTGGACTGGTAAGATGGCATATTCCGCCCGACATACGGGGTGCAGAGAAAGCAGGTGTGGCCAGCACCTATATCAGCTCAAGAGAAGCTATATTGGGGGCGGAGGGGGGCCAGGGGGTACATCACCCACCTTCAGCTGACCACCGATTACATAGAAGTAAACAAGTCAACGTCTGAGAACGATCGAAGAAGAAGTCAGTAATAATGTGTGCATCCATAACTGTGATGATGATATCGATGATAACGAAGATGACAAGAGACACATACACACATATATATGTGCACACACACTCGATAGTGAGTCAGAAAGCAACTTCATCATCAAGGTATGTAACCGTTGAAAAATATGAAAATACTCGAGAACGAGTCAAAAAGTCTTTTCATAGATTTTCAGCGGTTACGTCCCTTGATCTGAGAATACCTTTTGACTCGCATTCGTGTGAGTGTTTGCATGTGTGTATGCGGTGTGTGTGTTAATTATCTTGTTTGTATTTCTCATTTTGGCACAGATCGAAGCGCACGCCAGAAAAAGTTACTCTAAAAATATACTTAATACATGTCTATTACTAAATATGGCAACTTTCGATAGCTATCCTGGCATTGACAAATGAATCAAATGCATCCACAAATACCAGACAACATTTATCTAGTTTTTGCTTATGTAAACCTATTATTTTCTTACTATTTTTCTCAGTTTTTTAAATCCATACATTTGTTTACGCTGTACGTTCTATTTGTTGCGCAGAAAAGTCAATATCTCATTGATATTTCAAAGACTGGAAAATCTCCCTAAGCTGTGATTAGAGCTCATGCAGACAAAAATACTGCCTATTGCATAACAGTGCAGTTGCCTGTAATCTGAACACGGCAAGTGAAGGCCTTGCTGGATTATAAATTCACCATTGATACTGTTCCTAAAATAACACCTGTTGAATGTTGAATAACAAGGCGTCTGGAAATACTTTTTTAAAAAAGTTTTACACGGCTTTTTGCTGAAACAAAATAAACATGCTGATATTTTTATGCATTTATGAAACTTTTTTTTCACTCACTGAAGGCCATATTAAAGATGCATAGTAAGACGAAAACAAAATTATAATAATCTAAATTTAAAATGGTGTCATCTAAACGAGTTTTATTTTAGAAGGAAAAACTTTTTTTTTTTTTTTTGAAGCTGCTGCACGCTTGGAATTTCCAAGGGCAACAACAGCGGAAAAAAACACTGAGCGCAAAGGGACGGAGTCTTGCAACACAAACATTCATTGTTACTATGACTGGCCATTCACTGCTGTTGTTGCGGAATCCGCCATGAGAGAAGCTGTTTTGTGTGATGAAACTCGGACAAGTTCCATGCCTACTTCAGCACCGTCTTGCGAAGACGAAGTGCAATTACTGTGCAGGAATTTAATACTAAATAGGAAAAAAATATGCATGAACTGTTTCAGATTATAGGGAGAAAAATAGTTTTAATGTCCGTTATTTAACAATAATGTATTTTACGGTAATGTAATGAGATCGCCTACCATCCTTCAAATTTTAGCTGATGCCACACATGTGACGTCATCTCCGGGACTCGTAAGAGACAAATCTTCAAAGACTTCTTGGTTAGACTTGGCGCTCTCCAAAGACAGTCTGGCGAGGAATTTTTGAAGCTGAGAAGGGCAGTACAAGAACGTGCACAGGCTACAAAGGGCCTCAGTGAGACATTCTGTAAGTTAATGAATGCTTTGTTCGTCGAAGGGCTGGATCCCTCTCTTACAGATCTTTTTTTTTTTTTATAAATAGGAAACTACGAGGCTTTGGAACTGTAAAGTAAGAGAACAAATTTTGTAGGATTAGACCTCGAAAAAATCGTAGACAAAGCACTTTAGTGAGACATGAGAGAAAGAAAAATCACAAGAGAATTACCTGGGATTCGAACACGAACTCCGGTAGGACGAGCAGCCGTCTAGCCACAAGAGAACAGCGTACTATCGACTTAGCCAACTAGCACCCCAATTACAGATCATGACAGACTAGATGTAGATTGTAAAAAATGAAGAAAACGAACATGTTGCTTCACTGTAAGATGCCAAAAGAGATATCTGACTGTGATTAGCTGATGTTACATTGGAGCATATAGATTACCTGTGTTACATTGGAGCATATAGATTACCTGTGTTACATTGGAACATATAGATTACCCGTGTTACATTGGAGCATATAGATTACCCGTGTTACATTGGAGCAGATAGATTACCTGTGTTACATTGGAACATATAGATTACCTGTGTTACATTGGAGCATATAGATTACTTGTGTTATATTGGAGCATACAGATTACTTTTATTACATCGGAATACACAGATTACTATTGTTACACTGAGGCAACACAAATAACTTGTGCTGCATTAAGGATGCACATTACATGTGTTACATTAGATCTCGCTTGGCTAGAACGAAGACGGGGCCGACAACGATTTGAGGGAGAAATGTGGGAGAGGTCATCCCTGAGAGTGCTGACCCCACGTGCTGGCTGAAAATGCGGTCACAGCGCCCTAAAATCTTAGAACTGTGCAAGTTCCGGATCATTGCATTCCACGTGGCCCATTCTACTTTAAAGGGAGAGAATTCTGCATGAAAATGAGACAGGAAAAGATGGGGGAAGGGGAGGTAATGTAAGTTTCAAACCGGCCAGCTGGTGATGGCATACAGCTCTGTAATCAGAATCTTCCAGTAAAGGAAAACTGACGCAATTTTACAGCCCGGGGGAAAGTTATGCTAAGCAGTGGTTCTCAAAGTCATAGGACCAAGTTTTCCTTTTTCAACCCATGCTGCTCCTGAATCCTTGCAGTATATATTAAACCATCATCCAGAAAGGATGTTCACCATTATGCATTATTTTACAGAGGTAATTAATGAAACATAAATAATTTACCGACAAGCTAAAATCAACGCCACGCATCTGTCTCAGAATAAAGATCCTTTGTGCCATTCTCGGGCAAACCTTTTCAAATTCTTTCCCCGACTCACGGGATAGTTTTCTTCACTTGTCTGTACAAGATAAAAGAACATTATCGCCACAGTGTCTTTTCATATATGGAGGAGAAAGACCTGAATTAACACCAGATACTGAAAACTGTGATGGACCACCAATACTTGAAGATGAAATCATAGATGCCATCAAACATATGAAGAAAGGAAAAGCGACTGGTCCTGATAATATAACAATAGAAGAAATAGAGGCACTAGACGAGATAGGAATAAAAATAATAACCAGGTTACTAAATGACATCTACAACAGTGGTTATATGCCCAGTGACGTGCTTAAATCCACGTTTATACCACTACTAAAGAAACCAGGTGTAAACGAATGTGATGACCACCGGACTATCAGCCTTTCATGTCACATAACGAAGCTACTTCTGATAATCATTATGAGAAAAACAAGGAAAAAGATAAAAATGGAAATAGCAGATGAACAGTTTGGATTTGTTGAAGGAAAGAGAACACACAATGTCATTTATGCTTTACAAACACTAACAAAAAGAGCTTTAGAAGTACAAAAAGTAGTTATGCTTCATTGATTACACCAAGGCATTCGACTAGGAGGTGAAACATAATGAAATTATTAAAATGCTTGAAGACATCAGTATAGACGGCAAAGACCTGAGGATTGTAAAACATCTATACTTGCAACAAGAAGCAGCAATTCGAGTTGAAAATAGAACTGGAAAATATCAACCTATAAAACAAGGGGTGCGACAAGGATGTGTATTATCTCCAGACCTTCTTTCTCTGTACAGCGAGGATATTCTAAGAACGATCATCACAGAACCAGGCATAAAAATTGGAGGATACAGTATTAACAACTTTCGTTATGCTGACGACACAGTGCTGATAGCTGAGAACCAACAATACCTGCAAAATCTCTTGGATAAGGTCGCCAAAGAAAGTGAACAGAAAGGTCTTACTTTGAACATCAAAAAGACAGAGACTATGGTTATATCTAAGAAACAGAATCCACCAGCATGCAGTATAAAATTAAATGGAACTATTCTAAAGCAGGTGGAGAAATTCATATACCTTGGAGCAGTAATAACTTCAGATGGGAAATGCAGAACAGAAATTAGGAGCAGAATAGGCCAAGCAAAGACTGCATTTCAGAGACTGAGAAACATATTATCCAACACATCATTATCAATGAATGTTAGAAAACGAGTACTAAAATGCTATATTGAACCTATTTTGTTATATGGAAGTGAATCATGTGCTATAGGCAAGTCTGCACAAAAATCATTGGAAGCAAGATCAAGAGGAAGATCAAGAGAAATGATACTAGATGGCGTGAGAGATCACCAACTGAGCTGATGGCCTGCATGAAGGATCGTGTACTCTGGAGAAGCATAATAGACAACGCCAGTATATACTACGGCACATGATGATGATGATGTCCTTTCATCCTAATTCTCGCCAGGTCACGCCCACCTCCCAAAAGAAGCGGAGCTAGTCTTCAGGCGCACGCTGACTTTCAAAATATGACCCAAATCTCGACCAAATGTTTGTAACAAGGATGTAATCTGTGTGAATGTGTCTGTGCGTGTATGTATGTATACGTGTCACATACACTCCCACCAAAATTGTACCTCTCCAGCATAAACTTCATTCTCATTACGAACTCACGCGTAGTTCAAATACTGTTTTATCATGTTACCGCGCATGTATATATGTGTGTACTCATTTAAAGTGGCTTGAGTGACATGTTGGAATTTTGATGAAATACGTCACACAGAAAAACAAAAGCCCTCTACCTGCTGCACAAAATAAGCCTCGGCAGTATCAAGCGTATGAGAGAGAGAGAGAGAGAGAGAATGTGCAATCTTGAGAGAAAAGAGAGATGTGTGATCTTATGAGAGAGAGAGAGAGAGAGAGAGAGGAGGAGGAGAGAGAGAGGAGAGAGAGAGATGTGCAATCTTGAGAGAAAAGAGAGATGTGTGATCTTATGAGAGAGAGAGAGAGAAGAGAGAGGAGAGAGAGATGTGCAATCTTGAGAGAAAAGAGAAATGTGTGATCTTATGAGAGAGAGAGAGAGAGAGAGAGAGAGATGTGCAATCTTGAGAGAAAAGAGAGATGTGTGATCTTATGAGAGAGAGAGAGAGAGAGAGAGAGAGAGAGAGAGAGAGAGGAGAGAGAGAGTCAGGAAATTTATGCAGCGTCCTTTGTTTTTGTCAAAATTTTAAATTCAGACGTACCAATCATACGAATCACTATCATCCCATGTTTTGTAAAAGCTCACCATTTCACACGGATTTGTAACTGTTACATGTTGAATGCAAATAAAACTTATTTTTAAAAAAATTGGCTAAGATCAAAGTGTCCTATTGGCAGCTACCATGATCAACATGCCTTTTTGGCTAAAACCAAAGCGTCGTTTTTTTAACTACGATATGCCCGAGGTCTGCCCTGCACATAGAATGCCGGGGGCATGGTCCACATCTCGTCACGGGTGGACCCGGTATTGCAGTACCGCCGGGTAACAGTCTGTTGTTTTCGTCGTTTAAAAAAAAAGTAAATAATTTACCAAATAAAACAAATGTAAAACCAACAGGAAATTTCTCCCTGGGAGCCAAATGCCTCTCTTTTGAGAATCACTGGATTGCCATCCAAAAACATGCGCTTGTAACTGGAATTTTGGCCTGACAGAAGCGAAACAATTAGGTCTTTTATCTTGGTACCCCCTCCCACGATTGGTTAGTCTCATTTCGTAGTTTTTAACAGGAATCATTGGCGTGATACTGACCATATCGCCCTCTAGTATGCTGACAGGTCAAAGAAAATATGGGCAATAACACCATATCCCTATGTGCCTCTAAGGCATGACAGGTTTACCTTTGGGAATGAAGGGGTTCTCCGACTGGCAATCAGTTACCCACAGCTGATATATCCCGGGGCTGAGTTGGCGAAACATAGTTAACCAAGACCCTGTTCAACCTCTCAGTTGACCCCCCAGAAAACAGGCTTAGCCTGACTAACGGGGCAGAGATCACCACAGTCCCCCGTGGCGGTGGAGTCTGCTAAAGAAGCGTTGCACAACACTCACCCCCCCCCCTTGTCAGCTCCACTCAGAGACTACAAAAATACCCGCCATAACCTGCTCCAGATCCTACACGATGCTGTGCCTCAATATTCTCATTGCTTCGGGTGCAAAGAAAACCATCTCGCAGTTCCATGAACAAGAAGAAGAAGAAGAAGAGGTGCTGAAATGATAGGAGTAGTCAATAATTAAATTAGTATGCCCTGCTCATTCGTAGCAAAAAAACATCTAAGGCTCTCTGTGTCATCAACTATGCATGATATACTGTGTTAGTGTTCGCGTTAACCATAATTTGTTCCATGCTACTAAAGTATATATGGTGTATGGTGGTAGCGCCCATGCTACTGAAGTATATATATGGTGTATTGTGGTAGCGCCCATGCTACTGAAGTATATATATGGTGTATGGTGGTAGCGCCCATGCTACTGAAGTATATATATGGTGTATGGTGGTAGCGCCCATGCTACTGAAGTATATATATGGTGTATGGTGGTAGCGCCCATGCTACTGAAGTATATATATGATGTATGGTGGTAGCACCATATATGGTGTATAGTGGTAGAACTCATGCTACTGAAGTATATATATGGTGTATGGTGGTAGCACCCATGCTACTGAAGTATATATATGGTGTATAGTGGTAGCATCTATGCTATCCATAGCCTGTTCCATGACATATAGTTGAGTTAATCATTTCTTGCGCTGTGTGAGACTGTACAAGGATGTCAGGAAGACCTGAAAGTGGTTCCCAGAGATTAAGTTCCGGTGGTTGTGGCGGATTAAGGGGAAAAATTATGTTAACACCCCTCACGGCCAGATATGAATATAAGGAATACAAATAACATACAAAGTATAACAAAACCTTATAGTTAGGGTTCGACATTTCGCTTCTTATATGAATTTTTACAAACAGGAAACAACGAGGCTTTTGCACAGTAAAGTAATAGAACACAGTATTGTATGGTTAGACCTCGAAAAAAAAATCATAGACAAGGCACTTTTAGACAAGACAGAAAGAAAAATGACAAGAGAATTACCTGGGACATGAACCGCCGACTCTGGTAGGACCAGTAACTGTCTATCCACGAGAGGACAGCGGATTTATCAACTTGTAATATATAGGATAGCGGTTATGGGCCGCTTTTGTTGTGGACCTTTGGAAGTTACCTGTAGGATGCCAGACAGGACGTTGTGAAAGGCAAACTGCTAACACAGCAGCATTTGGTCACCTGCAAGTACGCAGCATATAAGCAAAGCTGAATACTGAGTGGTATCTGTTGACATAGCTCTAAACTTCACACAGCGAAAGATTTCACGTAACTTCAAGGAAAATTACTATGGCATTGAAGGACGAGAGTGATCATGCCAGATAACTTCGACAGAATTTGTTGACCTCCTAGTCTCCGTGCTTGACGTTCGCAGGCTGTGCAGCTGAAGAAACCTTGGTCCAAAACGTGCAGCTCCAGTCAGCATGTTGGCCTATTCCAGCGGTTCTCAGACCCTTTTGCTGCACGGCCCACATTTAAAAGTCAAACATTTTTGCGGCCAACTATTAAGTGCTTTATATTTGCAAGATATAAATCTAATTTTATAAAGTATTATGTTTTATTTTTTCTACATGTTTAACTGCTTATTCATTGCTACACAAACGTTCTTTTCATTTACCTTAAATATGGCACTGTTTCTGGTTGAATAGCATGTCTATTCTGGCTGGAATTTGTGACAAACACACTCGAAGACCATCGTCCACGTCCTTTCTTGAACGATATTTGATGCAGCCTGCCCCTAGGGCCTATGCATTACGTGAAAATGCGGAATAATTTTTTATTGTATCTACGTTTTTTTTCTCTTTTTTTTCTGCTTTGAGACCTCAGCGAGGCCTACAATACTCCCTGTCACGGCCACCTTTGGGGCGCGGCCCATGGGTTGAGAACCACTGGCCTATGTTGTTCTCATCTCGGACAGAATGCTGAAGATTGAATCTGATGGCACCAAGTTCGATGTTGTATTTTGATTTAGAATCAAAACAACATATGAGTATGTGATGGACGTCTGCTTTCCTTTTGGTCAGTCCCTCACGCAAAGAAAGGGGGGGGGGTGAGTGCAGTAAGAAACGTTGGCAACGTGTACCTACCATGCTGATAGGTGGTCCAGAACTGCTAACGTGTATGCTAATCAATTTAACTAGCTTGCACTCTGAGTCCCACCACCTCTTGTGTGTTCGCCTTTTCTCTTATATATATATATATATATATATATATATATATATATATATATATATATATATACTAAAAATAGCTCTAAGATGGACACCACAGGGGAACAGAAGTAAGGGTAGACCAAAAGAGACATGGAGAAGAACAAGAGAGAGGATGTTGAGCAATAGAGGGCTCACCTGCAAACAAATGTCTTGTCAAAGGACAGGCATTTGTGGAAAACCCTTGCGGAAGCCCCATGTGCCCTGGGCACTTAAGATTCAGATATATATATATATATATATATATATATATATATATATATATATATATATATATATATATATATAACAGTACTTATTAAACTGAAGGAGAACTCATAAATCAGCAACACATAGAATGCACTGTCCATACAACTCAGGTCAGTGATTATGAGATCATGCCGGATTTAAAAGCATGGGAGCAAACAAACAAGCAAACAGGCAAAGGGAGAGGGGCAATGAGAAACGAAAGAAAGAAAGAAAGAAAGAAGCAACGAGAAAAGAAAGAAAGAAAGAAAGAAGAAAAAAGAAAAGAAAAGAAAGAAAGAAAGAACTCTTTCACAGAGTTTACAGGACAAGCAGACCGAACGAGAAATGAGAGAAATAAAAGAAGACACATTTCAAGGACAAAGCGTGAAGAAATACTGACAGCAGATTTCAAAGAAATGCATGACTTCAGATGAAATATGGACGCCTGCTTCAAGGGAAAGCAATATTCTTGAATGAGAATTGAATGGAAATGAAGAGATGAATCATCCATGCATCAAGCATCACACCGTAACGAGTGAATCATCTTATTGATTCACGAAAAAGGGGAAAAAAATATACATATCAGCCATGACAGAGCCAGAACTGCGATGACAAACCAAAAAGTGTTGTTTTTTTTTTTTCATTATGTGTTTCAACCAGTACACAGCAGCAGCAGCCTAGATATTGATCGGGGACCGATGAACATAACTAGAACACCATCGGGGACCGATGAACATAACTAGAACACCATACACTTAACAGTAAACCGCACGTGAATTGTTTGCAGATGTTCTCCGCTAGCACTTAACACTGCGCTCCTGCTCATCTATACTACGTTTATTTTGACACAGTTGATCTCCTGAGCTACTCAAAACACGTCACGCTTGTTTACGGTCTGCGGTCGACGCCATGATGATACTGAATGACATGAACTGTGTGTCGGATGGGGAGCGGTTTACAGTGTTTTGTTGAAGCCACGGAGAAGACATAAGAAGCAGGTTTTTGTTTTGTTTTTTTTTTTTGGGGGGGGGGGGTTGGGTTCCTCTACCACCACAGGCGATTCCGACGAGAGAATTGGGAGGGGGGGAGGGGTTGAGAGGGGCCATGTTTTTCTCTCCTTTCGTGCTTGGATAGGAGGCCCGACAGTAAGACCTTGGGGCCCGACTTCCCTGACCACGGGACTATATTGAGATCTGTTACATCGTCCAGACTGAATTCAGCCATTTACTGAGAGCAAGACCTGCAAGAGAAATTCTGGGCGCAGGTACAAAACTCCACTCCCCCCTCCCCCCTTTTCATTTTTTGTCACCCACTCCAGCCCCTCCCCCAACCTTTGAGGCTCGCCTCTGTAAAAAAGGAGGAATCCTCTGGAAATAATGCACGTACTGGGACCCCCACTCAACCCCCCCTCCCCCCCCCCGTGGCCCTGACTGCGAGCACCACAAGGAGGTGAAATAAGGTCTTGACCAGCTGTGTCTCGCCGTGTCCCATGACTGCCCCCTTTTCTTCATTACAACCACTAGTGCTCCCTGCGCTGCACCGAGTTGGACTACAATTAGCTGTATAAGACATAATTCACGAACATCAGTGATTCACGACCTCTTCAGATCCAAGGACCACTTTTCCAACCACACGTGAGTCGCGGACCATAACTTTAAATATGATACTGCAGTGCTATAAGCCAATAAGTGTTTTTATTCGATAGTTGACACTTAGTACCAAACTGATAACGAAGTCGCCTCGGACCATCTGACAATGCGCCAAACACCATCCGACAAAGCACCAAGAACGATTCGTTGGAAATCACTAATACACACGACCTGACGAAGGTAGCTAGTCATGTATGTGGTTTTTATGTGGTTTTTGTGTGGTTTTAATGTGGTTTTTTCCCCTCCGTTTTATTTCTGAATGAATAAAGCAACTAGTGATTGTACGTTGGTTGTTGAATTCTTTCAATCATGATTGTTTGTTGAATTTTATCTTGTTTCAAATCATATTTATGTTGAACTACTACTATACTACTACTACTACTACTAATAATAATAATAATAATAATAATACTAACAGGTGTCATGTTGACACTCATGGTATCATGCTTCTCCATAGAACTCGATCCTGGGTGTTTTTTTTTCCTATCATACAGTTACGTTAGACAGTCCGTTATCTTCTCTCTCAGCCTTCCTCTGCCTGGATGGCTTGGAGCAGATCATGGATAACACGGGCGCTATCACCATATCCCATATATACTTCGCTACCATGGAACAGGTTATGGATAGCGTTGGCGCTACCACCATACACCATTTCTGGTTCTACCAGAGTCCGCGGTTCAAGCCCCAGGTAATTCTCTTGTCATTTTTCTTTCTCTCTTCATCCAAAAGCGCTTTGTCTATGATTTTTTTTCGAGGTCTAACCATACAATACTGTGTTCTATTACTTTACTGTGCGAAAGACTCGTTGTTTCCTGTTTGTAAACATTCATATAAGAAGTGAAATGTCGAACCCTAACTATAAGGTTTTGTTATACTTTGTATGTTATTTGTATTCCTTATATTCATATCTGGGTGTTAACATAATTTTTCCCCTTAATCCGCCACAACCATCGGAGCTTAATCTCTGGGAACCACTTTCAGGTCTTCCTGACATCCTTGTACAGTCTCACACAGCGCAAGAAATGATTAACTTAACCATCAATCACAATAACTACACACTTTACTACTGTCAGGAACGACACTACCAGTGCCCAGTAACATGTTTGTATGGTATACCACTAACAGAAAATTGTCATATCTTTCTCTTGTATTCAGTTACCTTTAATTTGAAACACACAAATGCCTTTGAATGTAAATGCTACAGAAGAGTTCTTCAAATATCATGGACACAAAAAAGAACAAACATATCCATACTACAAGAACTTAATACTGAAGAAAGCTGGCTAGTAAAGAGGATTAAAGAGAGAAAACTTAAATATTTTGGACACATTAGACGTCATGATAATCTAGAGAAGACCGTCTTGGAAGGGTACATAATGGGAAAAAGAAAGAGAGGAAGACCAAGGCGAAGATGGCTGCAAGACATCGTTGAGGATCTGCAAATGGATGCATCAGCAGCAGGCCATCTTGCTCACAACCGAGAGGCCTACAGGAGTGTTGTTTGGGAGGCAAAGTTCCGCAAGGGACATGCAAATGAATGAATGAATTTGATATATGATATGTATATGTTTAACCTATGAAGTACATGAAATATTCCACATAAAGCTCATTCACTATATGCTAAAAAAAAAATTCACAAAAAAAAATGTACCGCACAAAGTGGAGAATAATTTGGGGTAGTAAGAGCTGATTGGAACAATTATGGACATACACATTCATAACACATAGGGTCAAGACCCCAACAAGGGAGGGGGTCCGGCCGGTCCACTGCTACAGAGCCGGGAGGATTTTCCCCTGTTTTTAGAATGGGTCAAGAGGGCTCTTTCAGGAGAGGGAGTGGATGAGAAAATAGCGGGGGGGGGGGGGAGATGTACGGGGTTATAAAATTTGTCTGAAAGGCCCTACATAGACCGCAGTTTGCGTGTGCACAAAACATCCCCACATATGAAAACGTGCTTGGGTTTCACGATACATGAGCACAACTAACACCAGTTTACACAAAGTAAAACGAGCCGATCCAGTGATCTGCTAACTTTCCATGGGGCTGCCCCCCCCCCCACTCTAACAACAGCACATCTCAATACATAATTTATAAACGGTATTAAAACATAACCGCCTACTCCTGTGATAAACGTGATCATGGAATAATCATTTATAAGAATCTCCATTCAACAAACCTCAGTTATAGGGCTCACAATAACACATATCAATAACCATGTAAGCATCAATTCATCTACATCATCAACATAAACATTTCATAATCCCACTTTCAGTATCGTCATGGGTCGGGAGTTGCCCGATGATTGCCTGATCCTGGCCAGTGCTGTGAAGTTTCACATAATCATAATACCTCTAAATAATAATAATATAAGATGTATTAAATCAAACAGTAATGAGCACTACCCGCACCGAATGAAAATAATGGGAAACCATGTACAATTATATGCTCGCAACCGTATAATCATTTCAACTTTAAAATCTTTCTAATTTTCCGTTTGATCAATGCAAATTAAATCACATCCTGTTGCTACCCAGATGTACGTAACTCTAACTGCCCACATCCTGTTGTTACCCAGATGTATATAAATCTAACTGCCCACATCCTGTTGTTACCCATATTTATATAAATCCAACTGCCCACATCCTGTTGTTACCCATATGTATATAAATCTAACTGCTCACATCCTGTTGTTACCCAGTTGTATTTAAATCTAACTGCCCACATCCTGTTGTTACCCAGATGTATATAAATCTAACTGCTCACATCCTGTTGCTACCCAGGTGTATATAAATCTAACTGCTCACATCCTGTTGCTACCCAGATTTATATAAATCTAACTGCTCACATCCTGTTGTTAACCCAGATTTATATAAATCTAACTGCTCACATCCTGTTGTTAACCCAGATTTATATAAATCTAACTGCTCACATCCCGTCGTTACCCAGTTGTATGTAAATCTAACTGTCCACATCCTGTTCCTACCCAGATTTATATAAATCTAACTGTCCACATCCTGTTCCTACCCAGATTTATATAAATCTAACTGCCAGATTGGAAGTACTGGTTACCAGAAGAGGGTTGCTGATGGTGTTCTATATCCCTGGAACTTTGAGCACGATGTTCTTTGAGACCGATGCATCTAGCAAACAGTATAAGGTATGACCCTTCTTGAGCAGACACCACTGCTCTGAGGACTATAGCTATCTCTGCCCTGTTAATCAGGCTGAGCCTGCTGCTAAGGCTACGAACGAACAGGAAAGACAGGGTCTTGCTCAGCTATGGTTCGCCAATTCTTATACATGCAGTCAGCCATGTGTGGCTGATCGCTAAATCGGACTGCTCTCCCCCCCCCCCCCCTAACCAGAGGAATGAAACAAGACAATTCCTCTCTTGTTCTGTTTCTCCCAGCTGCTCTACTTAAAGAGGTCCAAGCCAGAGGGGGGGGGGGGGGGTCGTCGAGGAAACGACTGGGCAAAGATATCTCTGACACTTTATGCCTGCTTCAGTGAATGTAGTATTTAGAACGTCGACGATATCCTGGCCAAGTGTCTTCTCCTCGGTCGCCTCCTGTCTAGTTTCCTTGGTTTCAATATTCTCTGTTATTTTTCTCTTTAGGCCATCATGACGCAGCCTGGCGAAGGAGTGCATGAACTATCACATTACAGTTTTGTTGCTGTTTCTTATAGAAGAGGAGAGATTAACGTGTTCTGAGGTTGCATTAAACTTACAAGTTTGTACATTTCTTTCGTAATTAACAATGGAGGTCCAGTATAAAAAATAAAATGAGAAGACCTGATAAGCGCTGGAAAACTAGACAGCAGAGAGAGAGAGAGAGAGAGAGAGAGAGAGAGAGAGAGAGAGAGAGAGAGAGAACGAACATACTTTATTTTCAAAGGGTTAAGAATTGGGCACGCAAACCCGTCTGACATTCTGCCCTTCATCATACAGCTTTCACTCAGTCACAGTCATTCAGCATTTGTTAATGAGCATAATAATCATGAAGACACATTAAATGATTACATAAATAAATCATAAACTTATCTCATGTCCATACACTCTACACTATGATTTATGCAACAACATGAAATAAACTTGCATTCTTACATTCACTCAAAACTAACAAATTTATAGAACAGTAGTATTTTTTTTTAATTTACAACAATCCAAGTCATACTTTAAACTACTTTAGACTGTGTTTAAGGAGGCATATAGTCCATATAAAAAAAGATGTTGACAAAGTTTAAAGTTATAAGAACGAATATTACGTTTAAGTTTTACATGAATTGGTAGGGCATTCCAAAGGTGGGCAGCTGAGTAAGAGAAGCTTTTTTTAAAAAATGCCAAGCCTTGGTTTTGGGAGAATACAATTACTTAAGGGCTGACTGTGTTTTGGGTTGTATTTGAACAACGACCACAGATAGGGTGGAGCATTATGCTATAGAATTTTACGAATTAACTTGGCCTTGTTGAAAATAAAACTCTTCTTCAGGGGAGAATATCAAGATGTATGTCCTTATTTGTAATACCTGCTGCATGTTTGTTATCTATAAGCTTTAATGCTCGTTTTTGAAGTGAGTAAAGTATTTTCATGTTTGACATGGAACAACCATCCCAGACTATGGAACAGTACTCCAAGTGTGCTTCTATCTGTGATATGTAGTAGATTTTTTTGTCAAGAAAATGTTTAATTTTAGTAAATTGGTAAACTTTTTGTGCAGTGAGTTTGGTTAGATTGTCTACATGATGATTCCAGCTGAGGTGGTACTCAATCATGAGACCTAGAGTTTTATATTCACTAACATTCTCTATGTGTGAAGTTCCAGCTTGGAGCTGTAGTGTTGTTGTTGGTGAATTGTTAATTTCTCTCTTGTAATGAACATGGATTTTGTTTTGCTGGTGTTTATGAGCATTCTGTTGTTATTGCTCCAGTTAATTAGACTGTTTATTTCAATTTGAAGAGCTGACTCAAGGTTAATACAGTCATTGTCACTAGTGTAAACTGTGCAGCCATCAGTAAAGAGGTCGGTCACAAAATGATTTTTTGAGATGAAGTGGAAGATCATTGATGTAGATGATAAACAGGAGAGGACCAAGAATAGATCCCTGTGCAACGCCATTATCAGCCACAGATGAACTTGACTTTTTTTTAGGCAAACTACCTGCTGTCTGTTGGAAAGAAAAGATGTAATAAATTTTGTCAAGTCAGGGTGTAATTTATGTCTCAAGTTTTCTAACTAAGATTTCATCATCAGTCATGTGAAATGCTTTTTTAAAGTCAACAAAGACAGCACCACATAATTTTTCATCATTTATATTAGATAACGAATATTCTGTCATTTTTATGAGAGCTGTGTGGCAGGAATGTTTCGGCCTAAAACCTGACTGACAGTCAACGATCAAATCATTTTCTTGCATGTGTTGTAAGGTTGTTTTTTGTATGTGTTTTTCTAAGGGTTTTGACAAAGTCGATAGAATGGAAACTGGTCTATAGCTTGAGGGATTTTTCTCTGAATCAGATTTAAAAAGGGGATATATTTTTGCAATTTTAAAAGCCTGAGGAAAATGGCAATGTGTAATGCACGGATTGTAAATGTATGTTAATGTATCTTTAATTACTGTGGCTAAGTAGCGTAATATCTTGTTGCTGATTTCATCAAGTCCTGCTGTGTTGGTGTTCTTTAAAGATGAAAGATGATTATAAACATCACTAAATGACATGAAAGGAATACTGGGTTGCTTTAGATTTTCACATTTGCTACCTATAAATGTATTTAATTCGCTTAAGTAAAAAGCAGAGGTTGGAAGTGAAGATTTTAAAATATTGGTTTCTTCTCTGAAGTGATTGCTGAACTCTTCACATGCGGGCACATGATTATAACTCTGCAAGTCAGACTGTTTTCTCTTATTTCTGATCTTATCTTATATCCTTCCCGTGCCGTTAGACGTCACATAGGGCTCGCAAAGTAGTTCGCCAATTTTTCCTGTCTTCGGCGAGTCTTTCAACCTCAACAAAGGATTTTATGCCTGTTAACTTGGCCTCTCTTAATAATGTCCTCTTCAGAGTTTCACGCGGTCTGCCCCTTTTTCTTCGGCCTGTTGTGTTCCACTTGATAGCTTGTTTTGGGATTCTCTGCTCATTTCTTCTCATCAAGTGACCAACATATGTCCATCTCCTTTTCCTGATCACCCGTGAGACTGGTTGTTGTTCAGTCATCTGTCTTATCTCTGCATTGTTCTTGAATTCATTCCACTTGATGCCGAGTATTTTCCTTAGGCATTTGTTTTCAAAAGAGTCTAATTTCTTTTCTATTTCTTTAGTTGTTTTCCAGCTTTCGCATGCATAAATGCAATAAAAGCATATTTGCTAGAATATTAATTGATTTCCAGGCAGACTTACTGTTTGATTTATTCTGAACTAGGTTCCATAAGTAATTTCTCTTTTCTTGCCTAAGTAAATACTGAACTCTATTTCTAAGTAATCGGCAGCTGGTGAATTCCTTATTTTTGTGAGCCTGATCCCTTTCCCTCATGACTTGCAATATTTCAGGTGTTATCCAGGGGGAACTTCATTTGATGTTTAATTCTCACCTCTTTATTAGGAACATGCTTGTTAAATATATCCCTGAAGGTTTTTATCCAGTATTCCAGGGTCTTATCAGAGAGAGAGAGAGAGAGAGAGAGAGAGAGAGAGAGAGAGAGAGGCGGGGGGGGGGAGGGGGTTGAGAGAGAGATTAACAGGTTAATCAAGTTACATCATCATTCCGCTGTTGGCGAGATCTTCAGCTGCCGTGCGTGGAGCGGTGCTCTTCCCGGCCAATGAAGAAATCTGCAAATGAGGTTGCCGCGCAGCATCACTGCGGAAAAGGTGGTTGAAAGAATAAAGCGAAGCAAACAGTCAAATCACGGCACCTCTGGTCTGGAGGTCGGCCACGTCCTGAGTGCAGTCATATCGTGTGAAATGCATGAACCGGTTTGTCCCAGAGGTTAAGTCACTGCTGGCTTGACTTTTCAAATGCCGCGCGTGGAGTGAAGCTCCTCCCGGTTAAGGAAGTAAATGCGGAAATAAAGGTTGCTGTGCGGCGCCGATGGGAAAAGGTGGTGGAAAGTGAAGTTTAACCTGGTATGTCCAGTAGTATCGCTACGAGAGCTATACCACGGCACCTCTGCTCTAGAGGCCGCCTACGTCCGAAATACACCTACACTGGTGAAATATGCCTAAACCGGCACACACCAGGGGTGGAACTCGATGGCTAGACATGTCATGCCACCTCCGCTCTAGAGGTCGGTAACGCCTGATAAACACCCATACTGGTGAATTTTGCCTAAACCGGCTCATACCAGGGGTGAATCTTGAAGGCTATGAATGTCACAGTACCTCTGCCCTAGAGGTCGGTCCCGTCCCAAACATGCCCATACTGGGAAATGCCTAAACCGGCTCAACCCAGGGGTAGAAGTCACTAGTGGCGAGGATTCGTCCTCCTGGACAAAAGCTCCATCCTGGTCACAACTAGGAAGGGTAGCGGCCACGACCGCAAAATGCTGAAGTCGGAGACACTGGACCAGGGAAGTCTAGATAGGCAACCACCTCTCACCCGGCGGGGATGTCTGCGTATCCTAATCACACTGAGGTTTTCCGGTGAGAAAGTCCAACCCTGGACTGGATGGGCAACCACCTCTCACCCGGCGGTGATACACGGGTATCTCATAACACGCCGAGGTTTTCCGGTGAGAAAGTCCAACTCTGTCCTGGGTGGGCTAACGCCTCTCACCCAGCGGGGATGCACTGATATTCCAAACACGTCGAGGTCTTCCGGTGAGAAAGTCCAACCCTAGACCAAACTGGTGCAATGAAAACCACGGTGTCACGCAATCCCGCTTCCGAGACCCACCAAGAATACAGGCTAAAGCACTGTGATACTCTGAACCCCTTGTGGTCCTCTCGTGGAACTCATGTGGTCTATTTTGGACCACACAGGGGACCACCGGACCTAAAGAGGACCACATGTGTGAATTCAGTAGGTTCACAGTGCGGTTTTTGGTGGTAGAAGTGAACGAAGAAGAAGAAGAAGAAGACATCATCATTATCATCATCATCATCATCATTGTCTTTCACTCCACTGAGACCATTTTGCATCTTACATCCTTCCCGTGCCGTTAAACGTCACATAAGGCTCGCATAGTTGTTTGCCAAGTTTTCCTGTTCTCGGCGAGTCTTTCAACTTCATCAAGGGATAGCTTCTCTTAACAATGTCCTCTTTAAAGTTTCGCGTGGTCGACCTCTTTTCCTTCGGCCTGTTGTGGTTCACTTGATAGCATGTTTTGGTATTCTCTGATTGTTTCTTCTCATCACATATCCTACATAAGTCCATCTTCTTTTTCTGATCACCCATGAGACAGGTTGCTGTTTGCTCATCTGTCTTATCTCTGCGTTGTTCTTGAATTCGTTCCCCTTTATACCAAATATTTTCCTTAGGCATTTGTTTTCAAAAGAGTCTAATTTCTTGTCTATTTCTTTAGTTGATTTCCAGTTTTCGGATACATAAAGGAAGGTGAATATCACATTTGAATTGAATAGTCTTAACTTGGTTTTTCTGCTTATAACTTTTGAATTCCATAAGTTCTCAAGATTTTTGAAAGACAATGCTGCTTTTTCAGTACTAATTCTAACTTCCTTCCTGGTGTAGCTGACATTCATTCACTCATTTGCATGTCCCTTCGGAACTTTACCTCCCTAACAGCACTCCTGTAGGCTTCTCGGTTGTGAGCAAGATGGCCTGCTGCTGATGCATTCATTTGAAGATCATCAACGATGTCTTGCAGCCATCTTCGCCTTGGTCTTCCTCTCTTTCTTTTTCCCATTATGTATCCTTCCAAGACTGTCTTCTCTAAATTCTCATGACGTTTAATGTGTCCAAAATATTTAAGTTTTCTCTCTTAATCCTCTTTACACCTGGACACTTAACAAAACAGCTGAGAAACACATAATTTAAAGGATTAAAGAGAGAAAACTTAAATATTTTGGACACATTAAACGTCATGATAATCTAGAGAAAACCGTCTTGGAAGGGTACATAATGGGAAAAAGAAAGAGAGGAAGACCAAGGCGAAGATGGTTTCAAGACATCGTTGATGATCTGCAAATGGATGCATCAGCAGCAAGCCATCTTGCTCACAACCGAGAGGCTTACAGGAGTGCTGTTTGGGAGGCAAAGTTCCGCAAGGGACATGCAAATGAATGAATCCTCTTTACTAGCCAGCCTTCTTCAATATTAAGTTCTTGTAGTATGGATATATTTGTTCTTTTTTTTTTTGTGTCCATGAGATTTGAGAATTCTTCTGTAGCATTTACATTCAAAGGCATTTATGTGTTTCTTAGCTCTTTTGTTAAGTGTCCAGGTCTCACAGGCATATGTTGCGATGGGAAAGATGCATGCCCTTAAAAATCTTATTTTTGTAGTTCTGTCTGTTCCTCTCCACAGCTTCTTTAGTTGTTTTACCTTTTGAAGAGCGATAGATGTCCTCCTTTTAATTTCCCTCATTGTATCTCCATTATTATTTAGTGGTGATCCAAGATATTCAAAACTCTCCACTTCTTCCAATTTTTCCTCATTGATAGATATTTTAGCTGCCTTGTTTGTTTTGTCAGCTGTTATCAATTTAGTTTTCTTCGCATTAAGATAGAGGTTTTGCTCTTTGCTGTTCTTACAGACTGACATAATTAGTTTTTCAATTCCTTTTGTTTTGTGGACAGTAATATTGTGTCATCAGCATATCTAATCTCTGGTATTTCATAACCTCCAATTGATATTGCATCGTAATTTTCTTTGTCTACATCTTTTCTAACATTTCTCATTATATTTTAAGCATACAAGTTAAATAAGTAAGGCGACAATATGCACCCCTGACGGATCCGTTGTTTTATGTCAAACCAAGTTGTTGTTTCACCATTTATTCTTACTGCTGCCTGTTGGTCTAGATATAGCAGTGATGTTAATTGTATCAAATGTGTTGGAAATCCCATTTTTTCCATTATTTCCCAAAATTTCTGGTGTTGTACACAATCAAATGCCTTTGAGTAATCTATAAAGGATAAATATAGATTCACATTAAACTCTCTGCATTTCTCTATTATTAATCTTGTATTGAATATATGATCTCTTGATCCTCTTCCTTGCCTGAAACCAGCTTGGACCATATTGACTTCTTCTTCTATTTTCTTACTCATTATGATTTTTAATAGAATTTTACTGGCATGACTAATCAGGGCAACAGTTCTGTAGTTTGTGCATAATTTCTGGTTAATCTTTTTTTTGGCAGTGGTATGAATACAGTTCTTTTGCATTCTTTTGGCCAAATACCTGATTGCCATAGCTTTTTACATAGCGCATGATAGATTGTTGTACATTCCTTTCCTCCTGCTTTAGTAAGTTCAGCTGTTATCTCATCACTATATAGCTACCAAGGTATGCAGGTTGGTTTACTTCACCAACAACTGTTCCTTCTACGTATATTTCTATGTATATTCTACGTATATTTTTCCTTCTTGAATAATGAGAAGTTTCATTATTTTTGTTTTGTCTTTGTTAATTTCAAGACCTATTTTTGGTAGCCAAGGAAGAGCATAAAGGATAAAGGCTCTCCAGTCATCCCTATTCTTGGAATTATTCTCTGCTTTCTTCCACGTGTATCCCTTGTCTTTGAGCACTGTCATGATTTCTCCTCTCCAAGTAAATCTAGGTCTTCCTCGTTTTCTATTTCCTTGAAGACTCCATGTCAGTGCTTGTCTTGCTATGCCGGTGTCGGGTTTCCTCAGAGTGTGGCCAATCCATCTCCACTTCCTAGACGTGATTTGTAGGTTCATATATTCTTGTCCTTCCTTTTCCCAGACCTCCTCGTTCCTGATCTTGTCCTGCCATTTAATGTCTAACACCCTCCTCAAGCAGTAGTTCATGAATGTTTGTATCCTCTGTTGTATTGTCTTGGTCATAACCCATGTCTCTGAACCATGTAGTATGACAGTCTTTACGTTTGTACTGAAAAGCCTGAGTTTGGTTCTTGTTTCGATGTTCTTAGATGACCATATTTTGCTAAGTTGGATAAATGGTTGCATAGGAGTAGTAAAATCAGCTGATCTGATTAGAAATACGAAAATAAAATTTTTAAAAAATGTCCCCTTTACATTTCCATGCGGGGTTTATGTGTTAATGCCTTCACATTTCTAAGCCACAACAATGTGAGACAAGGAAGCCAGTACCTGCCTTCGCTGCTTTTGTTTTCCCAGGGAAACTCCAGGTGTCCTGTTCTTGAGAGAAGTTCGTCCAAGACCCAGCTCGGCCAAAATAAATAAATAAATAAAACAGAAACCTTTTAAAATAAAAAAATCTCCCAAGCAGGGAATCGAACGCGGGACGCTCTGGTCAGCGGTAAGACACGTGCAAAACAACAAAAGGTGACTACCAATTCTTTCGGCGGGAGAGTGTATGCGCGTAAGTATGAATAACTTTCTCTTTGACCCTGCGTGTAGTTAACGCCTGGTAGAAGTGCACTAAATGCTTTTCACACTTACAAAGTTTATGAGGTCTTCTTTTTTCCCAGACCTCAGCTTGGACATCTTATTTCCTCAGCGGTGCCTGTCTATTGGTGGATAGTGTCTTTTCTTGTAGAAGCAGAGATTAGCCATGATCTTGTAGAAGCAGAGATTAGCCATGATCTTGTAGAAGCAGAGATTAGCCATGATCTTGCAGAAGCAGAGATTAGCTATGATCTTGTAGAAGCATAGATTAGCTATGATCTTCCAGAAGCAGAGATTAGCCATGATCTTGTAGAAGCAGAGATTAGCTATGATCTTGTAGAAGCAGAGATTAGCCATGATCTTGTAGAAGCAGAGATTAGCCGTGATCTTGTGAAGAATTTGCTTCCCATGTTCTTTTGTGTAATTTAAGTAGCTATTTCACATTCAGCTGAAGCTTTCTTTTTTTACGTTCCACGGCTTTTTGCCACAGACATTTTGTTTTATTTTATTTTTGCCAGATAAATTGTGCAGTCATGTTTTGAACCCCGAAGTTTGTCATCCAGTGTAGCTCCTTGTGGGCAGAGCTAGATTCGGGCCGTGTGGTCAGGAGACAGAGCTGCAGGACTTGCTCTGTATGCCTGTTTCGAATGTGCAGAGGTGTTTGACACGCCGAGGCGATACAGATGTGCTCGTAAAAGACAGTATCCTGTGCGTCGTCTGAATATGGTGGTTTGTTCTTGACATCGGGGTTGCCAGTCCATAGCCTCTTGTACTGATGCTTCTGAAAGTTTTGACTTTACTGTATGAGAAAAGGTGCTGATGACGTAGTTGTCTGCTACCAGATATGGCACGTCTGCCAGCTTCTTCGTTTGCCAACAGACCACAACCATCTCTCTCTCTCTCTCTCTCTCTGCCTTATTTGGCTACAACAGGCCTGTGTGACAGATTTGCTGTCCATAAGGAAGACAACAGCTGAAGCGCGTTTTCAAGATTTTAACCATAAGTTTCAGATGCCGGGTCTGCATTTACAGAATGTTGTCAAAGAATTAACTTTATCGTGTATAGCTTGAGGAGATTATAAACCAATCAAATTTATTGTATAGAACACGAAAAGATTGTAAGTGACATTTATTTCCTGTTAGCTGAGGAGATTATCAACCAATAACATTTATTTCTGGCACTAAAGGAGATTATAAACCAATCAAATCACACCAGACTGGGGTCTGAATTCCATAGACCAGTGATTTCCGATGTGGGCAATAACGCCATAGTGACTGCGGGCTGCAGGAAGGGGAGGGGGTGGTGAAGGAAAGAGGTATAGGAGGCATCAGAACTAATTAATCCATTTTTTGGGGGGGGGGGTGGGGTGGGGTGGGGGTGGGGTGAAGACGCCTCTCCGATGAGCCAGTCAGCGACCCATAGCTGATATGCTAGCATCAGGGTTAGCGACCATAGCTGATATGCTAGCATCAGGGTTAGCGACCATATCTGACCAAGACCCTGTCCCACCTCTCCCTCCAGCCTAGCCTGGCTAACGGGGCAGGGATCACCATAGTCCGCGTGGTGGTGGAGTCTGCTAAAGAAGCATTGCACATCACCTACTTTTTAGCTGTACTCCGGGACTGAAAAAATAGCTGCCATTACCCGCACCCATGCCGATACGATGCTGTGCCTCAACACATCTACAGCGTCGGCTCCAAAGAACAACAGCTCGCAGTTACAGAGAGTCCATACAAGTACGGGGGGGGCTGAAGATGTTATCAAGGGGGCAGTCCGAAACTGTTTGGGAACCACTGCCACTGATGAATGGCAGTTTCTTCAATCCGCCACCTGGTGGAATGTTTCTCATATCTACGGCCGGGTACGGCAGGATGTAAACTGACTAGAAGCAAATTAAGCACATCTTCTCTTATCTCATGTCTCCTTCTCGGCGGCGGCAGACATCAATACAAGAAACGGAGACATGTCCTTATCAACACCGCGCAGCTGCCAGTCTGAATGTGTCAGTAGTTCATCGCAGTAATCAAAAGCTGACGAATCAGAACTGGCTGAGACGTTATCGCACCTCCACGTGCTGCTGCTGTGGGACAAGCTGTTGCCCAGCGAGGTGGTGGAGCACTGACGGATTATCAAACAGGCTGAACAAGTTTAAGCCTAGAGCTCGTGACGGCAGATGGTCTTGCGCCAAGGGGGAAAAAAAAGCGCTGCAAACAGAGACTATTGCTTTGTGAATTTTATATCAGATGTTGAACGGAATAAGTCGTAGGGGGCTGCGGCCCTAACTAAGTTTAACATAAAGGGCCTTATTAAGTTTAGCCTAGGAACCCTTACTAAGCTTAATCTAAGGCCCTTACTAAGTTTAGCATAAGGGAGCCTTACTACGCTTAGCCTAGGGGAGCCTTACTAAGTTTAGCCTAGGGGAGCCTTACTACGCTTAACCTAGAGGGCCTTAATAAGTTTAACCTAAAGGGCCCTTACTAAGTTTAACCAAGGGGCCCTTTCTAAGTTTAACCTAAAGGGCCCTTACTAAGTTTATCTTAGGGGACCCTTACTAAGTTTAGCTTTAGAGACCTGGGTTGATCTACCACTGTGTTTGAGTCCATCAAGAGACCGGATTCTTACATCAAAATTAAAAAACCAAACGTAACCCACTTCCTATACCACTCGATGCCCGTTTTTCCAAAGTCCTTATCAAGTGGGGTTCCAGAAGCTCAAAAATCCTGGGTTACAGGTACAATCTTTAGCAACATCGACACGGCACATGATGATGACAAATACTGTTTTATAACTGGAAGTGATTCCTTCACACATACTCATCACACGCATATGCATACATGGAGCTCTCTCACGGACACACAAACTTGGATTCAACTATGGCCCATAGTCTGCACTTTTGTGTATTCATTCATGCTTTAACCATCCGTACGAGTGTTGGCGACGCTCAATGGCGCTTGGACCCAGGCTTGTTCACGAGGCGAGATCGTGCCGACTAAACACGATCAAGTATATGTCACGAGGTTATCTTATTTAATTCTTCTACGCACGCCTTACTCGTTGCTATTACAGGCTTATAGCAGGTATCAGCGTGGACATTTTAGTATGGAAAATTATCAAGTAGGAAAGGTCGCCTCTTATCGGTGATTTAAAGATGAGAATGATCAGACACGCCTTACACCACTTACAGCATCCAACAAGCGGTGTTTTAAAATACGCAACGCTTGTCAGGTGAAAAGGTTAAAAACGAGAAATTAGGTGACCGAATTCTGCATGTTCAGCAGAACAGGGCATGCTACACTCCCGTTATCGTGTTAACCATCGTTGTACGAAACAGCGGCGTGTTTTATAGCTCCAGCTCTAAGTTTCCGTTTTTAGGTGCACGAGTACTTGAGGTGTAGAAGTTACAATGGACCTATCAGAGCAGTTGTTTACATATTATAAACGCATGATTATTACTAACAACACATTTGCTCACGTGAAGAACTTTATTGAAAACAGTAGAATTTCACGCGTCGCTCTTTTGTTTTCTCCATTTATGTCATTCATTCACATTTGCATACAAACATCTTAAACGGCCGTCTTACAGTGCTCACTCTTTTCTCTACAGGCGCCAGAGGTTGTCAAGTGCAAAACTAAAATAATAATAATAATTATAACAACGTGTGTAAATATTTCGTTATCTGACAAGTAATGCACGTTTAAAATAAACAAGTAAAACCATATGTTAAGCAGAATTTATCATGAGCTGTCAAAGTTAATTCAGCGAGGCCATTGCCCCCTTGCATGTTATCTGCCAGTTTGGCAGAGGAGAGCGGAAACGAAAACTACACAAAACAAAAGCGAACCAGGTTTTTTTTTTTAGATGTGCGTGAGAGAGAGAGAGAGAGAGAGAGAGAGAGAGAGAGAGAGAGAAGAGTGAGAGAGGGCATACATGGAATCATATTAAAATAACGGGCTTCTTGTTTCATTAACGCTAAAAGATCAAGTGTATTTTGCACTGCCGTCTGTGATGTGTAGCATGTAGGAATACTTGATGGCTGAAGCAGCACGTGGTCTCAGCTTCTTTCTGTATACACGACCGCACGTAAACATTCTTACATACAGCATATTCAGTATGGTGCCTGACAAAATAACAAGTACTATAAAACATTTCATTAGAAGCGGTGCCAGATGGCGTTTGCAATCGTGCTTCCCATCTTGTACGATCCTTCGTATTTTCTATCAGCTCAAATGCTTTTTAAATTACTTTCTATGGCTGTGGTTTTTATTTTTTTAAATCTTGGTTTTCATTACGCAGAACAGCCTTGTTGCTGGCCGGGGTGTCACTGGGAAAAACTGGAAATACAATTATTTTATGACTTTTATATCAGAAGATTGAAGATCAATAGATCGGGGGGGGGGGGGGGGGTTATAGCGTATGGGGCCAAGTGGTGGTTAATCCGCCTCTGCTAATAAGATAAGGGTCGCCGTGATCCTAATGGTCCAGGATTGTAAGAACATCCCCTGGTTTTTTTACCACCACTCAAGGATCAGAAAAAATACCTGCCATAGCCCGCTTCCAATTCGACGACATGCCTCAGCATATCAACATCTTCACCACATCGGCTGCAAAGAATATCAGCTGGCAGTTCCAGAGAAGAAGAAGAAGAATTTCGTTTTTTATTTTTGTTCACATCCGGGTTTTCGAGCGTGCCACCATATTTTACTCTCCATCCAATATGTTTGGGAAAAAGAAAGACCAAGGCGAAGATGGCTGCACGACGTCGTTGATCTGCAAATGGATGCATCAGCAGCAGGCCATCTTGCTCACAACCGAGAGGCCTACAGGAGTGCTGTTTGGGAGGCAAAGTTCCGCAAGAGACATGCAAATGAATGAATCCAATATGTTAGTGTTTCAACATCTACAACACGTCGAAAAGTAACAGTTAGTGTGAGATTAGCAGAAGGAGAAGACAAATTTTCTTTTCTTATTCTTCGACCATTCCCAGACGTTGACTTTCATTTGCTTTCAGAGCAATCAGTGATCGGCCACAGTTTGTGTACATCCCCATAAAACTTCTATTGAACTGACATAGACGTTGGCCGCAACTGTTTTCTCTACACTTTGTATATTGGGGACTCTATATCGCTCCCCCCCCCCCCCTGCGCACGTGTTGGTCGGGCTGACTTTAAGCCTGTTGAAACGATTGTATCTCAGTCTGTTGTGAGATTTTCATCATTACTATTTCCTATTGCCAAGCATGCAAATTTGAGGAGCGTTTCTTTAGCTTTCTCTCCATTTTTCCTTATCTCCCTTACCATTTATCTTCTCATAGTCTGTGCGTTTCCCAGAATCGCTTTTATTTACATTTGCATCACCAAAAAAAAAAAAACATATCCTGTTCTGCAACTTGTAATTTTTGTTTTGTTTTCAACATCCTGAGTATCGTCATTATTAGTCATCATCATTCATTTTGGATTAAAAAAATTACTGTCATGAGAAGCCATATTCGTATTAAATATATTTATTATAAGAGTTATATTTATTATAAGCACTAAATTAGCATATAGTCTATTGTAAGTTATTTTATGATAAGTTTTTGTTATAGCGTTAGCTTATTTTGTTGCATCCAATCAAACGCAGGAAATGTGTCAGTTATTTTGATTCGAAGCAGCGCGGCAGCTATTTTCTCCTTGTCTGTAGCAGTTAAGGCGACCATGAGAATAGTACAGCACCGTAGTTTACACCACAATCCATCATTGAACTTCCCGGGCCACCATACAACAAAGAAAGCCGCTGTATCGACGCTCTACCCTGGTCACGGCGTGCTTTGCTGATTCAACACATTGGCACGTCTCGCGCGAACTCATACGGAGCTACAGCCAGAGTGATTTGCGTAAACTACGTAATTTCTGAAATCTGTTAGTAAACTTAGCGACCACCTCCTAGGCTTCATTTTCAAAATAACGTTGGGATTTTTGAACTTTAAAACATTGTTCATCTTAGAGGAGTGAGTACACAAAATCTCAAGTGTTTGGAATAATGAGTAAGAAGGTAAGAGATGGCAGGGTCTCTTCTTGTTTTTGTGTGGTGGTAGTGTGACTCGATACCTTCATGTCTTTGTTTACGTTCTGTTTACAACACGAGGGTGGATGAATGAGATATGCGCATCCGTAATTTCATCGTTTATATCTCCTTTATTTGGTATGTTATGCGTTAAATATAGTTGCTAGAATATAAAACTGTTGATGTAAATTCTAAAATAGGCGTTTGTTATTTAGAAAATGTATTGCAATGCGAAAAAATGTGTACCAGAGAAAATAGGTCGCATGACCTCGTGAGGTTCCCATCCCAGTGTCATTGGACGAATCAAATTTTCCCACAACTTGCTTTGTTTACTTTTTTTTTTCCTTTCAATGAAATGTCTTTACACAGCATTAAGAGTTCAGTGTTGAATCGACTACAGATGATGTTTGAAAACGAAAAGTAAAATGGTTCGACAATTTTTTTTTCGTAAGTATGAAATGGTTCTGACAGTGTGAAACGCTTTAGAAAATCAACACTGTCAAGAACGCCACGCGGTCCTGTCGAGCCAAGCAGATTCGCTATCGGGGCTGCGCCATAGGCTAGATTTTAGTGTGCAAGACACGAAACTATCTCAACTATTATCTTGTTCATTTGACAGCTGATAAGGATTGTATGTTATATATATATATATATGTGTGTGTGTGTGTGTACGTATATATGTATAGTTTACCATTCCATCACAGTAGAACTCTGATTATTAAATCTATATATATTACATATAACAGCACCATCCATATATATATATATATATATATATATATATATATATAAAACAAATGATTATTGTCGACATTTTCCCTCCAGTCGCTTTCTTGTCATTACGATCTCATTTCATCAAAATTTCTGGAAAGTAGCTTTTAATTTCTCCATATACCACAAATCTGACAGTTCGTCCTCCAAATGCCAGTAAAAAGAAGTACGCAGTTAAAGGACCTTGATAAGGACCAGTAAATGACTGCATTACTCCTTTAGTACTGTTAGGTGTCAAACTTATTTGCATAGTATGAAGATTGACCTTTTCAGACATGTATAACCTTGAATACGTCCAGCCAGTCCTGAAGCTAACACATTGGACCGCCATTCGGTTATCATATCGTTATATACGGAAACAGGTTGCCACTGCTGTTAAGTTCAGGGCATCCTGAATCCGTGCATTGGCGGCATTTCAGTTTTTATTAAGATTCCATGGAAACGGCCATTATTATGATTACCATATGTTTCCAGTATTGACAATTTCGCCAGAGGCTACTTGAATTTTATTTATTTATTGTGGATACAGCCAGCTTCGTTATATTTCAAAATAATATGCTTGCTCATGTCTTTGTTTAGTACATCTAAAAATAGTAGCTTGCACGATCATGGCCGCTGCTGACTTCACAAAAAAACGCCAAGCAGGCGCTTTGCGCGGTTTCGTCATTGTACAGGGAGGCGGGGCGTCACGTCGCGCGAGGTTACGCTCAGGTCGCTCGAGCATGCGCAGACAAACAGTTGTAGCGTGTCATGTCCTCGACCCAGAAAAAGGTAAACATGTTCAGTAAAGATGGCCTCTGTATATTTTTATACACTTTTATATCCCAAAATCATATAAATACAACAGTCTAAGTGTAAGAAAATAATTAGCAGCACGTAAACTGAAAACAGTTTTAAAAATCCTCCTACACTTATGCTTTTGTCCTCTTCGATCCCCCAAGCCTGCCCCTACACGCATAGTTAACGAACTGACAGGATCTTGCTGTAAAAGCATGATTCAGCAGAAGTTCGTTTTCGCCATCAGTCAGCGGGTGGAGTAGATCATTATTCACATTAAGGCGCTCCTAGAAGGATACATTGACTTTGTACAGATCCTGAACCACGTATAAACTTTATGAAAACGGTTTCGCTTCTCCTGTCAGAGAAAGCGTAATTTCAAGACATCGCTGTCTTTATAGATGACCGTTAGCAATATGAAACATCGCGAGGTAAGGATACGACTCCGCAAACATCAGTGTTGTCAGCATCATTGTTTAGTTGAAGTTAATCTGTAAGTTCTGTATGAGGCTATTAATAGTTGAAAATTACTGAAGCTTGGGCAGATAGTTTCGGTTCACAACGATTTTTGGTCCTGTCATGTAGCAGGAAGTAAGTATTCACCACTAAGAGCCATATGGGGCAATCATATACTGAAATTATGACAAGGAAGGGCCATAAATATGTTTTTTGGTGGGCACATTACACATACTGGAAGAAACATAATTATATGATGCTAATTCTGTCACTCTGTTGTCTCACCCAGTGTGTGTTCATACTTATTACCATTGTTAGCTTTCAGTATCATCAGCTATTTTAGTCCTAATAATATGAGGTTCCCCTCCTGGTTATAGTTAGTTAAGGTCATCATTTTTTCCAGGAGGGTAAATCAAAAGGTAACTAAGAGCATTACAATTTGTGGCTGTCAGAAATCACAGCCACCTCACTTCACCAGCTGGGACTGCTGATGCAGAAGCTAAATACAACAGTGGTCAGTGACACATGGTCAACTGCTTGCATCAGGGTTAGTGAAACATAGCTGACCAGGTCCATAGTCTCCATCCATGTAATACCCCTGATAGCAGACTGTAGTGTTGAAAAGTGAACAAGGATTGAAATAGGAAGACAAACACAGTTTTAAAAATAAAATCAAGCCAGATTTTGATGTGTGCCCGTATATCAAACCGGGACACAACACAGCACCTTTTGGGGACAAATTCAGCAAAAGAACAGCCTGACCAACAACAACAAAAAAGTGATGCCTGCTATCAATTCAGTAAGGAGAAACAAGTAATCAGTCACAGCAGACTGAGGTACCACCTTTTCAACTTATTTAAGATCAGCCTGACCCACATGCACATGTAACACTGGTAGGATGTTGGAATAACATATTCTGCAGGAGGTGCAGAGAAAGCAGATATGGCCAACATCTACAGAGAAGCTGTATGGGAATGTACATTAACACTAGTTGGCTTCTGATTACTTCTAAAGTAGAATGCAGGTGACTTTGCAAGCATAACCAGGTTGCAAGTCTTGAATATTAGTATTAAACCAACTGTGGAAGGAATCATTACTTTACATGTTGAAACCATGGTGTCCCATTTGGAAGATATACTCAAGCAGGATATGGCAAATGCAATATATACATGAAAGGGAATGTAGCTCATATATAACACAGACAAAAGATGTGTTTTATTTTCTTAAATTAAAGGGTAAGAAATTTGTAGTGAAAATTTCATGACAGACCAGTGTGACAAAAAAAAAAAAGGTAACCCTGTCATGCCTTAGAGACAAGAAATGGACAAAATGTTATTTACACTTTTGTTAGCTTTACATTTCATGTGCATTATTAGTTTTTAATGTCTTTACTCTGCAGATTTTTCTATCGCAAGTTAAGTCAGAGGAGCTGACAGCAGCTGCCGCTAGGGCAGCAAGCACAAGTCCTCCCTTGACACCCAACCATGCATCTATAACCGATGATGAATTGGTGTCACTGTCAGTAAAAGAGCTAAATCGTCTATTAAAAGGGATGACTAGGGATGAGGTAGGTAAACTGAAACAACGAAGACGCACGCTGAAAAATAGAGGTTATGCCGCCAACTGTAGAGAAAAACGTATTTCACAAAAAGAAGAACTAGAAACTGAAAAAGACAAACTTCGTGCAGAGGTGGACAGGCTTCAAAGAGAGAATGATGTTGTGAAGATGGAGTTGAATGCCCTGAGAAATAAATGTGAAGCCTTGGAACAGTTTGCTCATAGAAATGACATTCGAGTGCTTGCTCAGCCTCTTGTTGTGTCGCCCATGCACGGTTCAATTGTGGTTAAGTCGGAACCCATGTTGCCCAGCTCTACAGTATCATAGCGGTTGTGCTAGGTCTCAGCGTGAATAAAGACATGATTTCTTCCTTGCCAGACAAAGAGCAGACAACAGATACGTATCCACAACAACAAAATATCGTTAATCATATTGCTGCAACATGAGGCCTTCAACTGTGACTCACAATAAATGCTGATACCAGTTACTTGTCACCATGGACTTCCAAATTGTTTTATCTTGCTACAAGTTTTGACATTTTATACATGTTATCCATATGTGCTACACATATATTTATTATGATCCACTTATCATTGGATACAAAAACATATTAATCAGCACATTTCCTTGTGTGCTGTGACATTGACATTTCCAGTGTCCATCTCAATGACATGATAGCACGGCATTTTAAAAAATAGCCAAATGTTTGGTTTTTTTTTTTAATTTATGCTGCTTTGTCAGGCTTATATTATTTATGTCCTATCATTCATGTTTTCTGTTATGTGAAATTTCTGCTGAACTAGAGCATATTTTTTTTTTTAACAAAATTCACTGGCATCATCTGTACAATGCCTGCCACAATGTGCATTTGTTCTTAGGGCATTTTGTCAAAATTTGTTTCGCATATCAAGCTGAAATTTCTGCTGCTTTTTTTCCCCCCCAGTTCCTCTTTCACAATTTGGTGAAACAAAAGTTGTCTCAGTAGCACTTTTTATTACTATGAATATTCAAATATAGTTTTAAAAAAAATAAGAAGTGAGTATTCAGTTTTATGGTGGGGGGGAGGGGGGAGTCAGATTTCAGCTTAAAAATAGCAAATGTTAGTTCCAGGCATCATCAATATCAGTGTAAATATTTTGTGGAACATAATTGGTTCTTTCAGGCTGTATAATGTTGTGTGTGTGTAGATATAGATATATAAAGGACATAGTTTGGCAGAATATACTTGCATTAGAAAAGAATCAGTGGTTTCCAAATTTTGTGCTTGTAAATGGCTGTAGTGTATCAAATATCGCAGTATACCACTGAGCACTAGCAATGATGATAAACAGGGACATTCTGCTTTTTTGTATGCACTTTCATCTTTTTGCAAAGCTAACAGTAATCATGCAAGGAAAGTATTCTCAAATTCGTTAGCCAGGTGTTTCAGTAAATAGCTAACAGGAGAAATACTTAGAAAGATAGTAGCCCGTTTACACAACCATATAACTGAATAGAAAGAAACAATTCGTAACTTTCTGCATTAGAAAATGAACTGATTTGCATGGTATACGTAATTAAAAAATTGGTTATACAATCAGACAACCCCAGATATTGCTTGTTTTATGGTGTATTGATTAATTCGCACTGGCACAGTGGATTAGTCTGTGGTTCCAAATACTGTGATAGGAACTGCACAAAAAAAAACATTCATGAAATAGGAAAATGCAGGCAGAACTAGGCTTCTTGTGATGAAAAGATTAGTAATAATATATTATTTGGTTAAAATAATCAGAAAACATGCTTATAGATTTTCATAATCTGGGGCAAAAGACTTGTTCATTTGCATTTAAAGCATGTGATAAGACTCCCACAAACCTTCAGTAGCCATTTCAGTAGTCAGATGACTATGCTGGGGTAATAACACAGCTTTAGGGATCAGTGAAAAGACCTATCCTCCTAGTAATAGGTTAATGTGCCATTTTAAATGGTCAGTAGGATAGAGCTCATTGTTATCCAGTGATTATATTCTAGCAAGAAACCAATTTTTTTTGGTTTCCGCTTGAATTCTTTGACCAAGCCACTGTAATCCAATCCCTGTCCAATGTGATTCTTTTGTTTCATCATCATCATCATCTTAGCACCGGTTGCAAAGATCAAAAGCCAGGCTTCTTGAGAGAGAGAAGAAAAAGCTTGAAGTAAATGGCACAGCTCGTTCTTTCAAGATTAATCATAAAAGACAAAAGAGTTACAAGATTTTTTTTAAATTTAAAAAAATATAATAAAATCATCATTATTACTAAATGAATACAATACTTTTTTTCATTTTAAAAAATGGAAAAGAAGATTATTTTTAAAATGTCAGTGAAACATTATTTGTATATTCATTTTTCATTATGTAAACACAGGGGTAAATGAATTGATGCTGGTGAAACAGAGTATTTGGATTGCAATTTGTATCTACAGAACTGGCTGTGTAAAGAAATACTTGTATCATGTCTCCAGGTGCACATGTCATAAAGTTCATCTTTTCATTGTTTTTCAAATTGTTTTTGTCACTGTAGCAAGATTTGCAGCTCAGAAGATGAATGTGCTAAAGATAATTGGGGAATATTTTGTATGATTCATCAGCCCACAGAATTATTTTCTTTTTTAAATTGTAATGCCAAATCTTGTCAACATTTTGGTTTCTAAAATCTTTGCTGAAAGTCTTGGGAAAATGTATATTCAGAGTTACTTATCTAGTTCATCTATCAAATGGCAGACAGAATTTTGGCAAGTGACATTTGTATTTTTTAAAAAAGTTTGCAGATCCCTTGATTAATAAATTTGCTTTATACTAATGGATGCTCTTTCTTGGATGCAATATAACATTGGTTATCGTTCCTCCATATTCTTTACAATCCAGATCTTGATTTGAAGAATTCTGTTATTGAATTGTTTGTTCCATGCCACTGTAAGTAAAAAATTTTGATACATTTTTATTTTGTTCAGTTCTAGATTTGAAAGATGTGATTATTCTAATTTTTTAGATTAACTTTCTGTATTTAGATCAGACCTTGAGAATGGGTTGGGAAATTCCAAGGTGTTGCTTTAAACTGTCGTAATTATATTAGAGTAAAAAATGAAAGCTTAGAAAATTAAATTTCATTTTCAGTGTGTATATGATGTGTGGGCATCTGAGTGGTGAAGTGGTTAGTTCACTAGTCTTTTATGGCAAAGGTTGGGGGTTCGAATCCGGCTGGAGACACCCCAGTCACCCACCTGCAGAAATGGGTATCCGACTTCTTCTGGAGTTGGAGAAAGGAAAGATGGGCAGACACGATGCTTACCACATCACCCTCTAGTGTGCTGACAGGTCAAGGAAAATATAGGCACTGAGGCCATATGCCTATGTGCCTCTAAGGCGCTATAGCAAGGTTACCTTCCTTTTTTTTTTTTTTTTTAATTTGATATATGAGGGTGGCATTAAGGGAGCCAAGCATGTCTGATGTTGCTTGAGGGGATTGAGTTTATATTCGGTTTCATTGATAAACAGATGATGAACAGAAATTAAAAGCTGCGTTGTTGAGAAAAACTTCTCTCTTGTGGTTATCTGTTATTTTGGGGTTTTTTTTTTTTGTAATTTACTTGCAGTGGCAAGGTTATGGGTTGTGCAATATAATTGAAGGTTGTTGTGAAATGATTGCAAAAAAAAACAAAAAAAAAGAAACAAGTGCCCAGTGTCCTTTTATGTTTTGCCATTTTGTGTTTTGTCTTTTTGTGTGTCATGCCTCACCTCAAGTTGAAGATGGCATATATACATACATATGAGGGTCACATACAGGCATAAGCCATATTCATAAATGTTTGTTGTAAAATTATCATCATTTGTTGTACTCCTTATCATAATTGTTTTTGTTTCATTGTTTTGTCCCAGAAATATGGTGAGAAGTTGTGCATTTTATTCTGAAAGTTGGTGTTTTGGATACAGTTTAGAACTGATCAGGTTTTTTTGCAGGATTCTGATCATTCTATGTTATCATCTCAGTTTTTGTATGCTCATAATCAGTTTTAGTCAGTTTAGCGAAAGATAAATAATCACAAAAGAGTTCTTCTACCTTAGCTTGAATTTAGTTTTCTTTCTTCTTTCTTTCCTTCTTTCTTTCAGGTTTTTAATGCTTTGTTAAGATTTAATGTTTTTTTTTAAAAATTCTATTCTAGATTAACGAGTCCAAATCAAAGATTTTGAAATTTAGATAGAGCAAAATCAGAAAGATATTTTTTTTTTTTTAAAGCAGAAATAAAAAAAAACTGTTCATACTACAAGCATCTTCCTGAAAAAATGCTAATTCAGTGGGTTTTTTTTTTTTTTTAGTTTCACCAGACAAGTCTAATTTTTATATAGAATACCAGAATAGATAATTGGGTGATGATTAAATTACAAGTTTATCTACATTTTTTGGTTTTGTTTTCTTTTTTTCCCTTATTTGTAAATTGATTGTCAGGTAGAATATGTTTTTAATCACCTGTTGTCAACACGAGTTCCCCTGTTTAAAAAAATATTTAAAAAACTGTTTAGCCTTTCAGATTTGTAACTCATTGTCTTACTAGCTGGCCATTTTACACTTGAAAGCACATCATAGTATTTTTGTATATGGTATGTGTAAGCTTATCATGGTATTGTTATATGTGGTATATGTGAGCTTATCATGGTATTACTGTACATGGTATATGTAAGCTTCTCATGGTATTATTGAACATGGTTTATGTAAGCTTATTTACCCCATCCATTTCCTTGCTCTCATGCCCAAGACTTACTGTAAACTATGTGGGGCTTATATATAATGTAAAATAGTTCCAAAAATGTCAGATTCTTCGAAAAGTGTACTGAAGTGAGGCCACATTAGTGATTGTGATCATTTTGGAATTATTTTCCTTAGCTGTGGCATATGTGATCTTTACATCAGGAAAAGTTCCCCAGAATCGGGAGCGAATGTATGACAATATTATGTGTAATGTTTATTCGCTTTCTGTCGTGTTTGTGTTGGACATGTATTTGATGGTGAAAAGATGTATTGCAATATTTTCTAGTCCTGGTGTATGTTTTAATTGTTTGTTATTTCATTTGTAAATTTGCAAAATATTCTAACCTTTCATAATGTATATAATCAAAGCCACCTATTTTTCCCTCCCAGACTATATTTCTCACATTGAAACCGTATGCATGTACAATCATTTTTCAGTATTTAGTTTCATGTAGGCAATAGCTAAGTTAGTTGAATCCATCCACTGTACAAAGTTCATGAAACAGAAGATAAAAGGGAGGGAAAAAAGCATGTTCATTTAGCGCAAAAACATTTTGCTCAGTGCCATTTTCAAGGAGTGTTGTACGGCATCTGGGGAGCTCCTTGGACTGACTAATATGTTAGGTTTTGGTTCATAAAGTCAGGTGTTGTTGATTAAGCTTCGAAGTAGATATGTGTGGCATTTTGTGATAGTAACGTGTTCAAGTTGATTTTCGTGTAGTGATCATGCTACTGTTGTAAGATAGCATCGATCTTTAGAAAGTTTTCTTATTTTATTTTTTGAAGATTTAAACAACAAAAAAAAAAAAGGTACATAAATGACACGGATAGTTTTTTGTATTGGTAAACATAAGAAAGAGTACTCTTGTATTTTTGGGTTTTTTTTTTCCTTGGCTTCTGTGTTTGTGGATATTGAAGGGGACTGTGGGTGATATTTGATGATTGTTTTATGTTTTGATTTAATGAACAGTCCCTTCATTGTCTGTACTAAAACTGCTTGCAGCAAATACAATGGCCTCATCAGATTTTATTTTTGTCCCTCTTGCTGCCAAGTGTATTTGAATTTTAAAAACATTGCCACGGCAAGTAAATGTCAATAATGCTGAGATATTGTGAATCATTCCAGGGATGTCAGGCCAATATTATCAAACATTATTTTGATGGAACGAGTGATATGAGTTCTCGTATTCAAATATTGTTGCACATTTTGCTCCAGTTTATTGACTTGATGAGTACAAGGGTTACGGTATCAACCTGCACCGTGAATGGATGCCTGAATGAACAGCGTGCACACAGATCCTGTGAATGAGTATTTTTTATCATAAACAGCTTCTTTTAAGTTTTTGTTTCATTCATCTTGTATATTTCCAAGAAAAATTGTCTTTATTTCCTTTTTTTTTTTTAATATGTGAAAGCACATCACAGTACGGAGCATAACATAAGGTTTTGAAGCATCACATTTATGTAGTACATAATGAATCAGAATTTCTGTTCATAAGTACTTAAAATGATCTGTACATAACACCCAGTTGGACATTGTTTATTGGTTCTGCAGGTTCTGTGTGTGCAGTGTTGGTTCCAGTTCATGTCGTTCTCACCGATACATTACAGATGTCACTTTTACATGCTCATTCCTCACCACACATTGCCAGAGAGAGAGAGAGTCGTGCCCTGCCAAAAATGTATGAAAGAAATTCAGAAATTCTGATAAAGCTGCTGTACAGGATCATAACAAAAAATCCTTGTGCTGCTTAAAGCATTAATAATTTCTGTTATCTGCGGAAAGAGATAATGTTTACAACGATTCACAGTGTTAATTTAGTTGATTTATTTCTGTTTATTATTTAGTAAATGTGGTTGCTTAAATTTTCTTTATTATTATTTTAATAATGAGAATTGTGGGTATATCTTACATATTGGTTACTATTCAGGAGGACAAAACTGCTGATCAGCATGCTCATGTGGTGAAGTGGTTAGTGCATTAATCTCTCTTGGTAAAGGTTGGTGATTCAAATCTAGCTGGTGTCCCAGTCACCTAGCTGTAGAAATGGGTGTATAGCTTCTTCTGGAAGTGAGAAAGGAAGGGCAGTCAGGTGTGATGCTGACAGGTGAGGGAAAATATGGGCACTAACACCATATAGATGCACCCATGGCATAACAGGGCTTATCTGTACTTTTACCTTACAATGCTTATATCATTGGTTCTCAAACAGGGAGTAATGTGGGCCACAGTGAAGTCTCAAAGCATCAAAAAAAAAAAAAAGGAGAGAAAAAAGTAGATAACAATAAAAAATTCTTCCACATTTTTCACACAATGCATAGGGGCAGACTGCAAGGATGCAAGCTGCAGAATTCTAGGTCGCATTATTAGTAAAAGAAAAGAACTTTTGTGTAGCAATTAATATGCAGTTAAACATGTAGAAAAAATAAAACATAATACTTTATAAAATTAGATTTATACCTTGCAAATATAAAGCACTTTATTAGTGGGCCGCAAAAATGTTTGACTTTTAACTGTGGGTCGTGCAGCAAAAGGATCTGAGAACCACTGGCTTATACGATTTTTCACTTGTTAATTCTACAAATTCTGGTTCTTTAACAACATCTTGACTAGTTTTAATTAATATATTTTATGATCTTATCAGAGTAGATTGTGCAGTGTATTTGTAGAATTTTAGAAATCTTTGTAGATGTTGGTGAAGCTGAGACTTGGTTTGATTTAAATGTGCTGAAACTGTAATACAATTATTTAGTAAAACTTACAGATTTTTAAAATCTCTGTTAGAACAGAATCTATTAATATTTTAATTTGCACAAGGACTTTTATGATGACACTGTACAATAAAATTCCAGTATCGTCGTTCTAGCTATAAAACAGATAAATAAGATTAGAGAGCACCAGTGCTGACTTCGAACCCACAGCGTGACGTGAAGAAAAGCAAATGCAGTGTTGTTGAAATGTTACGAATCTTTGAAAATATAGAATATTTATAAATAACTAATTTCTTATACATGAGTATCTCATCTGTACCATGTGTGACTTTTACCAAATGTTCAGTATTGGTCCTAGATTGTTAAAAAAAAAAAAACAAAACCATTAAATATGGGCTATATTTTTTTTACTCCTTAAATCCATTTTAATTTTGGATGTAATGTTGCCAGTATAGCTTCAGCTTGTATTTACTAAGTGTTGGTGTTGGATGTTTCTGATATCTGGTTTTGTTTTAATGGATATCCATGGGAATTCTGCTTTTGGTTTTTTGGGTGCCTATGGAATTCTGTTTGTTTTGTTTTTCTTCTTTTGCTTTTCTTCGTGTTTCAGGCTGTGAGCGTAATTTTAACTTAGATTTTGTTTGGATATTTTTCATATAAAAGCTCACGTTGATTTTTGTATGAGAGAAGACATTTTAAAAAAAAATTATTTATTTACTTTTTTTTTTTTTAGATGCTATCAAATTTTGGCTCAGGTAGATAGCATCATTAACAGAAAACTGTTTATCTTGAGATTGACTTGTTTGCCTTAATTCAGTGACAGTTTGAGTGCATGCACCCTGGTACGCCACACATTTTGCAGGCATACACTTTTCCAGAGATGGGTCCACAGCTACCTGGCGGTTGGAGGCGGGCTAATTCATAATGACCTTTTACTTGCCTGAAAGGTTTGGTGTTTGAACCTGCAGCATCACTCTCCGTTTGAGTCAGTTGTAGAAATGGATACCACATACAAGTAGGGTGGGGGGGGGGGGGGGGGAGCTTTACATGACTGTCAGTAAATGATTGGAAAATAAGATATCATGAAAGTTCAGCCACATATAATGGCTTTCATTCAAGTTGAAAAAAGCAGGTAAACTAAAGATGAACACCCCTTCCCCCCCCTCCCCCCCCCCCAAAAAAAAAAAAAAAACTATGGTTAACTAAAGTGGTTTGGAGCTGGATTAGAACTCGCCCCTCACTAAGAAGCTTGTCCACTGCAGAACTATTCCTATAGTACCTGTTAGGCCTAGATATTGAGAAAGTGTTTCATGGCTTTTGTGCTCTAAGAAGAACATTTAAATGATATATACATTGTTTCTCTTTGATAATATTCAGGACATATTGTTTTATAATTAGTTGTTATTTCTTCTTAATACAGTGGTTTGGGCAGGCTATGTGTGCATGATAACAACGGTCATTTTGATGTTGTCTTTATCATTATCATCATTCCAGTCAGAAAAAAATTTGGCTTCATTTATTTTATCGACGATGCAGTTTTTTGCAATGTAGGCAAAACAGTTTTAAACGAAATTAAAATTCAGATTATCATAAAACAGTTTCGTTTGTGCTACATTCCATATTTTTGTTGTGTTTGTTATCATAAAGTAGTTTTCTTTGTATTGTGCACCATATTTCTTTCATGTTTGTTATTATAAAATAATTTCATTGTGTTACCTCGTATTTCTGTTGTGTTTGTTGACTTCATCAGCCACAGATATTTATGACTGAATTCAACGTTTAAACCCCATTCATCATCATCATCATCAAAAGTTCCCCCAGCCATCCTGAGGCATTCTCAGAAAATTACTTCAGGTTCCAGTTAATTACAACTGCTGAAGCAAGTACAATTTTGCTGCCAACACGAAGTTGACATTGCCAAGTAAAATGTGACTTAGGACCATACAGTAAACTGATTTCGCTCGCATTCACTTTCTCCAGCTGGTGGTATAATAGTGTCATCAGCATTGCCTACTCAAGAATGCGGGTTAAAAAAAATTCTTCTTGTAACAACCACCACCTACAATTTATTGCATTCTATACACTACTTTCTTCACTATCTATTACCGAGGAAAGTCCCAGAAACCAAAAAGTTGATAACCCCTGACCTAGATACAGGAAGTGGACAAAATCAATTCTACACATTTTCTCTCCAGAAAGTCATGGCGATAAATATCTTCAACAGTTTGACAGAGAATTCACTATATATTTATATTTTGGCAATCATAGCAACAGTACTTGCAATAGCAATATCTACAAAGTACGCTTTTCGAAATTTGTTTAATATTCGTGCAGTTGGTGAGCCGTCAGAGAAGGCGAAAGTTGGCACCACAGCTTGGTCATGCGACGCAGCTGCTGAAGATAGTGGCAGTGACAATATCAACACAAAGGCTAGAGAAAGCGCAACAGAGAAAGGTATTTTGTAGTTTTAGTTTATGTTATACACGGATGGATGTATAACTTGCTGAAATTTGTTGCATCAGAGCTTTTGCCGCCATTTAATTTTCCGTAATCGCGAGGATAGTTGAGTTCGTTAGTGAATGCTCTTTACAGTTTCTCTAATTTGCTAGGTGGAGCCATATAAGCATTTGATATGGTTGGTGTATGACATACACCGATTAATCTTGGCGAAAAGTTGAGCTCGCAAATGTTTTTTGCTATGGATGGTCTGTACAGTATGTGACGTTTGCAAGCTGGAGCTAAACCAGCTTTGATATTGTTGGTGTTATGTTACACACCAATTTCTTTTCATGAAAAGTAATCTAACAGCTCATAAGATCGCATCAAAGTTCATATTTGAAACTGTTTGAAAAAGGAAGCAAAGAAGAAGATTAAGTAGTGAGATTAAGAAGATTTCTGTAGTGAGATTTGTCATGCGTGACAGAATGTTTCAAACAAGGTTGGGTTGTAGTTTGGTTCATGAGAGAGGGTAAGTATTTGTTTTTTTTTTAGTGTTTTATTTGATATTACTGGTTAGAAGACGGTTTTTAATTGGGCAGAAGTCCGGTGAGGAAAAGGATAACTGTGATGCAGGGAGTATGCAGTGGCAGGAAATATGAGGCATATTGTTCATATGCACTAGCAAGATTGCCATCTGAGTAGCAACATATGTAATGCACTAGACTCTCGTGAAGGTTGGTGATTCAAATCTGGCTGGAGGTTTCCCAGTCATCCAGTTGTCTTCCTCTTCTTCTTTTATGTCAGTGGATCTGTGAGCTGATGTTCTTTGCAGCCAATGCATTGAAGATGTTGAGGTACAGCATTGTTTTGGATTGGGAGTGGCTTGTGGCTGTTATTTTTTTCAACCCTTTTGTGGAGCTAAAAAAGAAGGAGGGTTGCAGTACTTCTTTAGCAGACCCCTACCACTATGGTGGCTTTCATGACCCTGCCCTGTTAGCCAAGCTAGGCCTGTTATTGGAGGGTACCATTGGAGAAGAGGGACAAAGCCTTGGTCAGTTATGTTTTGCCAGCTCTAATGCTGGTATGTCAGCTATGTGTCAGTGACTGTCCGTCATCCAGATGTAGAAATAGGCACCTAGGTTCATCTGGAGCTGGAAAATAAAAGGTGACCAGGTATATTCACATCATACTCCAATGTTCCAACAGGTCAAGGAAAATATGGACATTGACACCATGTCCCTTAGGTTCTGCTACAGCCATAACATAGCAGAGCTGCCTTTACCTTACTAACAAGCTTTGAAAATAAATTTGGCTGGAGATTCAGTGCAGTCAATTTTCAGTGTGGAGATTGCTCAAGATGATGATCTGATCTAAAACAGTTTTATTTATTTCATCTCAAATTTCATGTTATTTATTAGAGTATGCTTGGAGATTTCATTTTTTTTTTTTTCACTTTGCTTTGTTTAACTTCTCCTGATGTTCTTTTTTACTATTTATACCTCAGAATCTGCAAGCAGAATTTCTGTTGTCTTATTAGTTTTTCTTTGTTCCTGCTCCACACATTCTTATTTCTAATTTATACATTATAAAGCTGGAGTCTATTTTTGTTGTTAAATGTGATGTTTCATTTTGTTTTGGAAGATGTTTATGAAGCAAATAAGTGTCAGCTGTTGCCAGGCATCATTTTGCTGAGCAATATTTCATGATAAAGGTAAAATCCTCATTTTCTTACCATTAATCTATATTGGGTTATGGCATTTGACCCGTATTTCCAAGACCCCCAGCACGTGAAAATATTATGTGGTCAGTATCATGCTTGACTGTCTTTTACCTTCCTAGATTTTCTCTGGTACCAATTTTTGGAGGCTGGGTGGATCCTGGAGCCTTTTTTGGTGTGGTGGTACCAGAAAAAAAAAATCGCCACCGCTCGGATTTAAACCCGGTACCACCAGATTAGTAGACCAGGTGCCTAACCACTCTGTCAACCAGGCCATCAAAATATTTCATGGCCGATTCACAAATTTTGTGATTGGCCTAATTTGCTGTGGTAACAACAAACCGTAACTGTGTTTGCAGCTGGTCTGAGGACTGCTTGTACAAGATCAGACTGTAATGGGAAATATGAAACAATTGACAACACATGCATAACACTTTGAAATATGATAGCTATATGCATGATGGAGTTATCTGCCCAAGAAAACAAATATGTCAGTTAAGTGTGTGTACTGGTTTACAAATGTCCTTTGGCACATGAGACCTCTCTTCACCTTTTTGCTAGAGCATCAAGAAACAGGCTGTGCTACAGTGGCCTTATATATGGGGGAAGGATAAACTGTTTTTCCAAGTGTTTGAAGTCTACAGAGCATTCTGTTTCTTTTGGTTGAAACACTATGTTTGAAGTCTGCAGAGCATTCTGTTTCTTTTGGTTGAAACACTATGTTTGAAGTCTACAGAGCATTCTGTTTCTTTGGAATAAAACAGAAATTATAAGAAACATAGCACTCTATCATTACAAATGGGAGAGAATGAGCAGGGAGAAAGGATAATTTTCTTTTTATCATGAAGTAGAGTATCGTTTCCCAGCCTAGGGATAATGAAGGGTGGAGGATCATGTAGGAGTCCTCGTAACTAGTCTAGATTATGTAAACTACTAAAAATGTGTGATTGAGTACCAAGTGGCAGGGGAGTTTCGTGAGGGCTGTGGTCATTTATCGTTAGCTTCAGGGGGTCTGTGGCCTGAAAAGGTTGGAAACCACTGAAATAGAGCAATAGCAAATTTATGTACTTCGTTATATACAGCTTTCCTCCCTTCCATTTTTTTTGTCCCCAGTGTCAGGTCCGCACATCTCTCCCAGATACCCAGATCCTGTAGACTACTGTGAGCATATTCAGGGAGAGTTTAAGCGTGTCCAGCACACAGTGGCCACAAGATCAATTAAGGAATCTCTCACAGAGCAGCAGCTGCAAGAGGAGAAGGAGGTACAGAGAAGGCAGCTGGAGGAAATATTCAGACTTATGCAGGAGCAACAAGACCGGTTTGGCATGGGGAGTATTGACGACATGAAAGAACAGATGAAGCTGTATGCTTTGTGAGAAATGTTTGTAAGAGAAACAAAAAAAATCATCATTATCATCAAATGTTTATAGAGTTAAATATTTAGGGCAGACATAAGACTGTTCATCCAGTCCCGTCTTTTGTGTCCTTCACTATCTCATTTCTTCTTACTTGCACTTCAGAGCTCTGAAATTTTTGTCTCCATGTACTTGTGGGTTTTGCCATAAACACAGTTTATGTGATGTCCAGTCTGTTGCCATAACCGCAGCAGCAAAAGCAAGTGCTGAACTGCAAAAAAAATGAGTAGAAAAGCATAGAAATACATAGAATAGCAAAAGAGAAGCAGCCAAATTAGCCATGTTGAATATAAAGACAGATCTTGGAAAAGTTTTGGCAAAAGCAACATACAGAGAACTAGACAATAAAAGTAAAAAGTTCAGCTAAAAGAGATTATACATGGACAATATGGTGAAAAAAGCAGAGAAGGCAGCAAAAACAGGAGACAGCAAAACTCTATATAACATACAAAAGAGGCTAACATGTACTATTGCAACCAAAGAAAGACCGGTATTCAGCAAAACTGGCACCCTATTAACATCAAGTAAAGACCAAAAGCAAAGATGGGCCGAACACTTCCAAGATATACTTAATCGACCACACCCAAATGAATTAATAAATATTGAAACCGATTTACCAATCCCACAACTAAATGTCAACCTAGATGAAATTACATTGCATGAAACTGAAACAGCAGTGAATCTAATGGCTAATAACAAAGCTGCAGGTGAAGATGAAATAACAGCCTAAATGTTAAAGGCTATTAACAATGACAGCATGAGCCAGCTACAGAGAATGTTTAATAAAATTTGGAAAGAAGAAAAGGTCCCTTCAAAATGAACAAACAAATTATTGTTAAAACACCACAAAAAAAAAAGCAACCTTTGCGACTGCAATAACTGGAGAGGAGTAATTTTACTATCAGTTGTGTCAAAAGTATTTTGCAAAGTTATTCTGAATAGAATTAAAAATATATAGATACTGCAGTGAGAGAAGAACAAGTAGGATTTCGAAAGGGGAGAAGCTGTCTCGACCAGATCTTTGCTCTAAGAATAATACTTGAAGAACATATAGAAAAGCAAAAACCATTAATCCTGAACTTCATAGATTTTAAAAAAGGCATTTTATAGCATACACAGAGATTCATTATGGAGAATTTTAAGAATAATATGGAATACCATTTAAGATTGTCAACATCATTAGAGACCTCTACAATGGATATGTTTGTGCAGTCACCACAGAAGAAGGAATGAGTGAATGGTTCCAGATTGAAACAGGTGTATATTATCTCCCATTCTTTTTTTGGAATTGCTGTAGACTTCATAATGAAAAAAATGCTTCAAAGGTGAAATGGGCATTGACTGGGTAAATGTGACCCTGACAGAAGATCTTGATTTTGCAGATGACATAACTCTTATCAGTGACAATGTGAAATCGATGCATGCAAAAACAGATATCCTGTCTTCACTGGCTAGCAAAATAGGACTTGAAATTAACAAAAAACAAAAATAATGAAACTTCTCATTAATCATGAAGGAAAAATATATGTAGATGGAACAGCTGTTGAAGAAGTAAACCATATTGCATACCTTGGCAGCTACATAGACCAGGATGGTGACACCAGGAAGGTAATTAGAATTTGAATTCCAAAAGCAGCATTGACCTTCAAGAATCTTGAGAACATATAGCATTCAAAAGTTATAAGCACAAAAACCAAGTTAAGATTATTCAATTCAAATGTGATATCCACCCTCATTTATACATGTAAAAGCTGGAAAACAACTAAAGAAATAGACAAGAAATTAGACTCTTTCAAAAACAAATGCCTAAGGAAAATTCTTGGTATAAAGTGGAACGAATTCAAGAACAATGCAGAGATAAGACAGATGAGCGAACAACAACCTGTTTCATAGTTGATCAGAAAAAAAGATGGACATATGTTGGTCACATGATGAGAAGAAATAGTCAGAGAATCCCAAAACAGGCTATCAGATGGAACACATCAGGCTGAAGAAAAAAAGGTTGACCACGTGAAGCTCTAAAGAGGACATTGTTAAGAGAGGCCAGTTTAATGGGCACAACATCCTTTGATGAGGTTGAAAAGCTCACAGAAAACATGGCAAACTACCATCCTCGCACTATGTGGCATATAACGGCACGGAAAGGGTGTAAGAAGTCCATCACTTGCCATGGTCGTCATCTTCATTTGCAGTCACAATTTTATTTCATCTCAGATTTCATGATATTTATTAGCGTATGCTTTTTTTGTTTTTCTCCCAGTATTATTTTTTTTTTGCTATTTATACCTCTGTTTTGTCCAAGCAGACTTTCTATTGTTTATCACTTTTTCTGTGTGTCCTCTCTGTACATTGTTATTTCTGATACATACATTATAAAGCTGGAGTTTAATTTTGTTATATAATGTGATGTTTCATTTTGTTTTGGAAGATGGTTTTGAAGCAGACTTGCCAAGCATCATTTTGCTGATTTCACGACTTAGTCACAAATTTGTTACTGGCATAATTGGTCACAGTAACAACAAGCCATATCTGTGCTTGCGGAGGTCTGGTTACTCTTATTCCCAGCCATAGCGATGGGAAGAAAAATCATCCATACATGATCTACAGAAATTTAGTTAGGTTATAGTTTTGGATTTCATGCCTGATCATTTGATTTCATGTTCACCAGTTTCACATGCAAATGGCATCTGCTGTCTGAAAGTTGAGATCTGATTGATTGAAGGTTCTGACTTGATGTTGAGCATTTTTGTAACTGTTTCTGTTAATTTTGTTGTTTAAGGTCATGAAAATCTGGTCCTTTTCTGCTCATGTGGCTTTTTGTTGCAACTGAGTAAGCGTTGTTCATTTTCATAGTTTTTCTTTGTCATTTGCTCAGACATTGACACCAGTCTGTCTCACAAAAGTAGCAGTTTGTCTCCGGTGTCTCCATAGTTCAAATGCTCTATGAGATTCCGTTAAAGACTCCAGTGTTTTTCTGTGATTTAAAAAAAAAACATTACGTTTGAATAAAATTTATTAAAGCATAAGATTTTTTTGTGGCTTAGGAATTGTGCTACAGGGTCATCCTTTGTTCATATCTAGACTTAAAGATATAACAAGAGCTATGGTTTCTGAGAAATGCAAGTTACCGAGATAACACTGTCGGTCTAAACACCACATTCACTGAAGCAGGAATCATGGCTTGATATCAAGATAACAAGACGTTTTCATATTGGTTGTTAAAGGAGCAGTGTTATACAAAGACTTGAATGAATGAACAAATGACAGTAGTTTGGGTTGATTCAAATTATTTCTGCAGTGCAATTAAGGTGTTCAACCAAAAATGAAAAGAAACAAAAATTGAAATACAGTTCCGTAAAAAAGATTATAAGGGAGAAAATCTGCGTTTCTTTATCATGTTCATTACTTATGTAATGTCTCAGACAAGACTTGTTATTTGGGTGAGGGAAGCGAATGAAAATAGAAGAACTGAGAAGTCAAAATTAGGGCTGGTCTTAGTAGGAAGAAGAGATCAGTGTAATAGTTTGTGTTTATGTAACAAGTATTTGTTCTTTAATGTTTCTGATTTGATAGCGGGACTGCATTTTCTTGGCATAATTTTTAAAATGTTTTTTAAATTTAAATTAGCCATGCACACAACTATTTTTGTATTTGACCCTATACAGGTATAAGTATTTATGTATTTGACTGTATAAAGGTATTTGAACTTATGTAATTGGCTGCGTACACATTTTTAAAAAAATCTAATTGACCATTCAGTTGTTTGAATTGTATACGTCTTTGATGTTTATCCAGTTTCATTTTACACTGCAAATGAACAGATTTTTTAAAAAAATGACAGAAACTAGCTTCAAGTGTACTGTTTTAAAATAACCTTGTGTTCTTGTTTCTGGCTTTGTACATATGTTTTTCTTTCTCGTATTCCTGCTTTTGACCATGTATTTGTGATCTTTTATTGGTGTTTTTGCCCCAAGCTTAGCCATTGTATTCTGCATTAGTAATGTTGAGACTCATTTCTTGTGTAAGTGTATACGTGTATCACATTCATTGGTGTAGTTTGCCCAACTTACAAGGATCGTACCAAAAATCATGAGCAAAAATTTTTTTAAATCAGAATTTATAGATAGAGAAAATATAAATGTATCACTTTAATCTGCATCCTTTGCACTTCATGTAGAGGTCACACGACCATGCGGAGCATAAACAAAACGGCGGATGCTGTTATTGAGTTCCTATTTAAAGAGGAAATCTCCACTGCTGAAATTCACCAAAGACTTCAGCTTGCTTATGGAGATGTGTGTATGGGTGCTAGCAGTGTTAGGAGGTGGGTGAAACATTTCAAAGATTGAAATGTGGGCAAGATATGACTCGCGGTGGTCACCCTCAAATTGCCACCACTGAACGCAACATGGAAAGGGTTGACGACATCATTAAAGAAGACAGACGTGTCACAGTATCTGAAATTGCTGTAAATCTTGGAATAGGACACATTGCAGTACAAGAAATGATTGAAACCCTAGGCTATAGAAAAGTTTGTGCCCGCTGGGTCCCACAGGAAAGAACATCCAGAAAGCAGTAGGTAAGCTGGAACGGAATTCTACTGGGAGGGTATTTTCAAACTTGCAGAGTGATGGGAAAAAATATGTGTGAGAAGTGAAGATTATGTTGAAAAGTGAAGAAAAGGATGCAGATAAGGTGATACATTTATATTTTCTCAGTCTATAAATTCTGATTTTTAAAAAAATTTTGCTCATGACTTTCGGTATGACCCTCATATTTGCATAAAGTAGGTTTTTATACCAGGCCACTATATACACATACTGGTAAGACACATTTACCATATTGTTGGTACTATAAATCTGTGCAGTGTATCAGTCAATTTAGAAAAAAAAATTTTCATAAAAACTTTTTAAAAAATCATTTTGCTATGTAGGTCACCTTTTCAACTGATATGTAGAAACTGTAGAAGTTAATGATTAGCATATCTTCCGTTCTTATCCCAAAATAAGGTATTTATAAATACATTCTAACAATTTTTTGCCATTAAGTTCATATTTTGTTCAAGTCCTCACAGCTGGACATAAATTGCTTGCATAATTTAGTCTTGTCTGAAAAATAAGGTACTTTTGAGAGAGAGAAAAACACACATACAACAAATTGTTAAAATTGCCAGTTTTGACTGCAGGATTTTGGAGATTGACAGGCCAGGTCTAAGGTGACAGATGAATAATGTATTCTTTAAATGTGTCAGCGTGCAGCATATGTAGAAACATATGTAAATATTTTAGAATAGAGAGGATTTCAGTATTTAACAGTTATTTAAGATAGAAATCTTTAGATACATCATACAACCTTCCCGTGCCATTAAACCTCACATAGTTCACTATATCTTTAGATACATCATACAACCTTCCCATGCCATTAAACCTCATAGTAGTTCACTATATCTTTAGATACATCATACAACCTTCCCATGCCATTAAACCTCATAGTAGTTCACTATATCTTTAGATACATCATACAACCTTCCCATGCCATTAAACCTCATAGTAGTTCACTATATCTTTAGATACATCATACAACCTTCCCATGCCATTAAACCTCATAGTAGTTCACTATATCTTTAGATACATCATACAACCTTCCCATGCCATTAAACCTCATAGTAGTTCACTATATCTTTAGATACATCATACAACCTTCCCGTGCCATTAAACCTCATAGTAGTTCACCATGCTTTGCTGTTAGTTTTTCAGCCTCGTCTTATGCCCCACTGATTTAGCCTCTCTCAGCAATGTTCTCCTTGGAGTTTCACATGGTCAGCGTTTTGTTTTTGTTTTTCCCGTTGTCTCATGTGGTAGCTTGTTTTGGGATTCAGGTTTTTATCTCATCAGATGACCAGTATATATCCATCTCCTTTTGTTTGATCATTGATGAGACTGGTTGTTATGTGCTATTTTTCCATATGTCTGCATTGGTCTTGAATTTGTTAGATACAGCACACAGACATTAAATATTACAAATGCATACAAGATATACATGTATAGTTTGTTACAAGATACTTGATTCTGACACAACTCTTCATATGGCACAAAGGGTTATAAATAATTTTTTTTTCCTTGTACATCATGTAAGAGTGGCAGTCATTAGTGAAAGTTAATATAAGAATAATGACCCAGTTTATCTCTCTAAGATGGCAGTATTTGTGTTACCAGCTTTTACATTTTTTAAAATGTGTGCCACCAGTGATAGCTGATATTGTATTCCAGTCATTTAAATGTAGAAATATTTGTAATTATTTTAGAATAAAATTGTTTTCAATATGTCAGTTATTTAGGATAGATATCTTGTTATAATATACAGATATTCGGTGTTACAAATCCAAATGGTAGCTATTTGTGTAGTGCAGTCTGCATGAATATGCATTTTCCTTACTTTGCAATTAATTCATTCATTTTTTGACAATATTTTTTTTTAAATTCCACTGCCAGGAAAAAATCTTTACCAACATAAACAATAAGTATTTATATTTCTAGATTTATTATTTTCTAGGGAATTTCTTAGTTTTTTTTTTTTTTAAAAGAAGAGTATGGTAAGTGTTTTATTCCCGAGTTGACAAATATCATATCTGCTTCAGTGGAATATTTGAATGTTATAAGATTTGTCAGTTTTGGATTGTCACATTTCGTTTGAAGTAGGAATAGCGAGAGATGCTAAAGATAACAGATTGAAACAGCCACATTAAACAGTGTAAAATGTAACAGCTTTCAAAGAATAACGGGTTCAATTAGCCACATTAAACAGTATCAGATGTAACAGCTTTCAAAGAATAACGGGTTCAATTAGCCACATTAAACAGTATCAGATGTAACAGTTTTCAGAAAATAACAGACTGAAACTTGTGCATTAAACAATGTAAAATGTAAGCACTTTAAGAGAATAATGGATTCAAAAAGCCACATTAAACCATAAAATTTGACAGCTTTCAGAGAATAACAGTATAAGGTGTAACAGTTTTCAGAAAATAACGGATTGAAACTGCTGCATTAAACAGTACAAGATGACGTAACAGATTTCAGAGAAAACAGCGCACTGTTACAGGAGTTTCCAGGACATGAAATAGTAATAAACTGTACGTATGTATAAATATTGTGACAATATGTTGTTATATTTGCTTGGAGTAATTTTAATAATTGTGGTTGAATTAAGAAAATAGTCAAACTTGAATTTGTGATATTTAGTGTGAATAGTTACTGTCAGATCATGGATAAATCAAACATAACACAGTAGTGTTTGTTATGTCTGTTTATGATTTATTGTTTTTTTTTTTTAGTGTTAAAAAACTAAAAATGTTTCAGGATCATCGCTGTGCTCTAGACAAATCCAAAAGTACTTCAGTCTCCTCTGATAAAGTAGGATCTCAACAGAGGCACTTGTACCCTTGTACACAGTACCATGAATAATCCTGAAGATCAAGTACAGCAAAGATAGAGAGAAAAAAAAAGAGGCTACCATCAGTCCAAGAGCTGTGTCACTGTGGTTACTCCCAACAATTACCACACACACACACACCCCCCCCCCCCCCCCCCAATGTTTTTCAGAAAGTGATAGTCTTTCTGATGCTGGCATCATTTTACTTCAGTTTATATTTACTTCTACTGAAACAGCTCAATCATCCTCTGTTTATTTTGAGCATTTATGAGCCTTTGTTCTGCAGCAGTCTCCACTGTTGCTTTACCTAACAACTCAGCATTTTCTTCATTTTACTGTGTGATAAAACAAAATTAGGATTATAGTTATAACTTCTTGTAGTGTACACTACATAGTGAAGTATATAGAAATTACAGGGGCCCATTGTTCTATAGTGAAATAAACTCTCATATCTCTTTTGCATTTAAGTGTATCAGTGACTTTATGCTACACACAGATGAAAAGGAGTTCATCTCTCATGATGAAGCCCAGCAGCAGAAACAAGCAATGTGTCTCCTCCATAGCTGGAAAAGGCCAGGCATAACACTGACCACATCAAATTTTTAGTGTACTGACACTTGTTCAAGGAAAACAAACACACCAAAAGCAACTCCCAGTGGCATTCCTAGAGCTCTCTTCCATCAGTTTTTTTAAAAACATGAATGTTTATATGAGAGTGGAATCAAAGCTCCAGAAAATCTACAATGGGGTCTAAAATTCTCTGCAAGGAAACTGGTTACCTTTAAAAAAAAAAAAACAAAAAACCCTGCTTCATTCACAGACCAAACCTTGTATGGTTGCTACTGAAAAAAAACATACAACCATGAAAATGATTTCTATGGACTCATTCTTTGAAGCAATATTTTCTTTTGTTTTTTAAAAAAGAAGGCAACTAGAGTTTAAAAAAAAAAAAAACTAAATTCCCTACATATGGTGACTGAGGCCATTTTGTACAAGTTTTCAGACCTATAGGGATGTACATCACCAGACCTAACTGAAGAATCTAGATGATGCAGGAGACTGTCAGGACACAGTGGAGAAACTGTATGATACAGAAGATATGAGACTGCCACAACAAACTGGATGATCTGGATAAAACTTCAACCTTCACCCTTGCATGATGAAGTAGTATTGGGTTGCTGTAAGGGGTTGTAGGTAGAATGTTATCCACCGTTATGTAGGTAGGGATTATTGGTAGAATTTGTAAATTTAGTTATACACTGTTCTACCATCTACCTGTTTTATATACCTGCTAATTATAATGCCTGATATTTGCAGGCCTACAGTTTTCACTAGCACTCTGAACTTCAAAACCTGAGCTTCCACTATATTTAAGACTCTGTAGTACTATTAATCCTGACGGTGTTACCAAGGAAAACCCCTGTATCAAACTAAAAAGAAAAATAAGAGTAGGAACATGGAATGTAAGAAGTATGTATGAGGGAAAATATCAAGTAATAAGTGACGAGATGAAAAGAACGCGGATACACATTATGGGAATTTGCGAACATCGATGGAAAGGATCAGGACACTTTAAGAGCGAGAATGATAATATATTTATATATTCTGGCGGAGAAGTAGGAGGAAAGAATGGAGTGGCTTTTTATTTGGACAAATCAACATCAAAAGCATTACTAGGCTACAATCCAGTAAGTGATAGAATCCTAACAATCAGACTTAAGGGCATTCCTAGAAATGTAACAGTCATCCAGGTATATGCACCTACATCAGCAGCAGAAGAAGATGAAGTAGAACATTTTTATAACACACTGCAGACGACAATGGACCAGGTACAGAAAAATGATATTGTATTTATAATGGGTGATTTTAATGCAAAAATTGGTACAGAAAGAGCAGAAGATGAAGGACATGTTGTAGGGAAATTTAGCATAGGACACAGAAATGAGGCAGGTGACAATCTAATGGCGTTTTGTATGGAAAATGAGCTAATGATCGCTAACACACTTTTTAAACAACATCCAAGAAGACTTTACACATGGACATCACCTGATGGGAAAACCAGGAATCAAATAGATTACATTTTAGTGCAGAGAAGGTGGAGGTCAAGCATAACATCAGCAAAAACTTTACCAGGTGCTTATTGTGACACGGACCATGAGTTATTAATAGCAGACATGAAGATAAAGATAAAAAAGATAGTTATGGGATCAAGACCACTCTGCTTTGACCTTACAAATATACCAGAACAATACGGTATAGAAGTGAAGAACCGTTTCGAAATCCTGATGGCTGTACAGGAAGAGATGACACCAGATGAATTGGCTACGCAGGCCAAAGATATCTTAGTAACAACAGCTAAAGACATGGTTCCAGTAAAGAAAACACAAAAGAATAGATGGATCACAGCAGGTACACTAGAACTGATAAAACAATGTAGAGAAATGAAGACGCAATGGAGAGTGACAAACAACAACAAAGATAAATATCAATCTTTAACAAAAGAAGTACGAAGAAACATAAGAAAAGACAAAAAACAATACATACAAGATTGTTGTGAAAGAATAGAAGAACATCAGAGGTGTGGAAGAGATAGTGAAATGTTCAAAGAAATGAAGACATTGACGAGAAATGTCACACCTAAGCTAAATGTAATTTGTGATGAGATGGGGAATACCCTGACAGAGACAGAGGAAATTCTGGAAAGATGGAAGGAATATTGCAAAAGAATGTATGAAACAACCGACTGTGGAAGCAGAAATCAACAGTGTGAATTATTATTGGAGGAGAAAGAACCCGAGCCGACAATGGAAGAAGTTTTATGGGCAATAAAGAGTCTGAAAAATGGTAAATCACCAGGATGTGATGAGATAACCGCTGAATTTATTAAAGCAGGAGGAAAGGAGTGTGCAACAATCTATCATGCACTATGTAAAAGATATGGCATTCAGGTATTTGGCCAAAAGAATGGAAAAGAACTGTATTCATACCATGCCAAAAAAGGGTAACCTGAAATTATGCACCAACTACAGAACTGTTGCCCTGATTAGTCATGCCAGTAAAATTCTGTTAAAAATCATAATGGGTAGACTTCGAAAGAAAATAGAAGAAGAAGTCAATATGGTCCAAGCTGGCTTCAGGCAAGGAAGAGGATCAAGAGATCATATATTCAATCTAAGATTAATAATAGAGAAATGCAGGGAGTTTAATGTGAATCTATATTTATCCTTTATAGACTACTCCAAGGCATTTGATTGTGTACAACACCAGAAACTTTGGGAAATAATGGAAAAAATGGGATTTCCAACACATTTGATACAATTAACATCACTGCTGTATTCAGACCAACAAGCAGCAGTAAGAATAAATGGTGAAACAACAACCTGGTTTGACATAAAACAAGGGGTCCGTCAGGGGTGCATATTGTCACCCTACTTATTTAACTTGTATACTGAAAATATAATGAGGAATGTTAGAGAAGATGTAGACAAAGAATATTACGATGCCATAACAGTTGGAGGTTATGAAATACCAGAGATTAGATATGCTGATGACACAGTATTGCTGTCCACAACACAAGAAGGAATGGAAAAACTAATTATGTCAGTCCGCAAGAACAGCGAAGAGCAGAACCTCTATCTTAATGCAAAGAAAACTAAAGTGATGACAACTGACAAAACAAACAAGGCAACTGAAATATGTATTAATGAGGAAAAACTGGAAGAAGTGGAGAGTTTTGAATATCTTGGATCACTACTAACTAATAATGGAGATACAATGAGGGAAATTAAAGGAGGACATCTATTGCTCTTCAGAAAGTAAAACAAATAAAGAATCTGTGGAGAGGAGCAGACAGAATCACAAAAATAAGATTTTTAAGGGCATGCATCTTTCCCATCGCAACATATGCCTGTGAGACCTGGACACTTAACAAAACAGCTGAGAAGCACATAAATGCCTTTGAATGTAAATGCTATAGAAGAGTTCTCCAAATATCGTGGACACAAAAAAGAACAAATATATCTATACTACAAGAGCTTAATATTGAAGAAGGCTGGCTAGTAAAGAGGATTAAAGAGAGAAAACTTAAATATTTTGGACACATTAAACGTCATGATAATTTAGAGAAGACCGTATTGGAAGGATACATAATGGGAAAAAGAAAAAGAGGAAGACCGAAACGAAGATGGCTGCAAGACATCGTTGATGATCTGGAAATGGATGCAGCAGCAGCAGGCCATCTTGCTCACAACCGAGAGGCCTACAGGAGTGCTGTTTGGGAGGCAAAGTTCCGCAAGGGACATGCAAAGGAATGAATGAAAAGTACTATTTAGTATTACAACGACAGACAGTCGAGGTCCGTCTCTTTTGTCATTTTAGATGTCTGCTTAGTGTCTGCTTGGAGTCTGATGGTGTCTCTTGATATCTGTTTACTATTTGCTGACAGACTAACTCTCCCAGGAATGGTTTTCACTCAGTGGCTAACACAAGCAACAGCTTCATAGATCAAGATGGCTTTATTGGTTCAACTGGTGATATAATGGCGATGATGACGAACTGAAACAAAGGCAGTGACAAATCCAATAACCACGACATTACGTTACTACAGAAATACGACAGATATAATTCCCGGTGTCTACTAACTCACATGACTTCAACGCCACCAGAATTCTACCACATTCTAGACATACTGTTCTATCTACAAACTACTTACTGATGACCACTAAAACACAGACTAAATCCCTCCACTAAGCTACATTCTACTCTAACAAACACAAGCTCCGACCCTAACAAACACAAAACTCAGACCGACTGCCCACTCACAATCTCTTTTTCATAACTAATCACCTGACTAGTCTCTACTCGCATGTGCTCACTGGCCAGCACCAAATACACGCTGCAACTTAAAAAGGGAATGAAACTAAACAATCTGCGGGACATAAATCTTGTTTTAAACCCAACTTTTAAAAACCGAACTGACTTAGCTAACCCCTACCTTCAAAAATCACTATACTGTCATAATGAGAACTCTGGATTCCACTTAACTTAGCACTTGAATGCTGGGGAGTGAAAACTGGATATATGTGAAATTTAAGCAATAATAAAAATGAGAAGTCCAACTACAATAAAAAAAACTAACAAAACCACAATATACTTTATTTTATAATCTGTTCTGGGTCAGTTGAGGTTATAAAAGTATGAATCCTCCTAGCATGTTCCCTTCCAATTTTCCTGTTAGTGGCAATGACACTTGCATGCCTTCGTACCTGCAACAGTCAGATTTTGCTATACTCAGTATAATAATTAAAAAAAAACAAAAAACTGATGACATTAAAATTAAATAGTCTGATTCTTCCATGATTTTGTATCTGTAACCAATTGTAAGGTCTCTATATCTTGTTGGAATTGCTTCTGTTCATCTCCCTTTTCAAAATTTCCCTATGTGAGCAAGTGAGGATTCACAATTAGAAAAACGTTTGTCTCAATTTCTGTGAGACTAGCCACAAGTGTTGCCTTGTTGTTCGATTCTCTTCAGAAAATTATCCATGGTTGTTCTAAATATGAAGGTGAATCGAAAATCAAGGAATGTAAACAATGAAAAATGTATGAAAAGACCTTTTGAGTCATTTCTTTCACATTTTCAATGTTTTGATTTGTGGTTATTTTTCTGACTTGCTCTCAGAATTATCCTGTGATACGTTTAAAAACTGACCACATTCTAGGTATACAGCCTTATGACCAAAAAAAAAAAAAAATCACTCCTTTAGTATCATGGTTTCATGTTAAGCATCTTAACACATAGTACAGACGATTCTGAATGATAGACTTTTCTGAACAAGTAGTTAGACTGAGAAGGCTGCAAACATCAGTTTAATAAATTGATGGGGGGGGGGGGGGGGAGGAGGAAAAGACTATATTAAGATCTTAACACTCACCTTCATTTATTTCTTATAATGAAGCAATATATAATACAAGGGGCATTCAGAAAGTAATGCACTATATCATTTTTCTCAGGAACTGTTTAATCAAAAAGCATGAAATTTATACACAAAATACATGGATATGTAAACACTGGTATTATTCAACATAATCCCCATCAACTTGTACGGCTTTATGCCAGCGAGAAACAAGTGCTTGTATTCCTAGCCCGTACTAGATTTTCTCTTGATTATGTAGCCATTTCTTCACTGCATGAATCACTCCTTCGTCATCTTCAAATCTTACCCCTCGGAGTGCATCTTTAAGTGGACCAAACAGGTGGAAATCAGAGGATGCCAAATCGGGACTATAGGGTGGATGGGGTGGTACAGGCCAACTCAATTTGGCGATTGCATCCCGTGTTGCCAGACTTGTGTGAGGGAGCGCATTGTTGTGGAGAAGAAGCAGGTCTGCTGGATTCTTGTGCGGCTGAACTCTGTGAAAATGTTGACCGAGTTTTTTTCAGTATCTTAATGTAAGTTTGCGAATTGATTGTCTCTCCTCTTGTCATAACATCCACAAGAATCACACTTTCAATGTCCCAAAAGACAGTGATCATGACCTTTCCAGCTGAAGGAGTTGTCTTGAATTTCTTTCTTCGTGGTGATTGCAGATGATGCCACTCCATTGACTGTCTTTTTGTCTCAGGTTCAAAATGATGTGCCCAGATTTCGTCACCTGTTATGATCTTAGTCAAAAAGTTCTCTCCCTCAGCATTGAAACGCTCCAACAATTCAGAAGAAATTGCTTTCCTCTGCAATCGACAGTCATTTGTGAGACTTTGAGGAACCCATTTGCGCAAACCTTAGAAAATCCGAGAGCTTTTATAACTGCATTTGAACTACCACTGCTGACTGATAGCTCTAAGGCCAGTTGTTGAGTATATATTGCCTATCAGTAAGAATAATGCTCTCAGCGCATTTCAATATTTCTTCCTTGGTAGCTGTGGCAGGATGTCCACAGCACGGCCAATCATACAACTCATTATCTCCACTTACTGATTCTTTGATTCTCTGAACCCAGCGACTGACTGTACTCCTGTTGACTGCAAAATTCCCATACACATCACACAGATGCTTGTGAATGTTCACAACAGTCTCCTTGTCTGCAACGAGAAATTCTATCACAATTCGCTGCTTATACCAGAATTTGCTAACACGCTCCATTTCAACGGTTAGGGCATGCATATTCTTTGGCTGGTTGCATTGCAATTTGGTTCACACAACTGGCGCATGCCATATTTAAAGTGTGAAATTTCACACTTCTATCTTCATTATTAGCTGAAAAAAACAATCTATCTTCATTATTAGCTGAAAAAAACAATGTGGTGCAATACTATCTGAACACCCCTCTAATTTATACATTTGTAATTTTGGGACATGTGCTCTGGATGACTGACAGCTCACTACCAAAAGGAGGACACCACAGATGAACAGAAGTAAGGGTAGATTAAAGGAGACATGAAGAACAACAGAGAGGATGTTAACTCTTTCCGTGCTTATGGTCGAATTTCGACACTTCCGGTGGTCCCCAGCGTGCGTATGGTCGAAAATTCGACATTGTTTGTTTCATTAAAACAAGCGGTGTAACATTTAGATTGTACATATTTTGTCCGCGATTCCGGTGACACTTGCAAAATGGAGAATGTGTGCCTAGTTATGAGCGATGCCGAGCGAGAACAAGGACGCGAAGCATGGACATTTTTCAATTTTTGATGATGTAGATAGGGGTATGGACATAGCCTATGGCCACCCTGCGCTCTTGAATGTTTTCTAAGTAGATTTAGACATATTTAGACAACTGGAGAAGTAGTTAGGAGGTTATTTCAGACATTCATTCAGCGGAAATGCAATACGGAGTCACAATACGAGATTGACAAGTAGATCTACACATCTTAGATGGTAAGTATGGGTAAGTAGCGCGAATCTAGACCTAGCCGATGATGAGCTGGCCACAATCAGTGTCTAAAAACATCACATTACTTCTTTTTTCCTAAAAAACTCTGCATTTATGAAATTTTCATTCATTTAGCTATACTTTGACACATATTACGTATACGGAAGTACATGGAAATACTGTTTTCCATTCCATTTTACAACTATACCCACTTACAGTCAAGACCCGCATTTTTACTTCCGCACACAATGACACGTCCATGTTTTTCCTCCCACACGGAAAGAGTCAAGAAATAGAAGGCTCACCTAGGCAAGAGAGAGAGAAAAAAAAAAGAGTGAAGGACAGGCGTTTGTAGAAAACCCTAGTGGAACCCCCATGTGCCTTGGGCACTTAAAATTCAGAGAGAGAGATATTACAGCTAATTTATATCATACATACATTTATATCACTGAGTTGCTTTTCTGTTTCCTTGTTAGCAGACTCAGCTTTACAGGCCTGTGAGGATAAAAACAAAACTAAAGTAGTATTACATTTGTGTACAGAAAAACTGAAAGTAGAAAGAAAACTAACAATCATATTTTAAAACTGGAGAGCAGATCACAGCCACTTCGTTATTATAGAAAAACTCCTATATCTGTGTAACATACATTAGCAGCAAAAATGATCACAGTGATTAAATAGCTTTCTTTTTTTTTGACTTCCAATTAATCTGAGGCACAGATTTTGATTTCCCATTATTTTGAGGCACAGAATTTGATCTTCTCATATTATTTTTCTGACAAGTTACTTCCAATGCATAGTGACAAATACACTGTTCGATGTGGCAACCAGCGGCCCTTAGCTGACATGCTAGCATCGGGGTAGGTGACATGCTAGCGTCAGGGTAGGCAAACCTTAGTTGACCAAGTCCTTGTCCCAACTTTCTGTTAGTACCCCCAGGAACAGGCTTCACCTGGCTCACGAGGCAGAGATCACCAAAGTCCCCACATTGGTGGAGTCTGCTGAAGTTCTCAGGCACTTTATCTATAATTATATATATAAATAAAGAAAGAGCTGAAAGGAAGAGCTCACGAACAGATATCCACAACAGCACCATATTTATAGTTTGTGTTCTTTTGTCATTCTTTACTGGCTTTTTTTTTCTCATGCTTGTTGTCTGTGATTTGAAGCAAGATTTAAAAGAACAAGACAGAAGCTAAGAAGAATAAAAAAAAAGCGTGAATGAGCCAAACAAATGGTACAGGCTAAGAACCGCAACTGAACTGATTAGAAACGTAAAGAACCACAGGTGACAATGGAGCGCAGTCACTAGCGCTATTTGGCACTGCACATACTGAATGAGTGAATGAATGCTGTTGTTGAGTCTTTAACTCTTTTCACCTGCGTTATGTCCAAAAATGTTCCTTATTTTCCCGAAGACGCAGACATTTTGGGGAAGGGGGGGGGGGGTCCCTGTGTAAAAGTTATTGTACCGAATTAATTCCATGATCACCACGTGTGTATCACACATTAAATAAGTGGAAATGAATTAAGATTTCATAAATGAAGTTATCTGTCATAAAAATACAAAAGAAAAAAAAACACAACTGGTATGGAACAATTTTTTGGCACTAAAAAAATTAGGGCTGAGCAATAAAATCTATTTTATACTTACCTTAATTTATCCAATATAAAATATGTAGTCATTCAAATTTCAACACAGAAAAATCAATATTTATGGATGTTTTTGACATCCAATAAATTAGGTCTAGTCAGTTGGTGTGACCATCTTCGAAAAAAACTTGCATTTTACACTCCTATCGTGATATTCAACTTTTCCCTTTTTTTTTTGGCCATGCTGGAATACACTAGTTAAACTCTGGATTCAGAAGAGCTCTGACTGGTTAAATGAAAAGTTACATCATGTTTTCAACGAAAGAAAGTCAGAAACCTTACAGGGCTGTGCCGTTGGGAGCAGCATATACTGGAACAGACCTTTTAGGGCTGGTGCGGGTGGAAAAAAGTTAATGACACAGTAAAAAAAATGTTTGGATTTTCAAAATACTTCATGTTACTGTATTGTAATGAACCAATATTTTGCTCCAACATTTGAATATATAAATATATAGAAACAGAACTAAAGAGGAAAAAAAAAAAAAGTTTATGTACCAGGTTTCTTTTATACCAACCTCGTATAATGACCAAGGTGAAGGATACACACTTAGCACAGCATCTGCCATATCTGCACTAAAGTTTCTGAACTGCATTAACTGATGTTTCCAGACTTTGCTGAGGCCTTGACCTTGTTTATTTACACCCAGACCAGAAGGTCCTTCTTCTAGGAAGGAAAATACGCCATCAAAGCGATCCTTTCTGTTTTAGAAATCAGATAAATCCTTTCATGTTTTGATACTCTTGAAAGAAAAAGGAAAAAAAAAAAAGACTCGGTGAAGGTGCATTAAAAAAAGAACTACTAAAGCAACAAAATTCCCTGGACATCATCAGAAGACAAGTTGGAGAACTTGAGGGGGGAAAAAAAGAAGGAAAGAAAGAAACAGTCAAACGAAGAATATTACAGCTAATTTATATCATACATACATTTATATCACTGAGTTGCTTTTCTGTTTCCTTGTTAGCAGACTCAGCTTTACAGGCCTGTGAGGATAAAAACAAAACTAAAGTAGTATTACATTTGTGTACAGAAAAACTGAAAGTAGAAAGAAAACTAACAATCATATTTTAAAACTGGAGAGCAGATCACAGCCACTTCGTTATTATAGAAAACTCCTATATCTGTGTAACATACATTAGCAGCAAAAATGATCACAGTGATTAAATAGCTTTCTTTTTTTTGACTTCCAATTAATCTGAGGCACAGATTTTGATTTCCCATTATTTTGAGGCACAGAATTTGATCTTCTCATATATTTTTCTGACAAGTTACTTCCAATGCATAGTGACAAATACACTGTTCGATGTGGCAACCAGCGGCCCTTAGCTGACATGCTAGCATCGGGGTAGGTGACATGCTAGCGTCAGGGTAGGCAAACCTTAGTTGACCAAGTCCTTGTCCCAACTTTCTGTTAGTACCCCCAGGAACAGGCTTCACCTGGCTCACGAGGCAGAGATCACCAAAGTCCCCACATTGGTGGAGTCTGCTGAAGTTCTCAGGCACTTTATCTATAATTATATATATAAATAAAGAAAGAGCTGAAAGGAAGAGCTCACGAACAGATATCCACAACAGCACCATATTTATAGTTTGTGTTCTTTTGTCATTCTTTACTGGCTTTTTTTTTCTCATGCTTGTTGTCTGTGATTTGAAGCAAGATTTAAAAGAACAAGACAGAAGCTAAGAAGAATAAAAAAAAAGCGTGAATGAGCCAAACAAATGGTACAGGCTAAGAACCGCAACTGAACTGATTAGAAACGTAAAGAACCACAGGTGACAATGGAGCGCAGTCACTAGCGCTATTTGGCACTGCACATACTGAATGAGTGAATGAATGCTGTTGTTGAGTCTTTAACTCTTTTCACCTGCGTTATGTCCAAAAATGTTCCTTATTTTCCCGAAGACGCAGACATTTTGGGGAAGGGGGGGGGGGGTCCCTGTGTAAAAGTTATTGTACCGAATTAATTCCATGATCACCACGTGTGTATCACACATTAAATAAGTGGAAATGAATTAAGATTTCATAAATGAAGTTATCTGTCATAAAAATACAAAAGAAAAAAAAACACAACTGGTATGGAACAATTTTTTGGCACTAAAAAAATTAGGGCTGAGCAATAAAATCTATTTTATACTTACCTTAATTTATCCAATATAAAATATGTAGTCATTCAAATTTCAACACAGAAAAATCAATATTTATGGATGTTTTTGACATCCAATAAATTAGGTCTAGTCAGTTGGTGTGACCATCTTCGAAAAAAACTTGCATTTTACACTCCTATCGTGATATTCAACTTTTCCCTTTTTTTTTTGGCCATGCTGGAATACACTAGTTAAACTCTGGATTCAGAAGAGCTCTGACTGGTTAAATGAAAAGTTACATCATGTTTTCAACGAAAGAAAGTCAGAAACCTTACAGGGCTGTGCCGTTGGGAGCAGCATATACTGGAACAGACCTTTTAGGGCTGGTGCGGGTGGAAAAAAGTTAATGACACAGTAAAAAAAATGTTTGGATTTTCAAAATACTTCATGTTACTGTATTGTAATGAACCAATATTTTGCTCCAACATTTGAATATATAAATATATAGAAACAGAACTAAAGAGGAAAAAAAAAAAAAGTTTATGTACCAGGTTTCTTTTATACCAACCTCGTATAATGACCAAGGTGAAGGATACACACTTAGCACAGCATCTGCCATATCTGCACTAAAGTTTCTGAACTGCATTAACTGATGTTTCCAGACTTTGCTGAGGCCTTGACCTTGTTTATTTACACCCAGACCAGAAGGTCCTTCTTCTAGGAAGGAAAATACGCCATCAAAGCGATCCTTTCTGTTTTAGAAATCAGATAAATCCTTTCATGTTTTGATACTCTTGAAAGAAAAAGGAAAAAAAAAAAGACTCGGTGAAGGTGCATTAAAAAAAGAACTACTAAAGCAACAAAATTCCCTGGACATCATCAGAAGACAAGTTGGAGAACTTGAGGGGGGAAAAAAAGAAGGAAAGAAAGAAACAGTCAAATACACTGTTCGATGTGGCAACCAGCGGCCCTTAGCTGACATGCTAGCATCGGGGTAGGTGACATGCTAGCGTCAGGGTAGGCAAACCTTAGCTGACCAAGTCCTTGTCCCAACTTTCTGTTAGTACCCCCAGGAACAGGCTTCACCTGGCTCACGAGGCAGAGATCACCAAAGTCCCCACAGTGGTGGAGTCTGCTAAAGTTCTCAGGCACTTTATTTATAAATTATATATATAAATAAAGAAAGAGCTGAAAGGAACAGCTCACAAACAGATATCCACAACAGCACCATATTTATAGTTTGTGTTCTTTTGTCATTCTTTACTGGCTTTTTTTTCCTCATGCTTGTTGTCTGTGATTTGAAGCAAGATTTAAAAGAACAAGACGGAAGCTAAGAAGAAAAAAAAAAAGCGTGAATGAGCCAAACAAATGGTACAGGCTAAGAACCGTAACTGAACTGATTAGAAACGTAAAGAACCACAGGTGACAATGGAGCGCAGTCACTAGCGCTATTTGGCACTGCACATACTGAATGAGTGAATGAATGCTGTTGTTGAGTCTTTAACTCTTTTCACCTGCGTTATGTCCAAAAAATGTTCCTTATTTTCCCGAAGACGCAGACATTTTGGGGAAGGGGGGGGGTCCTTGTGTAAAAGTTATTGTACCGAATTAATTCCATGATCACCACGTGTGTATCACACATTAAATAAGTGGAAATGAATTAAGATTCCATAAATGAAGTTATTTGTCATAAAAATACAAAAGAAAAAAAAACACAACTGGTATGGAACAATTTTTTGGCGCTAAAAAAATTAGGGCTGAGCAATAAAATCTACTTTATACTTACCTTAACTTATCCAATATAAAATATGTAGTCATTCAAATTTCAACACAGAAAAATCAATATTTATGGATGTTTTTGACATCCAATAAATTAGGTCTAGTCGGTTGGTGTGACCATCTTCGAAAAAAACTTGCATTTTACACTCCTATCGTGATATTCAACTTTTCCCTTTTTTTTTTGGCCATGCTGGAATACACTAGTTAAACTCTGGATTCAGAAGAGCTCTGACTGGTTAAATGAAAAGTTACATCATGTTTTCAACGAAAGAAAGTCAGAAACCTTACAGGGCTGTGCCGTTGGGAGCAGCATATACTAGAACAGACCTTTTAGGGCTGGTGCGGGTGGAAAAAAGTTAATGACACAGTAAAAAAAATGTTTGGATTTTCAAAATACTTCATGTTACTGTATTGTAATGAACCAATATTTTGCTCAAACATTTGAATATATAAATATATAGAAACAGAACTAAAGAGAGAAAAAAAAATTAAAATAGGCTTAAAAAAAAAAAAAAAGGTTTATGTCTCAGGTTTCTTTTATACCAACCTCGTATAATGACCAAGGTGAAGGATACACACTTAGCACAGCATCTGCCATCTCTGCACTAAAGTTTCTGAACTGCATTAACTGATGTTTCCAGACTTTGCTGAGGCCTTGACCTTGTTTATTTACACCCAGACCAGAAGGTCCTTCTTCTAGGAAGGAAAATACGCCATCAAAGCGATCCTTTCTGTTTTAGAAATCAGATAAATCCTTTCATGTTTTGATACTCTTGAAAGAAAAAGGAAAAAAAAAAAGACTCGGTGAAGGTGCATTAAAAAAAGAACTACTAAAGCAACAAAATTCCCTGGACATCATCAGAAGACAAGTTGGAGAACTTGAGGGGGGAAAAAAAGAAGGAAAGAAAGAAACAGTCAAACGAAGAATAAACAACTGACAGGTTGACCATGTAGGGAGGAAAAGAGAAAGGCAACTGATCTATCAGACATACAAGGACCGCACAGACAGAATCAAGATACAGTTCAGGCAAGATACTGGCATGTAACCTAATGACAACTGATCTATCAGACACACAAGGACCGCACAGACAGAATCAAGATACAGGTCAGGCAAGATACTGGCATGGAACCTAATGACAACTGATCTATCAGACACACAAGGACCGCACAGACAGAATCAAGATACAGGTCAGGCAAGATACTGGCATGGAACCTAATGACAACTGATCTATCAGACACACAAGGACCGCACAGACAGAATCAAGATACAGGTCAGGCAAGATGCTGGCATGTAACCTAATGACAACTGATCTATCAGACACACAAGGACCGCACAGACAGAATCAAGATACAGGTCAGGCAAGATGCTGGCATGTAACCTAATGACAACTGATCTATCAGACACACAAGGACCGCACAGACAGAATCAGGATACAGGTCAGGTAATATACTGGCATGGAACCTAATGAATGAATTTATGCCTTAACAAGTGATCTTCTCATCTCTTCCATCATTTAAAAAAAAAAAAAAATCTCACGAATGATGTGCCTCCTCCTTCTTTGTTTGCATTGTTTGTCTATATCTGCAGTCCTGTCTCTTGGATAAATTTCACTGTTTTTTGTAATTCATGTATGGAACCGTACAGCTTATCTTCTTTAGTGGTTTCACTGGGCCAGTAATTATCTCTCAGTGTCTCATAGTTGGTGCAGTTTTGGAGGATATGTTCCACAGTTTGGGGCACCTGGGCACATGTACATAGATTAGTAGTACCAACCTTAAACTTTGTATATATATGACTTCAGAGTCAGCTGTGTCCTGTTCTTCGGAGATGGAAGATGGTGACTTATTCCTTTCTGTTTAGCATGTGATAGTCATCATGTGGTGATGTTTGTGGCTTCCTGTAGGTTTTTATCATGCTTTTCTTTTGATTATAGGTGATTGGTATGTCTGGTTGCTCCATTTCAGTGCCCTCTTTGGCCAGATGGTCAGCTTTCTCATTGCTTGGTATCCCACAGTGGGAGGGAATCCATTGCAAAGTGACTCCATGTTGTAAGCCAGTTTTTGACAAGCCATCCTTAAGGTCTGGTAGTTTGTTGCACTGAAGAGCCTCCAGTACTGATCTTGCATCTGTGAGAATTACTACAGGACATGTATCAATTCTGGAGTCTGATAGTCTTTCAACTGCAGCAATAATTGCCATAACTTCTGCATAATAGTTCTTGCAGTATTTTCCAGTGGGTATGGAAATCTTGTCAGTGGTGTTGTTTGGATATTCAATATTTGCTCCTGCCCCTCCATTCTTTATGGCATTGTGTGCAGATCCGTCTGTATACACACGTATCCAGGTGTCACATGGATATTTATCATCTAGAACACCAAGTGTGGATGTTGATCTTACAAGACTGCTCTGCATCTCACCATTCTGCACACCTTTCACTTCAGTCTGAATAGTTATTTGTATATAATGTGCATGTGCCTCCTAAATGTCAAATAATTTTAGTCTTCCTAAAAAAAAGAAAAAATATTAAATGATGAAAGTAAACTATGAAAACTGAGACTAAAGCAAAGACCCTATCTAACTTACTCATGTAGGCTGTTGCCACTTATTCTGGTTTAACAGGGTAGGGTTCCATGATGACCCCATGGTAATGAAGCCTACTGAGATGCCTGCTTAATGGGTTCATGTCAGATATTCAAGCAAACCACTTTAACTAACTCAGTGGTCAACACAGTTCCTGCGCTTCATCAGTGCATCAGCCATGGAGAACACAAGTTTTCTGATGTCAAGTCTCAGACACAACATGGAATGGTGCAATTCAGGACAGTAACTACAAGCTTCAGACTCCTTATAAAGCATCAAGGTCTATAAGTACTGAAGATGAAATTCTCTGACACTGTGTTGAATACAAAAATGATGTGGTCTCAGGTGTCATATAATTAGATCAGAGTTAAGCAGCAGAAGATTATTTATTTCCTTTCTTGTTCTGTTTCCTGTCAGCCAAATTAATTTTCTTCCTGGTCAAAGGTAAACACAAAAACTTTTGTGGTGAAACCCTTGTCAGACGAATTATTTTTCTTCCTGGTCAAGGCAAACACAAAAACTTTTGTGGTGAAACCCTCACTTGTTTGGCTTGTCAGCAACAGCTTTAGTGAAGAGTTTAATCTGGTTAGCAAGCTCATCATCCGTGCCAACCTGCTGGACTATGCAACCCGTTAATAGTTGAACCTCAACAAATGCCTGCAGAAGAGGAAAATAAAACATCTTAAAACAAATTCTTATTTCCATCTCGGGTTAACCATGGTTAAACAATAACCATGACATAAATAATAAATGATGAAAGTAAACTATGAAAACTGAGACTAAAGCAAAGACCCTATCTAACTTACTCATGTAGGCTGTTGCCACTTATTCTGGTTTAACAGGGTAGGGTTCCATGATGACCCCATGGTAATGAAGCCTACTGAGATGCCTGCTTAATGGGTTCATGTCAGATATTCAAGCAAACCACTTTAACTAACTCAGTGTTCAACACAGTTCCTACGCTTCATCAGTGCATCAGCCATGGAGAACACAAGTTTTCTGATGTCAAGTCTCAGACACAACATGGAATGGTGCAATTCAGGACAGTAACTACAAGCTTCAGACTCCTTATAAAGCATCAAGGTCTATAAGTACTGAAGATGAAATTCTCTGACACTGTGTTGAATACAAAAATGATGTGGTCTCAGGTGTCATATAATTAGATCAGAGTTAAGCAGCAGAAGATTATTTATTTCCTTTCTTGTTCTGTTTCCTGTCAGCCAAATTAATTTTCTTCCTGGTCAAAGGTAAACACAAAAACTTTTGTGGTGAAACCCTTGTCAGACGAATTATTTTTCTTCCTGGTCAAGGCAAACACAAAAACTTTTGTGGTGAAACCCTCACTTGTTTGGCTTGTCAGCAACAGCTTTAGTGAAGAGTTTAATCTGGTTAGCAAGCTCATCATCCGTGCCAACCTGCTGGACTATGCAACCCGTTAATAGTTGAACCTCAACAAATGCCTGCAGAAGAGGAAAATAAAACATCTTAAAACAAATTCTTATTTCCATCTCGGGTTAACCATGGTTAAACAATAACCATGACATAAATAATAAGGCAGATAATAATGACAACGTAAAGGTCAGATTCATGTTAAAAAATGGAGTTTGGTAAGGGTATACTGTGTATTTATGATTGTACTTGGGGGTGTGACTTGCCTGGATGAGAGAGAAGATGCAAAATATCAAGCTGAATGAGACTGTTCTCAGTGCCCCATAGCTGACTGCTTGCATTAGATTTGGTGAGCCATAACCGACCAAGACCTTATACTACCTCCCAAAGCTGGCCTTGGAAACAGACATTAGTTTGACCAAGTGAATAGGGGTCACAGTGGGAAGGCAAATCCACCCCTAAAAATACTGAGCAATGAAGTCAGATGTGTCAGCTGAAAGGCATACAACAGCAACCCAATGCTGTTTCAAGGGTAAAAGCTGAAGAAGAAGAAGAAGAAGAAGAAGGCTTACATGGATAAGGACAAATTAGATATAAAAATATGGATACATACTGAGACCTCAGAAAGACAATGAGAAGATTCAGAGTCTGAACTACAAGCACATACAAAGGAAGGTATCCAAGACAAATTCTATCAACAAACACACAACCTGAAGATTAATACCAAGAAAAGCAACTCCTAAAACCGTATGTACTGAAAGTTTAATGTCAGCAATTCTGCTCTCTGTACCTAGGCACCTCAAACTGTGGAATGGCTCCAAAACTGCACCAACTTTGAAATGCTGAAGCCAGCCCATAGAAACAGCACGAGAAGTCTAGCTTAATGATGTCTATAGAAAATATATATACACCAATATGGATACCTGCAGATACAGACAACTAATGTGTAAGAAGAATATTGAGAAAAGTTTTATATCATAATTTTTTAGGTATTTATGCTCTCTCCTGATAAATTCAGCAAAAACCAATGTGCATGGGAAGTGATGTTTACGTGAACACAATTTCTCTTAAAACACAATTTATGTCAACAGGGTATTATCCCCAGGTTTAATTTTGCTAGCAGATATTTTTCACTTTCACAGACTACCACAACAATCATAACACTTGATGGAAATCTGAACCCACAGTTCTTTGTTGACTTAATCTCTGCATAACACTTGGTGGAAATCTTAACCTACAGCTCTCTGTCGACTTAATAACTGAGCTACCCAGATCCTGAACAAAAACATAACCTTTCAATAATCCAAGAGAGTATCAGGCTCAAATTATTTTACAGTCTAATCTACTTCACCAAACTTTCTCTTTTTGGACTTTCTGGTAAATAATTTACATAAAGTAACACACAGTCAATTCTGATCAGTGTTTCTCAAAGTGGGCAATAACACCTCCTTATGGGCACTGGAAAGCAGGGGCCATGTTGAAAGAAAAAGGGTTTGGGGGGGGGGGGGGGGAGAACGGACAGTGGGGTGGCAGTGGAAAGAAAAGGAGCAGTAGAGAGGTGCTGAGCTAAAATAAAGCAGCAGACGTGGCAGTAACACCTTCCTTTTTGGCACTTTTTAGCCTGATAATGAGAAACTTGTGCCCCTACTTGAAACTCATCCATCACATTAAAAGTTGAGAAAATAATGCAGTAGGTGAGTTATAAATGTACTTCTTCATACTGTTAAATACGTTGGTTTGCTAGCTTAACTTGTTGTTGTTGTTGGTGGTGGGTGTGTATGTGGGGTGGGGTGGGGTGGCCCACTGATGATGTGGTGTGGGAGAAAAGGGGGGTGACAGCCCAAACATGTCTGGGAAACACTGATTCAGACTGATAATAAACAGACAACATGAAAATCAGAAGAACTGAAAGTTCTAAACACTGTGAGCAGCAACAAAGTAAGAGGAAATTTAGGCCAGAATACATGAAGAAAATACAATGTACTATGCCCTACAATACTTATTAAAACCAAAATATTATCCCTGGAGGTCAAAATAACCATGCATATAAAATCACCATAAAATCAGCGGCTGTGCATTGATCAGAAATACAAAATACAACAAAGTAAAGTTAAAAACAACTACAAAGTTTTGAGAACAAAATCTTGTTCCCATCAGAAAATATAACAGTGGAGACTGGAGAGTTACAACCAACACAGAGGAATCCATAGTTTGTACAAAGAGCCATGAACCATCTCCACTACGAAAGCTTATAGGTCATGACGGCTAGGTCATGTACAAAGACTGAAACACTCATCAGGTCAAATTTAAATATATATAAAAGATGGAAGGGAGAAGACCAAGAGGCCAGCCAAGACATAACATGAGAGAGAATATGGAAGAGCTGAGAAAACTTGCTGCATTCAAGTGAAGAGTGAAAGACAGATACAAATATAAACAGAGACAAGATTGTATATGTAATGAATGCCAAAGAAAGAGAGAACAATGAGTTACGACAATTAAGTGGCATGGAATTCATCTTCACCGCAGTGAAATTTATCCAGGAGACAGGACTACAGATGTAGACAGAAAATACGTACAATGAAAAAGCTCCACTAAATTCTCATTACCTCTTCCCAAGCTCCTGGCTTACTTATTTAGCAGATGTGATTATTATATGTGATTATTATATATGATTATTATATGTGATTATTATATATGATTATTCACTGTATAATAAATAACAAAGTCCTACTTTGAACATAAATAACAAAATCCTACAAAGCAGTAAATGAATTTGACATACGAAACACATTTAAATGTAAAACGAATTTTTAAAAAAAATGGTAACTGCATAAATACTCACTTCCTCTGCGTCACATGCAGTGATTTTTGGTGCAGCTAAAACAGTTTTCTTTCTGACTTTTGTAAGATGTCCAGTCACAGCTTCTCTGTATTTCTGTTTGGCTGCAGATTTCTGGCTTCTGGCAAACAATAAACATAAGCACATTATCAATTATAAAAATAAACATGCTTAAGTGTTATATAAACCAGAAACAAATTAAACTAAGTGTTGTATAAACCAGAAAAAATTTAACTAAGTGTTATCTAAACCAGAAATAATTCTGCCAAGTGTTATATAAACAATAAAAAAAAATTAAACCAAGTGTTATATATAAACCATTAAAAAATTTAACCAAGTGTTATATATAAACCATTAAAAAATTAAACCAAGTGTTATATAAACCAGCTGAAATTTAAGTTAAGTGTTAGTGTAAAACAAATCCAAGGATCAAAGTGAGAATGATAGAGATGTGCCCATTGTCAAACAATATAATGGCTTTATCAGTCTCAACTTATTTAACTTGTATACTGAAAATATAATAAGGAATGTTAGAGAAAATGTAGACAAAGAATATTATGATGCCATAACAAATGGCATATTTAAGAGTAATGTTCTAAGTGTACTACTCTATGGAAGTGAATGCTGGAAAATCACCAAAACCATTAAAAACAAGTTAAATTCTTTCCAGATTAAATGTTTACGAAGAATTAGAAAAATATTTTGGCCAAACACCATAAGAAATAACATCTTATTAGCAGAAATGCAGATGAAACCACTGACAACAATTATTGAGGAAAGACGCTGGCGATGGTTGGAACATGTGCTCCGAATGACTGACAACTCACTACCAAAAATGGCACTAAGATGGACACCACAGGGGAACAGAAGTAAGGGTAGACCAAAAGAGACATGGAGAAGAACAACAGAAAGGATGTTGAGCAACAGAGGGCTCACCTGGGCAAGAGCAGAAAAAAAGGCGAAGGACAGGCATTTGTGGAAAACCCTTGCGGAAGCCCCATGTGCCCTGGGCACTTAAGGTTCAGAGAGAGAGAGAGAGATAACAAATGGCGGTTATGAAATACCAGAGATTAGTAATGCTAATGACACAGTATTACTGTCCCCAACATAACAAGGAATGGAAAAATTAATTATGTCAGTCTGTAAGAACAGTGAAGAGCAAAACTTCTATCTTAATGCAAAGAAAACTAAACTGATGACAACTGACAAAACAAATAAGGCAGCTGAAATATATATCAATGAGAAAAACACTGGAAGAGGTGGAGTGTTTTGAATATCTTGGATCATTACTAACTAATAATAGAGATACAATGAGGGATATTAAAAGGAGGACATCTAATGCTCTTCAGAAATAAAACAACTAAAGAAGCTATGGAGAGGAACAGACAAAACTACAAAAATCAGATTTTTATAGGCATGCATCTTTCCCATCACAACATATGCCTGTGAGATCTGGACACTTAACAAAACAGCTGAGAAACACATAAATGCCTTTGAATGTAAATGCTACAGAAGAGTCCTTCAAATATTATGGACACAAAAAATAACAAATATATCCATACTACAAGAACTTAATATTGAAGACTGTTGGCTAGTAAAGAAGATTAAACAGAGAAAACTTAAATATTCTGGACATATTAAACATCATGATAATTTAGAAAAGACAGTCTTGGAAGGGTACATAATAGGAAAAAGAAAAGAGAGGAAGACCAAGGCAAAGATAGCTGCAGGACATTGCTGATGATCTGCGGATGGACGTATCAGCAGCAGGGCATCTTGCTTACAACCGAGAGGCCTACAGGAGTGCTGTTAGGGAGGCAAAGTTCCACATCTTACATCCTTCCCATGCCAATAAACATCAAATAGGGCTCGTATAGTTGTTTGCCAAGTTTTCCTGCTCTTTCAACTCCATCAAGGGATGTTATGCACACTAAACTCTCTCTCTCTGAACCTTAAGTGCCCAGGGCACATGGGGCTTCCGCAAGGGTTTTCCACAAATGCCTGTCTTTCGCCTTTTTTCTGCTCTTGCCCAGGTGAGCCCTCTATTGCTCAACATCCTTTCTGTTGTTCTTCTCCATGTCTCTTTTGGTCTACCCTTACTTCTGCTCCCCTGTGGTGTCCATCTTAGTGCTATTTTTGGTAGTGAGTTGTCAGTCATTCGGAGCACATGTCCCAACCATCGCCAGCGTCTTTCCTCAATAATTGTTGTCAGTGGTTTCATCTGCATTTCTGCCAATAAAATGTTATTTCTTATGGTGTTTGGCCAAAATATTTTTTTAATTCTACGTAAACATTTAGTCTGGAAAGAATTCAACTTGTTTTCTATGGTTTTGGTGATTTTCCAGCATTCACTTCCATAGAGTAGTACACTTAGAACATTACTCTTAAATATCCTGATTTTCATATTTATGCTTAGTTTATTTGATTTCCATATATTCTGTAGCATTGCAAAAGCCTGGTTTGCTCTAGTAAGTCTGCTGTTGATGTCCTCTGTGCTGTCTCCATTTTCTACTACTCTGCTGCCAAGGTATACAAATTCGTTGACCTCCTCCACTAACTTGTTATCTACTTTGAGTACATTTCTGTTGTTCACATTTTGCTTCATTAACTTTGTCTTTCCTACATTGATCTTTAGTCCTATGTTGTTTGCATTCTGGGTTAACTTGTTTATTTTATCTTGCATATCTTTGTGACTGCTTGATAATAGACAAATGTCGTCCGCAAAGTCAAGGTCCTCCAGCACTGTGTCAAGGGTCCATTGTAATCCTCTGCGTTTGTCTGATGTTGCCTCCTTCATTAACCAGTCTACTGCCAAGATAAATAATGTTGGTGATAGTACACATCCCTGTTTCACTCCTGTTTGTACCCTAAAGCTGCTGGAGGTATGTTCTCCACAGATAACTTTGCACTGAAAACCCTCGTATAGGGCTTTGATTACATTAACTATTTTATGGGGGAGGCCATGCCATCTTAGGATTTTCCACAGTGCATCTCTGTTGACACTGTCAAAGGCTTTCTCAAAATCTATGAATAATGCATATGTTGTGCTATGCCACTCATTTGCCTGTTCTAATATTTGTCTAAGTACAAATATATGGTCTATGCATGATCTTCCTTTCCTAAATCCTGCCTGCTCTTTCCGAAGTTTTTCCTCAAGTGTTGGTACAATTCTGTTGATGATTATTCTGCAAAATACTTTACTAGTGAGTGGCAGTAGGGTAATGCCTCTCCAGTTCCCGCAATCTCTGAGGTCACCCTTCTTTGGTAGTTTTACTATAAGACCAGTTTTCCACTCCTCTGGGGCTTTTTCTAAATCCCAAATTTGTTGTAATATCCGGCAAAGTTGTTTTGGTGTTTCTGTTTCTTCTGCTTTCAACATCTCAGCAGTCACTTCATCTTCACCTGGTGCCCTGTCTGATTTTAGCATCTTTATCGCCTCTTTTCTTCATTTATTGTTATTGGTCCTGTATTGATGTTTAGTTCCACTTTTGCTTCAGGTATATCTATTGCTTGTGCTGCTTGTGTTCTGTTTAGTAGGGTGTTAAAGTGTTCCCTCCATCTTTCAATTTTTTCTCTTTCTCCACTGACCAGTTGTCCATTTTGTGTTCTTACTGCACTTTCACATCTTGTATTGAAGTTACCTGTCATCTGCTTTGTGATTTTATATATGGTTTTCATGTCATTTGTATATGCTGCTTTCTCTGCTGTTTCTGCTAAGTTGTCATAATATTGACGTTTATCTTGACGGCATGATTCCTTCACTTCTTTGTCTTTTTGTGCATAATTACTTAAAACTCGTTCTTTAAGCCGTTGTGATTTGGTGTTCAGTAATTTTTTCTTGATTTCTTTTCTTTGCTCTATCTTTTCCCATGTGGTCTCACTTATCCATTCCTCTTTTCTCCTTTTCCGATATCCCAGCACCTCTTTTGCTGTTTCCTGTAGTGTTTTATTGAACTCTAATATGGACATTTCTGCTTCATCTTGTAGGACACTGAAGCGGTTCTTAAGTATTATTGAGAATTCATTTCTTGTTTGCTGGTCTATCAGTTTTCTTGTATCAAAATGTATCTTTCTGTGTTCTCCGATTCTGGCTTTCCTTAATTTTAGTTTTATTTTTGCTACCAGAAGGTTGTGATCACTTCCTATATCTGCTCCTTTCCTTGCTCGCACATCTTGTAGTGACCGTTTCCACTTGTTGTTTATTAGTATGTGATCGATTTGGTTTTCTGTGGTTTTATCTGGTGACCTCCAAGTCACCTTATGGATGTTTTTGTGTTGGAAAATTGTCCCTCCGATGGTCATCATGTTTTCTTCACAGAAACTGCACAGTCTTTCTCCATTTTCATTTATTTCTCCGATTCCTTCTCTTCCCATGATTCTTCTTCTATCTTCATTTCCTTCACCTACTTTTGCATTGAAGTCGCCCAAGATGAGTAGCATATCATGCTTGGGTATTGTTTCTACTGTGGCTTGGAGGCTGTTGTAAAAATCTTCTTTTAATTCCTCTTCAGCTGCTTCTGTTGGTGCATAACAAACTATAATAGACAGCTTCGTGAATCTTGAGTTGAACCGTGCATATAATAATCTCTCATTTATTGGGGTCCATTTCAGCAATGCTCTTGATGCTTCTTTTGTTATAATCAATGCTACTCCTCCTTCATGAAGATCTTCTTTACCTGACCATATTATTGTATCTTCTGTGTGCTGTGTTGTTAATTTCCTTCTGCCTTGTCCTGTCCATCTTGCTTCTTGTATTCCTAGTATGTCTAGTTTGTATCTGTGCATTTCCTTGATGGTTTGTGCTAGTTTTCCAGTCTGGTTTAGTGTTCTTACATTCCAGCTGCCTATTTGCATCTTTTGTTTAGGTTCCAGGAGGTCTGCAGTCGGGCTGGGGACTTCCAGTGGCTGGCTTTCATCCACAACCTTCATGGGCTCAGTTTCCTGATAAGCATTTCTCCTTCCACCTGCATTTGTTTTTTCCCTTGCTTCTGTTTCTGTAGCAGTCTGATAGTTTTTTACCAGATAGGGTTGCTGGCCCTATGCTGAACCCTCCTTAGTCGCCTTTTACGATCATGCATGGTAGGGTACAGTGGTCCTATTCTTTGCAGATCCCGGGTACCACACGGGGGACACTAAACTGGTTTCTCTTAACGATGTCCTCTTCAGAGTTTCACATGGTCGACATTTTTTTCTTCAGCCCATTGTGGTCCACTTGACAGCTTGTTTTGGTATTCTCTGATTGTTTCTTCTCATCACATAGCCTACATATGTCCATCTTCCTTTTCTGATCACCCATGAGACAGGTTGTTGTTAAAGTTCCACAAGGGACATGCAAATGAGTGACTGACGGATCAGCCACAAAGGACATGAACAAAATTAAAAACATAAGGAACTGGTCATGGACCAGCTTATAACTACATCAAACACAGAAAAGTGCTGCTGATATAGACTCTAAAATTAGTATTCTAGAGGTGGGTGCTGCAGTGGTTAGTGTACTTGCCTACCAATCACAAGGTCCCTGGTTCAATTTTCCACTTGGGCAGAATTTATGTCAGATTTACCGGCACTGGAGTCAACCCAGCCTCAAAAATACCTGGGGTTTTCCTTGGGAAAAAAGGCAGTGAGGACAGGTGCTGGGACCCCTACCTCAAATGCTGTAGGGGCCTAGAAATGTGAAGGCACTAACACTTCACATTTCTACATCATGCAAATGATATGGGACATTCTGGAAGTAAATTACTGTCTCATTTCACACATTTCTTAACTTCTACACTATCATAAGAACTATATTTTTAATGTACTCTTTTTACAGGCTCTCTACATCAACAAAAGTGGAACAGCAGGAAATGAGAGAGAAAAATGGCAGAAAATGAAACAACACTGCCGCCAAATCACTTACAAAGAGGCCCAAGACTAAAATAAAAAAAACCTGTGGGGATGGAGCACAAACCCCAGAGCAAGCGCTCCAAGATTATATGTTCACTGATCTACAAAGCCAGACCTGGCCACAGAGGACGGACCTAAGGCAGAAGCTGTGGGGCTGCCACGAGGACCTGGAGAGAACTGTGGGCTTCATCCTGGGGACCTGGCTTACAATTTAGCATGACCCAGCATTCGAACATAGAAGAAGAAGAATGTACTTTCTTTCTTCAATCTCCCTTAACTGCGAGCTGGTGTTCTTTGCAGCTGATGCTGTGAAGGTGTTAAGGCCCGGCATCGTATCGGCGTGTAAGCAGGTTGTGGTAGCTATTTTTTTCAGCCCTGGAACTATAGCTAAAAAGCAGGAGGTGTGCAATGCTCCTTTAACAGACTCCACCACCATGGGACTATATCGATCCCTGCCCCATTATCCAGGCTAGGTCTGCTCTAGGAGTATCAATGAAGAGATGGGAAAGGGTCTTGGTCAGTTATGGTTCGCTAACCCTGATGCTAGAATATCAGCTATGGGTTGATGATTGCCTAATTGGACAGCGTCTTTATTCCCCATTCTTAATACATAAAAAACAAAACTAGTCATATAGTTTTGTTTCACCTGTTAGAAGAGAGTAATTTTGTAATACTGTAAATGCTAAAAATAGACATCACATCAATTCCTGGGAATGCAAGGTGGGTGTAATATTTTTTTTATAACAAAAAATGTTTATGTGGTGTGAAATTAACAAAGACATGATGAGACCAAAAAAAAAAAAAAAGAAGAGATATACCTGAAATATTTACAAAGTCCAACAATGAAAACAGTCACATGCTTGCCTGAAAGAGCTGATTGTACAGAATTCACCCACTCTGTCAGTGTCATATGTTCACTTTCCTGACCATGTTTCCGCTGAAAAAATGAAAGAAAAATAAATGAACCCACAGCATGCCATCTTCTGAATCAATTAATTATAATTAACATACAGATCTGACATTTTGTTCTATGACTGACACCCAGGTTGACCCAGCTTCAAGAAATGAGTAGCTGGGGTTTCCTTGAATGAACACAGGTGATGGCTTCCCTACCTCACAATGCTACAACCTAGAAATATGAAGACACTAACACTCCACATCCTTTTGGCATACAAATGCCAAATGTCAAGCTAAATAAATCCTTGATAAATTACTGAATGTTATGGAAACTGGTCAGCATATTCTTTACTCAATTTTGTACGTAAATATGAATTTTATCTCAAATATCACAGGTCTGATTGTAAACAGTTCACCTTTCCTATTATTTGTCAAAACTTTCTTGGGTGGACTGCTCATGTAGAACACACAATTTAGTATTAACTCCCGTGCCACTGTCATTATAGTGCGAACTTCCAGTTACTGAGTTGTGTGCCATAGTCTTTATAGTGACAATTCATTTGTTTCAATAAAACAACCGGTGTAATATTTAGATTATACATATTTTGTCCGCGTTTCCGGTGACACTTTTCAAAATGGTGAAAAAGTTCTTAGTTACGAGCAATGCTGAGTGAGAAAAAGGAAGAGAAACATCGAAAATTTTCAATTTTTGATGATGTAGATAGGGGTATGGACATGGCCTGTGACCACCCCACTGCTCTTGAATGTATCCCAAGTAGATCTAGACATATTTAGACAACTGGAGAAGTAGTTAGGGGGTTATTTCAGACATTAATTTAGCGAGAATGCAACACAGAATCACAATACGAGATCGACAAGTAGATCTAGACATCTCATACGGTAAGTATTGTAGATCTAGACCTAGTCGATGGTGAGCTGGGCACAATCATTGTCTAAAAACATCACATTACTTCTTTTTTTCCTAAAAAAAACTCTGCATTTATGAAATTTTCATACATTTAGTTATAGTCTGAAACATAATAAGTACACGGAAGTACATGGAAATACTGTTTTCCATTCCATTTTACAACTATACCCCCTATACATATCAAGACCTGCGCTTTTATTCTGGCACCTATCTGAATGTCCGCGTTTCTTCCTCTGGCACGGGAAGAGTTAATGCAACAAACAACGCTTTATGAAGGCTAGTCATGAGCTCAGGAGGCAAGGACACTGTCCATTGTGACAACCAGCAGCCTAAAGGTGACATGCTGGTATCAAGGTTGGCAAACCACAGCTAACCAAGACCCTGTTCCACCTCTCTGGTGGTACCCCCAGTAACAGGCCTAGCCTGGCTAACAGGGCAGGGATGATCACAGTCCCCTTGGTGGTGGAGTCTGCTAAAGAAGCACTGCACACCCCCTGCTTTTTTAGCTGCACTCCAGGACTGAAAAAATGGCTGCCATGACCCGCTCCCACACCGATACGATGCTGTGCCTCAACACCTTTACAGTATTGGCTGCAAAGAACAACAACTCACAGTTACAGGGAGATTGAAGAAGTTATAAGTTTGCATATTAAATTAACTCTCATGCTAGAAAACATGAAAAAAGTAACATTTAAACCAGCATTTCTCAACTTTTTCACATCGAAGGAACCTCTGAAATGACATCAGGTCATAGAGAACCCCAGCATAAAAGTTATTCACGCTTACATTCACAGCTTTATTAATGAACAAACAAACGGTTGTAACATTTCAGTTTATACCTTAATCAAACAAAACCATACAGGACAAAGAGAAAGGGGGTGGGGGAGAGAAATTATAAACTTGTATCAATGATATATAGTAAAATAAGAATGGAAAAAAATAACAGAAACAAAGAAACCACTTGGCTGTAACCTGCAAGAAGTTATGTCTGAGAGTGAGCATGGTGAAGTATTATGAATGTTTAAATGAAGACCTGTGAAAGTGTGATCCCAGTCTGATTGGTTAGTAGTAAAGAGGGGATCAGGAAAAGAGAGTGGGACATAGTAGTTCTTTTAAAAGATACATTTTTTTCTGTGGCTCTTTTTATTTTGCTTAAATTTTTTAGCTACTCATTTAAAAAGATGTATCTTACACAGTTAAAGAAAATGCACATTCACAAAAGAAAAATTACTACATATTCAAAAAAGAAAAAAAAGGAACTGAAATAAAACTGCTTTTATTTCAGCCTCACTCTTACCTGCATTTAACTATTAATCATACTGACAGCATCTTCAGTGTGTAGCACCATCAGAATCTCTTTTTCTATATCTTCACATATGCTGAAGCCTCACTTTTACCTGTATATAACTATACTGTCCATAAAAAGAAACACGTAACTACTGATGACCCAATTTTAGTCATAACTTTGATATTCTATAACTTTTTAAACTGAATGAATAAAATTTTCAAATTGCACACAATAATACCTAACGGTTTAAACACTCACTTGACAGTTTCTTGCATCTGTGTGACGAGAATTTGTTAGTCCCAGGGGTTCTCAAGTTAGTAATGTGTGTGGCTTCCGCTTGCATCGATCAGCACTGATTCCATCAGATGTCTGATATGTGCCTGTGGGATGGCTGCCCACTCTTCCTGCAGTGCCTGCCACAGATCACGACGATTGGCTGCAGAAATGTTTCGGTGACAAACACGTCTTTACAGCTCATCCCATAGGTGCTTGATCGGATTCATGTCTGGAGACAGGGATGGCCAGGAAAGGGTGAGAATGTTGTTGGTAGTCAGGAACTGTGTGGTGAACCGTGCAGAATGGGGTCTGGCGTTGTCCTGTTGAAACACAGACCTCTGTGCAGCCAAAAATGGAAGGACACAGGGTTGAAGAATTTCACTGACGTATCGTTGTACTTTCAAGCCTCCTTCAATCTGCACCAATGGACTCTTTCCATTGAAATTGATCATTCCCCACACCATTACACCTCCACCACTGTGTGGCAGAGCTTCATCAACGCAATTTTGAGCAAAACGTTCATTTGGCCTACAGTAGACCCTTCTCTGCATATCATGGTGGTGCAACAAAAAGGAAGATTCATCTCTAAACCAGACACGTCTCCACTGATTGTCAGTTGTCCAGGGCCGATGGTGGTTGGCCCAAACAAGTCAATTTTGGCGATGGCGTCTCGTTAAGACAGGACCTCGATGAGGTCGTCGTGCCACCAGTCCAGCTTCATGCAGTCTATTCCGGACAGTTTGATCAGACACGCGACGTCCTGCAAGCAATGACTGGGCACTTGAGGAAGCTGTTGTAAACCTGTTTCTTAGGTGATGAACCAGAATAAAGTGATCATCAGCTGCTGTTGTCACCCTGGGTTGTCCACTGCGGTGCCGGTCTTCAGCTGAGCCAGTGGCTTGGAAATGGTGCCAAAGTCAACTGAAGGTATTCTGCTGCATGTTTAAATGCTTGGCAACCTGGCTTTGACTTTCGCCTGCTTGCAGGCGACCAATAACAATGTTTCGTAAATTTTGCATTAGACACGCCATAATTGTCTGCTTGAAAATTAACTGAATTTGTTTGTGTAACCTCATCCTTTCATAGTGTTTCATTTGTGTGGGAAGTGAGTTGTGCTCACCACAAAAATCATGACTTTCCATAAACGCAACATGAGTTATGGTAAAAAAATGCGTGATTAGCAAGGGCAGCTACTGCATTCTGACTATACACAAGAATAGCAAAATTCATGCTAAATCATGGACCTGATATCTTGGTGACAATTTCTGGTTTGGTTTGAGATCTTATATCCTTCCCATGCCGTTAAATGTCACATAGGGCTCACAAGGTAGTTCGCCAATTTTCCTGTCTTCTGCGAGTTGTTCAACAATGTCCTCTTCAGAGTTTCACACAGTCTGCCTCTTTTTCTTTTGGTTTGAGATACCTGGGAAAAAAATTCTGTCATAACATATAAAATATGAAGCTTATTATAAGCTATGCGTTCTTTTTTTGGACAGTATATTAATCATATTGACAGCATCTTCAGTGTGCAGCACTATCAGAACCTCTTTTTCTATATCTTCACATGCTGAAGCCTCACTCTTACCTGTATATAACTATTAATCATACTGACAGCATCTTCAGTGTGTAGCACTATCAGAACCTCTTTTTCTATATCTTCACATGCTGAAGCCTGACAAAGTAAAACAAAATCCAGTTATTATTTTCTCCTTAAGCAACCACAACAACACTAATCTCTGTATAAAAATAAACAACTAACTGTTCCAAATATAGCCCAGCAACCAGCTTACACTACAGAAAGGAACTTCAATCATGTGATATTGTTGTAATATCTCTCTGTAGTTTTTCAACTCAGTGCCACATAAGATCCCAAAACAGAGGCATCAGGCCAGATGAAGGGCAGGCCACACTATAGTGGCTATCTTTAATTCCCAACGTGTATCCAGGAAGTAAGTTTATTAACATGCTCCACTACCATAGACAAATGTTCATCCTTACACTACTAGCTTAGCAGTAGTAACAGAACAGTTTGTTTTCAACAAAACCACAAGGGGGTTATAACCTGAACTTCCTTTAGAACAGTTAAACTTTCTTCTGCTAAAATAATCTGAAAGGTTCTTGAAAATGATATGGCTGACTGACTAATCTCAAGAGATAGCATCACTGCAGTCAGGACAATCCCATATCCATTCTGCTGCCCATTCCAGTAGCCAACATAAGGTGTGTGTACTGACTGTCCCTGCCACATGCTGACTGTGGGTTCATCAATTCTGTCAACATTTTTCTTCAAAATGAAACCAGGAATCCAAGCTTCAATCAATAATGAATCACTCACATGCATCAGCTATCACATGTGCCTCATAGTGTCTTGCCATGAGTCTCTATTCTTGGCAAGCATCTCGGTCTTATCAAAGGATTTGATGTCTACCATCTTCGTCTCTTCTGTCAGTGTTCTCTTTAGGGTCAAATGGTGAATTTCTTTTATTGTCATCTTCTTCTGATCTTGGTGAACTTATGCTCCCTATAGCCAAGCGGTCAAATATGATGCAGACCACATCACCTCTGTGCTGACAGGTCAAGGAAACTACAGACAGTAAAATCACATGCCCCAAAATGCTTCTTTGGCATGACAGGAAAAACCCTTATACATATCCAATTTCATAGTGACATTAGTTGAAGCTTCTGGTTTTATGCCATAAGGATACTCATTTACAGTGACCTGCTTGAAGTCCTGGACTACACACAATATGCAGGTGCCATCATCACATGGGTCACACTGAGTCTTACCCTTGTGGCAAGGCTGTAGAAGTGCAAGAATCGGTTTAGCAGAAGCATCACGGAGAAGAGGGATAGCAGCTTGGTCAGGCTAAGAACTGCAAGATTCTGTTTACCAGGACCATCATGAAGAAGATGTATAAACTAGGAAAAAAAGTAGGAACAGTTTCATTACTTAATGAGCGCACAGTTGTGACATTTCCATGTGAGCCTTAATCATACAAAAACACACAGGACAAAGAAATAGAGAGAAGATAAAGTATAAATTCACAGGAATGCTATGTAAAAAATATGAATGGAAAGAAAAGAAAAATTAGAATTAATTAAAATAAAATGAATGGAGCACTTAGCTGTGACTTGTAAGAAGCTGTGGCTTGTAAGAGGCTGTGGTCAGAAATGTGCTTGGTGAAGTGTAGAGAATATTTAAATGGAGACTTGTGATGTGTGATATCTTATATCCTTCTCGTGCCGTTAAACATCACATAGGGCTCGCACGGTAGTTCACCAATTTTTCCTGTTTTCTGCGAGCTTTTCAACCCCGTCAAAGGATTTTATGCCTATTAATTTGGCCTCTCTTAACAATGTCCTCTTTGGAGTTTCACGTGGTCTGCCTCTTTTTCTTCAGTCTGTTGTGTTCCGCTTGACAGCTTGTTTTGGTATCCTTTGATTGTTTTTTTCTCATCACATGACCAACATATTTCCATCTCCTTTTCCTGATCACCCATGAGACAGGTTGCTGTTTGCTCATCTGTCTTATCTCTGCATTGTTCTTGAATTCATTCTGCTTGATGTCGAGTATTTTGCTTAGGCATTTGTTTTCAAAACAGTCTAATTTCTTGTTTATTTCTTTAGCAGTTTTCCAGCTTTCGCATGCACAGATAAGGGTGGATATTACATTTAACTTGAATAGCCAGGAGAAGGTGGGGTAGGTGATTACAGTTAGGGTAGAGGGATTGTAATGTCATGCTGTGAGGAGGTTCTGAACTTCGTGTAACAAGTGAAAAGGGAATGGAACATGGTGCAGGGGGATTATGATTGTAGAAGAGGGTGTTAGGTGTAGCTGAATAGCGAGTTCAAACCATGTGGTTCGAACATTCCATATTCCTGAATGTAGAGGTTCTCAAGCACTAGGCGGCTTCTGTCATCAGCATGACATTGTTTGATGGCTGTTACTAGAAAATCAGATTTGCCTCTGTGGTTGGGGCCATTTAAATTATTAGAGACTAGTTTTGAGCATACTGGGTGATATCATACAGATGTTTCTGCATGCGGTCTCCTAATCTGAGACCAGTTTCATCAATATAAGTTATCCAGCATCTTTTGCACACAATGGCATATATAACATTATAGGACTCGCATGTGAATCCTTCACGGACAGTGATGATAGTTTTGGGAAAGGTGATCATTTTCGTTTCCCTGACTACCGGGCAGGTAACACAGTGAGGGCAGTTAAATTTTCTGGTGCCAACATATGTGAAGTTTCGTTTCAGGTGGCTATGGATGAGGATGTCCTTAAGATTTGTTTCCTGTTTGTATGCTAATAGGGGTTGATCAGAGAAGATGTTGCGAGCATTGGGGTCGAGTAGTAGCAGATGGCGACAAAAAATTTTCTTAACCATTTGACCAAGCGTTACAGAAACATAGAGAGGAAAACCAGGAAACTCTTCCTTGGAAAAGAAGGGACTCTAATAACAGAGTGCATGAACAATTCCAAGAACAGGGATGAATGGAAAGCCTTTATCCATGGCCTATGCTTTCAAGGGAGTGAAAAGCAATGACGATGATTTGACCATGTGGGTGAAAAGAAAGTACTACCTTAACTCTGTTATGGAGTAACAGGTTTTTTCCTGAATGCCTTGTCGTAGTTCACTTTTTGGATATGGTTAAATGCTTTCCAAAGGACATTTTCTGGGTAGTGGCGATGACGGATAAAATTCTAATAATGCTCCATTCAGCTATGTGCTCCATTCATTTTATGTTATTTTATTCTAATTTGTTTTCTTCTTTTCTTTCCATTCATATTTTTTTACACAGCATTCATGTGAACTTATACTTCATCTTCTCTCTCTATTTCTTCATCCTGTGTGCTTTTGTATGATTAAGGCTCACGCTGAAACATCACAACTACGTACTCGTTAAGTAATACGCTCTTCCTACTTTTTTCCTAGTTTATACATTTTAGTATCACAGCTTTACTGCAGCAGCTTCGTATATAGTTATATACTTGTACATTAACTATTCATTGTGAAGAAGGATGGCAGATTGACCAGCTTCACTTTACTAGTCCTGATTACCTGCACATCATCATCATCTTTGCTTTTGATCATGTAATCATATCATCTTATCTCTGCATCTCTCAGTCTATAAGACCTATGCATACCTCTGTATTTGGTGGTGCATACCATGACACTGTTCTCTCCACTTGCTGTGGCACAAAATCACACTTGGCCCCAATGTCTGCACATGCTTTCAAAATTAGTTCTTTTTGTTTAACCAATGGAGCAACAGCTGGATCTATAAAAACTGTCAGCATCTAGAAACAAACATTAGAGAAACAATTCTTTAAACAAAGACATATTAACACTGACTACATTATGTTAAAAAAGGCTTTATTTTTAATTAGTCTCCAATATAAATGATGTAAGATTTAAACTCAAATAACAGCTGGGACTGTGTTTGGTACAAGCTGCCATGAACAGAACGCCAAGACAAGTGAAAGGCTAGATAACAGAAGAGGTACAGGGCAAACCAGGAGTCCTCATGAAAATGAAACTCTCAAGCTGAGATCCAGATACCTGGAGAGGCACGATTAAGACCAAGCTGGACATTTTTTCTGTCCCTAACTGAAGAGGATTGATGGTGATAATCTGTTTGACATAGCTCTTTCTGGTGGAAGATACCTTAAGCCTTAAGGTGTCCATCTTTAGAGGAGTAATAATGATGAATATTTGTATCTAAGTATTCAAGCAAGAACAACTAGTCTGAAGGTACAGTTTTTACACGTTGGTACCAATGAGGCATACATGAATGCATGTCTACAATTTGTTTTTACGGCTCTCAGTGCATATTCTGCTCTATGAATAGTCTGAAAACGTACTGAAAAATGACCTCCGCATTACAAGGCTGCTTAAACTCCCAAAATAAAATGCAACAAAAGACGGGGCCAACTGCTTCATTGTGATATCAATAGTCAAGAAGTTTTAGCACGAAAACATTGATCCATCTTCAGGAATATAAAATACAAAACTGTCATAAAGACCGGATTGATGTGAGTGTTGAATAGATTTTAATGACGTTTCCGAGCATGGAGTACGAGGAGAGAACCTTGATAACAAAATATACGTATATGAAATTGTAATCACTTAGTTCAGATTAAAAGTCATAATCAACATACGAGTAAAGCTGGAGACTGCAGAACGCTTCCGACAGATGTGCACAATTTGTGATGATAAGAATACCTTAATACAATCTCATAAGAACTTCTTTCCGAGTCTATAAAATCTTACTGTTCAGATCCGTTAAAGGAAAAAAAAACAAACTGTATAATGTTTCTGTTCTACGTTAAAATAAAGTTTCGAGTTTCTCGAATGTTTAGACTGAACCCGGGATAATTTGTCCAACCAAAACACGCTGAGGATGCTGGGTAATGACAGTAGAATGTTGGATTGGTTTTGTTCGTATTAGCTTCGCCCTTTGAGGACCTATTTCTCTTTCGGAAACCACGAGTTCGAATCGCTGTATGGCCTATTTCCCCCCCCCCCCCTGTTTTTTTAGAAAAAAAAGGGGGGGGTAGTAAAATTAAAAACCCCGCGCACTGTGTGTTGATGTCGACTTTTATAGGTAAACAGCCTTAACATTAATCTTCAGTCTCATTAAAAAAATACTATTAGCCATACTGCCCCCGTGTGGTACCCGGGATCTGCAAAGAATAGGACCACTGTACCCTACCATGCATGATCGTAAAAGGCGACTAAGGAGGGTTCAGCATAGGGCCAGCAACCCTATCTGGTAAAAAACAATCAGACTGCTACAGAAACAGAAGCAAGGGAAAAAGCAAATGCAGGTGGAAGGAGAAATGCGTATCAGGAAACTGAGCCCATGAAGGTTGTGGATGAAAGCCAGCCACTGGAAGTCCCCAGCCCGACTGCAGACCTCCTGGAACCTAAACAAAAGATGCAAATAGGCAGCTGGAATGTAAGAACACTAAACCAGACTGGAAAACTAGCACAAACCATCAAGGAAATGCACAGATACAAACTAGACATACTAGGAATACAAGAAGCAAGATGGACAGGACAAGGCAGAAGGAAATTAACAACACAGCACACAGAAGATACAATAATATGGTCAGGTAAAGAAGATCTTCATGAAGGAGGAGTAGCATTGATTATAACAAAAGAAGCATCAAGAGCATTGCTGAAATGGACCCCAATAAATGAGAGATTATTATATGCACGTTTCAACTCAAGATTCACGAAGCTGTCTATTATAGTTTGTTATGCACCAACAGAAGCAGCTGAAGAGGAATTAAAAGAAGATTTTTACAACAGCCTCCAAGCCACAGTAGAAACAATACCCAAGCATGACATGCTACTCATCTTGGGCGACTTCAATGCAAAAGTAGGTGAAGGAAATGAAGATAGAAGAAGAATCATGTGAAGAGAAGGAATCGGAGAAATAAATGAAAATGGAGAAAGACTGTGCAGTTTCTGTGAAGAAAACATGATGACCATCGGAGGGACAATTTTCCAACACAAAAACATCCATAAGGTGACTTGGAGGTCACCAGATAAAACCACAGAAAACCAAATCGATCACATACTAATAAACAACAAGTGGAAACGGTCACTACAAGATGTGCGAGCAAGGAAAGGAGCAGATATAGGAAGTGATCACAACCTTCTGGTAGCAAAAATAAAACTAAAATTAAGGAAAGCCAGAATCGGAGAACACAGAAGATACATTTTGATACAAGAAAACTGAAAGACCAGCAAACAAGAAATGAATTCTCAATAATACTTAAGAACCGCTTCAGTGTCCTACAAGACGAAGCAGAAATGTCCATATTAGAGTTCAATAAAACACTACAGGAAACAGCAAAAGAGGTGCTGGGATATCGGAAAAGGAGAAAAGAGGAATGGATAAGTGAGACCACATGGGAAAAGATAGAGCAAAGAAAAGAAATCAAGAAAAAATTACTGAACACCAAATCACAACGGCTTAAAGAACGAGTTTTAAGTAATTATGCACAAAAAGACAAAGAAGTGAAGGAATCATGCCGTCAAGATAAACGTCAGTATTATGACAACTTAGCAGAGACAGCAGAGAAAGCAGCATATACAAATGGCATGAAAACCATATATAAAATCACAAAGCAGATGACAGGTAACTTCAATACAAGATGTGAAAGTGCAGTAAGAACACAAAATGGACAACTGGTCAGTGGAGAAAGAGAAAAAATTGAAAGATGGAGGGAACACTTTAACACCCTACTAAACAGAACACAAGCAGCACAAGCAATAGATATACCTGAAGCAAAAGCGGAACTAAACATCAATACAGGACCAATAACAATAAATGAAGTAAAAGAGGCGATAAAGATGCTAAAATCAGACAGGGCACCAGGTGAAGATGAAGTGACTGCTGAGATGTTGAAAGCAGAAGAAACAGAAACACCAAAACAACTTTGCCGGATATTACAACAAATTTGGGATTTAGAAAAAGCCCCAGAGGAGTGGAAAACTGGTCTTATAGTAAAACTACCAAAGAAGGGTGACCTCAGAGATTGCGGGAACTGGAGAGGCATTACCCTACTGCCACTCACTAGTAAAGTATTTTGCAGAATAATCATCAACAGAATTGTACCAACACTTGAGGAAACCCCCGTGTGGTACCCGGGATCTGCAAAGAATAGGACCACTGTACCCTACCACGCATGATCGTAAAAGGCGACTAAGGAGGGTTCAGCATAGGGCCAGCAACCCTATCTGGTAAAAAACTATCAGACTGCTACAGAAACAGAAGCAAGGGAAAAAGCAAATGCAGGTGGAGGGAGAAATGCTTATCAGGAAACTGAGCCCATGAAGGTTGTGGATGAAAGCCAGCCACTGGAAGTCCCCAGCCCGACTGCAGACCTCCTGGAACCTAAACAAAAGATGCAAATAGGCAGCTGGAATGTAAGAACACTAAACCAGACTGGAAAACTAGCACAAACCATCAAGGAAATGCACAGATACAAACTAGACATACTAGGAATACAAGAAGCAAGATGGACAGGACAAGGCAGAAGGAAATTAACAACACAGCACACAGAAGATACAATAATATGGTCAGGTAAAGAAGATCTTCATGAAGGAGGAGTAGCATTGATTATAACAAAAGAAGCATCAAGAGCATTGCTGAAATGGACCCCAATAAATGAGAGATTATTATATGCACGGTTCAACTCAAGATTCACGAAGCTGTCTATTATAGTTTGTTATGCACCAACAGAAGCAGCTGAAGAGGAATTAAAAGAAGATTTTTACAACAGCCTCCAAGCCACAGTAGAAACAATACCCAAGCATGATATGCTACTCATCTTGGGCGACTTCAATGCAAAAGTAGGTGAAGGAAATGAAGATAGAAGAAGAATCATGGGAAGAGAAGGAATCGGAGAAATAAATGAAAATGGAGAAAGACTGTGCAGTTTCTGTGAAGAAAACATGATGACCATCGGAGGGACAATTTTCCAACACAAAAACATCCATAAGGTGACTTGGAGGTCACCAGATAAAACCACAGAAAACCAAATCGATCACATACTAATAAACAACAAGTGGAAACGGTCACTACAAGATGTGCGAGCAAGGAAAGGAGCAGATATAGGAAGTGATCACAACCTTCTGGTAGCAAAAATAAAACTAAAATTAAGGAAAGCCAGAATCGGAGAACACAGAAAGATACATTTTGATACAAGAAAACTGATAGACCAGCAAACAAGAAATGAATTCTCAATAATACTTAAGAACCGCTTCAGTGTCCTACAAGACGAAGCAGAAATGTCCATATTAGAGTTCAATAAAACACTACAGGAAACAGCAAAAGAGGTGCTGGGATATCGGAAAAGGAGAAAAGAGGAATGGATAAGTGAGACCACATGGGAAAAGATAGAGCAAAGAAAAGAAATCAAGAAAAAATTACTGAACACCAAATCACAACGGCTTAAAGAACGAGTTTTAAGTAATTATGCACAAAAAGACAAAGAAGTGAAGGAATCATGCCGTCAAGATAAACGTCAATATTATGACAACTTAGCAGAAACAGCAGAGAAAGCAGCATATACAAATGACATGAAAACCATATATAAAATCACAAAGCAGATGACAGGTAACTTCAATACAAGATGTGAAAGTGCAGTAAGAACACAAAATGGACAACTGGTCAGTGGAGAAAGAGAAAAAATTGAAAGATGGAGGGAACACTTTAACACCCTACTAAACAGAACACAAGCAGCACAAGCAATAGATATACCTGAAGCAAAAGCGGAACTAAACATCAATACAGGACCAATAACAATAAATGAAGTAAAAGAGGCGATAAAGATGCTAAAATCAGACAGGGCACCAGGTGAAGATGAAGTGACTGCTGAGATGTTGAAAGCAGAAGAAACAGAAACACCAAAACAACTTTGCCGGATATTACAACAAATTTGGGATTTAGAAAAAGCCCCAGAGGAGTGGAAAACTGGTCTTATAGTAAAACTACCAAAGAAGGGTGACCTCAGAGATTGCGGGAACTGGAGAGGCATTACCCTACTGCCACTCACTAGTAAAGTATTTTGCAGAATAATCATCAACAGAATTGTACCAACACTTGAGGAAAAACTTCGGAAAGAGCAGGCAGGATTTAGGAAAGGAAGATCATGCATAGACCATATATTTGTACTTAGACAAATATTAGAACAGGCAAATGAGTGGCATAGCACAACATATGCATTATTCATAGATTTTGAGAAAGCCTTTGACAGTGTCAACAGAGATGCACTGTGGAAAATCCTAAGATGGCATGGCCTCCCCCATAAAATAGTTAATGTAATCAAAGCCCTATACGAGGGTTTTCAGTGCAAAGTTATCTGTGGAGAACATACCTCCAGCAGCTTTAGGGTACAAACAGGAGTGAAACAGGGATGTGTACTATCACCAACATTATTTATCTTGGCAGTAGACTGGTTAATGAAGGAGGCAACATCAGACAAACGCAGAGGATTACAATGGACCCTTGACACAGTGCTGGAGGACCTTGACTTTGCGGACGACATTTGTCTATTATCAAGCAGTCACAAAGATATGCAAGATAAAATAAACAAGTTAACCCAGAATGCAAACAACATAGGACTAAAGATCAACGTAGGAAAGACAAAGTTAATGAAGCAAAATGTGAACAACAGAAATGTACTCAGAGTAGATAACAAGTTAGTGGAGGAGGTCAACGAATTTGTATACCTTGGCAGCAGAGTAGTAGAAAATGGAGACAGCACAGAGGACATCAACAGCAGACTTACTAGAGCAAACCAGGCTTTTGCAATGCTACAGAATATATGGAAATCAAATAAACTAAGCATAAATATGAAAATCAGGATATTTAAGAGTAATGTTCTAAGTGTACTACTCTATGGAAGTGAATGCTGGAAAATCACCAAAACCATAGAAAACAAGTTGAATTCTTTCCAGACTAAATGTTTACGTAGAATTAAAAAATATTTTGGCCAAACACCATAAGAAATAACATTTTATTGGCAGAAATGCAGATGAAACCACTGACAACAATTATTGAGGAAAGACGCTGGCGATGGTTGGGACATGTGCTCCGAATGACTGACAACTCACTACCAAAAATAGCACTAAGATGGACACCACAGGGGAGCAGAAGTAAGGGTAGACCAAAAGAGACATGGAGAAGAACAACAGAAAGGATGTTGAGCAATAGAGGGCTCACCTGGGCAAGAGCAGAAAAAAAGGCGAAAGACAGGCATTTGTGGAAAACCCTTGCGGAAGCCCCATGTGCCCTGGGCACTTAAGGTTCAGAGAGAGAGAGAGACTTGAGGAAAAACTTCGGAAAGAGCAGGCAGGATTTAGGAAAGGAAGATCATGCATAGACCATATATTTGTACTTAGACAAATATTAGAACAGGCAAATGAATGGCATAGCACAACATATGCATTATTCATAGATTTTGAGAAAGCCTTTGACAGTGTCAACAGAGATGCACTGTGGAAAATCCTAAGATGGCATGGCCTCCCCCATAAAATAGTTAATGTAATCAAAGCCCTATACGAGGGTTTTCAGTGCAAAGTTATCTGTGGAGAACATACCTCCAGCAGCTTTAGGGTACAAACAGGAGTGAAACAGGGATGTGTACTATCACCAACATTATTTATCTTGGCAGTAGACTGGTTAATGAAGGAGGCAACATCAGACAAACGCAGAGGATTACAGTGGACCCTTAACACAGTGCTGGAGGACCTTGACTTTGCGGACGACATTTGTCTATTATCAAGCAGTCACAAAGATATGCAAGATAAAATAAACAAGTTAACCCAGAATGCAAACAACATAGGACTAAAGATCAACGTAGGAAAGACAAAGTTAATGAAGCAAAATGTGAACAACAGAAATGTACTCAGAGTAGATAACAAGTTAGTGGAGGAGGTCAACGAATTTGTATACCTTGGCAGCAGAGTAGTAGAAAATGGAGACAGCACAGAGGACATCAACAGCAGACTTACTAGAGCAAACCAGGCTTTTGCAATGCTACAGAATATATGGAAATCAAATAAACTAAGCACAAATATGAAAATCAGGATATTTAAGAGTAATGTTCTAAGTGTACTACTCTATGGAAGTGAATGCTGGAAAATCACCAAAACCATAGAAAACAAGTTGAATTCTTTCCAGACTAAATGTTTACGTAGAATTAAAAAAATATTTTGGCCAAACACCATAAGAAATAACATCTTGTTGTCAGAAATGCAGATGAAACCACTGACAACAATTATTGAGGAAAGACGCTGGCGATGGTTGGGACATGTGCTCCGAATGACTGACAACTCACTACCAAAAATAGCACTAAGATGGACACCACAGGGGAGCAGAAGTAAGGGTAGACCAAAAGAGACATGGAGAAGAACAACAGAAAGGATGTTGAGCAATAGAGGGCTCACCTGGGCAAGAGCAGAAAAAAAGGCGAAAGACAGGCATTTGTGGAAAACCCTTGCGGAAGCCCCATGTGCCCTGGGCACTTAAGGTTCAGAGAGAGAGAGATTAGCCATACTGAAGCTGAGAATTGTTTTATGCAATGTGTGTACCACTCTCAGATATGATGTAGAACAGTGATCCCAATATTTTTACATCATGGGACCACTTTACCAACTACACATAAGTTGTTAATCAATCAAGTGCCGTGCGCGTGGCGTAGGCGATCATTTCTCTCCACAATTCCCTGTCTTTAGACTTGATTATGAGATCCGCCGGTGACTTTCTTCCTAGCAACACTGACAGCCCATTCAGTAACTTCTCTCTCTGTCTTCCTGTCTCTTCTTCCCTCAGTTTTTCCAGTTGCCACAATGTGTTCCAATTTTCCTCTTCTCAAAAAATGTCCTACAAATCTCGTTTGTCTGCCTCTGATCTTTGTTGTAATTTGCCTTTTAACTTCAGCCTCTCATAAGACTTCTTCGTTTGTTTTATTAGCTGTCCATGGTACCTTCAACATCCTTCTTATGAACCACATTTTCATGGCCTCCATTTCTCACTGTACTTTCTTATTCATGGATCATGCTTCACATCCATAAAACAAAATTGGCTCGATGTAACATTTAAGTACTCGAAATCTTGTTTCCATTGATATGGATCTGTTGTAGAAGATGTTTCTCATTTTTTGGAATGCTGACTTGGCCTGAGCACGTCTGCTTTGATTTCGTTGTGACATTTCCCATCAGCTGTTATAATTGTTCCTAAGTACTTTAATCTATCAACTTGTTTCAATTTTATGCCATCGATGGTAATGCTACATTTTGGTGGTATTCTTTTCTTTGAGATGACCATCACTTTAGTCTTCTTTTTATTCAGGCTGAGACCTTTACCTTTACTTTCACGAACCACGACGTCCATAAGAGCCTGTAGCTCCCCTTCACTTTTAGTAATCAGAACTATGTCGTCGTCTGCATATCTTAAGTTGTTAAGGTTGTACCCGCCAATTGATATTCCTGGCAAGCTCTCTATATTTCTCATTATGTTTTCGCTGTACAAAGATAAGAGGTCAGGACATAGAACACATCCTTGTCTCACTCCCAAATGTATGTCCTGGAATGCTCCTATTTGGTTCTCAAATTTCATTGCTGCTGATTGTTGCCAGTATGTGTTTTTGATGAGTTTCAGATCTTTCCCATCTATGTTGATGTCTTCCAGCATTCTTATAATTTCTGTGTGTCTTACTTTATCGAATGCTTTACAATAGACTATGAAGCATAAGTATAGTTAAGTTGTTAATCACTATCTTATATGTAATATCATAATGCCATAAACCTCAGATATCACTTAACATCAAATCCATAACAGAGCCGAGGACCACAGGTTGAGAACCACTGGTATAGAAGCATAGACATTAACTTTTTAAAAACGGAAAAAGAAAACCTTCAAACTGGTTTTCCTCGCTCTCCGAAAGTAAATTCATTCATTCATTTGCATGTCCCTTGCGGAACTTTGCCTCCCAAACAGCACTCCTGTAGGTCTCTCGGTTGTGAGCAAGATGGCCTGCTGCTGATGCATCCATTTGCAGATCGTCAACGATGTCTTGCAGCCATCTTCGTTTTGGTCTTCCTCTTTTTCTTTTTCCTATTATGTATCCTTCCAAAACGGTCTTCTCTAAATTATCATGATGTTTAATGTGTCCAAAATATTTTAGTTTTCTCTCTGTAGTCCTCTTTACTAGCGAACCTTCTTCAATATTAAGCTCTTGTAGTATAGATATATTTGTTCTTTTTTGTGTCCACGATATTTGGAGAACTCTTCTGTAGCATTTACACTCAAAGGCATTTATGTGTTTCTCAGCTGTTTTGTTAAGTGTCCAGGTCTCACAGGCATATGTTGCGATGGGAAAGATGCATGCCCTTAAAAATCTTATTTTTGTAGTTCTGTCTGCTCCTCTCCACGGATTCTTTATTTGTTTTACTTTCTGAAGAGCGATAGATGTCCTCCTTTTAATTTGATCCAATTTTAAATTGTCCCAATGAAATCTTTCGTAAGCCGAAATGGTATAAATCGAAGAAGCAATTACCATTGTTACACCTAAAAAATAACCACAAAATTACAACAAATACTACATAATTTTTTTAAGACGATGGAAACAGGCCGTGACCCCGTGGTACTGCAAACCGGGTCCTCTTGTAACGAGATGTGGACCATACACCCCCCCCCCCCCCCCCGGCATTCAATGTGCAGGGCAGGCCTGAAGCATCTCGTTGAGTTAAAAAATAACGACGCTTTTGTCTTAACCAAAGGGCATGTTGATCAGGGTACCTGCTAAGAGGACACTTTGACCTCATTCAGTTTGATCTTAGCCAAAAGGCCGAGAAGTACATAAAACCAAAAGTAACATAAAGTTAAAGTTTAAAAAAAGGGAATGATGTGATAAATACACAATCTATATCAAGTAGAAACGATATGTCTACAGTGTAGTTTTGCTTACCAGACTCGGAAAGCCCACGAAAACACTGGGAAGCTGAGAGAAGGTGGTGGTAGGAGGTATAGGAGAGTGGGGTGTAGGAAGAGAGAAAGAAGGTCATTTATTAGCACTTGTTCATAGTCTGAATGTATCAGCGCTGGCAGGTCACTAACATCTACACCTGGGCATTCCAACTTCAGTGACCTCAAGGGCCACAACTGTATTGGGAAGTGGGATTTTGGGCAGTATCTAAATTAGTTAGCAAAAAAGTGACAGCTATGATTGAAGTAAAGGTAAACTGACAGCATTTAATTAGCTTTTCAGGTCTTCTAATTTTGTAGATGTTTTGAAGAAATGTTAATTTTAATCAAATAAATTAGTTTCATAATACTTTTGCGGGCTATAAAAGGCCTCGCGGGCAGTGTTTGGTTAGAATCATTCTCCTTCTAGTACAAGACATTTTTAAAAAATTTGTTTTACACATTTTTCACTGTTTATAGAATCCCTATTTGCTTTTGACATATGACAAACACTTTTATAAACTGTTTCACTAATTCAGGTTATTTTAAAAAGTTAAAATAAATATTGAATTACTTTACTTTTTCTTTCCTTTTGTACCCGTGAAGTGTCGAGGGGAGATGGAGTTGGCGTTTTTGGACCAAATGGATGGTCTTGGTGAACGTCATGCCATGATTAGTGAGTGTTTCTCTGATACTATCTATCAGTCTCCTTCTGGGGTTTCCACTTAATCTGTGTCTTTGGTCAAAGGCTCTCGTGGCTGACTGTGAGTGTGTCTGAATCATTCGTTTCTTTGTTTCTATATGAGTCGTAGACATGATGTAGCTCATACTATCTGTCTTATGGTGTCATTTCGTAGCTTGTCAAACCTGGTGACTTTTGCTGCTTTCTGAAGACATCACATTTCTCATGTGGTTATTTTATTCTGTTGTTTCTTAGTAAGTGCTCATGTCTGGCATTGGGTTGGTATGAATATGATATTTAATTAGTTTTCTCTTAGCTTCAAGTGGGATACTGGAGCATGTAAACAGCAGGGATAGCAGCATGATTCCATTTTATCGCATAATTTTTGAAAAATTATCACATACCATGGCTACGCGGCTTAAGTCATAATTTCATAAAGCAAACGACAGAACAAAACAAAGTGTTCTACTCTTCATAGCTTGGAGATTCCTTTCTCCTTCGTATTGGCAGCCTTGGTGCATTGCCTAAATGAGTTCTGTTTACACGACGGAAGTTCATTCTTGAGCAAGAAGAGGCTCAAGATAAGAAATAAGAAGAAAGCATTACTTGACATCTATGTCTATTTCTTCATTTAACGCTCACATTTTATTTTCATCAGCATTTTAAAGCGACTTGTTACTGGGGCAAAGATGTAATGTTCATTAAGTATGAGACAGTTGTTAGCAAACCGGTAGCGGTAGTTAAGCAAAGCAAACAAAAGCCAGTTTTCTCTGTAGGCTGCGTGACAGCCCGGCCGCGCACTTTAACAATTCGTGCCACGCACAAAATTTTATACGCCGCACAATAAATAAATAAATAAATGGAAGTGCCACTTCTAATTTCCTGATGTTACTCGGACCTATAGTAGAGATGAGAAAAATGTGACAGCGCCACGTGAATTTGTTTTCCTGATTTCTTTCGATTATCTAAGAAAACTTTAGATTATACTTTGTATTCTAACGTTACGATGCACATTTGCACGGAAATTCTTTAAATTTGCATAGGGATTCAACATTTCGCGCATGAAGCACAAAACCTTAGAGGACACATTGACCAAGACCCTAAGCTACCTCCTAGATGATCCCGTAGATCGAACAGAAAGACAAACCCGGTCCCAGAAATAGGCCAAATCAAAGAAGGATGTTTTGGAATGAAAGACAGATATCATAGATTAGCTACACACACTCACACAAACCCAGCGACATAACTCCCGTATTAATGCGAACGGATAAGGAAAAGAAGAAAGTGATGATAACATGTCACTGACTGATATATGGTTATGACGAACAATTTCCAAAATGTTATTACATAACCCCCCCCCCCCCCAACTATAACAAAGCTGAAGACTTTAAAACCTTATAAATCACACATGCTGTCTGACACATCATTATATGAACAATGTTCTACACCAGTGCAAAACAAATAATGAGGATAACTTCCTTAAGCACCAAAAAAAAAAAAAAAGTGGGATAATTATCTTGAATGCATAAGCTTTTTAATCACCTCTGTGAATAGTATATCCTATAAGGGTTCATTTATTTATTACACGATGTACCAGTATGCACTGGTGATCACACATCTCCATTCTGTGTGGTCATTGATATTTATAATCAGATCTGTTGTCTGTTTTTCTTTCATGTCTGCCACATCGTCGATCTGGCCTTGATTTTTTTTTTTTTTGGAGTGCAAGTAATTCTTAAATTTTATATACATTTTTTTTTCAAATGCAGACACTGGTTTTTCTAATATCATTCTAATTTCATTTCTGACTTAGTCCTCTGAACTCTTCTTTGATGAACATTTAATTTATTTGTTGTTGGTCTCTCATGGCGAAGGTCGGGGGTTCGAATCCGGCCGGGGGAACCCCATTCACCAAGCTGTAGAAATGGGTACCCGACTTCTTCTGGAGTTGGGGAAGGAAAGGCGGCCAGGCGTGATACTGACCACATCACCCTCTAGTGTGCTGACAGGTCAAGTAAAATATGGGCACCAACACCATATCCCTATGTGCCTCTAAGGCATGGCAGGATTACCTTTACCTTTACCGTTTTAATATGAGTGTGCTTGTCTGGCTCTCCTTGGCATCAAAAGTCTGTGGTATGTTCTTGCACCACCACCACCACCACCACCACCACCACCACCACCACCACCACCATCATCACAAAGCAGTGCATGCACCATAAACTTGAAAATCATAAAAGATAAGGCCATAATTTATTTCATCACCAAAGTTAGGTACATATGTATATAAAGATACACTGTACAAAGTTTTTTTATATGAAAAACAAATGTACCAAATATTTAGAGATTTATTTTTATATGCGGATAAATAATGTAAAAAAATACATTTTATAATTTCCATCTTTCATAAACTTGGTTGACTTCAAATAGTTTGTATGTATAATGAGTAAATCACTCTGACATTAATATTTTTGTTACCATCTACAAAAGGACAACAGAATTTGATCGCATTTGCTCAAAAGTACATGTAAATGATATGTCTTTACAGGCACGAAAGTACATTTGACATTTAATTCAGTGTTGTTTTAATATGCATGGTTTCAAAAGCTTTTTGCAATTTAATTTCACTAACTTCAATTTTGTTTAAAAATAACATTTTTACATATGTAAAAAGCAACAGAGAGACAACAGAGAGACAATTTACTGAGTTTTCAAAAGTAAAACTAAAAAATTATAATTGAAAAAAAAAAGTAAAACAGACAAGTAGATATATACTGTTAAGACTATTGAAAGCCTTCTTAAAACAAAAGAGTTAATTAACAAAGCTGCTTTTACTTTTTGTTTTAAATATTCTAATACTTTGTTACCACAGCTTTACTTCAGTGGCTTTGTATATATTTATATATTTAGTTTTACATCCATTTATCTCCAAAAACTGTTCGCATGTTACGATGTTTTCCATTTGTATGCATTTCTCTTCTTTCTTGAACTAAGACACCCAAATCTCATTGCTGATTTGGATTTAAATAAGATGTAACTGACAGACAGTTTCAAAGTATAAACTATACAAGAATTGTATGAACATCCCATTTTATGCAGTTCAAGTGAATTTTAAAAAAAAAATATATGAAGCTACAAGTTTTAAATATTATTTGCATGTTTAAAATAGTTATAACCATACCAAAAAAAGTGTACATGAAAGCAGAATGATTACTTATACACATGGAACTTATGGATGAAAATGTGGAAAAGAAAGACCATGATGCGGTATAACAAGTAATTGATTGTTATGTGAAAGATTGTAATGTCAGTGAATGTATGACTATACAACCACTTCTGTGCTTGTTTTGTGCGGCAGAGAGATGAAATCAAATCATTAATTCGTTCATTTGCATGTCCCTTGCGGAACTTTGCCTCCCAAACAGTACTCCTGTAGGCCTCTCGGTTGTGAGCAAGATGGTCTGCTGCTACTGCACCCATTTGCAGATCGTCAACAATGTCTTGCAGCCATCTTCATTTTGGTCTTCCTCTTTTTCTTTTTCCCATTATGTATCCTTCCAATACAGTCTTCTCTAAATTATCATGACGTTTAATGTGTCCAAAATATTTAAGTTTTCTCTCTTTAATCCTCTTTAGTAGCCAGCCTTCTTCAATATTAAGCTCTTGTAGTATAGATATATTCGTTCTTTTTTGTGTCCACGATATTTGGAGAACCCTTCTGTAGCATTTACATTCAAAGGCATTTATGTGTTTCTCAGCTGTTTTGTTAAGTGTCCAGTTCTCACAGGCATATGTTGCGATGGGAAAGATGCATGCCCTTAAAAATCTTATTTCTGTGGTTCTGTCTGCTCCTCTCCACAGATTCTTTATTTGTTTTACTTTATGAGGAGCGATAGATGTCCTCCTTTTAATTTCCCTCATTGTATCTCCATTATTAGTTAGTAGTGATCCAAGATATTAAAAACTCTCCACTTCTTCCAGTTTTTCCTCATTGATACATATTTCAGCTGCCTTGTTTGTTTTGTCAGTTGTCATCAATTTAGTTTTCTTTGCATTAAGATAGAGGTTCTGCTCTTCGCTGTTCTAACGGACTGACATAATTAGTTTTTCCATTCCTTTTTGTGTTGTGGACAGTAACACTGTGAAATCAAATCAGGAGGAGCAAATAAGAGTAACAAATCAGATGTTCAAACATGATAGTGCTTTAAAATTTTTTAAAAAAATCAAGAAAGGAACAAATGATAATCTATCTCTAGATGATGAGTGACAGCTAATTAATGTGCAGTTGCTGATATTCTCTGTCAGCTTCATTCTTTTATTTAAAATAATGTATAAAACTACAGATCTGACTGGAACAGTTGAGACTATAATTCACCAACATAAAGAAAAAAGTTCTAAGATCCATCTGATATCATGCAGGAAACTGAACAATCTTGAACTGGACTATGAGTATGGAGAGATAAGACATATATGATATGATGCAATTCACACATGCCAAATATATATATATATATATACATACATAATGTGATAAATAATTCTGAAGTTTATGATATCTGTGACTTTGCAGCTAGGGCGAAAAAAAAAAAAAGATAATTCCTTCACCTTCACTATACAAAAACAAGCTCCCATATCTTTGTACCCATTCATGCAAGGAAATAACAATATTGCATTGGTTATATGATTGTTTCAAGTATGCAGAAATTAAGTAATATTCCTTTGTTTATATTATTTACAACAAAATAATTACAAATTTCCACTTATGCTACCTTTTTGTCTACTGTGAAAATTTTCTTTTCTTTTCCACAATTAACAGAACTAGAAATATCTTCTTTTTTTTCCTGCCTGGAAGAATGAAAAATTTACAATTTTTTAAATTTAGATCTTATTTTTTGTTAATTCATATAAACATCAGCTGTGTGTAAAAATTGAATTAGGCTGGCAAAATAAGCATATCACTATGCGACCTGTCCTCTCACCCATCAGCCCTTTAAAAAATATCTTCATAGGCCAAGACAAACTCGTAAAATTAAAATATATATATTACTATTCTTCCACTTTATTTCCACAAAAATATAGTTTTTAAAAAAATTGTGAAAATGGCTTAAAACTTAACCTTTGTTGTTTTTGGTTTTTTTCTTCAATTCTGGCTGATGGAAGTTCAGAATGTTTTAAAGGTATTCATTTTTTTTTCCTATTTCTTCCATTAAAAATAATTCAAGATAAAGTAGTGCAAAAACAATCACATGTTAATATTGATTATAAAAACGTTTTGGTAATTTTTTTTGTGTTTTTCTAATTGATATAATTTATGCTTAATTTGGTATGAAAGAAATTACAACATTTTGATTACACATGCTCCCAATAGTTAATTTTTGATTAGAAGTTGAAGTATTCCATTAACCATAAAACTCTGAAACTACAAGTACAAAAAATGCACCATGCTTTTAAATCAAAATATTCATACAAAAAAATTAAGCATCTTATCCCTGTAATGTTGTATCTATGTACAGTACAACCACAAACAATATTTCTTAAAGTACTGTAGTCCATAACGCACCAGGTTTTTTTTTTTTGCAACTTACTTTTATCAGAATATAGTACATTAACCAAATATAAAACAAATTAGATTTAAATGTCAAGAAAAAAATCGCCAAAGATGGTCCTCGTTCGATGAATTAGAAAAGAAGCCATAACTCAAAAGAGGAATATCATTATGAATTTTGTAGCAAGAAAGAAAATTTGTATTCACTATTTTTGGCACAGGCAGGTGTTATTTTATCCTGAACTCTGTAGTTTTATTTCAAACACCGACAAAAATGCAGTCAAGTTAAAATTGTAAAAATAAAATAAAATAAAAACATTGCTCATGTATGGATTAATTTTGCTGACAAACAGTTTATCTACAACACCACATAAACAAATAACTCTCCAATTACTGTAAACAGTCTTTTAAAATAAAATTTCAAATGTAATTAGTTTCTTCTACTCCGGTATCAAAGTTGTAAAATTCACTCCTTCTATTTTGTCAGTGAAGGCAATAGCCTGATTGTCGTCATTTACTGCTGAGGTTAAATTTGTTCTAGGAAGAAATATGGCAGAAAAATAATATTCCTAGCGATATATTTGTATAATTTCAGTGTAGATGAATCAGCATTAATACATGACATCCCATAAATGTATCTTATAAATGCCTTCAGAAATATTTGTTATAACATCCTGGTGCGACATTAGAAACTACCACATTCAAAATATAATAATATTTTTCAGCTTTATTCAACATTTTCCTAGGATAAAAATCTGATACTGTAAATGCAGAAGCACTGCAAAAGAAAACAAGTTGGGAAATGAGTAGAATATTTGACCATAACATCATCTTTGATTGTCCTTTTTCAACCTTGTAATGACTATAAATTATACTTTTTCTTCAAACCAGCTTTTTTGCAACTGAACATTCTGGAATGAAATATGTCAGTAAAAATAACACTAAAGTTTTAGAAGCCTGTAATTCAAATACATTAGTTGTAACAATTTAAAAAAAAAAAACATAATATTCAGAATAAATGGGTCAAAATTTTGCCTCAGTAGCATTTAACTGTGGTAAAATTAACTTAGTTTTTTTTTTTTTAAACTAAATATTATTAGTATAGTTGATACAAAAACTGAGTGCCAAAACTGTTGTCTTTTAAGAAACTTCATAGAAAATCCATTTATTCATTAATCAAATGATAACTGAATGATATAGGTGTATAAAATTTGCACATGTAGAAATTCTTTTTGTGCAAGGAAAGAAATATCTTCTTTTTTTTAACACCAACGTATTTTGTTCCTTAAAAGTTAATTTGAAAAAAAAGCATGTGAGTATGTAACATGTGACACAACTGATTCCAAAACAGATTTGATTCTTTTGTTTCACAGACCTGAATTAGATATGCTGGGATTTTTTTATTGATTATTTTTTAAATTGTAATTTTTTAAACACACTTTTTGGATCCTAAAAAAAAAGGAAGGGAGATCTGGTAGCAAAATATCGTCACCTGACTGCTGTTTTAATTTGTAGTAACTACTTTCAATGTTCTGTGACAGAGTTAACTCAAAATATAAAATTTTAGATCTGGCAGAAACCACTCAAATTTATCCACATAAGTTAGTCTTTAGCTTTCAATCTCTCTCCAGTGCCACATGTCCTTCTGAGGATCCCCATATCCAAAGGCTGGGTAGCTTCTTGCATAATACTCAGGAGCTAGAGGTCCTAGATAGGCACGGGGGTAACCATAGTGCTTGGTATAATAAGGATCAGTTCCAACTGCATATACTGGCTCCATAGCAATAGGATAATCTCGGACTCTGTGTTTCTCCAGGATTTCTCGATCATCATAACGTTCACCTGTGATATAACAGCCAGCAAGAGAATAGAAGGTTGCAGCCAGTGATGCCAGAAACATGCCTGCCCAAGCCAAACCATAGGACCAGCCATACTGACGATCTGTGGCATCTTTGAGGTACTGTGGAATCATTATAATGAAATGATGACTCAAATAACAAAAGTAAATAGTCAAGATAGCAGAGAGACAGCTCTATAAAAATAACACTTAACCCATTATAGGATTTAGTGCAGTTACAAATTAACAAAATACTTAATTTAATAACTGAACCACCAGTACTTAGCATAGGGTTGGTCTTAAAATATTGATTTATTTTATAAGTTGTTTGCAGCAACATTATCTATGCTACCTTTTTAAGCATCACATATTATTGTAAACCATAATGGCAAATATACAACCATTAAAAAGGATCAAAATAAAAGTTTTTAAAAAATGAACAGATTAAACTCACAGGAGGCCAGCTTGGAAAGAACTGTTCTTCATTTTTGGCTGTTCCCCCATTAAGTTTATTTCTTTCTATGTACTCTGCACCGTGGAAAAATGCGATGGCTGCTGCCAGGAAGAATGCTGAAAAAAGAATTTCATACTCAGAATAGAAAATTTAGGTTAATATTCACCACAGACTGGTGCTGGTTGAAAAAAAATTGTGAACAACGAAAGATTTCCTGATTTAACACACAGACTAAACAACACTAATATATAAGGTATCATCATAATTAATCTTGCATATTTCAGATGCTGTGGCTTCCATCATGTGTGCACATTCAAAGATACATATAGTTTACAAATGCAACATCCTTGTGAATATTAGAAATCTCCGTGCATATTTCAGTCTTTTTTTCCCTTTACATTTCTTTTTTTTTTGTTTAAACTTAATTTCTCCTCTGGTATCAACAGTAGTCTTCTTCTTCTCTTCTTCGTCGTATGCACATTGGCGATGATGCGTGGTACCCTGATTTTTGCAATGTGCCTTTTGGCTGGGTACCTCTGACTTCAGCACCTTTCCTTGCTAGGACAGACTGTGGTCTTGCTCAGACTGGCGTGGAGATAGTAGCGTAGGCTGGCCTGGCCAAAACTTTTTTCCAGCCTCTGGTGGCTCTAGCTAAGCCCCTTCTCCATATCAGATCCAGCGTCCAACGCTGGCTGGCCAGATAGCTTTGAGACAGTTCCACAGAGACACTCCAACTTTTGGATGAGGAATCCGTTGAGTGTCTCAACCATATCCATTCCCCTCTACCTGGTGGGTCTGTTTTGTTTACATCATTCTGATAGCCATTGTTGTAAAGACCCATAGGCTTGTCACGTCCTGGATTAATTGGTTTCACACCAGATTTTCCTCATCCCTGCCAGCAATCTCAATGTCCCCATCTGTCCATCAACCTGCCATTACATTTTACAAAAATAACAATTACAATTAATGTTTATTGCTACAGGTTTCTGGGCTACAGAAGTAGATCAGAGTTTTTGAGCAAACAGATCTATGTTCCCTGTCGCACAAAGACTATGTTTTAAGATAAGCATGTTCTTAACACAGTTGTTCCCAGGGGGATCAACAGAAGTATATCTAATGACATTATAACATTACACAACTGAAATGCTTAAAAATATGAGACTGCACGAGTTTTGTCAGGTGAACTGGTGTAAAAACATTCACCCCCAGCTGGCTTATCTCCCCTTCCACTTAATTTATCTTCCATTCAATACAATGTTATTTGTGCTCGATTGAATGGACTATAACTATATTGAATATATAAACTATATGGAATGAACTATTACTATACCGCTCTTTCTTCACAATTTTTTGATTGGCTCTCTCTTGATATGCTGATAATAAAAACACTCATCATCATCATCGTCATCATCATCATCATGTGCCATGCCAACTGGCAGTTGGCCATTATGCTTCTCTAGAGTACACAATCCTTCATGCAGACCATCAGATCAAACATTCTCCATTAGTTATTTTTGCTGTCCAGGGAGTTTGCAACATTCTTCTAATAAACCACATTTCTGCTGCTTCAAATGATTTTTGTGCAGACCTGCCTATTGTCCATGATTCACTTCCATGTAACAAGATAAGTTCAATACAGCATTTTAGGACTCGTTTTCTAACATTATGTGATGCATAATATGTTTCTCATTCTCTGAAATGCAGTCTTCACTTGGTCTATTCTGTTCTTAACTTTTATTTTGCATTTCCATCTGAAGTTATTACTGCTCCAAGGTATTTGAATTTCTGCACCTGCTTTAGAATAGTTCCGTTTAATTATATACTGCATGTTGGTGGATTCTGTTTCTTAGATATATGTTTTAGATATAAAAACACTACATGTTAGTAATTTATTGGTCTAATTTTAGACATATTCTCAACTTCACTTGTAGCATCCATTTTAAAAAAAATGTTCATTCTTGATGTTGCTTTTTTTGAGGGTCCAGGCTGAAATGTCATATTACTGTTTTGTACAAATCACAACTAAATAAGCTGTGTGTATCTTGTATGTCTTGGCAGTAGAATAGTAGAAAATGGAGACAGCACAGAGGACATCAATAGCAGACTTACTAGAGCAAACCAGGCTTTTGCAATGCTGCAGACTATATGGAAATCTAAAAAACTAAGCATGAATACGAAAATCAGGATATTTAAGAGTAATGTTCTAGGTGTACTACTCTATGGAAGTGAATGCTGGAAAATCACCAAAACCATAGAAAACAAGTTGAATTTTTTCCAGACTAAATGTTTACGAAGAATTAGAAAAATATTTTGGCCAAACACCATAAGAAATAACATCTTGTTGGCAGAAATGCAGATGAAGCCACTGACAGCAATTATTGAGGAAAGACGCTGGCGATGGTTGGGACATGTGCTCCGAATGACTGACAACTCACTACCAAAAACAGCTCTTAGATGGACACCACAAGGGAAAAGAAGGAAGGGTAGACCAAAAGAGACATGAAGAAGAACAACAGAAAGGATTTTGACCAATAGAGGGCTCACCTGGGCAAGAGCAGAAAAAAGGCAAAGTACAGGCATTTGTGGAAAACCCTTGCAGAAGCCCCATGTGCCCTGGGCACTTAAGGTTCAGAGAGAGAGAGAGAGAGAGAGAGAGAGAGAGAGAGAGAAATAAGCTGTGGAGAGGAACAGACAGAACTACAAAAATAAGATTTTTAAGGGCATGCATCTTTCCCATCACAACATAACAGCTGAGAAACGCATAAATGCCTTTGGATGTAAATGCTATAGAAGAGTTCTTCAAATATCGTGGACACAAAAAAAGAACAAATATATCCATACTTCAAGAACTTAATATTGAAGAAGGCTGGCTTGTAAAGCAGATTAAACAGAGAAAACTTAAATATTTTGGACACATTAAACTCTAGATGAGCAAAAAAACCAACCATTGCAGAAACTCGCATCAAATTCAATTTAGCATTGAGGATACCAACTCAGAGTAGCCAAAAGAACACATTCATCAACCACAAATATATGACCAAGATCGGATTCTGGAGTGTAAGAATCACCATCGAAAACTGCTCAGGTAATCCAAGAAATGGATAAATATCACCTAGACGTCCTGGGCATCAGTGAAATGCGATGGCCAGAAGCAGGGAAAAGATCGGCCGAAAACCGTAAGTTAATCATACTTTCAAGCAGAGACGATGGGAAATATCACAAAGGAGTAGGTATAAATATGTCAATTGCGGCAGGAAAGAGCCTTACAGAATGGGAACCAGTGGACAGTTGTATATTAAGAGCATGATTCCAAATAAGACATGGAAGAATGACAATCATACAGTGCTATGCACCCACGAACAATGCAGATGACGATAGCCATGTTGAATGTGAAAACAGATCTTGAAAGAGACTTGGCAAAAGCAGCCTATAAAGAACTAGACAGTAAAGTAAAAAGTTCAGCTAAAAGGGATAAAAGAGAATACATGGACAATCTGGTGAAAGAAGTGGAGAAGGCAGCAAAAACAGGGGACAGCAAAACTCTATATAATGTACAAAAGAGGCTAACAGGTACCACTGCATCCAAAGAAAGACCTATCCTTAGCAAAAATGGCACACTTTTAACATCAAGTAAAGACCAAAAGCAAAGATGGACTGAACACTTCCAAGAAATACTTAACTGACCACACCCAAAAAAATTGTTAAACCTTGAAACCGACTTACCAGCCCCACAACTAAATGTCATCCGAGATGAAATTACATTGCATGAAACTGAAACAGCAGTGAATCTAATGGCCAACAACAAAGCTGTGGGTGAAGATGAAATAACACCCGAAATGTTAAAAGCTATTAATATAGACAACATGAAACAACTACAGAGAGTGTTCATTAAAGTTTGGAAAGAAGAAAAAGTCCCTTCTAAACTTGTTTGTTGGTTTTTTTTGGGGGGTCTTCTATTCTCATGTATTTGTGAAGATTACTCTCTTTGTTTTTATTATTGATCTTCATAACTTGACTGTTATAACTCTGAGAAGTCTTGATGATAAGGACACATCTTCTCATCTGAAGGTTGTGGGTGTCTGACTTGATAGTGATATTCTCAAGTCAACCCAGCTATTAAAAAACAACAACAACAAAACAACAAAACAAGGAAGATACTGCTGATAAAAAGAGCTTAAAAAAATAGAATATTTGCCTGTCAGACGAGGAACCTCAAATTACAGAGTATGCTTGGCTGTCCTTGAATGAGAAGAAAAATAGGATGTGACATGGAAAAGAGAAAGTCAACTATCTGCCCAAAGAGGGCACTGATGTAGCAACCAAACACGCCGATTAAACCAGAAGAAAAACATGATAACGGTCTGCAAAAAGTCACACCACCACATGACAACTATCACATGGTAAACAGAAATGAACAGGTCATTATTTTGTGACACAAAATAGGACATAACTAACTCCAAAGTCACTTGTATGAAAATTCTAAGGTTGGCAGTTCTTCTCTTTTTCTGGCAGTTCCTACAGAACTGTACCAACCATGGAACACTCAGACACAACTACTAGCCCAATGAAACAACCCAAGAAGCTACACCGTACAGTTCTACATAGGAGCTAGAAAAAAAAAGTCCAGTTTATCTCACAGACATAGACAGTAAACATGCATGAAGAAATGTAACGTGAAGAATGTGACATTATCCAAATCTATGTGGAAAAAAAAACCACCTTGTATATTAAATTATTTCATTGAAGATCAATATGGCCTTTAAGGTTTTGTGGTTCATGAACAAAATTTTGAAGCTGTTTGCAGATATATTTTAAAAATTATGTGCGAATGTATGCTGATACATCAAACTGTGAAGTATAAATTAAAGCTCTCATAGAAAATACACTAAAATGTAAAGAAATCAGGAAAACAAATTCATGTAACACTATAATATTTTTCTTCAGTGCTAATGTAGTGCAGAATAACATCAGGAAATTGAAAAAAATAAAAGAAGCGTTTTGCATGGCATTTAAAATTTCATGCATGGGATTGCTTTTTAGTATGCACTGTCATGCACTGGTAAAAATGACATCTGATTTCACAGTCAGTGACCCATAGCTGACATGTTAGCATCAAGGGTTGATGAACCATAGCTCATCAAGATTCTGTCCCACTTTTCCAGTGGTACCTCCCATTAACAGGTCTAACTCGGGTAACAGGGCAGGGATCACCATTCCCCATGGTGGTGGATTCTGCTAAAGAAGTACTGCACACCCTCCTTGCTTTTTACTTCCACTCAGGGGGCTGTATCCCACTCTCAATCCAGCTCCTTGACTGCCTCAAATGCAATGAATACCACGCTCACAGTTTCAGAGATATAGAAGATTAAGAAGAAGAAGATCATTTAATGTATGCCAGTTAAGCTGTTTCTTCTTCCTTCACCACTACTGATATCTGTTTCTTACCAGATGCATATGCCCACAGTCCAGCAATGTATGCCCATCTCGAAACCCTCATACAGCAGAGCACCAGACCAAATATGTAGGCCAGCACAAAAAAGATAATGGAGATGATGAAGAATGCAAGGAAGCATCGATTGAGATCTGAAAATTTGTAAAAAAAAAAAATGTTTTCTTGAGTTATTCACTTTTAAGTTTTGCTTTCGAAATGTGCTTCTTACAGTAATGCAAAGGTATGGCTCGAACTTGAAAGGTGAATTAAAATTATTGTTTGCTCTAATAGATGATGCACAAAGTTATGATTCAGATGTATAAAAAGATAACAAGTTTTGGTTCAGATCAGAATGATGCAAATTTATGATTTAAATGTATCAGAGTGATATAAAGTTATGTAAAGAATGATGAAAAATTTGAATTCGAGTATAAAATGTGGCAGACATTAGCTCAGATGTAAAAAGTAATACAGTGTCAGATACAAAAAAAGTGTTCCAAAAATTATAATTCAAGTATAAAGAGTGATAAAAAAATATTGGTTCACATGAAACTAGTGGTGTAATATTAAGTGGGGATCATTTGCATGTTGACTGGCACTGAACTGTTCGAATAATTAATTTCTTTCAAATTTGAGAGTAATGTGTAATTCAATTTTCTTTACTGTAAAGTTTTTGTTGGAGCTATTTCAAAGACAGCAAGACTGTGTGAAATTTTCTTTTCAAATTTGGATAGACAGTGACAGGAAAACTTTTGAAACAACCCCCTGAAGAAGATGTTTCATGACAGACAAATTTTGAGTTCTTCATAGAAGTCATAATCTGGATCAAAGATAAAGATAAACTATTTTGAAAGGGACAGTTTTAATTTGGATTAATGTTTAAAAATTAATAAAGTTCATATCAACAGGGCATAAAGAGGGGGTGAAAGCCAGGATGTCATTTATTTGACAGCACACCTGGGAGTCACCTCCTCTTGACTGTGTCAAAGTGCAGTTCTTTTTCTTCCTTTTAGCCAGTAAGATCTGCAAATGGATGCATCAACAGTAGGCCATCTTGCTCTCAACTGAGAGGCCTACAGGAGTGCTGTTAGGGAGGCAAAGTTTCACAAGGGACATGCAAATGAATGAATGAATGAATAGCCAGTAAGGCTTATTGCAAGTTCACCTCCATTCCTCTCTATTCCTAATCTTCTCTCTCCAGTTGGTGAAGCCAATTTCCTTTATATCTTCTTCTATGTTGTCTCTCCATCTCTGTCTTGGTCTACCTCTTGGTCTTGTTTCCTTCATCTCCTGTACATTCGTTTGTCTGTTATCGTCCAGTCTTTCTATATGGCCCAACCAGCGTAATCTGTTCAGTTTCAAGGTGTTGTGATTGAAATAAGCTCTTAGGTTCAGTGTTCTTTCTAGCTCTTCAGTCTTTACTGTTGGTGTTCTTTATGGGTCCAAAGATTCTTCTTACGGTCTTGTTCTCAAAGACCTGCAATTGTTACATTTTTCTTTGTTGTACTCCACATTTCTGATCCATACATGATGGCTGGTCTTATTATAGTTTTGTAGATTGTTATCTTTGTTTTTTAGGGCAAGATTTGAATTTTGACAAGTGTTGCAAGGCAAAGTATATTTTATTCCTTATCATGTGGGTTACTAACACTGAAGAACTATTTTGAAGGGGACCATTAATTTGGAATATTTTTTTTAATTAATAAAGTTCTATGATGCTGGTTCAATGTTTTTTCTAATCAAACTTTTCATTTAAAAAATGAGAAAAAGTATACAATTCACATATAAAAGGAAATAAAAAGTTATTACAGTAATGCATCATTTTGGTTCTGAAACCAAAGTGATACAAATCAAGTTAACATCTTGAACAACAACACGGCTTACTTAGATCATGAATGTGCTTTATCTTAATTATGAATATAAATCAAAGATATCATTGGCTGACTGTCAAGGTCTGACAGGTGTTACATACGCAATCGGGTCATGAAGCTGCCAGTAGTCCTGGTCTGGTCAGAAGGTTCATCATAATTAATATTGAAACAATAACCATCCACAACTCCAGATGCCTTGTCTAGAACTGGAAATGAAATGAAAAAAATGTGTTTATATATATATATATATTCATGCCAGTTACGCATCAAATATAAGACAAGTCATGTTTTTTTTTCTAAAACTGTTTTTAAAAAAATTATAATTTCTCTCATCAATTTTATCTTCTTATTATTTATCTGTTTTTTTTTTTCATTAAACAATTGCTTTTTGAAGTTCAAACAATAACTTCTCTATCAGCTCTTTCCCCCCCCCCCCCCCCCCCCACTAATTGCTAATTTTTCTTCTACCTTTAACTTTTCCCAGACGTTATTTATAAATTTCTCCAAATAATTATTTCTGTTACTATTTTGAAACTTATCATTATCATAGGTGATATGCCGCTTCTAAAGTGAAATTGACCTTTGATATTTTCCATGAACTCGGTGACTTTTTATTGTGCCATCACATTAAACTGCCCATTCATGATTTTTTTTTTTTTTGGGGGGGGGGGGGGCGCTTCAAAACAACACCGACAGAGCTGATAGATCTTGATATGTGTATGAACCAAAACTCATAAGAATATTTAGACAAAGTCAAAATTATAAAGTAGTATATTCTAATCCAATCCATATTTAAAAATAATAGAGTAACTTTCTACCAATTTCTCTCTACCAAAATTTCTCATCAAAATGTATTATGACAGAGCAAGGACATTAACTCAGTAATGAAAGAGTGTTAGTTGTTTAGCTTGGGAAGGGAAAGGATGGATAAGAAAAACAAGTTATTTTTCTACCAGATCTACGTGGAAATCTTCCTCTGTGTGGAGCAAACTTGGCACAGACGACAGCTACAAGAGACTAGACGAGCCTATGTAGAGACTAGACGAGCCTGTGTAGAGACTAGACGAGCCTATGTGTTTCTCCCAACTGTGAACGTTAATGGAATTACAAGTGTTGGAAGTAATATCACCCATTCTCCATTTAGTGACAACACTATTTTAAAAAAAAAGGTTTATCTATTAAATGACTCAGTATCAAACTTTTCATTTAAAAAATGAGAAAAATGTTAACCCACAGTAAGTCACGACGTTGTAGATAAATAAAAGGATGGGCTGCGGCACGCCCTGTTTGTTACAATGTTATCACAAGCTGTCACTCTGCAAAACGCCGTAAACTTACATTGATAACTGTAAATAGGAGCGGTTTTACTTAGTAACAAAGAGAAGTCTACGACGTTTTCACCTTCCGTGACTGGATTTTTTTGTTGTTGTTTACACTCAAGAATGTTTATACAAAAGCAAAGATAAATATTTGTTTTCCTTGGTGTTAATGTAGAATCATATGCCATTACATACCAGCTATCCCGCTGCAATCTCACCTTAACATACCACTCGAAACCAAGAGACAACTAACAGCATATTTCTACCAACTTTGCGGTACCAATGCCAAACATGGGCACAGACCAAGAAACAGCAAAATAAAAATATCTATAAGCGAAATGAAGTGCTTAAGAAAAACAGCAAACGTCACTATGGGGGAAAGAAATGACGACACAAGACAACTGGTATGAACAACACCAAGTCCAGAATACACAGAGAAACACAGAACATAGATAGTGCTTTGGCCAGCTTAATAAAAATAACGTATATACAGTCAGCCGTGAGAGCCTTCATCCAAAGAACAGGACGCAGAGCAAGAGGAAGATCTCGGAAAAGATGGATAGATGGAGTTATATAAACACTAATTACGGCATGAACATTACTGAGACCATTCATAAGGCCCCAAAACGCCAGCTGCATACCCCCCCCCCCCCCCCACAACTACAGCTCACGGTACAAGAGGAAGGATAAAATAAGTTTATACACACATGTAATTTTACTGCCTAAAATAAAATGTAGGCTAAAAAAAAAATCTTATCAACAAGGCAATAAAATGGGACGAAAGGCAAGCAGTCTTACAGCATGCCTAGAGTCAGCTTCTGGTTCTGTGTCAAAGTAAAGATCAATAAAAACTGACATGGTTTAATAACGCTGAAGATTTAGTCAAGATATCTGGCGACACAGTATTAACACAGGATCCAACCTCGTCCATGTAATGCTTATATTGCGTTCACCCTTTGGTATGTATATTCTCTGACCCATGCTAGTCAAATCATTTTCCTTGGATATACAGAAAGGAAGTATGTCTTAACTGGAAAGAACTGAAAACATATTCGATAAATTGAAGAAATGACAAAATAATGAAAGACAAAATAGGACATATTAGGCTAAACATGTTACATCCATCTCGTGCCATTAAACGTCACAGAAGTCTCGCATTGTAGTTCGCCAAGTTTTTTTTTGTTGGTGTGTCTGTTTTCGGTGAGCTTTTTAGACTTGCCAAGGGATCTCATGCCTACTAATTCGACCTCTCTTAACTCTGGCAATAACAAGAGGCATAACAGTATAAAGATAAACGTACTTCGAGGGAAAAGTTGAGGGGAAAGGAACAAGGGGAAAACAAAGACATAGATAAATGGTCAGAGATGAGAGAAATGACGACTGCGGAAAAACTGGTTATAATAATAAAGGTAGGTTGAGGTGCATGGCTCAGTTTTACAAAAAAAGATAGAAATAGAAGGAGTTAGTAAAGCGGGCATGAATAAGAATGACAGAAAGTAAGATGAAAAGATGTAAGATGAGCATGCATAAATTTAATTTTTCAAATATTTTCTGTTATTTTGTTTTTGTATAACTATGCTATAGTATTTAGCTTTCTTTACCGCAAAAACTATTTTTTTTTATAACTATGCTATAGTATTTAGCTTTCTTTACCGCAGAAACTATTTTTTTTTATAACTATGCTATAATATTTAGCTTTCTGTACCGCGAAACGATTTCCTTTTTTGTAAAGGCCCCGGAGAAGAGAGAAATCAGTTCAGTTTGAATCCTGTCAAGATAATATGGGGTCGATCCACAAGTAAGCGTGGTTAATAATAAATGAAAAGGTGCTTTTTAAAATAATTATTATTATCCAGTTCATTCAACTTTTCTCATTTTTGCCGCCCCGGCCCCCCGCCCCCAACAAATATAAATAAATAAATTGCCGCCCGTGCAGATACACGTGTTGCACTATCGGTAGAGCCGGCTCTGTGTTGATGAATCTGCATAGTTGTTGAGCTCTTGTTTTTTTTTTTTTTTACTATGACTATATGATCCTGTATTACACTGATATGTCGCTATCTTTTGAGCAACAGAACAAGCCAATGGAGCATTAACACTTATAAATTGCTACCACACTTGATCTGTATCGTTGTACAGAGCTTCTTTTTCCTTGAGGCCTGGCCCTCAGCTCTCCCTGGTCCCTAGCCTAAAGTTTGTTCAGCCTAATGGCTAATCCACCAATAGAAGGGTGACAGAGTGACGACAACTGCTGGTGGTAGTAAGGCTGCAGAGTTCAAAATTGAAGGGCCATGTAGGGAATAGATAAGCAAATAGTTACCTGGGATAGTTGGCAACCCTAAGAGTAGGAATAATGGGTCAGTTACCGGTCAATTTTCTGAGGTGCGCAACACAAGATTCTCTTCAATGCATTATATGGGGGCGAAGACGCTGTCTGATTAGGCAGTCAGCTACAGGTAACACGCAAGCGTCAGGTCTGGCGAATCGTAGCTGATAAAAAAGGACACTGTCCACCTCTCTGCTGGTGCCCCCAGGAATAGGCCTAGTTTGGCTAACGGGGCAGGGATCGCCTTAGTTCCCATGGCGGTGGAGTCTGCTAATTAAACGTATTGTCCACCCTCTGGCTTTTAGGTCCAATCAGGAACTGAAAAAAACCCTTCAATCCGATATGCTGCTGTGCTCCAACATCTTCACTGCATCGGCTCCAAAGAGCAGCAGTTCGTAGCTCCGGAGAGAAGGTCACTGTCATTAAATTTATTAAAATTTTGGCGTAATTTGTAATCGGAACAAAACAGCACACCATGTCGGAAGGCACACGTGACTGCCAAGGTCTGCTAAGAAAGATCTGGATAATGACAGAGCAGGATGGAGATCTCTTTACCATAGAAAGGCAGGATAGCTGTGCAGAATAAAGATGATAAAATATGATGAAAATACTAAGCAAGAGAGGACTACAATGACATAAAACAGATAAAAACAGTTTTCAAGAAAATCTTGTCTTGTCTTGTCTTCTTCCTCACATACCTTTCAGTGTTGAGGGGACAAATAGACATCTTGATAAGGCTCGACGATTTGCTTCATATAACGGGCATTTAGTGCTTCTGTAATTTTTTCTCTCCATCTCCTGCGTGGGCGGCCTCTTCTTCTGTTACTTACAAATCTTAGTGTGAATGTTGTCTGTGATATACTGTTTAGTGGTAACCGTGTAACATGGCCAGACCATTTGACTTGCTGTTTCTGGATATAATGTAAATGGTGTTACTCCAACCTTTGCCTGATGCTGTCATTTCTTATTTGATCTCTTCTTGTCACATTTAGTATTCTCCTTAAACATCTCATTTCTGTCGTGATGATTTTTCTTTTGTTCTTGGGTGTTAGTGTCCATGTTTTGACATTGATAGCATAGAGTTGGGAGGAAAAGTATGTTGTACAGTGCTCTTTTTTTAAATTTGTGTTGTAATTATTTTTTCAGTAAAGGAGTCATTTGTCCAATGATCTGATTTGCTTTACTGCATCTGTTCTCAATCTCAGCGTCAATTGTCCCTGAGGATGATATTATGCTACCTAGTATTTGAAATGTTTCACTTGTTTCAAGGGCTGGTTGTCTATGACGATCTTTGTTTGGGTTTCTTCTCTCTATATGGTCATGACTTCCATTTTTTTCAACACCCATTTTTATGTTGTGGCTTTTACTGCATTTGCTAAGTTATCCGTGTTCTGCTGTAGGTCTTTCTTTGATGTGGCTACAAATGTTTAGTTGTCAGCAAAAAGGATTACGTGTATGGCCCATCTAATGGGTACGTTTTCTGAAGTGTTGTGAGTTTATCGGCAATATTTCTGGAGCATTATTTGTATGTTGCTTCAGAACAGTTTTGTGTTGGAAGTTTTACTATGCGTGTTGCTTCTTTACAGCTTGTCAGTGTATGTTATGAGTAATAAGGGAAACAGTACACACCCCTGGCTCACTCGATGAAATCTGTACAATTAATATCTGGAAAATATAACCTGCATTTAATCGTTGAAAACTAAAACCTGTCAAAAAAAGAATAATTTAGATTACAGAATATACTGTTTCTTCTTCTTCTTCTTCTTTCATACACATTCTCTGTCTCTCTCCCTCTCCGTCTCTCCCTCTCTTTCACACCCCCTCCCCCACAGACTCTCTCGGTCTCTCTCCCTCCTCTCTCTTACATACTGTCTCTGTCTCTTTCTTCCTGTCTCTCTCTCCTGTCTCTCTCTCTCCTCTCTCTCTCTCTCTCTCTCTCTGCGTGTTTAGGCAGAATGTCAGATGGTCGGAGTGGTTAATGTTCACCATTTGAAAATAAAGTTCGTTCATTCTCTCCTTCCTCCTCAACCTCTCCTCCAAACTAAACAGACAGAAACACACAAAAGGACAATACATCTGTCTTTAACTCTCACTACATGAACTAATACGTAGCTAGTGTAATGTTCTTCATTAAGTTAAAACGAGTTCACCATATTATCGTGAACAACTGCTTCATCTCATTATCATTTCTTTACAATAACTGCCAGGTACCTTTACCAAAGTAATTCGCCATATAACGAGATTTATAGTGAGATCACGTGACGCTTGCCTGTGTTAGATAGACGAACTGTGGGGGACAAGTCATCCCCGTGTTATTTACATCTTCTACATTTACATCCTGTGAGTTTGTCCTGTGTTGCTGGTAGCTGTGTTTGTCCTGTGTTGCTGGTAGCTGTGTTTGTTTTGTGTTGCTGTTAGATGTGTTTGTGTGTGGGTGTTGCTGTTAGCTGTATTTGTTTTGCGTTGCTAATAAGATTTTTAAGGGCATGCATCTTTCCCATTACAACATATGCCTGTGAGACCTGGACACTTGACCAAACAGTTGATAAACACAAAAATGCCTTTGAATGTAAATGCTACAGAAGAGTTCTCCAAATATCATGGACACAAAAAAGAACAAATATATCCATACTACAAGAACTTAATATTAAAGAAGGCTGGCTAGTGAAGAGGATTAAAGAGAGAAAACTTAAATATTTTGGACACATTAAACGTCATGATATTATAGAGAAAACCGTCTTGGAAGGGTACATAATGGAAAAAAGAAAGAGAGGAAGACCAAGGCGAAGATGACTGCAGGACATCGTTGATGATCTGCAAATAGATGCATCAGCATCTTGCTCACAACCGAGAGGCCTACAGGAGTGCTGTTAGGGAGGCAAAGCTCTGCAAAGGACATGCAAATGAATGAATGAATGAATGATAGCTATGTTTGTCCTGCCTTGCTATTACAGTACTTGAGTCTTTCGTGTGTTGGTGTTAGCTGTGTTTGTTTTGTGTTGGTGTTAGCTGTGGTTTTTTTTTTTTTGTATATTGCTGTTAGCTGTGTTTGTCCGGTGTTGCTGTAAGTTGTGTTTGTCCTGTGTTGCTGTTAATTGTGTTTGTTCTGTGTTGCTGTTAGTTGTGTTTGTCCTGTGTTGCTGTTGTGTTTGTCCTATGTTGCTGTTAATTGTGTGTGTCCTATGTTGCTGTTAATTGTGTGTGTCCTTTGTTGCTGTTAATTGTGTATGTACTTTGTTGCTGTTAATTGTGTATGTCCTTTGTTGCTGTTAATTGTGTATGTCCTTTGTTGCTGTTAATTGTGTATGTCCTTTGTTGCTTTTAATTGTGTGTGTCCTATGTTGCTGTTAATTGTGTGTGTCCTATGTTGCTGTTAATTGTGTGTGTCCTATGTTGCTGTTAACTGTGTGTGTCCTATGTTGCTGTTAATTGTGTGTGTCCTATGTTGCTGTTAATTGTGTGTGTCCTATGTTGCTGTTAATTGTGTGTGTCCTATGTTGCTGTTAATTGTGTGTGTCCTATGTTGCTGTTAGATCCACTTTTCGGGCCTTTTAATCTACTATCACCCCCCTCCCCCCATAACCAGACTCCCTAAACCGCGCCTGTGGTTTAAACATGCATTTTTACAGTAATTACCTGACAGGTAAAACGTGAAGTCTTCTGATCTGTTCGACTAGACACACCTGACAAGGTACTCTCCTTTTGTCGAACCCTCGTTATCATGTATATGCAATGACGGCTTCATTGTTCTTCTTTGTACAGATGTTTTCTTTTCGTTTTGTCTTCATTTCATGCACATGAATGTTTAAGATATTGTTTATATCACAAAAACGTGTTAACACAAATGGGTATATCGTGTGTGTCATTAGGGATCATATTACCTATAATGAATGTTCTTCGGTCCAATGTTTTACATGATAGTCTTCTTTTCAAAAACTATCCAGTACACCACGCTGTCTTCTTCTTCTTCTTCTTCTTCTTCTCAAGATGCAGTACAGATCTGAACGATGCAGCTTAGGCAGTTCTGGATGAATGATACTGCTTATGTAGTATTGACCTAACTGATATAGCTTAGGTAGTATTGGCCTAAATGATACAGCTTAGGTAGTACTGGCCTAAATTATACAGCTTAGGTAATATTGGCCTAAATGATATACCTTAGGTAATATTGGCCTAAATGATATAGTTTAGGTAGTACTGGCCTAAATGATATAGCTTAATTAGTAATGGCCTAAATGATATATATTAGGTAGCACTGGCCTAAATGATATAGCTTAGGTAGTACTGGCCTAAATGATATAGCTTAGGTAGTACTGGCCTAAATGATATAGCTTAGATAGTACTGGCCTAAATGATATAGCTTAGGTAGTACTGGCCTAAATGATATAGCTTAGATAGTACTGGCCTAAATGATATAGCTTAGGTAGTAACACAATAATTGGCGTATAAGTATACAACTATACACTAAACACTGCAGTAAAGCTGTGATACTAGAATGTATAACATCGGAAAAAAGTAGGAGCAGCTTTATTACTTAACGATTACAAAGTTGTGACGTTTCGGCGTGAGCCTTAATCATACAAAAACATACAGGACGAAGAAATAGGGAGAGGAGATAAAGTATAGATTTACATGAATACTGTTTTTAAAAAAATAAAAAAAAAACATTTTTTTAAAAGGAGTACTTAGCTGTAAATTGCAAGGTGTGGCTTGTCTGGCGGTGTGTGTCAGGAATGGATCTGGTAGGACGTGGAAATTGTTTAAATAGAGACCTGTGACATGTGGTCGGTGGGTTGTAACTGGGGGTGGTGGATGGGGAACCGGGGAGGGGAGAGAGAGTGACGCACTACTGGCCTAGCTAGGAGAATTTGAAACAGGTGATTGAGGAAGAGCTGTTGCAGAGAAGAGGGGTTGCAGAGAAAATAGCGGGGTTGCAGAGTGATGCTGTGAGGAAGTTTGAAAAGTAAGAAGGGGTGGATTTAGTGGAGAGGTACTATAATGATTGAAGAAGATGATGTTACGTGTAACTAAACAGCGAGTTTAACCCATGTGGTTCCAGCGTCCCATAATTTTGAATGCAGCGGTTCTCAAGTGCCAGGCGGCTTGTGTCATCTGCGTGACATTGTTTAATGGCTGTTACCAGAAAATCAGATTTGCCTCTGTGGTTGGGGCCATTGAAATGATTTGGGACTGGTTTCGAAGCATGCTGGGTGATGTCGTACAGATGTTTTTGCATGCGGTCCCCTAATCTGAGGCCAGTCTCACCGATATATGTTATCCTGCATCTTTTGCACACGATGACATATATCACATTTCGGGACTCGCATGTGAATCCCTCATGAAGAGTGAGGATAGTTTTGGGAAAGGTGATTGTTTTCGTTTCCCAAACTACAGGGCAGGTAACGCAGCGGGGGCGGTTACATTTTCTGGTGCCAACATACGTAAGGCTCTGCTTCAAGTGGCTGTGGACGAGGATGTCCTTAAGGTTTGGCTCACGTTTGTATGCCAATAGGGGTGCTTCAGAGAAAATGTTACGAGTGTCGGAGTCGAGTTGGATTATCGGCAGATGACGATAAAGGATTTTCTTAACCATCTGACCGTGCGGGTGGAAAGGCAGTACTAACTTAACTCTGTCAGATGGAGTAACAGGCTTTTTCCTGAATACTTCTTCGCGGCTCACTAGTTGGATACGGTTGAAGGCTTTACGAAGGACCTTTTCTGGGTAGTGGCGATGACGGAAAAATTCTAATAACTTGTTGGACTGATCTATAAAGTCCAAATTATCCTGACATATGCGGCGAAGACGGAGGAGTTGGGGATATGGGATGGAGTTCTTACAGGCCTCAGGATGGGAAGAGGTATAACGCAAATAGGTGTGGCTATCGGTGGGCTTGTAAAATACAGAGGTGACAAGCCTGTTTGTGCCAATAGAAATTTTAATGTCTAAAAAATTAACAGACTTGTCAGAGATTTCATAAGTGAATTTTATGTTCTTATTGAGTGTATTGGCGAATTCAATAAATTTTTTAAGGTCTTCATGTGGCATACTTGTAATTCCAATGCCATCATCGATGTACCTTTTATAGAATTCTGGAAATCTGCCAGTGTAGGTTTCCCATAATTTGACTTCCAGAAAGCCCATAAATAGACATGCATAACTGGGACCCATTTTCGTTCCCATAGCAACACCACTGATTTGCTCGAAGTATTCGCCGTTGAATTCGAAAGAATTTTGGTTTAGTACTAGCTCTGTAAGTCTGATTATGGTGTCAGTGTTAGTTGTGGGGTGAGGGTCTTTGTCGAGAAAATGGCGGAGTGCTAAGAGTCCATCCTCATGGGGGATAGAAGTGTAAAGAGAGCAGACATCAAGGAGAAAGATGTGATAGGTGTGGTGTTGAGAGAGTGTGATTGTATCAAAAATTGTTAATGCGTGGTTGGTGTCTTTCAAAAAGGAGGGTAGTTTGTGTACTAGAGGCTGGAAAATGCTATCTAAAAAATCAGAAATATGTTCAGTGGGGCATGAACACGCTGATACAATGGGGCGTCCAGGGTTACCTGGTTTGTGGATTTTAGGAAGAAGATAGAAAGTGGGTGTGCCTAAACAGCTGTCCTTAATGTGAAGAGAAATAGCTTGGGGTGGGAGGCCACCTTCTGTGATTAGGTCTTTAATGGTTGCTTCCACTATGTCATTATTAGAACGGGTAGTATCGTTTTTCGCTGGGGCATAGAATTTTGTATTGCTGAGTTGGGACATTCCTTCCGCGATATATAAATCTTGTTTCCAAACTACGAGATTGCTGGTCTTATCTGCTGGTTTGATTACGATGTCGTTTCGATGTTTAAGGGTGGACAATGCTCTGGACTCTCCCTTATTTAGGTTAAAATGTCGAATTCTTGGTGGCTTGAGGTTAAGAATCTCACGCCACGTCGTATCAATATAAAGATCTAAAGCTTGGGAAGCCCCGGGGGAAGGTGTCCAGCTATATTTATGGTGGTCGTAACGTGCAAATGGGTTATCGGGGTCTTGTGTGGGTTGGTTGGACTCTTTGTTAGCAAAGTAATATTTAAGCCGTAATCGACGGTGAAATTGTTTAACATCGCGGAGTAAAAAATAGCGATCACAACGAGGCCGAGTGGGAATAAACTTAAGACCCTTGGCGAGAACTAGTTCCCAACTCCTCCGTCTTCGCCGCATATGTCAGGATAATTTGGACTTTATAGATCAGTCCAACAAGTTATTAGAATTTTTCCGTCATCGCCACTACCCAGAAAAGGTCCTTCGTAAAGCCTTCAACCGTATCCAACTAGTGAGCCGCAAAGAAGTATTCAGGAAAAAGCCTGTTACTCCATCTGACAGAGTTAAGTTAGTACTGCCTTTCCACCCGCACGGTCAGATGGTTAAGAAAATCCTTTATCGTCATCTGCCGATAATCCAACTCGACTCCGACACTCGTAACATTTTCTCTGAAGCCCCCTATTGGCATACAAACGTGAGCCAAACCTTAAGGACATCCTCGTCCACAGCCACGTGAAGCAGAGCCTTACGTATGTTGGCACCAGAAAATGTAACCGCCCCCGCTGCGTTACCTGCCCTGTAGTTTGGGAAACGAAAACAATCACCTTTCCCAAAACTATCCTCACTCTTCATGAGGGATTCACATGCGAGTCCCGAAATGTGATATATGTCATCGTGTGCAAAAGATGCAGGATAACATATATCGGTGAGACTGGCCTCAGATTAGGGGACCGCATGCAAAAACATCTGTACGACATCACCCAGCATGCTTCGAAACCAGTCCCAAATCATTTCAATGGCCCCAACCACATGGGTTAAACTCGCTGTTTAGTTACACGTAACATCATCTTCTTCAATCATTATAGTACCTCTCCACTAAATCCACCCCTTCTTACTTTTCAAACTTCCTCACAGCATCACTCTGCAACCCCGCTATTTTCTCTGCAACCCCTCTTCTCTGCAACACCTCTTCCTCAATCACCTGTTTCAAATTCTCCTAGCTAGGCCAGTAGTGCGTCACTCTCTCTCCCCTCCCCGGTTCCCCATCCACCACCCCCAGTTACAACCCACCGACCACATGTCACAAGTCTCTATTTAAACAATTTCCACGTCCTACCAGATCCATTCCTGACACACACCGCCAGACAAGCCACACCTTGCAATTTACAGCTAAGTACTCCTTTAAAAAAAATTTTTTTTAAAAATTTTTTTAAATTAAAAAAAATTTTTTTTAATTAAAAAAATTTTTTTTTAAAAACAGTATTCATGTAAATCTATACTTTATCTCCTCTCCCTATTTCTTCGTCCTGTATGTTTTTGTATGATTAAGGCTCACGCCGAAACGTCACAACTTTGTAATCGTTAAGTAATAAAGCTGCTCCTACTTTTTTCCGATTTTATACATTCTAGCTTAGATAGTATTCGCCTAAATGATATAGCTTAGGTAGTACTGGCCTAAATCTTCTTCTTCTTCTTTCTTCGCATTGTCTGTCTATATCTGCAGTCCTGTCTCTTGGATAAATTTCACTGTTTTTTGTAACTCATGTATGGAACCATAGAGCTTATCTTCTTTAGTGGTTTCACTGGGCCAGTAATTATTTCTCAGTGTCTCATAGTTGATGCAGTTCTGGAGGATATGTTCCACAGTTTGGGGCACCTGGGCACATGTACATAGATTAGTAGTACCAACCTTAAACTTTGTATACATATGACTTCGGAGTCGGCTGTGTCCTGTTCGGAGACGGAAGATGGTGACTTGTTCCTTTCTGTTTAGCATGTGATAGTCATCATAACAGTTGGAGGTTATGAAATACCAGAGATTAGATATGCTGATGACACAGTATTGCTGTCCACAACACAAGAAGGAATGGAAAAACTAATTATGTCAGTCCGCAAGAACAGCGAAGAGCAGAACCTCTATCTTAATGCAAAGAAAACTAAAGTGATGACAACTGACAAAACAAACAAGACAACTGAAATATGTATCAATGAGGAAAAACTGGAAGAAGTGGAGAGTTTTGAATATCTTGGATCACTACTAACTAATAATGGAGATACAATGAGGGAAATTAACAGGAGGACATCTATTGCTCTTCAGAAAGTAAAACAAATAAAGAATCTGTGGAGAGGAGCAGACAGAACCACAAAAATAAGATTTTTAAGGGCATGCATCTTTCCCATCGCAACATATGCCTGTGAGACCTGGACACTTAACAAAACAGCTGAGAAACACATAAATGCCTTTGAATGTAAATGCTATAGAAGAGTTCTCCACATATCGTGGGCACAAAAAAGAACAAATATATCTATACTACAAGAGCTTAATATTGAAGAAGGCTGGCTAGTAAAGAGGATTAAAGAGAGAAAACTTAAATATTTTGGACACATTAAACGTCATGATAATTTAGAGAAGACCGTATTGGAAGGATACATAATGGGAAAAAGAAAAAGAGGAAGACCGAAACGAAGATGGCTGCAAGACATCGTTGATGATCTGGAAATGGATGCAGCAGCAGCAGGCCATCTTGCTCACAACCGAGAGGCCTACAGGAGTGCTGTTTGGGAGGCAAAGTTCCACAAGGGACATGCAAAGGAATGAATGAGTCATCATGTGGTGGTGTTTGTGGCTTCCTGTAGGTTTTTATCATGCTTTTCTTCTGATTATAAGTGATTGGTATGTCTGGTTGCTCCATTTCAGTGCCCTCTTTGGCCAGTTGGTCAGCTTTCTCATTGCCTGGTATCCCACAGTGGGAGGGAATCCATTGCAAAGTGACTCCATGTTGTAAGCCAATTTTTGACAAGGCATCTTTAAGGTCTGGTAGTTTGTTGCACTGAAGAGCCTCCAGTACTGATCTTGCATCTGTGAGAATTACTACAGGACATGTATCAATTCTGCAGTCTGATAGTTTTTCAACTGCAGCAATAATTGCCCTAACTTCTGCATCAAAGTTGTTGCAGTATTTTCCAGTGGGTATGGAAATCTTGTCAATGGTGTTGTTTGGATATTCAATATATGCTCCTGCCCCCTCCATTCTTTATGGCATTATGTGCAGATCCATCTGTATGCACACGTATCCAGGTGTCACATGGATATTTGTCATCTAGAACACTAAGTGTGGCTGTTGATCTTACAAGACTGCTCTGCATCTCACCATTCTGCACACCTTTCACTTCAGTCTGAATAGTTATTTGTGCATAATCTGCTTCTTTCCATGGTGTATGCTCTGGTACAGATGATAATGGAGCGACTACAGTTGGAAGGTCAGGTATCAGCTTACGCATACGCTTGGCCTGATGAATAAAGCTGCTTCTTTTAAGCCGTCCTAATGCCAAGTTATTGAATCTCTCCTTCAGGGGATGGCTTACAGAGCTAAGGAATTTTTCTCCCATGGTCATGACCTTTGTGTCTCTACGTTCCTTTAGTGGTTGAACACCAACTATTTTCTGCATTTCTACTATTGGTGTGGACCTCATGGCACCTGTGATAATCCGTAGTGACTGATTTTGAACCTTGTCTAGATTATGCAGCGTAGTGTTTGATGCTGTGCACCAAGATGTTGAGCCATATTCTAAATGTGGTAGAATACTTTGCTGATATACATTCTTGAGGATTCTTTCACTAGCTCCCCATGTGGTTCCACTCAATTTTCTTAATATGGCTAGTTTTCTTCTGGCTTTTGCTTCTGCATTGTTGATGTGTTGCTTCCAGGTCAGTTTTGAGTCAAGAGTCACTCCTAAGTAAGTGGGTTGGTTATCCATCCTTAAGGGTATTTCATTTACAAAGATCTTACCTGCTTTCTGTTTAGATGAGAGGGTGAACAGAGTGGTACTTGATTTCTCTGTGTTGATACTTACACACCATTTGTTTGTCCATGATGTCAAGATGTCTGCTGCTCTTTGGAGTCTCTGTGTAGCAACTGTCGCATATTCATCTGTACACCACATGACCAGATCATCTGCATACAGTGCCGCGTTGATTCCATAGGGAAGTTCCTTGACCAGGTCATTAATGAATACAAGGAATAGTGTAGGCGAAAGGACTCCTCCTTGTGGTACACCGTGTCGCAGAAGTACTTTCTGGCTTTTGTGTCCATCCATTACTACTCTAGCTCTTCTATTGTGTAAATAGGACTTTATCCAGTTGTACAGTCTTCCATTCATATTGCAGTTTCTTAGTTTCCACAACAGACCTTTTTTCCATACTTTATCAAAGGCTTTCTTCAGGTCTATCCACGCTGCTAGTACAAGGTTTTTCTCTTGGAATGCATCCTCAGTCTCTTGAGAGAGATAGGTCACTTGATCTTCTGTACTGTAGTACTGCCTAAATCCTGCTTGTTGTGGAACGAGAAGGTTTTCACTTTCTAGGTACCATTTTAGCCTCAGGTCAATGATGCGTTCCATTGTTTTGCATAGGCAGCTAGTGAGACTGATTGGCCTGTAGCTGGAGGCAGTATCACTGTTTTTCCCTGGTTTTAGCAGTGGTACCATGCTTGCTTCACTGGCCTAAATGATATAGCTTAGTAGTATTGGCCTAAATGATATAGCTTAGGCAGTACTGGCCTAAATTATACAGCTTAGGTAGTATTCGCCTAAATGATATACCTTAGGTAATACTGGCCTAAATGATATAGCTTAGGTAGTACTGGCCTAAAGATATAGCTTAGGTAGTACTGGCCTAAATACTATAGCATAGAGAGTAATGGCTTAAATGATATAGCTTAGGCAGTACTGGCCTAAATGATATAGCTTAGATAGTATTCGCCTAAATGATATAGCTTAGGAAGTATTGGGCCTAAATGATATAGCTTAGGTAGTATTGGGCCTAAATGATATAGCTTAGGAAGTATTGGGCCTAAATGATATAGCTTAGGCAGTACTGGGCTAAGTTATATAGCTTAGGTAGTACTGGCCTAAATGATATAGCTTAGGCAGTACTGGGCTAAATTATATAGCTTAGGTAGTACTGGCCTAAATGATATAGCTTAGGCAGTACTGGGCTAAATTATATAGCTTAGGTAGTACTGGCCTAAATGATATAGCTTAGGCAGTACTGGCCTAAATGATATAGCTTAGTAGTATTGGCCTAAATGATATAGCTTAGGCAGTACTGGGCTAAATTATATAGCTTAGGTAGTACTGGCCTAAATGATATAGCTTAGGCAGTACTGGCCTAAATGATATAGCTTAGTAGTATTGGCCTAAATGATATAGCTTAGGCAGTACTGGGCTAAATTATATAGCTTAGATAGCAATGGCCTAAATGATATAGCTTAGATAGTACTGGCCTAAATGATATAGCTTATGTAGCACTGGCTTAAATGATATGGCATAAGCAGCACTGACCTAAATATTTTAGGTAGCACTGGCCTAAATGATATAGCTTAGGTAGCACTGGCCTAAATGATATAGCTTAGGTAGTATTGGCCTAAATGATACAACTTAGGTAGTATTGGGCCTAAATGATACAACTTAGGTAGTATTGGGCCTAAATGATACAACTTAGGTAGTATTGGGCCTAAATGATACAACTTAGGTAGTATTGGGCCTAAATGATACAACTTAGGTAGTATTGGCCTAAATGATACAACTTAGGTAGTATTGGCCTAAATGATACAACTTAGGTAGTATTGGCCTAAATGATATAGCCTACGTAGTACGGAGATTTGTTTTGGTTTTATGTAGCCTAGCCTAGCTACTGTCGGCTCTAGGCACACTGTGCAAGGCCACATGGTTTATTCTGAGGACATTTAAAATTGTTCCTTTTCGCCTATCCTCCAAACATCCAGTGATGGATGACCAGCTCTAGTTTGTCGCCCTGGATATCCACGTTCATGTAACACTAAACCGCACTGTATGTGGGATGAACAGTTCTCTTCTCATAATTCCTGGAGAGGACCTGAGTTAATGGGGGCTCGGAAAGCTGTCGGATGTGGAAGTGACACGGACTTCGGCCCTGCTACATACTGTCTACTCTGTCACACCCTGTCACTGGGTGTAGCGCTTGAAGGTTGCTAGCGGGATTCTATATGGCGGTGGAAAACTGTACAATGTTTTCATTCTATGCATCCCCCCCCCCGCCAGTGACTAAAACAAGGGAAGTCCATGGGGCACCGGAGTGGGAGTGGGTCGTGGGATGCCGGAGTGGGAGTGGGGCACCGGAGTGAGAGTGGGTCGTGGGATGCCGGAATGGGAGTGGGACACCGGAGTGAGAGTGGGTCATGGAACGCTGGAGTGGGAGTGGGTCGTGGGACGCCGGAGTGGGAGTGGGGCACCGGAGTGAGAGTGGGTCGTGGGACGCCGGAGTGGGAGTGGGGCACCGGAGTGAGAGTGGGTCGTGGGATACCGGAGTGGGAGTGGGGCACCGGAGTGAGAGTGGGTCGAGGGACGCCGGAGTGGGTCGTGGGACGCGGAAGTGGGGCACCAGAGTGAGAGTGGGTCGTAGGAAGCCGGAGTGGGAGTGGGTCATGGGACGCCGGAGTGGTAGTGGGGTACTGGAGTGGGAGTGGGTCGTGGGACGCCGGAGTGGGGCACTGGAGTGGGAGTGGGGGCACCGGAGTGGGTCGTGGGACACCAGAGTGGGGCACTGGAGTGGGCGTGGGGCACTGGAGTGTTAGTGGGGCATCAGAGTGATGCAGACAGCCTGGGCCTGGTGGCCAGGGTCTTGATGAGCTACGATACACTTATACCGATGACAGTGTCATGTCCCCATCGCTGTAACCTCTATTTCTCTTTCTAGAAGGCCAGATTTTTGGCACTGGAGCATCCGAGGAGCAAATTTGTCAAATCGTCGTTGTTTACAAAGTTTTGCTTGGTCTTAACACGGTGTAACATCGTGCTTAGCGTCCCATTGTTATATGTTAACAAGAAATGCATTCAGGCACAAAACGCGTTAGACTTTGTCTTCACCAAAACTTCCATCACGGTATTGTAAAACTCATTGCAGATCACCTTAGTTGTCATAACAAGGTATTGATCGTAACTGCTTTGTATAATTTATGTGCAAAACTGTCATGTACTGATTTTCGACAATAAATTTCATAAAAATTTGTTTAAAAAAAACAAACTTGTCGTCCTAGACAGTGACATCACGGAGAACCACGTGACGAGATCATCCTTATTGAGAATTCTAGTCATCAAATCCTGCATACATTTAAACAGAGTCATATGAATCACTTCTGCAAATACAGGTGGATTACACAAACACTGCAGATCCGGATGAGTGGAGAACTGGTCAGCACTCCTAGCTAGGCAGGGCATTATTTGTTTAAACGCAAAGCTCATCAAACAGGCTGTGATCTTCTGCCTGGCCAAATTGAGGCATGAATCTATATCCAGTAACGAATCCTGTAAATCAATTTCGGGAGAGAGAGAGAGAGAGAGGGAGAGAGAGAGGGGGAGAGAGAGAACACTGTTCAGAGATGGAAACTATTTCTTCTCTCTCACATTTGAACTGGCTCATGACAGATGAGGGCGGTGGTGATTTTCTCTAAAACAAAACAAAAAAAAAAAACAAGTTGAAGAGAAGATTTCATTAACTGTCAAGAGACGTTGCAGTTATGAGAAACAGAAAATCTATGCTGGTCAAGACCATATCCTAATATACTAGTACCACAACCATACAATGAAAAACTCTCTCTCCCCCCCTCTCTCTCTCTCCTCACTTACATACACACTCTGTCTCTCTCTCTCACTCTCTTCCTCCTTCCTTCTCTCCCCCTCTCACTCTGTCTGTCTGTCTGTCTCTCATTCTCCCCTTCCCTCCCTCTCTCTTTCTCTCATATACTGTCTCTCTCATTCTCCCCCTCCATCCCTCTCTCACATACACTGTCTCTCTCTCTCATTCACCTCCTCCCAGTGTGTCTCTTTCTCCCCTTCCCTCTCTCTCTCACACACACATATGTGCAGATATGATTAAACAACGTAGGACCGAAGATCACAAAATAAACGTATGACAGATTAAAAACCACAGACAAAAGCAGAAAACAACGACAGTCCACCGATCTAGACATTACACAAAAGACACACGACCGCTTCTAATTTCTCTCACACTTCCATCCTTGATCCTTGTGTGAAACATGAGACCTCTTTCATACCTGTATATGCCTAACCTAGTGACTGCATTCGGAGCTGTCGCGAAAGGTCCTCAGGTATGCCGTGTATGGTTGGAATTTAAAATAATAAAATATTCCCTTAAAAACTAATACTGGGACACTTATATTTCTCTCCTTGCCAAGGGTGCATAGAGCTGACTGAGGCTGATAGTGCCTGACCTGGGCTACATAAAAACAAGACCAGCACTGCTTAAGCCATATCGTTAAAGTCTGCACTGCATAGCTATTCAGGCCTGTGCTGCTTAACTAGGTTATATTGTTCAGGCCTGTGCTGCTTAACTAGGTTATATTGTTCAGGCCTGTGCTACCAAGCTATTCAGGCTTGTGCTGCTTAATTAGGTTATATTGTTCAGGCCTGTGCTGCTTAATTAGGTTATATTGTTCAGGCCTGTGCTGCTTAACTAGGTTATATTGTTCAGGCCTGTGCTGCTTAACTAGGTTATATTGTTCAGGCCTGTGCTACCAAGCTATTCAGGCTTGTGCTGCTTAATTAGGTTATATTGTTCAGGCCTGTGCTGCTTAACTAGGTTATATTGTTCAGGCCTGTGCTGCTTAACTAGGTTATATTGTTCAGGCCTGTGCTACCAAGCTATTCAGGCCTGTGCTGCTTAACTAGGTTATATTGTTCAGGCCTGTGCTACCAAGCTATTCAGGCCTGTGCTGCTTAATTAGGTTATATTATTCAGGCTTGTGCTGCTTAATTAGGTTATATTGTTCAGGCTTGTGCTGCTTAATTAGGTTATATTGTTCAGGCTTGTGCTGCTTAATTAGGTTATATTGTTCAGGCTTGTGCTGCTTAATTAGGTTATATTGTTCAGGCCTGTGCTGCTTAATTAGGTTATATTGTTCAGGCCTGTGCTGCTTAATTAGGTTATATTGTTCAGGTCTGTGCTGCCTAGCTATTTAGGCCTGTGCTGCTTAATTAGGTTATATTGTTCAGGCCTGTGCTACCAAGCTATTCAGGCCTGTGCTGCTTAATTAGGTTATATTATTCAGGCTTGTGCTGCTTAATTAGGTATATTGTTCAGGCTTGTGCTGCTTAATTAGGTTATATTGTTCAGGCTTGTGCTGCTTAACTAGGTTATATTGTTCAGGCTTGTGCTGCTTAATTAGGTTATATTGTTCAGGCCTGTGCTGCTTAATTAGGTTATATTGTTCAGGCCTGTGCTGCTTAATTAGGTTATATTGTTCAGGTCTGTGCTGCCTAGCTATTTAGGCCTGTGCTGCTTAATTAGGTTATATTGTTCAGGCCTGTGCTGCTTAATTAGGTTATATTGTTCAGGTCTGTGCTGCCTAGCTATTTAGGCCTGTGCTGCTTAATTAGGTTATATTGTTCAGGCCTGTGCTGCTTAACTAGGTTATATTGTTCAGGTCTGTGCTGCCTAGCTATTTAGGCCTGTGCTGTTTAATTAGGTTATATTGTTCAGGCCTGTGCTGCTTAACTAGGTTATATTGTTCAGGTCTGTGCTGCCTAGCTATTTAGGCCTGTGCTGCTTAATTAGGTTATATTGTTCAGGTCTGTGCTGCCTAGCTATTTAGGCCTGTGCTGCTTAACTAGGTTATATTGTTCAGGCCTGTGCTGCCTAGCTATTCAGGCCTGTGCTGCTTAATTAGGTTATATTGTTCAGGCCTGTGCTGCTTAATTAGGTTATATTGTTCAGGCCTGTGCTGCTTAATTAGGTTATATTGTTCAGGCCTGTGCTGCTTAATTAGGTTATATTGTTCAGGCCTGTGCTGCTTAATTAGGTTATACTGTTCAGGCCTGTGCTGCCTAGCTGGACTATATCGTTCAGGCCTGTGCTGCTTTGGCAATTACAGTTTATCCCATATCCTTTTTCTTTATTTCTTCTTCTAATCCTTATGTTTCTCTTTTTCCCTCTTAGGCTGTCAGCGAGAGACCAAACTCTCTACATTATGACCAAAACTGACATATAAAGGTAGAGACCAGACACTCATGACACCTTTATCTGTAAATCGCAGCAGTTAGAAAAAAAAAAACTGGCGAAAAACCCTGCCACTCGAAGAGCGAATCTGTGCCACTTCTAGTGGAAAATAAGAATCAAACTGAAAGAGAGGAGACACATGTGAAAATGGCGTAACGCTGCAGCACAAATGTAACTTGTTACATGCTTACTTGTCCCGAAAGTATATTCGTGGAATCAGTTACGCGAGCGCGTCTCTCCAATATTGTATCTGTCAGCCACCATTAACATTTAGCAACTTTATGTTACATTACCGTTTTCAGAGGAGGTAGAAAAATATACACAGTACATTATGTTGTAGCAATGTTTATTTTACTAGTAAGTAATTGTTACAAAGTGAGGGGCATTGTTTGCCTCACAAATGCAGTATTACTGTTAACAACAGGTAGAAATTGTGACCTATATCGTGTGTCGAGTATAAATGGTCTTCTGCTTACAAGTAATGGATAATAGTTGGTTCTTTTGCTTACAAGAAATGGATAAGAGTTGGGTCTTTTGCTTACAAGAAATGGATAAGAGTTGGGTCTTTTGCTTACAAGAAATGGATAATAGTTGGGTCTTTTGCTTATAAGAAATGGATAATAGTTGGGTCTTTTGCTTATAAGAAATGGATAATCGCTGGTTCTTTTGCTTACAAGAAATGGATAATAGTTGGGTCTTTTGCTTCAAGAAATGGGTAATAGTTGGGTCTTTTGCTTATAAGAAATGGATAATAGTTGAACTTCACGAGGAATTTTGTAAGGCAGTGCAAGAACCCCCACCCTCTCATTTTTTTCTCTTACCCTGTAGATTAACCATTCTGTTTTCATCCATTAGGACACCCCCCCCCCCTCCAAAAAAAAATTCGAACCCAACCTTTAAAGCAAAAAAAAAAAAAAAATCAATCGTGGGTACCAGAGCTTGGCACCGGTTGAACCTCCACTTATTGGGTCTAGTTGAAGAAACGGACATTGTCCCACTCAGGGTAGGGCCAAGATTTTTGTCCCACTCAGGGCAGGGCCAAGATTTTTGTCCCACTCAGGGTAGGGCCAAGATTTTTGTCCCACTCAGGGTAGGGCCAAGATTTTTGTCCCACTCAGGGTAGGGCCAAGATTTTTGTCCCACTCAGGGTAGGGCCAAGATTTTTGTCCCACTCAGGGCAGGGCCAAGATTTTTGTCCCATTCAGGGTAGGGCCAAGATTTTTGTCCCACTCAGGGTAGGGCCAAGATTTTTGTCCCACTCAGGGTAGGGCCAAGATTTTTGTCCCACTCAGGGTAGGGCCAAGATTTTTGTCCCACTCAGGGCAGGGCCAAGATTTTTGTCCCACTCAGGGCAGGGCCAAGATTTTTGTCCCATTCAGGGTAGGGCCAAGATTTTTGTCCCACTCAGGGCAGGGCCAAGATTTTTGTCCCACTCAGGGTAGGGCCAAGATTTTTGTCCCATTCAGGGTAGGGCCAAGATTTTTGTCCCACTCAGGGCAGGGCCAAGATTTTTGTCCCACTCAGGGTAGGGCCAAGATTTTTGTCCCACTCAGGGCAGGGCCAAGAGTGGGGTGGCAATAAACTGCGAGTCGAATTTGAACCATAGCCCCTACTAAGTCGTAGTTTGCATTCTATTTATTCTGACAAGAATTACAAACGCCCCGAGGATTTCAGCCGATATGGAGAAACTCGGCTTACTGCGAATTTGGGCTATATTCTTGTTGGATAGGTAAACACTACAGACAGATAGATCCTACTCGTGTTTCTTTATACCGAACTTCATGCCGTGGGCGGAAACGCAAGAGGGAAGTGTACTTTGACACGGAAAAAAATCTTTGATGTCTTTGTTTAGAATGTTGGCGGAGTGACGGGGAGGGAAAAGAGAACAGAAAGAGTGAAATATCTGCGCAAAGTTTTACCGACTAAAATAAAAATATAGATAATATATTCCAATCCATTTTTTTAATTAAAAAAAACCCCGTCTCCTCGAAACAGGAAGAAGTTTATTATAGTGTACGGAAACAGCCGAAATTGGTCGAGATTGTTAGTTTTTTTTTATTTTTAAATTTTGTGCTTTAGCACGAATAAATGAATAGTATCCATATAATTAGGCTTATCATACTATTATCATAATATTTTTTTTCTCAAACTGGGACAATTTTCAGAAAATACAACAGAAAATAAAACCTACTAGGATAAGTACCTATCTTCAATTATCTCCACACAATCCAATAACTTTTTTTTTTGGTTGCTATATTATGAGTGATTTTATAACTGACATTAAATAGTTTGTCAGTATTTCTGCAGTTTCACAGGGAACAGACTGAACGTCTAAAAGTTTAACTTTTACACCACAATCTGGTACAAAATACCGCACAACTGGCACAGTTTTAATTTCGTTCCTGTTAGAAGAATCTACTGATACCGTCAGAAAATTTGTTTTATTTGAATCTTCTCAAAGCCGCTGAAACAACAGCGGCCCAATCACATTAACAGTGACAGCTTCACGTTTTGTTCTGGCTGGTCTAAACTTTGTTTCAAAGAGCTTCGAAATCAGTTTAGATAAACAATCGGCCGACTTAAAGCTGAGACTGTGAACATCAACAAGAAATGCAAAAGTTGCTTCTTTAGCTGCTATTAAAAATTCTTTGTCGCTTAAATCGGTCCCTTTAAAATATGACAATATATCTGAGGAAGTTCCTGCCTCTGCTACTAGGGTTGCCTTATGTTGCGTACATTTCAAGTGATTTTTAATGTCCGAACTCCCACCATGACCTACTGAAAGTTCTGAAAAGCACAGTTCACATTTCATTTTGTCAATACGATCACAAACTGTTTTTTCAAAAACGTATAATCCTTTTTTAATTCATCAGTAAACACGCAGTTTCTTTTTGCCATTTTGGAGATTAAATTAATTTAATGTACAGTACATAATAATGTCAAATGCCGACTCGCAATTTGAACTCAACTAAGATAGGACATGCGCAACAATGACGTGGCCTGTGTAAGTTCCAGTGTAGCCAACTCTAATTGAAACAAAATATCTAAAAAAAAATGAAATAAAAATATCTGAATCTCATAGGCTATATGCTATTATAAATTCTGTGAAAAAATATCTGGATGAAAAAAATAAAACATCTAAATTCATTAGTCCACATGCTCTAAATTTTGGGGGAAAACATCTAGACAACTTTAAAAGTACTTAGATCTAGATACAAAATATCTAGATGGGCAACAGTGAGTGTAACAAAGGGGATATTTTAGTTGCCAAATCGCCATTTTACCAGAAGCTGCACTATTTTTTACTTCTTGTATATTCGGCACTTTAAAAATTTTACCAAATAACCAGGTCAGACCGGGACGTCTGTTAAGCCTACATATAACTGTGTATGAAAAAGAAATATAATACTAAAATATAATGTAAGGTTATATAATGCCATAAATCTATACATAATAAATGTCTGCGTGTTGTATTTAGTAGCATATTAATCTCAAGGCTGGTCAACTCTATTCCATTTCGTGATGGGGTCAGAGTCCTAAAAGCAAACTGACGATCACAACTGACGATCACAACTGACGACCACAACTGACGATCACAACTGACGATCACAACTGACGATCACAACTGCCGCCAAAACGCAACTGGTGGTTTTCCACGAGTTTTACTCAACGAGACTTGAAATAAGTATGCACAGAAAGCATATTTCCTTTTCTCCGTCGTTGGCTTAGACATCGATGATAATCTCTCACAGATTCAGCAGTTCGTATCTGGTTTTCCGCATCGCGGTAGAGCTTCTCATGTAGAGGTATGGGCAAGTGGTTTGCTTGAGTGGGTTGTGTAGATGGCAACTCTGGAGCATATGCTGTGTTGTCTGTGCTTGATGGCAACTCTGGAGCATATGCTGTGTTGTCTGTGCTTGATGGTAACTCTGGAGCATATGCTGTGTTGTCTGTGCTTGATGGTAACTCTGGAGCATATGCTGTGTTGTCTGTGCTTGATGGTAACTCTGGAGCATATGCTGTGTTGTCTGTGCTTGATGGCAACTCTGGAGCATATGCTGTGTTGCCTGTGCTTGATGGCAACTCTGGAGCATATGCTGTGTTGTCTGTGCTTCTTTTCTGGAGGCACGTAGGTTTGTTAAGCCAGTTTTTCAGTGTGTGTGTGTGTGTGTGTGTGTGTGTGTGGTAAAGATGGTGGATGTTTCAGCTTATAATGTCCTGTTCTCAGTCGGAAGATTATAACGTGGTCGTTTCTTGGGAGTTTATAGTGTTCTTCACTTATTTTTGTACACGGCCTAAGAGCTGATGTAAGCAAACAAAAGACGGATCCGTAACAATAGAAGAGACTCACAAGAGTATGAAAGTTGACGCAGGCGACCTGATACCACTGTATGAACAACAAAACATGAACAACAGAGAAAACGTTCAATGGAAGGAAAGCTATGGGACTTCCCACTCAAGCTTGGAAAAAACAGCAGGGCTGCAGGAGTGCAGATGCAGCAGTAATAATCAACACTCGAGCGCTGAACAAGAAGAAGAACAACAAGAACAGGAAGAACAAGAACAGGAAGAACAAGAATAAGAATAAAAACAAGAGCGAGAAGAAGAACAAGACCAAGAAGAAGAACAAGACCAAGAAGAAGAACAAGACCAAGAAGAACAAGAACAATAAGAACAAGACCAAGAACAAGAGCAAGAAGAAGAAGAAGAGCAAGACCAAGAAGAAATAGAAGAACAAGACCAAGAAGAAGAAGAAGAACACGAACAGGAAGTACAAGAATAATAATAAAAACGAGAGCGAGAAGAAGAACAAATCCAAGAAGAAGAACAAGAACAATAAGAACAAGACCAAGAAGAAGAACAAGAACAATAAGAACAAGACCAAGAAGAAGAACAAGAACAATAAGAACAAGACCAAGAAGAAGAACAAGAACAATAAGAACAAGACCTAGAAGAAGAACAAGAACAAAAAGAGCAAGAAGAAGAAAAAGAGGAACAAGAACAAGAACAAGAAGAACAAGAAGAAGGGTAAGAAGAAGAAGAAGAACATGAAGAAGAAAAAGAAGAACAAGAACAAGAGCAAGAGCAAGAAGAACAAGAAGAAGGGCAAGAAGAAGAGCAAGAACAAAATGAAGAACAAGAACAAAACGTAAATCGGAAACAGAGCGAAGAACGGTGCTTCATTTCCGACAGAACACACGAACTTATGTGATGTAAGAAACGCATTCAGACAACAGAAAGATCAGACCTCACCGCTTCTAAACACTTCCGTACTTACATGCAGTGTCGTTGCCAGGGTAACACTCCCGAAACATCCCTCTATCCCTGGACAAATGATAGCGTGCCAGTTGGGGCTCGTTATTGATTCTGTTCTTGAGATCGGGAGTGAATTTGGCTGTGTTGACTCGAAATTCCAACCAGTGGTCCGTACCAAAGGACACAGACATGAAGATCAGTGTGATGGGTCCTAGGATAGTAGCAATGACGATCAGAGTTGTAGCGCACGCCCCCATTGTTGCTGTTGCTGAGGACGACATAATGATAAACGACTGGGTGATATTGTAGTTTTCTCAAGTAAAAATACATATTATCGAATATTCGATTCGGAATCGTATTCGGTCGAATAATTAATATTCAGTAAATATTTGGTTTATTTTGACCAAAAGCCGTAATAAATAACATCTTATTGGTAGAAATGTAGATGAAGCTACTGACAGCAATTACTGAGGAAAGACGCTGGCGATGGCTGGGACATGTGCTCCGGGTGACTGACGGCTCAGTAAAAAAAAAAAGCACAGAGATAGACACCACAGATCAAGTAAAGATCAAGTCTAGGTTTTGGAAGACATAGTTGTTCAAGCGTTGGCTGCACTTTGGGCTAAATTTAAACAGGTTCCATAGATAAGGGGGGGGGGGGGGTATGCCTTAAAAGAATTTGATGTACTAACTTGGTTTTGTTGAAGAGAAACCTGTTCTTAAGAGGCAGTATTTTGATACGTTTGTGCTAGTTAGTTGTTTGTGCTTGATCTTTATCACTAATAAGCTTTACTGCTCGCTTTTGGAGTGAGCAAAGCCTTTTTGTATTTGACATTGAGCAACCATCCCAGATTGTTGAGCAATAGTCTAAATGTGTTTGTATATGTGTTATGTAGTATGTCTTCCTTGTGTCTTGATCGATGAAGTGCTTAATTTTGGCTAACTGGTACACTTTTTGGGCGATGAGTTTTGTTAGACTTTGCACATGAGAGTTCCAGGTCAGATGTTGTTCAATAATAAGACTTAGTGTTTTGTGCTCGCTAACGTTTTCTATCTGTGATGTTTCCGTGCTGAGCCGAAGTGTTGTTTTTGTTGCGTTTTGTAGTTTCTGTCTTTTTGTTATGAGCATTGATTTTGTTTTATCGGTGTTTATAATCATGCCACTGTTTTTGCTCCATCTAATTAAATTGTATAACTCGACCTGAAGAGTTGATTCTAGATTAATACTAGAGAGAGAGAGAGAGAGAGAGAGAAAGAAAGAAAGAGAGAGAGAAATGTTTAGTTATAAATAGTACAGTTATTAACACAGATGCCCTAAATGCTAGGAGGTTTCTCTTTGGCGTCGTTAAAAAAGCAAACAATGGCAGTTCCTTTCAAAACCGTCTTTGTTCAGTTCCATAAATTTCTGCACTTGCGATCACCCTTCTCCATTCTGCCGGGTCTTTTAAAGTTCTAGTCAGTTCGCTTGCCTTTCTTTACCCAGGTCCATTGGATCATCATCATCATCATCATCATCATCATCATCATCATCATCATCATCATCATCATCATCATCTGTGCCGACTGACATTGGCTATTATGTTTCTCTATAGTACCCGATCCTTCACGCAGACCATCAGTTCAGCTGGTGATCTCATCACGCCAGACTAACCAGTAACCGTTCTCTTGACCTCCCCCGGCTCTTTTTCCCTCTATTTTTACATTTTGTTACAATATTTTTAATGTCCCTTCTTCTCATTGCAGACCCTATGAAAGTACATTGTCTCTCTTGCATTTTTTTCTTTTAACAAGTATTTGTTTGTTAACCCGTTAACACATTTGGTTACTCCATTAAAATATGTCATCGTTGGCCTCCCTCTTTTCTTTTTCCTTTTAGTTTTTCCTTGATTATCAGGTTATCTAACGTTGAATGTCATTGTCGTTTCATCATTATACTTTACTCATCATCTGCATCTTTATTGTTTATTCATCACCCGCATGGTTATTGTTTATTTATCACTTGGATGGTTATTGTTTATTCCCCATCTGCATGGTTATTGATTATTTATCACCTGCACAGTTATTGTTTATTTTTTATCGTCTGGATCGTTACTGTTTATTCATCACCTAGACCATTATCCCATTTCTCTGTTTCTTTCAAAATTATCTTCTTTTATTTCATTAACAGCATCATTAGCTTCACCATCGTCTGGACACTCGTCTCTGTTAGCATTTGCATAACGTGGAAAAAAAAGGGGGGGGGGTGGTTAAAGTGTTAGTAATTTGACATTTCTAGGTCACTACATCATTTGAGGTAGGGGATGCTAGGGAGGTAGGGAAGTAGGGAAGACCTAGGTACCCCGAGTGAACTACGGTGCCGGTCGGTCCGAAAAAATTCCGCTCGGATGCGAAATCGAACCAGGGACCTTCTGATCGGCAAACTAATGAGCTAAACACTACACCAGCGGGGCACCCAATCTTGACATGAACTAACAATATTTAGCAGTCTTTGAGATAAACAAGTATTCTGGCCTAATATTTATATGCTTTTGTGACTGTGAAACGTTGTCAAATAGTGACATTATAAATTTATTGTCACAATTAGCTGTCATTTAAATTATTTGTCTGTTATTTTGATGAAATATTACTAGAATCGACCATGAGAAAAGCTTGAAAGTAAACATGATTTTCGGCAGATGTCATTACAATCTTTCAATCACTTGTTTTGATATAACCTGGAGATGAAATAAGCCGCTATTTTCTATCGTCTACTTTTAGCTATTAAGTCATCATTAGCTTGTCATCTCAGCATTACCATATCTTCCATCTTCTTCGTTACAAAAATCCAGAACTTCAGACTGACTGACAGGAGCTCGGATTTGTGAAAAGATGAGACAATGGAGGAGACGTCACTGGTAAAAGAGATAAAGCAAAGACGCTCCGGGGTGGTTCGGCGTCTCGCCGTAAGGTAACCCTAGAACAGTGGTTCTCAAAAAGTGTGGCGCGAGATTCGCTAGGTGTGAAGTGAAACTTTCGAGACATGTCTCTCTGTACTGCTTTCACGAACTTACACCTGGAATCCGTTCATTCTCACTTATCTTATTGACTCTTCTTAAACTTTTCTCTTTTTTAATCAGAAACTTATCCATAATGAACTTAAATTACTTAAACAAACAAAATTAACACAATACTTCGTATAACACGCGTCAATTAAACTATCGGCCTCAAAACATGCCAGAATATGAACAAAACTTGCCAGAATATGAACAAAACATGCAGAATATGAACAAAACATGCCAGAATATGAACAAAACATGCCAGAACATGAACAAAACTTGCCAGAATATGAACAAAAGGGGGTTGTTAATACAAGCCTGCAAACAAATGCCTGACAAACTGAGCACTTAGGTCGAGTCTCCCGCAGTGTTGCCAGCTCGTACATTAGCGAGGACTCTGCCAAGTACAGTGTGCTGTAAGTTACATAAATTTGAGAACCACTGCTCTAGAAAGTTATCACGTGACAGCTCTATTTTTGGAAACATCTCCACCCCTCCCCCTTTCCTCCAATGACACTCGCATCCACAAACACTCTTCCTTAAAAGAAAAAAAAAACGAGGGATAAACGAATGATAAATATATTTATAAATCTGAAATCGCGCTTTTAAAGTGGACGTAGAACAATTGCCAACGCCCCAGGACAGATTTTTTTTAATCAAAGGTACTGAAAAATTAATATAAAAAACACAAAAGCAGAAAAAAATCAAAACTTTCTATAAAGAAGAAACGAAACAAACACATGGAACGAGCATTGATAGATGGCTGAAAGCAAAACTAAAAAAAAGTTCTGCAACATATAAAATCCAAACATAAAAAAGATGAAAGCACACATATATGATTACTACTGGAAACAAAGGACACGAAACAAACAATGAGTCGAAAAGGACGATAGAAATAATAACACTTTGTTTCCATTTGTCCAGATCGACAATGAAGAAGGTGACGAGAGAGAGAGAGAGAGTTAACCAACCAGTGTAGGCAGTGAGTTTTACATTTAACTATTTCACTCCAGAATTAGTTTTAGTGCTCGGCAATAATAAATTTTGATGACAAGTTTTAGTGCAAAGAAACTGGAAAGGAAGTTACTCTATACTTTTAAAAAATATTATAAAATTCCTACTTTTCATTTTATTTCGACTAAATATAGCTTTGAGAACTGATTGGTACAGGCGTGCAAGCTCTACCAAACCTAGCACTGTTGTTCTGGGGTGAAAGAGTTAAACAAAAAAACATCCAGGGCGTGGAAAACAGGTCAAATGGTGTCCTACTTCTGAAGAACTAGAAGAAACCTTTCTTACGATACAGCAAATAACATTTTACGACCTGTTTTTACGACACTGAAACCCTGCTGTTGGTAGTGATGTTGGCTAGAGTGTGAAGAAAAGTGTGTTTTAGTGTTACGTAGAGCCAGTTCTATCTGTGAATATGAAGCCTGGACAGTTACTAAAGAGATACAACAACATCTGGAAGCCACAGAAATGTGGTTTCTTAGAAGAATGTTAATGACACAATGGACGGCGAGGAAATCAAAGGAAGAAATTTTGAGAGAGACCAATTCGAGAAGACAAATAATTACAGCCGCCAGAAAAAAAGGCAGTGTAAATTTATAGAACATGTCATAAGAAAAAGGCAAACTAGAACACACTGTGACAACAGGAAGGTTAGAGGTGAAAAGAGGTCGAGGTAGACCAACACAGAAATTCCTGGATGGATTGGCAAGACGGCATGGAAAAAGGAACACCAGAACAGCTCACAGAGGCAACACAAAACAAAACTGTTGACATTTATGACCGTCAAGGCTAGTAGGCCCAGCAGTTGACACACAGAATATTGACCAAAGTTTCCCAACATGTGCGGGACAGTCTATCAGAAAACTTTATCATTTCCTTCCTTCCCAAGAAAGTCTGTCAGGGACAATTTTAGACCTGGCACTAGAAAACTCTAGAAAACCACGAAGTGGCCTTTCCACTTTCCTTTGCCCAGAGATGTGTCTTGCCTACTCGCTGCAGGTAGATCCTAAGTTACTTATAGACAGAGAAACGCTGTTTTAAAAAGTGCAGATGCCTGTACTTTAAAACACCAATCCTGTCATTCGGTGCTCTAAGGTTTTTCAGAGCCGCCTCTTTTCTCGCCATCATCAGATTTCACGCCCAACCAAGCCCCCCCCCCCCCCCCAACCCCACCCTCAGTATTAGTCATCATATCCCAGAATTCCAGGGCAGAATTAGCGATCCGTATCTTTTTACCCATCATTTTCGTCTTTTATTTCATTTTTTTTTTTTGTCTTTTATGTATCCTGCATACACATGCTCAACGTGTACAGTATGTGGCGGTGTTGCCAGTTTGGCATTTCAGTGTGTACCCTTCCCATAGTTTAGGCTTAGAAGGTATTTGCAGTAGTATATCCTGGCAGAGACGTTGATGACTCACCTGAAAGCTTTTTGTCAGCAAATTAATTAGTTTGTTCCGCTAGATTTTGTACACTATCAGCTGCTTTTAAACTTGTTAGTGAAATACTGCCTCGTTATTTGGACACTACAGCCAGGGTAGGAAACTATACACGCTATAGCACTCCATGTTTTGGCTCGCAGTGGCTCAGCGTAAACAGAATCGCTGTTCAGGGCAGGGGGTCCTTGTGGGATATAATCACGAATCTGTAGCTTCCTTAGAGATGTGTTACGTCTTTATCAGATTTCCTGTGTAGTGACAACGATGACCAGCTTTTAAAATCGCAGAAAAAAACTGCCTGCAGAACGAGAGGCACTAGAGTGCACAGTGTACTAAGAGAGAACAGTTCGTCTTATATGAATGTGAAATTAAATGTACAATGGGTTAAAGTTCCACAAAAAGCAGCTATTCTATCAGTTTTTATATACTTGCATGTTAGACATTGGGTGACTGTCATTGTCGCTTCTACTACTGATGGCTTAGACTACATACTTTGGAGACATTCTCCTTGCAAACACATACGTCTACATGTTATTTAAGACAATCTCCTTACAGTCACACGAGTCTACATGTTATTTAAGACAATCTCCTTGCAGTCACACAAGCCTACATGTTATTTAAGAAATCTCCGTGCAGTCATACAAGTCTACATGTTATTTAATACAATATCCTTGCAATCACACAAGACTATATGTTATTTAAGACCATTTCCTTGCAGTGACACAAGTCTACATGTTATTTAAGACAATCTCCCTGTAGCGACACAAAACTACACGTTATTTAAGACAATCTCCTTGCAACCATACAAAGCTACACGTTATTTAAGACCATTTCCTAGCGGCCACATAAGTCTACATGTTATTTAAGACAATCTCCTTGCAACCACACAAAACTACATGTTATTTAAGACCATCTCCTCGCAACCACACAAAACCACACGTTATTTAAGACATTCTCCTTGCAACCACACAAAACCACACGTTATTTAAGACATTCTCCTTGCAAGCAGAGGAGGCCACATAAGTCTACATGTTATTTAAGACCATCTCCTCGCAACCACACAAAACTACACGTTATTTAAGACCATCTCCTCGCAGGCCACACAAAACTATATGTTATTTAAGACCATCTCCTCGCAACCACACACAAAACTACACATTATTTAAGACATTCTCCTTGCAGGCAGAGGAGGCCACATGGTAGCGAAGACAGTTCATCAGCTAAACAAACACCTCCTCGCTACAGCTACAGATACCTTCAGGTTGATCAAACAGGAGAAACTTCACAACCTTTTGTCCACAAAGGAGATGCAAGGGGGGCTTAACTCTTGCATTCTTTCACCGTCCTTTTTCTATGTACACTGTAAGTTTGTTAATTTTTTTTTTCTTTTTAATGCATACTTAAACTTTGAAGGGATTGTAGTATGTTCTGGGATTGTAGTGGTTTTCTGGTGATATTGCTATTTTTAGCAAAATTTAAGATACTAATTTTTTCCTCTGCTATTTTTTTTTTGAGCGTAGGATAAGAGAGAAAGATAGAAATAGATTTGGAACTGATGATATATTACAGTAGATGGCACAGACAGACAGAAAGGTAGGCAGGCCGACAAGCAAACAGGCAGACAGATAGGGGGGAAAAAGAGACGAAAGAAAACAAAAGAAGGATAAATAAATTCTGCACTAGGCACGTACACAGTAAGAGTGAGAGAAAGAGAAAGATAAAGGATGAGTGTGAGAGAAATAGAAGAAGGATAAATAAAAAGTGTAAGAATGAATTTCTCTTTCCAAAAAAGAGGGAATAAGAGTGAGAGAAGAAAGAGAAGGATAAAGAATGAGAGCAAGAACGAGATAATGAGACAGAAAGATAAAAAAGAGTAAAAGAGGGAGACAGAATAAGTGAGAGAGAAAAAGAGAGAAAGATAAAGAAAAAGAGAAAGAAAGAAAGACAGAGAGAGAAAGTTAGAGTGACAGAAAGAGAGAGAAGAATTTTTTTTTAATGAGAGCAAGAATGAAAGATAAAAGAATAAAGAATGAGAAAAATGAGAGTAAAACTGGGAGTAAGAAAGAAGGATAAAGAATGAGTGTACGAGTGTGAGAAAGAGATAAAGAATGTCATGATAGAAAGAGAGGGATAAAAAGAGAGATTAAGCGTGAGATAAAGAGGGGAAAAAGAGAGAGTAAGCGTGAGATAGAGAGGGATAAAAAGAGAGAGCAAGGTGAGATAAAGAGAGGAAAAGGATAGAGCAAGGTGAGATAAAGAGGGATAAAAAGAGAGAGTAAGCGTGAGATAGAGAGGGATAAAAAGAGAGAGCAAGGTGAGATAAAGAGGGGGAAAAGAGAGAGTAAGCGTGAGATAGAGAGGGATAAAAAGAGAGAGCAAGATGAGATAAAGACTGATAAAAAGATAGAGCAAGGTGAGATAAAGAGGGATAAAAAGAGAGTAAGCGTGAGATAAAGAGGGATAAAAAGATAGAGCAAGGTGAGATAAAGAGGGATAAAAAAGAGAGAGAGATAGTAAGCGTGAGATGAAGAGAAAGAAGGATGAAGAAAAATAATAGGAGAGAGAGAGAAACAAAAGAGAGAGTAAGAAGAAAAGAAAGAGACAAGAATAAAGAAAAAAAGAGCAAGAGTGAGAGAAAGAGTGGGGATAAAAAGAAAGAGTGTTAGAGTGAGAAAAACAGAATGAGGCAGACCCAGGGCGTGGGGAGGGGGAGGGAGGAAGGAAGGAGAGAGAGAGAAAAAAGGAGTATTTTTCTTAGAAAATATACATTCTGTTGTGCATTCCAGTTCATTTTACCCTCAAGGACATACATATCTATACACACACACACATGTGTACATACATGCACACTCTTGAACAGAAACAGTGTTTACAGAACTGGGCATGCGCAGTCTGTATGTTTTTGTTTTTTTAGCTAAACTTACACTCCAGAATAACAAAACACACATTAAAAAGAAAAGCAGCCAACACAGCACACTTAACAGCACATATTACCTGGTGTACCTCACACACACAGAGACATACACATGCACGGCCAAAAAATGTGAGAGAACACTGATCAGTAACTGCAAAAGAGGGAAACAAAAACAAAATCAAACAAACTCGGAATGTTGAACAACCAAAGCCACAAAATCCATTAGTCAACCTCCCCCCTCCCCCCAACTCCTACTCCCAAGCAACCAGCTCCCATCACCAAATGTCAAAACGGTCTCTAGACACCAGGAGGCATTCTGAAATCTTCCTATGTCTTCAGAGAGTTTGGGCTCAACACTGGTGTAGATGGTTGAAGTACGTAGATGGGCAACTTAGGGCCAGATATGAAGGACTCCTGCTAATGATGAGACTCACAGAGGCAACCTTGTCTTCTTGTCAAGATAACTGAGCATATGAAAAACTAAACACAGAAGAAGGAGGTACAGAATTTAGGAAAAAAAAATATCTTAATCTGTTTTGTGAACACTTATCTTCATTTTCACTCGTGTTTTTTGCATTAGTTATCTCCCTGCTGCATGTTGCTTATCTTCTTTACAGTTTTAACGTTCTTTGAACTTGAAGCTAATTTCATGAACTGCCAATTTCATGAACTGAGACGGTTATTGTGCTAGGAATGTTGGCTAAATAAGTGGGGTTTTTTTTGGCCTTTTTTTCCTTCTTTTTTTTTAAGGTAACAAAAGTCTTTATTTTTCTTTACTGTTGTTATGTTGCTTCTTTATGTACAGTATACTCAATACGTTGTCTCAAATTTCCTCTTCTTGTCATTTTCCCAGGTAAATTTTTATATAACCTTTTGATTAAAAGAAAGGAAATAGAGTTGCAAAGGCCACTTGATGTCCTTGAAATAAACAAACGACCAAGGCAAACAAAACAGACACGTTTAGGCAGAAAGTTCGTGGTAAATGAAAGACATCTTTCAAGCAGAATTCCAAACTGCAGGAAATACAAGATGGTAGGCGGGAAGATGATAATCCTTGGTTGTGAAGAATTCTTATTCAGCTCTTGTGCACTACATTGGTGTACCGAGTACAGATTATGACACATATCACGTGGGGCTTTCTGTCCACGCCCGCTTTCAAAGTCCGGTTACGGATAGAAGTTTGTGTTGTTACTAACATCTCGTCTGATGAGAGTTGAATTTTTCTACATTGATTTTCAGAGTTTCTATTATTCAGTACTTGTAATTAATACTAGAAATTTCCAGTGTTGTTCTTGATCGTCATTATTCCATTTGTTTGAAATTTTACAGTAAAAGAATTACAATATCAATGTGTAATTCAATGCTTTACTTTAATTTCTAATTCTAACTTTAATTCTAATTCTCAATACCACTGCTCTAATTCTAATTCAAAATAATGCTGTTCTAAAACTGCTACATCATTCATACTTTTATTTAAAATACTGTCATGAAAATAAAACCTACATCATAATTGCAGTTTGCTTGAAATTCTCTTCTATAACTGCTTTATTAATTCTACAGTCTACATGAAATTCTCTTCTATAACAGCTGTATTAATTCTACAGTCTATATAAAATTCTCTTCTACAACTGCTGTATTAATTCTACAGTCTACATGAAATTCTCTTCTATAACAGCTGTATTAATTCTACAGTCTATATAAAATTCTCTTCTACAACTGCTGTATTAATTCTACAGTCTATATAAAATTCTCTTCTACATCTGCTGTGTTAATTCTACAGTCTATATAAAATTCTCTTCTACAACTGCTGTGTTAATTCTACAGTCTATATACAATTCTCTTCTACAACTGCTGTGTTAATTCTACTGCTGTTAGCATGAGATTAATCTTTTATATCAAGGTCAGTGGAGAACTCTTAGTCAATGCAACTTCTGGCCTAATCTATTCACTAAAAAAGCAAGACAAAAAACTCTCCAATGACGCCCTGTACCACCTGGAGTCATTATTAAGTGATGGACATTTTGTCGGTTAACACAGTCAAACAAGAGGACTATACACAGAGAAAGTATTGAATTCGAAAGTGAATCACTACTGAAGATTGATTACGATCCATTCAATCGATGACTGATTACAATCCATTCAGTCGATGTAAGCCACGCGACGGATATGTTAAAACACTGTTTATGTTTGTTCATTCCAAAGTTTATATTTACTTTTAACTAAAAATTAACAGAAATGGACACAAAAATTGTTTACCTGAATACAGTTTTTGTTAAGGAGGTTAAAAATAAAGCCACACAAAAATCCAAGAGTTCTGTCTCCAAAGAGAATGTCCCCTTCAATGCCGGTGGTAAAAATGACTTGCCGAGTGTGTGGTGTCTCCTTACCTGCCCGGCTGTTAAAAAAGACGGGAGATCTTCTCTAGAGTTAGCCCCCCCACACTACGTTGCAATCCCTGCTAACATTGCACGAGGACATACACTGGGTGAGGGCAGAGGACTTGTCAACTTGAGTTACGTCCCTCGTGTTTGCCTAGGTCGAGCTGCATGTTACATTTCAGCCGAAGTTCGAGCACGGCGCCCATTTTTTTTTTTTTCGCGGTGCAGCGAGACAACGTTGCTATTTGCGAGAATACAAATAGAGGACGGGCGGTTGGGGGGGGGGGGGGCGCTTCATTGGGAAAGGGACAATTTCACCTGGGGTGACAAATTTGTTTATTACAAAAGCAACTTAATAGTGAATTCACATATAGGTTTTGGGTATAAGGTATATATAAGGCTAAATACACAAATATAATACACGGAGCCACTGCAGTAAAGCTGTGATTAAAAGATGTTAAAACTATTTAAAACAAAAGTAGGAACAGCTTTTACAAGTTAACGAACAGCACACAGTTTTAACGTTTCGGTTTACACGTTGATCATACGAAGAAATGCAGGACAAAAAAAATAGAGAAGGAAGTTAAATTATAAATTTACGCGAGTAATATTTAAAGAAAAAAAAACAACACATAAGAATGATGAAACAGTAGACAAAAGTCATAGATCTCCCCATTTGATATTGTTTTTTTTTCGCCATTCTTATTTATTTTTATATTATTCATGCGAATTCTAATTTCATTTTCTTTCTCTATTTCTTTGTCCTGTATGTTTTTGCATGATTGGATCACAAATATGTGTTTGTTAATTAATAAAACTGTTCTTAATTTTGTTTTAAATAGTTGTAACATTTTATTAACTGTGAATTGTGCTGTACTAGCCTCAAAATTGAGATGAAAAGTGGCAAACTAGAAGGGAAGGCATTCAATGTAGAGGAGGGTAACGAGATGGAAGATGAGTGTTTTCAACAATTATCTTTAACTCTTTCACTTCTAAACACCAGCAGTGCTGGTAGATCTGAACACGTCTATGAGAATCAATACCCCCAGCGATATTCAGGCAAAATGAGGTTTATATTTAACACATTTCTAACCCAATGTTGATAAAACGAGGTTTATGTATAACTCATTTCTAACCCCAAAGTTTATAAAATGAGGTTTAAATGTAATACATTTCTAACCCAACTCATATTCTTAAACTATAGAATAACTTCCTTCCATTTCCTTTCTATCAAAATTTATCATCAAAATTTATTCTGGCAGTCTGAAAATTAATTCGAGACTGAAAGAGTTAAAGTACTGTTTTGCTAGATTACAGAAAACATTTCCCACGGATAACCCACGAGACAAGATTTTACAGTATTCTATTTTTGCACTAAGATTGTCGCTACAGTAAAAATACTTCAAACCAACACACATACACACACACGCACACACACACGCGCGCGCGCACACACACATACAGCGACAAGGATAATTTAATGCAGATTTATTTAAATGTTCGAGAATGCTGGATTTTTTTTTTTTTTGGGAGCAAAGACGAGAGACAGGAAGGAGATTTGGGTTACCATCAGCACAGTCAAGTCATAGTACCGCGCTTACCTCGGCCATCTTTAGGACAGCACGATACATCAGCGATTCTCAAAATTTTCAGCAAACTACGAATTCAGTGATAATATAATGCCTTACACACCGCTAAAACGATCACTGAACCGTTATCCAAAAACTGAGGGTACAGAGAGAGAGACGGAACATAGTCTTGGTCAGCTATGATTCTCCAATCCTGGGGCAAGCAGTCCGCTATGTCCCACTGACCGTCTAAAGGGGACAACATCTTCCCTTCTACCAGACCCGTGTATAACGTTTCATGGTCTTCCACATGACCCTCCGTGGTCCACAAAATGACCCTTCGTTAACCCAAGGATGGGAACTGGTGTAATACAGAATAACACGGTTTGTTTTTTTTTTTGTTTTGTTTTTTTGTGTGTGTGTCTTTTTAAGCCATGCCTGGTTTGATAAAACTAGGAAACATAAAAGGATGTATTCTTTATAAAGGGAAAGTTCTTTGAAACGTGAATCATTTAATGAAATTTGTGTAGCAGTCCAGTTTTGTGTGCCCAGGTGAATCTTTTTGACATCGAACGAGATGAATGTTCAATGTTCTGTTCTAATCTATTTGGGAAAATGCGAGCACATGTTACTTGAGGCTGAAGCTTTGATGATGTTAAACTGCAGACATCATAGCTTTGGTGATGTTGAACTACAGACATCATAGCTTTGGTGATGTTGAAGTACAGACATCATAGCTTTGGTGATGTTGAAGTACAGACATCATAGCTTTGGTGATGTTGAAATAAAGACATCATAGCTTTGGTGATGTTGAACTACAGACATCATAGCTTTGGTGATGTTGAAGTACAGACATCATAGCTTTGGTGATGTTGAAATAAAGACATCATAGCTTTGGTGATGTTGAAGTACAGACATCATAGCTTTGGTGATGTTGAACTACAGACATCATAGCTTTGGTGATGTTGAACTACAGACATCATAGCTTTGGTGATATTGAAGTACAGACATCATAGCTTTGGTGATGTTGAAATAAAGACATCATAGCTTTGGTGATGTTGAAGTACAGACATCATAGCTTTGGTGATGTTGAAGTACAGACATCATAGCTTTGGTGATGTTGAACTACAGACATCATAGCTTTGGTGATGTTGAACTACAGACATCATATCGGAGAAGAGTGGAATACCTGATTAGGGTGAGAACATGGGGCGTACCCAAGAATTATACTTCTCAAGAGAGTCCACCACCCTGGGGATTACGCTAGCCTTACCCAGTTAGCCAGTCTAATGGAACACATTAATCTGCGACTGGATATATATGTGACATTCAGGAAGAAGTAAGACAGGGTCTTGACAAGCTCAGACTTACTGTACAGTCATTCTGAATCAGTGATGTCAAATGTCAGTTGCGCCCCCCCCCCCCAATTCTCTTGATCTGTTGGCCCAGCAAAATGAAATGATATTTGTCATAAGATACTATTGAGGTTCCGCGTCTGTAGTTCTGTGCGACTCTGTTCTCCTGTTAAAAGAACGGGGAACTTCTTTGTGTAAAGCGGCTCTGACACAATGGCAGTCTTTTGTCATTCTTCCCTAGCCTCTATGACAGATTTAAAAAAAAATTGTTATAAATTCTTTGCGTATATTTTTATATTTCAATATTATCGGTCTAACTCAGGGTTTCTCAGTTCACATTCCGAGAACCCTAGAGTTTCGAGACGGGTTCCGGCAGAAATCGTGGCTGAAAAGTCCCTCGCGGAATTCTAGGGCTTAGCTACATTTAAAAAAATACTTGTATCTGTATACTAAAAATTGGCGAACTACTTTGCGAGCCCTATGTGACGTTTAACGGTACGGGAAGGATATAAGATATAAGATAAGATCTGTATACTGGTATATTTTATCGTGCGGAAAAAAAGAAACAGGAGGGGGGTGACGAAGACAGCTTGGAGGGGGAGGGACGGGGAGGGGAGGGGCGTATGATGAGCTATGTGAGGCGATAAAATGAATGGCGGTAAATAATTTAATGGAGGGATTTCTGCGAGCATTAATATATATATATATATATATTCCGAGGTTTTCCTAGGGAGAAAAATGTTAAGAAAGGCCTGCGTGCTTAGGAACAAAAATGTTAAGAAAGGCTGGTGTGCCTAGGGACAAAAATGTTAAGAAAGGCTGGTGTGCCTAGGGACAAAAATGTTAAGAAAGGCTGGTGTGCCTAGGGACAAAAATGTTAAGAAAGGCTGGTGTGCCTAGGGACAAAAATGTTAAGAAAGGCTGGTGTGCCTAGGGACAAAAATGTTAAGAAAGGCTGGTGTGCCTAGGGACAAAAATGTTAAGAAAGGCTGGTGTGCCTAGGGACAAAAATGTTAAGAAAGGCTGGTGTGCCTAGGGACAAAAATGTTAAGAAAGGCTGGTGTGCCTAGGGACAAAAATGTTAAGAAAGGCTGGTGTGCCTAGAGACAAAAATGTTAAGAAAGGCATGTGTGCCTACTTGCTTCCAGCCTGGAGAAAAGTTAGGCATAAATTGTTTGTTTTAAATGTGTATTTCGCAAAAAATATGATTGATATCAGAGTTATTACATTTATATACTATTATTATGTGAACAGTTTACCTGGGGTATTTTTCTTCTTCAAATGTAATACATAAACTATGTAAGCAACTGGGCATAAAGGGACAAGCAAGAGCAAGGGCATTGAAAAACCGTTCAGAAACAGCAGAAAAGGCCTCATGCTGGCTGTGGAGTATGCAAAACAAGCATTGAGAACATAAATAATTTCGTTTGTCACAACCAGTACCAGTCCTCCGTAGCTAAATCGCTAAAGACGCACTTCAAAGTGCAGTGCCAACTGAAAGATCACTGGTTCAATCCCGGGACGGGAAAAAAAAGCAACAACTCACAAGACCTCTGGGAGTCATGACTCAGAAGGGCCCATTCCCCCATAGATTGTCAGGAGTTTAATAGGGCCGAAACACTTGTCTGAAAAAAAGGGGGGGGGGGTCCTCTGGTGTTGTGTTGAAGTTGTGTTGGTGTCCTAAATACAACTTTATGAAGTTATATAGGTTAAGCAGACATTAAACACACAGGGGTGAAGGTGGGTGAAGGCGATTTGGCAGTCAACCCATATCTGACACATATCTGATAGGCTAGCGTCAGGGCATATCTGACAGGCTAGGGGTCAGGGTTGTTGACCAAGACCCTATTGAACATTAACGTCAGGGTTGTTGTTGAACCATAGCTGACCCATAGCATGACCAAGACCCGTCAGAATCAGGGTTGTTGAGCCATAGCTGACCAAGAGCTGACCAAGACCCGTCAGAGTCAGGGTTGTTGAGCCATAGCTGACCAAGACCCTGCAGGCTTTTCAAGACCCTGTAAGGCTAAAGTTGTAAGAGTTGTGAACAATAGCTGATCAAGACCCTGTCTGACATGCTAGCGTCAGGTTGTTGACCATAGCTGACCTGTTTGACATGATAGCGTGAGGGTCAGGGTTGTTGAACCATAGCTACCAAGACACTGTCTGGACACCAAGACTTTCTGTAGCGTCAGGGTTGTTGAACTATAGCTGACCAAGGCACTGTTTGCATAGCGTCAGGGTAGGGTTGTTAGACCAAGACACTGTCTGACGCTGTGTCAGGGTTGTTGAACTATAGCTGACCAAGACCCTGTCAGGGTTGTTGAACCACAGCTAACCAAGACACCTGTCTGACATTAGCGTCAGGGTTGTTGAACTATAGCTTAGCTGACCAAGACCCTGTCTGACCTCCTAGTCTGACATCTCTGTAACAGGTGTAGCAAGGATTGCCATGGTCCCAATGGTGGTGGAGTCTGCTAAAGAAGTAAGATCTAGCAGATCTAGCATAAAAAATTGTTACAACATGCACTTTAGATGTGCGAGAGAGAGAAAACTAAGAACATAATGAATGACAGCAGAGCTCCTAATGCAGTGTTTGGTGGACGAATGGTTGATGGACGAATATTTGGTGGACGAATGGTTGGTGCCACCACGTCCTTGTGGCTAATCGGTTCCTCGTAGAGTCACAGGTTTTGTTATTTCCCTTTGTCTCACCTGTAAAGTGTCTTGTTTCCCTTTGTCTCACCTGTAAAGTGTCTTGTTTCCCTCTGTCTCACCTGTAAAGTGTCTTGTTTCCCTTTGTCTCACATCTAAAGTGTCTTGTTTCCCTTTGTCTCACATGTAAAGTGTCTTGTTTCCCTTTGTTTCACCTGCAAAGTGTCCTGTCACCTGTAAAGTGTCTTGTTTCCCTTTGTTTCACCTGCAAACTGTCCTGTCACCTGTAAGGTGTCCTGTTTCCCTTTGTCTCACCTGCAAAGTGTCCTGTCACCTGTAAAGTGTCTTGTTTCCCTTTGTTTCACCTGCAAAGTGTCCTGTCACTTGTAAAGTGTCTTGTCTCACCTTCAAAGTTTGTTTTTTGGGGGTAATTTTCCAGGCTAATCATAGTCTGCTCTTCGCTTTTTCTCTGTACGAGACATTGTTTCTAACTTCGCTGTTTACAAGCCTGGTATCGCTTCACTGGCTACACCAGGACATATTATGTCTGTGATATACTAGGACATATTATGTCTGTGATATACTAGGACATATTATGTTTGTGATATACTAGGACATATTATGTCTGTGATATACTAGGACATATTATGTCTGTGATATACTAGGACATATTATGTTTGTGACATACTAGGATATATTATGTCTGTGACATACTAGGACATATTATGTCTGTGACATACTAGGACATATTATATCTGTGACATACTATGACATATTATGTCTGTGACATACTAGGACATATTATGTTTGTGACATACTAAGACATATTATGTTTGTGACATACTAGGACATATTATGCCTGTGACATACTAGGGCATATTATGTTTGTGACATACTAGGACATATTATGTTTGTGACATACTAGGACATATTATGTTTTTGACATACTAGGACATATTGTACCTGTGACACACTAGGGCATATTGTGCTTGTGACATACTAGGGCATATCATGCCTGTGACATACTGCGACATATAGTGTCTGTGACATACTAGGACATATAGTACCTGTGACAAACTAGGACATATTATGTTTGTGACATACTAGGACATATTATGCCTGTGACATACTAGGACATATTATGCTTGTGATATACTAGGACATATTATGTTTGTGACATACTAGGACATATTATGCCTGTGACATACTAGGACATATTATGCTTGTGATATACTAGGACATATTATGCTTGTGACATACTAGGACATACATTGGCCAATAAATGGGTTCAATGAGTTCATTAATTTAGTGATTTCTGCTCGGATATCCTTTAACCACACCTTAGCTTCTCTTCGTGAACTATGGGTTTCGATTTTTTAAATCAACTATTTGCTTACTGTAAACATGTTTTTTTGTATCGTTTACAGTGCTGACGTAAGGGTCATAGTTTTCAACTAGCAATAACCACGCCTCATTTAAACCTCATTGGCTATGGCACCGCCACTGCGCAAACATGGATGGCTGATGGATAGAACTGTGCTTTAGCAAACATTTTTTTGCCCTTTCCTGTGGTAGCTGCATGTACTGTACTACTTAATATTTATTTTAAATATTTATTTCTCAGATTTTTATGTTAAAAGACAATTCAATAATTAATATGGTACAGACATTAAACAACGCTGCTGTCCCTGGATCTATACATGGGGTGAGAGGGTGGAGAGAGAGGGTGGGGGGGGGGGGTGTCGCGAAGACTGTCCGTTTTGTTGACCAGAGACCCATAGCTCATGATAGCATCATAGCATCAGGGTTGGCGACCCATAGCTGACGATAGCATTAGGGTTGGCGACCCACAGCTGACATGATATCATCAGGGTTGGCGACCTATAGCTGACATAATAGCATAAGGGTTGGCGACCCATAGCTGACATGATAGCATTAGTGTTGGCGACCCACAGCTGACATGATAGCATCAGGGTTGGCGACCTATAGCTGATATGATAGTATTAGGATTGGCGAACTATAGCTGACATGATAGCATTAGGATTGGCGACCTATAGCTGACCAAGATCATTTCCTACCTCTCCGTTGGCAAACCCAGTAGCATACATAACCAGAGTAACGGAGCAGGGATCACCAAAGTCCCCATGGTGGTGGATTGTGCTGAAGAAGTACTGCACACCACCCGCTTTTTAGCTGCACTCGGGGACTGAAAAAATAGCTGCCATAACCCGCTCCCAAACCGACACCATCCTCCGGCTCTGTGCTTCCATCACATTGCAAATTGTCATAGCTAACAAAGAACAATGAGACAGCTGAGCAGAACTGCAAAGAACACCAGCTTATATTTCAAAAGACAGAAGAAGAAAAAGAAGAAGAAGGAGGAGGAGGAAGAAGAGGAGGAGGAGGAGAAAGAAGAAGGGGGGAGGAGGAGAAAGAATAATAATAAGAAGAAGAAAGAGGAGGAGAAGAAAGAAGAAGGGGGAAGAGGAGGAGAAAGAATAATAAGAAGAAGAAGAAGGGGGAGGAGGAAAAAGATTAAGAAGAAGAAGAAGAAGGGGGAGGAGGAGAAAGAATAATAATAAGAAGAAGAAAGAGGAGGAGGAGAAAGATTAAGAAGAAGAAGAAGAGGAGGAGGAGGAGAAAGAATAAGAAGAAGAAGAAGGGGGAGGAGGAGGACAAAGAATAAGAAGAAGAAGGAGGAGGAGGAGAAAGAATAAGAAGAAGAAGGGGGAGGAGGAGGAGGACAAAGAATAAGAAGAAGAAGGGGGAGGAGGAGAAGAAAGAATAAGAAGAAGAAGAAGGAAGAAGAGGAGGAGGAGAAAGAAGAAGAAGAAGGAGGAGGAGGAGGAGAAAGAAGAAGAAGGAGGAGGAGGAGAAAGAATAAGAAGAAGGGGGAGGAGGAAGAGGAGAAAGAATAATAATAATAATAATCAGAAGAAAAAGAAGAAGAAGAAGAAGGGAGAGGAGGCGGAGGTGAAAGAATAAGAAGAAGAAGGGGGAGGAGGAGGAGGAGGAGAAGAAAAAAGAAGAAGGGGAGGAGGAGAAAGAAGAAGAAGAAGAAGAAGGGAGAGGAGGAGGAGGAGAAAGAATAAGAAGAAGAAAGGGGAGGAGGAGGAGGAGGAAAAAAAAGAAGAAGGGGGAGGAGGAGAAAGAAGAAGAAGAAGGAGGAGGAGAAAGATTAAGAAGAAGAAGAAGGGGGAGGAGGAAGAAGAAGAAAAAGAAGGAGAGGGGAGGAGGAGAAAGAAGAAGAAGAAGGGAGCAAACAAACAACTCTTTTTTATTAAAAATCTTATCCAGAAAAAGGTAAACCAAACACGTAACAAAAACCATATTATTTACACGTAACAGCCTGGATATTCTTTAATGCTGTAACAAAGCAGTAAAAAAAAATTCATTGTAATTTATTATTAAAGTGGTCATACTAAAACAAACAGTAATTTGTAGTCCTTTATTACACAAACCTATACCTGGGCAGAAAGTGTTACATGTTACATATTTGCTGTTACAGAGGTCGAATATGCCTCAGCAAATATTCGTAGAGTAAGTCTTAAGAGAAGCTGCTTAACAAACGATGATTGACAACACATAGAAGCTGCTTAACAAAATATGATTGAAAACATAGTAGCTGCTTAACACATTATGATTGGCAACTCTCAGAAGTTGCGTAACACATTATGATTGGCAACTCCTAGAAGTTGCTTAACAAATGATGATTGACAACTCCTAGAGACAGTTGCCGACATTTGTCAGCTTTAAATCATCTTCCAAGACGGCGAGAGTTGTCTGCGTAGAACACATGTTCCTGTTGTCACTGTAAAGAACGTATGTTTCTGCTATCACTGTAAAGAACACATATTCCTGTTATCGCAGTAAGGAACATATACTCTTGTTATATCAATGTAAAGAACACATATTCTGTTATAAGTGTAAAGAACACATATTAATGTTATCACAGTAAAGAACACATGTTCCTGTTATCACTGTGAAGAACACATATTCTGTTATAAGTGTAAAGAACACATATTCCCGTTATCACAGTAAAGAACACATGTTCCTGTTATCACTGTAAAGAACACATACTCCTGTTATCACAGTAAAGAACACATGTTCCTGTTATCACTGTGAAGAACACATATTCTGTTATAAATGTGAAGAACACATATTCCTGTTATCATAGTAAATAAAACATGTTCCTGTTATCACAGCAAAGAACACATGTTCCTGTTATCACAGTAAAGAACACATGTTCCTGTTATCTCTGTAAAGAACACACGTTTCTGTTATCACGGTAAAGAACACATATTTCTTTTATCACAGTAAAGAACACATGTTCCTGTTATCACTGTGAAGAACACATATTATGTTATAAGTGTAAAGAACACATATTAATGTTATCTCTGTAAAGAACACGTGTTCCTGTTATCACAGTAAAGAACACATGTTCCTGTTATCTCTGTAAAGAACACATGTTCCTGTTATCACAGTAAAGAACACATGTTCCTGTTATCACAGTAAAGAATACATGTTCCTGTTATCACTGTGAAGAACACATATTCTGTTATAAGTGTAAAGAGCACATGTTCCTGTTATCTCTGTAAATAACACACGTTCCTGTTATCACAGTAAAGAACACATGTTCCTGTTATCACATTAAAGAACACATGTTCCTGTTATCACTGTGAAGAATACATATTCTGTTATAAGTGTAAATAACACATGTTCCTGTTATCACAGTAAAGAACACATGTTCCTGTTATCACTGTGAAGAACACATATTCTGTTATAAGTGTAAAGAACACATATTCTGTTATAAGTGTAAAGAACACATGTTCCTGTTATCACAGTAAAGAACACATGTTCCTGTTATCACAGTAAAGAACACATGTTCCTGTTATAAGTGTAAATAACACATGTTCCTGTTATCACAGTAAAGAACATATGTTCCTGTTATCATAGTAAAGAATACATGTTCCTGTTATCACTGTGAAGAACACATATTCTGTTATAAGTGTAAAGAGCACATGTTCCTGTTATCTTTGTAAATAACACATGTTCCTGTTATCACAGTAAAGAACACATGTTCCTGTTATCACAGTAAAGAACACATGTTCCTGTTATCACTGTGAAGAATACATATTCTGTTATAAGTGTAAATAACACATGTTCCTGTTATCACAGTAAAGGACACATGTTCCTGTTAACTCTGTAAAGAACACATGCTCCTGTTATCTCTGTAAAGAACACATGCTCCTGTTATCTCTCTATACAGTGACTGCAGAAGCACAATTACCAAATACCTTTTGGGTGCTTACCTTCTTACCATGGTGTAGCTTTCAAGTTCCCCAAACATCAAAATCTCGTTTTTTTAAAATTTAGAATTTTTTTTTTCTTGAAACTCTTCATCAGAGCGTCCATATGTGTAATCAGCATAATAATAATCATACAAATCATCCTTTATGGATGAAACAATGAATCTGAATAAAGAGATTATTTCGAGTGTCACTCACTCACTCACTCACTCACTCACTCACTCACTCACTCACTCACTCACTCACTCACTCACTCATATACACATACATGCATTTCCAGTCTCCCTCGACTAGATTTTTACATTTACAAAATGGTGTGAAGAGATGGCATGATACTTCAGTTCTCACCTCATGATTTTTAACGAAATGTTATAAAACATGTCTCATTTAACTGCTTCAACACACTCACAGTGTTAAACATCATCATAAAAATATGTACCACTACTCGGCCTGTGTGAATGTTCAGTCGCGACTAATCAAAACTACGCCTTCTCCATAGACCATGTCTCTAATATACTGAAGCTCTCCCTGCTGTCAAGTAGAATCCTTAGGTGAGCCCAAGATACATATATATATATAGTTTACAACACTGCAACGCATGCGCAGTATTTCCACCGCTAAGCAGCATTTGTAGTTGAAGTATAAGGGTACTTTCATGTACAGAGCTCTTAATATTTTCTCTGTTTGCCAGAGCAGCAAAAGTTACTTACTGAAGACCCTGTTACTTGTTTCTTAAGTCATTAGCTCTCTGTTTCTTAATAAACAGCACAAGTTAAGGTAAAAAAAGGTAAACTACCCGTTTCCATGCCATTAAGGCATATTGGGGATATTGAGGATACGGTGTTAGGCCCGTATTTCCAAGACCTTCGGTAGATGAAAGTGTGATGCGGTCAGTATTTCGTAACTTCCCAGATTTCGCTGGCATCCATTTTTAGACCCCGGGGCATAAGTATGAAAATTAATTGGTTCATAGGTCGCACTAGTTTTATATTTCTGATTAAATCATGAAAACATGACAACAAACATAAGATTGTTCTTTAGTGTGACTCTCACTGTAGTGCAGCGATTTCCATACCCTGTGTCATATGATACGGGCATTTGTTTTCTATTAAGAAACTGTTTCTTAAGTAACTATTTGACAGCCACTATACCCACTCAGTCAGTCATTTGCATGTCCCTTGCGGAACTTTGCCTTCCTAACAGCTCTCCTGTAGGCCTCTCGGTTGTAAGCAAGATGCCCTGCTGCTGATGCGTCCATTTGCAGATTATCAACGATGTCTTGCAGCCATCTTCGCCTTGGTCTTCCTCTCTTTCTTTTTCCCATGATGCATCCTTCCATGATTCTTTTTCCCATGATGCATCCTTCCAAGAATGTCTTCTCTAAATTCTCATGACGTTTAATGTGTCAAAAATATTTAAGTTAAGAAAGGAAAGGACCCACGAAGACTCTAAATAACTCTTACAGACGTCCTGTGGAAATGGGTTACAGATTTCATTTACCCCCAAGCACAAATGCAAATCAACAAGTTCTGATCCGGCTAAGAGATTTAAAGCAGTATTCACCTGACATGCGTCATTATACACAGACCAACAAGCTCATTCTTGGCTGCAAGATCTGAGGCAGATGCTGCAGGGCTGCCACGTCAACCTGGCACTTATCACGGCAACAGGACCTCAGATTTAACATGACCCAGAACCCAAATACCAGTTCCCAGAGAAAATCGGAATCCATGAAGCATGGCTTCCTCTTGTGGAAACTCAGGTTTTGAATGGAACAAGCCACTAATCTGCTATCAAACCGCCTGAAGTTAATCAGAAAAAAGAAATGCCACAAAATGTCCTGCTAAGGTCAGTGAGACAGTGTAAGCACAGTGGACCTTGCTGCTGGGGGAGATGTAGGACTCTCAGGGCTTGCTTGGCCTCTCTGAGCATATCTGAAATGGGAGATAATGTTCAAGTTTTTATAAAAATCTGAAGGAGTAGTTTCCTCATCGTGGATATATATATATATATATATATATATATATATATATATATATATATATATATATATATAAAACAGCAACTGTAATAAATGGCATGATTATTATTATTTTGGTTAGGAAGCTAAATACTGAGCACTGAAATAATACTACCAAAGTAAAAAAGAAAATTGCTGAAGGCATTAAAAATTTTTAGTAGTAGTAGTAACAGTAGTAGTAATAGTAGTATTAGTTTTAATAGCAGCAGCATTAGTATTAGTAGCAGCAGCAGTAGTAGCAGTATTGGTAGCAGCAGTAGTAGTAGTAGTAGTAGTAGTAGTATTAGCAGTAGTGGCAGCAGCAGTAGTAGTAGTAGTAGCAGCAGCAGCAACAGTAGTCATAGTAGAAGCAGCAGTAGTAGTAATAGTAGCAGCAACAATAGCAGTAGTAGTAGCAGCAGCAGCAGCAGTGGTAGTAGTAGTAGTAGTAGCAGTAGTAGGAGTAGCAGTAGTAATAGTAGTAGCAGCAGTAGTAGTAGTAGCAGCAGTAGTAGTAGTAGCAGCAGTAGTAGTACCAGCAGCAGTAGCAGTAGTAGTAGTAGTACCAGCAGACAGCAGCAGCAATGGTAGTAGTAATAGCACCAGCAGCAGCAGTAGTATTAGTAGTAATAGCAGCAGCAGCAGCAGTAGTAGTAGTAGTAGTAGTAGTAGTAGTAGCAGCAGTAGTAGTAGTACCAGCAGCAGCAGTAATAGTAGCAGTGACAATGCATCTAATACCATAATTTTCCATGTTTGTCACACTGTAGTCTGCTTCGCCAACGAGGAAAGGTTTGAGGAAATAAGTACGCGCGTTGATGTTTCCCTTCATTAGTCAGGTATAAGTTTTCTGGGTACTGCTGATTGTAGTGATCAGAGATCAGCACCACAGTCACTGAATTCTCTTAACTAATGATAACTTGGATGACATGTTTTCGGTCAGGTAAGAAAATGTCCGTGTTTGTTCCAAGTTTTTCAGGGGAGATTGTAAAATGTAATAAGATAAATAACTAATTCGAGGAAAACAACTGATGTTCATTTCTCCTCCCGTCATTTTTAACACGTTGCATGTTGCACGTACGTATACAACTCCATTAATGCAACTAAATGTTATGAAAAAAAATGCTCCTTGTTTTAACAAATGATGAACGACAGAACACACAAGGTACTTCTGGCGACTGGTCAAGAACGATAAATGTGAAATCACTGCAGGAGCTGAATGACTAGGTAATCAGAGTTACAGCCCATTAGTTTGATACGATTCTAGTCGCGTGTGATATTGAGAATTTATGCATATATTTGAATAACATGTTTTAAAGACATCTATCTATCTATGCCTCTGACCCCTCGTGGAGCATAGGCCACCAACAAGAGCTCGCCAGGCAGTTCGGTCCTGGGCCACTCTTTCCAACTGTCTCCATGTCTGGTTCATTATTTTGATGTCCGTGTCCAGACTTCGGCGCCAGGAGTTCCTTGGTCTCCCTCTCCTCCTTTTACCCTGTGGGTTCCATGTTAGGCCTTGCCTTGTAGTGCTGGATGTGGATTTCCGTAGGGTGTGTCCGATCCATTCCCATCTTCTTCGCAGGATGTCGTCTTCCACTGGTTGCTGGCCTGTTCGCTGCTGCAGTTCTTGGTTACTTATGGTATCTGGCCATCGTATTTGAAGAATCCTTCTAAGGCATGTGTTAATAAATGTCTGGATTCGTTTCATGATCGTAACAGTAGTTCTCCAAGTTTCTGAACCGTATAGCAGAATGGGCTTTATCATGGTGTTAAATACTCTGATCTTCAATTTAATTGACAAGGCTGAAGTTCCCCATATTTTCTTCATCTGATGGAATTTTACTCTTGCCTTGCCCATTCTTGCTTTTACATCAACTTCTGTTCCTCCCTGCTTGTCTATCACACTTCCCAGATGAGTAAACTTTTCCACCTCTTCCAGTTCCTCTCCTTCCAATATAATGGGCATTTCGTTGACCTCACTTACTCTAAGAACTTTACTCTTTCCCTTGTGGATGGTAAGGCCTAGTCTTGAGGAATTTTCTGCCACTAATATGGTTTTCTCTTGCATCTGTTGCTTAGTATGGGAGAGAAGTGCCAGGTCGTTTAAAGACATAAGGTAAGGTAAACATCACCCAAACATGGGTGATCAGAAAAAGAAGATGGACATATGCAGGCCATGTGATGAGAAGAAACAATCAGAGAATACCAAAACAAGCTATCAAGTGGAGCACAATAGGTCGAAGAAAAAGAGGTCATCCACATGAAACTCTAAAGAGGACATTGTCAAGAGAAGCCACTTCATTGGGCATAACATACCTTGATAAAGTTGAAAGACTTGCCAAGAACAGGAAAACTTGGCAAACAACTATGCGTACTCTATGTGACGTTTAACGGCACGGGAAGGATGTAAGATTTGAATAAAATAATTTGTAAAAAGCTGACAGTTTAATAAATAATTAGATTATGTTTTTAAAAACACGACACAAAGGACGTGTCCATTCTTTAGACAAGGGTAGCAGTTCAACGTGTAAGATAATCTCATATTTGTTTCGTGTTTGCACATGCAATATCAATTTGTAGCCATCGTCGTCGTCGTCGTTGTCGTCGTCATCATAATCATCATCATCATCATCATCATGTGCCATGCCGGGGCGGGGGGGGGGGGAGGGAGACGTGGGCGGTCATACTCCTTCACAAATCTCAGTCCTTGACATTTCTGAGTAACTCTGTTACTGATTTCTGTCCTGGCCACACTGTCAGTCCTTCTAACATCTGTTTCCTTGGCCGTCCTCTGCCTTTTTTGCCTTCATTTTTCCCCACTGTTACGACGTTTACCAGTTTCTTTCTTCTCGTCGCTTGCCCTAAAAATGATAATTGCTTTTCTTTCTCAGTTTTGTTTACTATACTAGGTTCTTCGTTGGCTGACCTCAAACACTGCTCATTAGTTATCTTGGTTGTCCATAATATCCTCAGAATTCTTCTCAGAATGAATATTGGCGAGTAAGAGGCGCCATAGCAAAATGGACGTACCTGGTAGAAGGACAAGTTCCTCCCCCAGGATTTTGTATTAAAACATTATTAAAAGCTGCATCATTTCCTTGCTTGTACATATAATATCATTTTGTAGTGGACATTATTAAAAGCTGCATCATTTCCTTGCTTGTACATATAATATCATTTTGTAGTGGACATTATTAAAGGTTGCATAGTTTTCTTGCTTGTACATATAATATCATTTTGTAGTGGACATTATTAAAGGTTGCATAGTTTTCTTGCTTGTACATATAATATCATTTTGTAGTGGACATTATTAAAGGTTGCATAGTTTTCTTGCTTGTACATATAATATCATTTTGTAGTGGACATTATTAAAGGTTGCATCGTTTCCTTGCTTGTACATATAACATCATTTTGTAGTGGACATTATTAAAAGTTGCATCGTTGTGTCTCGCCAGAGACTTTGATTTATCGCGTACTACGTTTTCTTGTAAAACAATTTTAGAAAACAAAAGAACGCGTACATGACAAATAAGCTACCCTCTTGAAAGGAGAGTTGATCACGGGAAAGTCTTGAGATGGCTATACATTTAGAAGAAAGGGAACTAGAATAAAGAAAGGAGTTTCCAACTTAAGGACAGTCTTCAACACGAAATAGAAAGTGGAATCAATTCAGTTAGATGGAACACGTGAGTGATGAAGAGGTTAGAGCAACAGTCTCTCACTGAGGGAGGTCGGGAGTTCGAAGCCTATCAGAGGCGTCCCAGTCACCCAGCGGTAGAAATAAGTGCTAGGCTTCTTCTGAAGCCAAGGAAGGAAAGACGGCCTGGCGTGATGCTGACCACACCGCCCACTACTGTACTGACCACACTGCCCTCTAGCGTGATGACCATATCACCCTCTAGCGTGGCTGATCACATCACCCTCTAGCGTGGCTGACCACATCACCCTCTAGCGTGATGACCATATCAACCTCTAGCGTGGCTGATCACATCACCCTCTAGCGTGGGTTATCACCCTCTAGCGTGGCTGATCACATCACCCTCTAGCGTGGCTGACCATACCGCCCTCTAGCGTGATGACCATATCACCCTCTAGCGTGGCTGATCACATCACCCTCTAGCGTGGCTGACCACAATACCCTCTAGCGTGATGACCATATCACCCTCTAGCGTGGCTGACCACATCACCTTCTAGTGTGGCTGATCACACCACCCTCTAGTGTGTCTGATCACATCACCCTCTAACGTGGCTGACCACATCACCCTCTAGCGTGCCGACAGGTCAAGGAAAATATGGACACCATGTTCCCTAGATGCCTTCACGACATAGTAGTGCTATCTTACCCTACCGTACCTTACTTCACCTTACCTTACGTCACCTTACCTCACCTCACCTCACCTCACCTTACTTTATCTTACTTTACCTCACTTTATCTTACCATACTTCAGTTTATCTTACCATACCTCACCTTATCTTACCGTACTTCACCTCATCTCACCTTACCTCAGCTCACTTTACCTCACCTCACCTCACCTTACCTCAAATCATCTCACCTTACCTTATCTTACCTCACACATCACCTTACCTTACTTTACCTCGCCTTATCTTACCTCAACTTATTTTACCATACCTCACCTTATCTTACCTTACTTCAACTCATCTCACCTTGCTTCATCTTACCTCACCTCTCATTACCTCATCTCACCTCACCTTACCATACCTTACCTTAACTCACATCTCTCACCTTACCTTACTTTACCTACATTCTACAAGACTATATTCCTACACACTAAAAACACAGCTTGCTGTATTCTCACTGGCTGTCATAAAACTTGTTTGGGGGGACTAGATCATAAAACAAAACCAAGAAATTGAAAGAAAAAAAAACACAGAGCCCCTCTAGACTAACATGACCGTTTGTATTTAGCACAGTAAGAACCTCGCGGAACTCACAGGCTGTTTTTATGCTCATACCGGTACACCAATCACACACACTTTCCTTTCCTCACTCTAAGAACAAAGATGCCATACCGACAAAAGAAACTTTAGAAATAAAATGGCAAAAAATCTCCAGTGTAAGCTTTGCCCAAAAAAAAAAAATCTCACCTCCATAGATTAGATTTTTACTTTCTGGGGGGAAAAATGGTGTGACGAGGTGATAATACAACTCCTAGATTCACTTTTTACTTCTTACTTCACAAAGGATGCTATATTTATCCTTCACTTTGTTAGCTTTTGGTGTCAGAATTTTGTTTTAAACGCACCGATCTAATTATAGATTTGTGCGCGCAACTCTGTCAAAAGAAACAGCACGTGAATTCCACACAGAAGCAAGTGTCTAGTTCGGATTTCTATTAAAAAAGAATAAATCTAGAATAGTTTTGTAGTGGATGTGTAGCACGCTAGTCATTGCTAGTTTATCCCAGAACGCTAGTCACTGCTAGTTTTATCCTAGAACACTAGTCACAGCTAGTTTTATCCTAGAACACTAGTCACTGCTAGTTTTATCCTAGAACACTAGTCACTGCTAGTTTTATCCTAGAACACTAGTCGCTGCTAGTATTATCCTAGAACACTAGTCACTGCTAGTTTTATCCTAGAACACTAGTCATTGCTAGTTTTATCCCAGAACACTAGTCACTGCTAGTTTTATCCCAGAACACTAGTCACTGCTAGTTTTATCCAAGAACACTAGTCACTGCTAGTTTTATCCTAGGACATTAGTTACTGCTAGTTTTATCCCAGAACACTAGTCACTGATAAGATCTTTTCTCTTGCTTTCTAAAAGTTATGTTTTCAGACACGGCTCATCTCGAGGAAAGACGTATGCGCTTCGGGTAACTACTAACTCATTAACATAAATAGCACTGAGGTGACACCTCAGAGAACAGGAGTAAAGACAGGCTAAAGGAGACATGGAGAAGAACAATAGAGAGGATGCTGAGCAATAGAGGCTCAACCTGGGCAAGAGCGGAAAAAAAGGCCAAAGACAGGTGTTTGTGGAAAACCCTTGCTGAAGTCACATAAGCCCTCGGTACATAAAGGTCGAGAGAGAGAGAGAGAGAGAGAGAGAGAGAGAGAGAGAGAGAGAGAGAGAGAGAGAGAGATCTCGCATACAGCTACATGAATTTTTAAAAATTGCTGAAGACATGTCTTCGAAGTCATTTTGACACGGTGTTGCACGACCTCCAATGTAGTCCTTGTTTCCAGGCGACCAATGAACCTGGACAACAAAAAAAAAAAAAAACTGGACTATCCAATAAAAATGTGTCCAGGTTCTTGCTTTGGACGCCCGTCGGTTTAATTATTCTATAGTAGGAGCACGTGACGAACAGAAAATGTTTGCTCATTAAGATATAAACTACATTAATTTCTGACACAAAACTGTTGCATATCTCCAACTCCACGCAAGATAAACGTAGTTAACCAGCCAGGGCATAAGAAGGATGCATTTCTAAAAAAAAACACGCTTCATAGTTAATTAGCTCAGAAAAACACTCAATTAAGTTCCATTTGTAACACTCACGTAACTTCATGCCCTAACATCACATGATGCTTGTCACAAAGGGCGAAGCTATTTCTTCGCGTGTTGCTCTGTATGTTTAAGATTTGTTCCTGCTGTGTACAAAGAGACTGAGAAATCAATGCCCTATAGACAAAATAAAAGTGGGGGGGGGGGGGGGGAGAGGCAAATTTACATGCTGTGATGCCTATCCAAAGCTGGCAGCAATCAAGATCAAACAAATCATCCAGTAAGCTACCAAGAGGCGAAAACTATAATCCGTAACCAGTGCAGATCTGAATGGAAAAAGCAACTGAAATGCAACAATGAACCAGATCCAATACACCAGCTACAAAAATATCAGCAAACCATCCTGTTCCACCTAAGGACAGGCCACTACAGACTACTAAGCCACCTACATTGACTTAAAATGTCTCACACAGACAAGTGCCCATGTGGCAGTGGAGTCCAGACTCCAGAACATATCCTTCAAGAGTGCGAAACCATACAGAGTGCCCAGAAGTGTTCAAACTATCAGGAGAAGAGGCGAAGGCGAATACCTGGCGCCTGAAAACCAGACGCTTCGGGTAGATGAGAGTCTTGTTTGGTAGCTCATCTAGGACAAGGAAAACTCTGATTTAAAACCTGCTGCTGACGAGATTCTTCAGCTGCCGTGCGTGGGGTGAAACTCCTCCCGGCCAAAGAAGAAAAATGCTATTAGGCTTGCTGTGCAGCGCCGTCGTGGAAAAGGTGAAGGATTAAGTGAAATGACCAGTAGCCTCGAGGTCAAGACTACTCAAATCACGGCACCTCTGCTCTACAGGCCGACCACGTCCTATAAACACCCATACTGGGGCAGATTGCCTAAACCGGCTCAACCCAGGGGTTAAACTAAGACACTGATGGCGAGATTCTTCGGCTGCCGCGCGTGGAGCGAAACTCCTCCCGGCCAGTGAAGAAAAAGCGAAAATATGACTAGGGTTGCCGGGCGGCGCCGCTGTGAAAAGGTGATGGAAAGAATAAAGTGAAGTTTAATCGGTATGTCCAGTAGTCTCGCGTCGAGAGCTACTTATACCACGGCACCTCTGCTCTAGAGGCCTGCCACGTTCGATATACACTAATACTGGTGAAATATTCCCAAACCGGCTTAACCCAGGAGTGAAACTTGATGATTACTCATGACACGATACCTCCGCTCTAGAGGTCGGTCACGTCCTAAATACGCCCATACTGGGATAATACGCCTAAACCGGCTTAAACCAGGGGTGAAACTTACTAGTGGTGAGGATTCGTCCTCCTGGACAAAAGCTCCGTCCTGGTCACAACTAGGAAGGGTAGCGGCCACGACCACAAAATGCTGAAGTCGGAGACACTGGACCAGTGCAGTCTAGATAGGCAACCACTTCTCGCCCGACGGGGATGTATGTGTATCCTAATCACGCTGAGGTTTTCCGGTGAGAAAGTCCAACGCTGGAGAGGATGGGCAACCATCTCTCACCCGGCGGGGATACACGGGTATCTCAAAACACGTCGAGTTTTTCCGATAAAAAAACGTCCAGCTCTAGGCTGGATGGGCTACCACCTCTCACCCAGCGGGGATATACTGATATCCAAAGCAACTCGAGGTTTTCCGGTGAGAAAGTCCAACTCTAGATTAAATTGGTGCAACGAAAACCACGGTGTCACGCAATCCCGCTTCTGCGACCCACTGAGAATACAGGCCAAAGCCCTGCAATACTCTGAACTTCTTGTGGTTCTCTCGGAGATCTCGTGTGGTCCTTTCGGGGACCACAGGGGGGCCACGGGACCTATCGAGAACCACAGGCGTAAATTCCGTAGGATCACGGGGCGGTCTTGATGGTAGAAGCGAACGAAGAAGAAGATAATTCATATGGCGGTGATCGTCTGTTGACTAAGTGTAGCCGCCGGAATTATTCTTCGTGTTGTTCTGCGTTTACATGATATTCACCTGTGCACATCATCGATCACCATCTTGTTCCATCTAATAAAGACTCCATGTGTCTTATGCTGCTGTTGTACCACGTTTGAGTAAAAGTTTTCCTGTGGGTTATTTAGTCTGAAGAGTGTATATTCTTTACAGGCGATGTGTAAGAGTGTAACTTAACTTCATTAACTCTAGTATTTCACAGTGATAAGCAGAAATACTGAAACAAATATTAGTAATAGTTAGACATGCAGTCTTATATATAGATATAAATATACACACATCGTTTAATTTGTATGCCATATTTGATGCCGCACAAGGCACAGAAGGATTTTTCTTTATATATTTGTGAGAGTACACATATTTACAGGGCATTAACAAACATGTGTGACAGAAAACATACTTACAGGTAGGGCATTAACAAACATGTGTGACAGAAAACATACTCACAGGTAGGGCATTAACAAACATGTGTGACAGAAAACATACTCACAGGTAGGGCATTAACAAACATGTGTGACAGAAAACATACTTACAGGTAGGGCATTAACAAACATGTGTGACAGAAAACATACTTACAGGTAGGGCATTAACAAACATGTGTGACAGAAAACATACTTACAGGTAGGGCATTAACAAACATGTGTGACAGAAAACATACTCACAGGTAGGGCATTAACAAACATGTGTGACAGAAAACATACTCACAGGTAGGGCATTAACAAACATGTGTGACAGAAAACATACTTACAGGTAGGGCATTAACAAACATGTGTGACAGAAAACATACTTACAGGTAGGGCATTAACAAACATGTGTGACAGAAAACATACTTACAGGTAGGGCATTAACAAACATGTGTGACAGAAAACATACTCACAGGTAGGGCATTAACAAACATGTGTGACAGAAAACATACTCACAGGTAGGGCATTAACAAACATGTGTGACAGAAAACATACTTACAGGTAGGGCATTAACAAACATGTGTGACAGAAAACATACTTACAGGTAGGGCACTGACAAACATGGCTGCGCGTGACAGTAAACATACAGGACATTGACAAACATGGCTACGCGCGTCAGTAAACATAATTACAGGGCATTGACAAACATGGTTGTGTGTGACAGAAAACATACTTACGAAAAGGGCATTGACAAATACTTACAGGGCATTGACAAACATGGCTGCGTGTGACATATTTCTCGGGCTTTGAGGATGCACTTGTTTCTTCTGTCTTTGTGACTCAACCTTGAACTTGCGAATGTCCGTCCTGGTATCTCTGACCTCAACGCCCTCGGTGTCTCGTTTGATATATTCTTCATACGTCTAAAGGGAACATGAACAAATGACATATAAGAGTCGAAACATCTGATGTTTTTCAAAATGAAATAGGAAATAGACATAACTTCATACTAATAAATCTTTAACGCTACACATCTGACATACAGAGAAAGAAGATTTATCCTTAGTAGATAACATTAGCTCTTAAACTTGCATATCTGATTAAAAATTTATGCATTTCAAATGATCTTTGTTACACTCCATATGCTGCTGAAGCCGATTTGTACGATGTTTTCAAGTTCTCGAGTTATGATTTCAAGTTTTTGAGTTATGTTTTCACGTTCTTGAGTTTTTTCCAAGTTCTTGAGTTATGTTTTCAAGCTCTTGAGTTATTTTTTCAAGTTCTTGAGTTATGTTTTCAAGTTCTTGAGTTTTTTCCCCAAGTTCTTGAGTTATGTTTTTAAGTTCTTGAGTTATGTTTTCAAGCTCTTGAGTTATTTTATCAAGTTCTTGAGTTATGTTTTCAAGTTCTTGAGTTTTTCCCAAGTTCTTGAGTTATGTTTTCAAGTTCTTGAGTTATGTTTTCAAGCTCTTGAGTTATTTTTTCAAGTTCTTGAGTTACGTATTGTTTGAGACCATTCAATGAGCGGCTGGTTTTGTAGTGTATACAATTCCCTTCAAGTAACCACAGGGACAAAGTCTGGAAGGGAAATGTCCCCAGAACAGGATGACCAATTCACATTTCTAAATCCATACATTTATATTTTGTCTTTGAGGAAGACCTATTTAATCAAAATATTTAATGCTGTGTGATTATTTTCCGTTCGTTAAATATATTTTGACGCATTTATATTTGTCTAATATTTTTTATGTTTTAGCTAAATAACAAGAGCTAATGGTATCGCAGGATGGACATGATGTTTCATGCGAGAAATCTGTCTCCGTGTCTTAACTTTTAATTGAGAAATTAATCAACTTTTTCTTAACAGATAAACAATTTTAACACTTCGTCCATTCGTGTTTTAGCCATTCTTCTATTTATTTGGCAGCGGTTCTAAACTCTTGAGTTCTGACATAACCTTAGAGGAAACGTTTCTCACAAACTTGATAGAAATAAGTTGACAAGAATGGCCAACAAATCATTAATCAGGGAAAATTTGTTTTGTTTTCCTTCGTGTTTCGTGATACCGTCCAGTGGTTCCCTACATGTTTGCATCCAAGGACCACTATTCACAGTTTGGAAACCACTCATGCGGTCTATATAACAGCAACATCAGTAGATTTTTTTTTTCAAAAAGAAAAGAAAAAATGCGAATACTAGAAGAAAAAAAAATAAAAATATGAACTCTTTCACGCCTGAGTTAACTTCCGTGCTCTGCCAGGATAAATTGTGATGAAAAAATTTAGAAAAGATTGAAAAGAAGTTACTGTAAGAAATTTGTTAAAAATGTGTTGTTTTTCAGTTTATGTAGACTTGGTCTAAATATGGCCCTGATCATTGATTGGCTTAGATGTGCAGGATATACGAACACTACCTGTGTTGTTTTGGAGTGAAAGAATTAAGACGTCAATCAAAGTTAGATACATGTGTACATGGTAAAGACAACAAGACCACTTCAGTCATCATGCCATTTACAAGTTACAAGTATGGATTATAAAATAATGAAAATCTTTAGCGCTCATATAGGCCATATGAGGCCTCAAGTACTTTCTTACATCTTATATCCTTCCCGTGCCGTCAGGCGTCACACAGGACTCGTAGTGCGCATCACCATGAGTCTCTATTCTCGGTGAGCTTCTCAATTTCCCCAGGGTTTTGACATCCGTCATCTTCAAAAAGTGAAATAACTAAAGAAGCTACGGAGAGGAACAGAGAGAACTACAAAAGTAAGATTTTTAATGGCATGCATCTTTCCCATCACAACATATGCCTGTGAGACCTAGACACTTAACAAAACAGCTGAGAAACTAATACATGCCTTTGAATGTAAATGCTACAGAATAGTTCTTCAAATATCATGGACACAAAAAAATAACAAATATATCCACACTATAAGAACTTAATATTGAAGAAGGGTGGCTGGTTAAGAGGATTAAACAGAGACAAAAACTTTGGACACATTAAACATCACGAGAATCTAGAGAAGACAGCTTGGAAGGGTACATAATGGAAAAAAGAAAGAGAGAAAGACCAAGGCAAAGATGGCTGCAAGACGTCTTTGATAATCTGCAAATGGATGCATCAGCAGCAGGGCATCTTGCTTGCAATCGAGAGGCCTACAGGAGTGCTGTTAGGGAGGCAAAGTTCCGCAAGGGACATGCAAATGTCTGACTGACTGAGTGACATCTTTGCCTCTCCTCTCGGTGTATTCTTTGGGGGTATCCCGTGGGTGGCCAATTTTCTGTTTCCAGATGTTTCCTATTTGATGGTCTGGTTTGTGATTCTCTGGTTGTTTCTTCTCATCACGTGGCCCACATATGCCCACCTGCTTTTCTTGATCTTTGCTGAAACTGCTGCTTGCTCATTTCTCTTGTTTCTGCTTTAGACTTGAATTTGCTTCACTGCATACTTTAGACTTGAATTTGCTTCATTGCATACTTTAGACTTGAATTTGCTTCATTGCATACTTTAGACTTGAATTTGCTTCATTGCATACTTTAGACTTGAATTTGCTTCATCGCATACTTTAGACTTGAATTTGCTTCATTGCATACTTTAGACTTGAATTTGCTTCATTGCATACTTTAGACTTGAATTTGCTTCATTGCATACTTTAGACTTGAATTTGCTCCATTGTATACTTTAGACTTGAATTTGCTTCACTGTATACTTTAGACTTGACTTTGCTTCACTGTATACTTTAGACTTGAATTTGCTCCACTGTATACTTTAGATTTGAATTTGCTTCACTGTATACTTTAGACTTGAATTTGCTCCATTGCATACTTTAGACTTGAATTTGCTCCACTGTATACTTTAGACTTGAATTTGCTCCATTGTACACTAGAATTGAATTTGCTCCAATGTATACTTTAGACTTGAATTTGCTCCATTGTATACTTTAGACTTGAATTTGCTCCGTTGTATACAGAGTATTTTTCGTTGACATCTGTCTTCGAATGCGCTCATTTTCTCGCTACTCGTGCCAATATTTCTACCTTCGACACGAGCAAGATATCGCCATATCCATAAGATCGAACCACTTAAAACTGACAACTACTGTTCTCGTATTTTTACTGTCTCAGAAAAAATACTTTTATTAGTTATATGTAATATGTCTCCGTTTATTCATTATTTAAAATAGTAATTCGTCGCAACAGATTATTTTTTCATTGATTTAACGCGACTTTAACTTCATATGGCTTTACACGACTACGGTTGATATTTATTGATTTATCTCCCTTCGACCAACGGCGTCTCCTGCATTAAAACTTGTCCAGGTAGCCTGATGTATTTCAGAATTTGACAGTAATATTCTGGTGAGTGATTTAGTTGTGAGTAAAGCTGGGACGACCATCCACAACCCAGCGCGTCACAGGTGGCGGATGGTGAAAGTCCTCCAGATAATAAGGAGTTACCCAAATAAGCAGGCGTGGACCAGATGGCGGTAGACTCAGAGAGCGAGGTGAGGTAGTAGGTGGCTCTACTACTCCTATAAAGTGCCTCAGGTGCTCAGTGAAAGGAATACCAGATGGGTAAGAGGCGCCTTAAAACCTCTCGCTACCGCTGCCATGCGAGTAGGACAGGGAGTCCTAAAAAGGCTAGCGGAGAGTCCGTACACAAACCGACAGAAGGCAACGGGAAACCACTGTTGTAGCTCCAAAGAACAATTATGCTTATTCAGAATAATAGATTGTGTCATGAACGACGTTAATGGATGTTCCTATGAACAGCCTCGTCCGGTAGGGCAGCTCACGAGCCACAAGTGAGCCCAGATCGTCATCAAGCTACTGGTGGCAAAATTAACAAGTTCAAAATAATAACAAGGAATGTTAGAACTTCATTCCAGGCTGGAAAATTAGAAAATGTAAAGAGGGAAATGGAAAGGATGAAGATCAACATATTAGGAATGAGTGAAGTGGACAGGTGCAAGGAAGATAAACTCTGATAAATATGCAATAATATATTCAGGAAGTGAGAAACATGAACGAAGAGTAGGAATAATATTTGACGAATAAACAGCAAGACAATTGTAGGATATTTGAACATCTCGGACCGAGTCCTGCTAGCCCAACTGAAAGGACGACCAATAAACATAAATATTATACAAGTGTACGCTCCACCATCTGAAAGTTCTGAAGAAGATGTACAGCTATTTTATAATGACATAGAGACAGCACTAAAACACACAAAGTCACATGAAGTTACTATAGTCATGGGAGATTTTAATGCCAGTGTTGGTAAAGGAAGAACTTCAGACATCGTTGGCGACTATGGACTGGGGGAGAGGAATGACAGAGGTTGTAAATTAATTGAATGGGCAAGAATACACAGCATGGTTGTAGGAAACACCTGGTTTAAACAACATCCTCGAAGACTGGCAACGTGGTGCAGCCCAGACAAAAAGACTTTTAACCAGATAGACTACGTATTAATCAACAAACGATTCCGGAATGCATTACTGACAATAAAAAACATGCCAGGAGCCGACTGCAATAGTGACCATGACCCACTCTGTGGAAAAATTAGAATAAAGCTAAAGAAAACATGCAGAAAAGTGTGAAACATCAAACTGAATACAGAACTCCTTAAAAATGACCAAGAACTGCGAGAACAATACAAAGTTATTATAACAAATAGATACAATGCAATAGCAAAGATAAATAGTATAGATGAACAATGGGAAATCCACCAAACTGTTAAGGAGATAATACCACCGAAAAAAGAAGCCCCTAAAAATAAATGGATGACAGACGACATCTCAGGACTAATGGACAAGAGAAGAAGGAGTAAAAATAACCAAGAAAAATATAGCAAGATAAATAAAGAAATAAGACGCAAATGCAGAGAAGGAAAGGAAGTGCGGTTAAATGAGCAGTGCAGACAGATAGAAGACTCTCGTAATAAAGACAGCAAAAATATGCACAAACGAATTAGTGAACTCACAGGCAGGAAAACAAAATATACCGCAGGATGCCTGAAATCAAAAGAATGGAAAATGTTAATGGAAAAAGAAGACATTGTGGACAGGTGGACAGAGTACATCGGTGAGCTATATGGAGGAAAAAAGACCAGAATTAACACCAGATACTGAAAAATGTGATGGAACACCAGCACTTGAAGATGAAATCATGGACTCCATCAAACACATGAAGAAAGGAAAAGCGACTGGGCCTGATAATGTAATAATAGAAGAAACAGAGGTGCCAGAGGAGATCATTCATTCATTCATTTGCATATCCCTTGCGGAACTTTGCCTCCCTAACAGCACTCCTGTAGGCATCTCGGTTGTGAACAAGATGGCCTGCGGCTGCTGCATCCATATGCAGATCGTCAACGATGTCTTGCAGTCATCTTCGTTTTGGTCTTCCTCTCTTTCTTTTTCCCATTATGTATCCTTCCAATACGGTCTTCTCTAAATTATCATGACGTTTAATGTGTCCAAAACATTTAAGTTTTCTTTGTTTAATCCTCTTTACTAGCCAGCCTTCTTCAATATTAATAAGAATATTATCAGAGGAGACGGAAATAAAAATAATAACCGAGTTGCTGAATGACATTTACAACAGTGGTTATATGCCCAGTGACCTGATTAAATCCACGTTTATAGTACTACCAAAGGAACCAGGTGTAAAGGAATGTGATTACCACAGGACTATCAGCCTCTCATGTCACATAACGAAGCTACTTCTGAGAATCATTATGAGAAGAACAAAGAAAAAGATAAAAATGGAAATAGCAGATGAACAGTTTGGATTTGTTGAAGGAAAGTGAACACACAATGCCATTTATGCTTTACAAACACTAACAGAAAGAGCTTTAGAAGTACAGAAAGATCTCTACTTATGCTTCATTGATTACACCAAGGCATTCGACAAGGTGAAACATAATGAAATTATTAAAATGCTTGAAGACATCAATATAGACGGCAAAGACCTGAGGATTGTAAAACATCTATACTTGCAACAAGAAGCAGCAATTCTAGTCGAAAATAGAACTGGAAAATATCAACCTGTAAAACAAGAGGTGCGACAAGGATGTGTACTATCCCCAGACCTTTTTTCTCTGTACAGCGAAAATATTCTAAGAACAATCATCACAGAACCAGGCATAAAAACTGGATGATACAGTATTAACAACCTTCGGTATGCTGACGACACAGTGCTGATAGCTGAAAACCAACAAGACCTGCAAAATCTCTTGGATAAAGTCGCCAAAGAAAGTGAACAGAAAGGCCTTACTTTGAACATAAAAAAATAGAGGCTATGGTTGTTTCTAAGAAACAGAATCCATCAACATGCAGTATAAAATTAAACGGAACTATTCTAAAGCAGGTGCAGAAATTCAAATACCTTGGAGCAGTAGTAACTTCAGACAGGAAATGTAGAACAGAAATTAGGAACAGAATAGGCCAAGCAAAGACTGCATTTCAGAGAATGAGAAATGTATTATGCAACACATCCTTATCAATGAATGTTAGAAAACGAGTTCTAAAATGCTATATTGAACCTATCGTGTTATATGGAAGTGAATAATGGACAATAGGCAGATCTGCACAAAAATTATTGGAAGCAGCAGAAATGTGGTTTATTAGAAGAATGTTGAGAATCCCCTGGACAGCAAAAATAACAATGAAGAATGTATGAGAAGAGCTGGAGAGACAAAAAATCTTGTCAAAAAAAAATAAGAGAGACAATGTACTTTCATAGGAAGAGGGGGCATTGAAAATATTATAACAACAGGAAAAATAGAAAGAAGAAGATCAAGAGGAAGACCAAGAGAAATGATACTGGACAGTCTGACGAGATAGTGTGAGAGGAGATCACCAAATGAGCTGATGGCCTGCATGAAGGATCATATACTCTGGAGAAGCATAATAGCCAACACCAGTCGCCACGGCACCTGATGATGTTGATGATGCTTTAGTTGTGTGATCTTTCTCGAAATATGGAAACTACATTTCAAACTTGTGACATTAAGAAAGAAGGAATTTGAATATCTGCTTCTTAGGGTTCGTCCTCAAAAGAGAGAACCTGGTCTTCGGTACGTTTGCTTTGCCTTGCGATTTTAGATAAGTATCTTAACGGTTATCGCACCTTTGTTCTCTATATTACCTATATAGAGTGCTATATAGAGAGGCCAAGTTAACAGGCATAAAATCCTTTGTTGAGGTTGAAAGACTCGCCGAAGACAGGAAATATTGGCGAACTACTTTGCGAGCCCTATGTGACGTCTAACGGCACGGGAAGGATATAAGATATAAGATAAGAGTGCTGCGTTAAAAAATTAATATACAGGCAGACATTTTTAACGGGTTAATTGCACGTGTTATCGACGATTAATCAGCGTATATATATATATATATATATATACACATTCATACATATCTGAAACTTAAATGCCCGGGGCACATGGGGCTTCCGCAAGGGTTTTCCACAAATACCTGTCCTTTTCCTTTTTTTTTTTCTGCTCTTGCCCAGGTGAGCCCTCTATTACTCAACATCCTCTCTGTTGTTCTTCTGCAGGTCTCTTTTGGTCTACCCTTACTTCTGTTCCCCTGTGGTGTCCATCTTAGTGCAATTTTTATTAGTGAGTTGTCAGTCACACGGAGCACATGTCCCAACCATCGCCAGCGTCTTTCCTCAATAATTGCTGTCAATGGCTTCATGTGCAGTTATATATATATATATATATATATATATATATATATAGAGAGAGAGAGAGAGGGGGGGGGGGAGAAACAAGAGATCAAATAATAATGAAAGAGCATAAATGACAGTATAATCTGAAGCACACAAACATGGATAAAACAGAAGCTTTTAGTTATTTTAGATGTTATTGTTCGTACAGCGTTGACTTAATCTCTTTTTTTTTTCTGCTGCCCGACTCCTTCACAAATGATATACTTCTTAGGACTCCGACTCCTTCATAAATGATATACTTCTTAGGACTCCGACTCCTTCATAAATGATATAATTCTTAGGACTCTGACTCCTTCATAAATGATATACTTCTTAGGACTCTGACTCCTTCACAAATTATATACTTCTTAGGACTCTGACTCCTTCATAAATGATATACTTCTTAGGACTCCGACTCCTTCATAAATGATATAATTCTTAGGACTCTGACTCCTTCATAAATGATATACTTCTTAGGACTCTGACTCCTTCATAAATGATATACTTCTTAGGACTCTGACTCCTTCATAAATGATATACTTCTTAGGACTCTGACTCCTTCATAAATGATATACTTCTTAGGACTCCGACTCCTTCATAAATGATATACTTCTTAGGACTTCGACTCGATTTAAAACTGCATCAGATTTTCGAGTTATCTGTTTTTCTGCAGTCTGACTCTATTATAAATAGTACATTTCTACCGGCTCCAACTCCAACTCCATCCTTCTTCTTCATCTTCTTCTTCTTTTTGCATCGGTCCTGAGTAAGGCGTTGACGCAACGGTTTCCAACTCGGCTGCTTTATCTGCGATTTTCGATCCGGCACATCCATCTTTGGCATGGCGTTATTTTTTAGAACTGGGCGTGGTTTCTCATTTCACTCTTCCCTTCGCTAGATAACTTTCTATCATCACGTGGGGGTCTTGATCCGGGTCGCTAACATGACGCATACAGTCAGCTATAGATCGCTGAACATCTCTTTATTCAGACTGAGTACTGCGTAATTTGTCCCCAAACTCCACCCCCAAAACTGCTTCAAATTGCACAGCACCAAATTTGTAGCCCCCTCCCCCCCCCCCTGCCGTGATATGTGTCTGCTGAGATGAATGACATGCTATCGTAGTCTCGTTGTTACGTACTGGTTATTTTTGTTCCCTTGCAGATAATGTAAGGTGTAAATTTAGGTCATAGATTTAAGCGGCAAACGACGCCCGTGGTCGGCCGCGATCCACTCTGAAGACAGTGTCAGGCGGGGAGTTTGACTGGGGCGGTACATCTGTCAAAAGGTAACGCAGGTGTCCTAAGGCGAGCTCAGCAAGGACGGAAACCTCGCGTAGAGCAAAAGGGCAAAAGCTCGCTTGATTTTGATTTTCAGTACGAATACAGACCGTGAAAGCGTGGCCTATCGATCCTTTTGACTTTAAGAGTTTTAAGCAAGAGGTGTCAGAAAAGTTACCACAGGGATAACTGGCTTGTGGCAGCCAAGCGTTCATAGCGACGTTGCTTTTTGATCCTTCGATGTCGGCTCTTCCTATCATTGCGAAGCAGAATTCGCCAAGCGTTGACACTGCTGGCGAGACTCTTCGAATGCCGCGCGTGGAGTGAAGCTCCTCCCGGTCAAGGAAGAAAATGCGGAAAAGAAATAAAGGTTGCTGTGCAGTGCCGATGTGAAAAAGGTGGTGGAAAGGATAATGTGAAATTTAATCGGTATGTCCAGTAGTATCGCTGCGAGAGCTACACATACCGCGGCACCTCTGCTGTAGAGGCCGGCCACGTCCGAAATACACCCACACTGGTGAAATATGCCTAAACCGGCTCACACCAGGGATGGAACTTGATGGCTAGACATGTCATACCACCTCCGCTCTAGAGGTCGGTCACGCCTGATATACACCCATACTGGTGAATTATGCCTAAACTGGCTCACACCAGGGATGAATCTTGAAGGCAACGCATGCCACAGTACCTCTGCTCTAGAGGTCGATCACGTCCCAAACACGCCCATACTGAGTTAATATGCTTAAACCGGCTCAACCCAGGGGTGGAAGTCACTAGTGGCGAGGATTCGTCCTCCTGGACAAAAGCTCCATCCTGGTCACAACTAGGAAGGGTAGCGGCCACGACCACAAAATGCTGAGGTCGGAGACACTGGACCAGGGCAGTCTAGATAGGCAACCACCTCTCACCCGGCGGGGATGTTTGCGTATCCTAATCACGCTGAGGTTTTCCGGTGAGAAAGTCCAACTCTGGACTGGATGGGCAACCACCTCTCACCCGGCGGTGATACACGGGTATCTCAAAACACGTCGAGGTTTTCCGGTGAGAAGGTCCAACTCTGGCCTGGGTGGGCTACCACCTCTCACCCAGCGGGGATGCACTGATATCCTAAACACGTCGAGGTCTTTCGGTGAGAAAGTCCAACTCTAGACTAAACTGGTGCAACGAAAACCACGGTGTCACGCAATCCGTTTCAGAGACCCACCAAGAATACAGGCTAAAGCCCTGCGATACTCTGAACCTCTTGTGGTCCTCTCGGGGATCTCGTGTGGTTCTTTCGGGGACCACACAGGAGACAACGGGACCTAATGAGGACCACAGGCGTAAATTCAGTAGGATCACAGTGCTGTCTTGGTGGTAGAAGCGAACGAAGAAGAAGAAGAAGTAGATCATAGATGAAGAAACATGAGAAAAGTTGGTATGGAAACAAATCCCCGCCTACAACAGCACCCACGCTAGCGAGCAGGACAAGGAAATATATGCCATAATTTATTTATTCAGCTTTCACTTTAAAGGGAGCAGATGATGGCATTATTCATATATTCTAACATCTATATCATCATATTATCAGTATAAATATTTATTACAAGCTGTGGCACATTAAAAAAAAATTGACGAGAGAAGATACGAAACAGAACATGATTGTGGACCAAAATTAATTATGAGTATTTTTTGTTTGTTTGTTTGCATTGATCTTTTATCACACACCGAGGACAGTATCAACGGCCTGGGGTGGGGGGGGGGCGGGGCGCATAGAAATGATTATTACTACGCAAAATCCCGTGACATGCTGGTCGAACAATGCTATTATCCATACTTCGTTTTAAGCTAAGCTTGGGCAATGAAGCGCAACGATCTCCGCGCTTCTCGTTCAGGCGTGACCACAGTATGACGCAGAAAACGACCAAACCACAAACCAAATTAGAATTTCATATAGTTAGATTCATCATCATCATCATGTGCCGTGCCGACTGGCGTTGGCTATTATGCTTCTCCAGAGTACGCGATCCTTCATGCAGGCATAGTTAAATTACACAGGGAAATTTGTATTGTTAGATTACACAGGGAAATTTGTATAGTTAGATTACACAGGGAAACATGTATAGTTAGATTACACAGGGAAACATGTAAAGTTAGATTACACAGGGAAATTTGTATTGTTAGATTACACAGGGAAACATGTATAGTTAGATTACACAGGGAAATTTGTATAGTTAGATTACACAGGGAAATTTGTACTGTTAGATTACACAGGGAAACATGTAAAGTTAGATTACACAGGGAGCTTTATATTGTTAGATTACACAGGGAAATTTGTACTGTTAGATTACACAGGGAACTATGTATAGTTAAATTAAAGAAAGAGCTTGTATTATTAGATTACACAGGGAACCTTGTATAGTTATATTACACATGGAACTTTGTACTGTTAGATTACACAGGGAGCCTTGTATAGTTAGATTACATAGGGAACTCTGTATTGTTAGATTAAACAGGGAACCTTGTATAGTTAGATTACACAGGGAGCCTTGTATAGTTAGATTACGCAGGAAGCTCTATATTGATAGAATAAATAGGGAACCTTGTATAGTTAGATTGCGCAGGGAACTTTGTATTGTTAGATTACACTCGAACTTTGTATTGTTAGATTACACAGGGAGCCTTGTATAGTTAGATTACACAGGGAAGTCTGTAATGTTAGATTACACAGGGAACCTTGTATTTTTTAGATTACAGAGGTAACTTTGTATTGTTAGATTACACAGGGAGCATTGTATATTTAGATTACACAAGGAACTTGCGTTGTTAGATTACACAGGGAGCCTTGTATAGTATGATTACGCAGGAAACTTTGTAGTGTTAGAAAAAAATAGAGAACCTTGCATAGTTAGATTACACAGGGGACTTTATATTGTTAGATTACACAGGGAATTTTGTATTTTTAGATTACACAGGGAGCTTTGTATTGTTAGATTACACAGGAACTTTGTATTGTTAGATTACACAGAGAGCCTTGTATAGTTAGATTACACAGAGAGCCTTGTATAGTTAGATTACACAGGAACTTTGTATTGTTAGATTACACAGGGAACTTTGTATTGTTAGATTACACGGGAAGCCTTATATAGTTAGATTACACATTGAGCCTGAAAAGTCAGATTACACAGGAACTTTGTATTGTTAGATTACACAGTGTGCCTTGTATAGTTAGATTAGACAGGAAACTTTGTATTGTTAGAATAAATAGGGAACCTTGTATAGTTAGATTACGCAGGGAACTTTGTATTGTTAGATTACACAGGAACTTTGTATAGTTAGAATAAATAGGGAACCTTGCATAGTTAGATTGCACAGGGGGCTTTGTATTGTTAGAATAAATAGGGAGCCTTGTATAGTTAGATTACACAGGAACTTTGTATTGTTAGATTACACAGTGAGACTTGTATAGTTAGATTATGCAGGAAATTTTGTACTGTTAGAATAAATATGAAACCCTGTATATGTGCCTATAAGGCATGACAGGATTATCTTCACCTTTACCTTAGATTGTATAGGTAGATTACACAGGGAATTTTATATAATTATATTACATAGGGAACATTACATAATTATATTACATAGGGAACTTTGTATTGTTAGATTACACAGGGAGCCTTGTATAGTTAGATTACACAGAGAGCCTTGTATAGTTAGATTACACAGGAACTTTGTATTGTTAGATTACACAGGGAACTTTGTATTGTTAGATTACACGGGAAGCCTTATATAGTTAGATTACACATTGAGCCTGAAAAGTCAGATTACACAGGAACTTTGTATTGTTAGATTACACAGTGTGCCTTGTATAGTTAGATTAGACAGGAAACTTTGTATTGTTAGAATAAATAGGGAACCTTGTATAGTTAGATTACGCAGGGAACTTTGTATTGTTAGATTACACAGGAAACTTTGTATAGTTAGAATAAATAGGGAACCTTGCATAGTTAGATTGCACAGGGGGCTTTGTATTGTTAGAATAAATAGGGAGCCTTGTATAGTTAGATTACACAGGAACTTTGTATTGTTAGATTACACAGTGAGACTTGTATAGTTAGATTATGCAGGAAATTTTGTACTGTTAGAATAAATATGAAACCCTGTATATGTGCCTATAAGGCATGACAGGATTATCTTCACCTTTACCTTAGATTGTATAGGTAGATTACACAGGGAATTTTATATAATTATATTACATAGGGAACATTACATAATTATATTACATAGGGAACCTATGTAGTTGGATAACATAGGGAACCTTGCATATTTAGATTACATATGGATCTATACGTAGTTAGATTACACAGGGAACTTCTTTACGTAATTAGATTACATAGGGAATCTTACATAGTTATTTATATATAGAGCTTTACATAGTTAGATTACATAGGGAACTTTATATAATTATATAACAAAATATATAATTATATTACACATGGAACTTTATGTAACTATATTACATAGGGAACTTTACATATTTATAAAACATAGGGAACTTTAAATAGTTGGGATTACATATGGAATTTTACATAGTTCGATTACACATGGAACTTTACGTAGTTCAATTCCATATGGAACTTTTGTCAGGAAAGGATCTGATCTTAAAGAAGACCAAAACTGAGTAACAAGGACATTCCTGAGCCATTTATAAAAGATTTTCCCATAAGCCACATAGACAGGAAGAACAGGAGAAAGACCGTCCCACACGGAGAGTGTAGAGTTGCAGCTCATGAGTGTTGCATCGTTTCAGTAGAAAATACCAGCCAGAATTAAAGACAAAAGATACCGATGCAAACGGACTAAGTTTTACACCCGAAACATGTTCGGTTGTTAGTTTTGCCCAGTTATCACTCAAACACTGATAGAACCAGTCATGAGAGAAGCTGTAATACAGAATGATGATCGCTGATTTCAAAAACGCCCAACATTCGTCTGATTTAAACACTTCACCTGAGACAAAACAGCCATACTGAATATATTCTCTCCATCTGAGTACAACATATAAAAAAAAACCCCAACTCACAATAATGGGCTTTCTTGGCGATATAACAGACAATGTCACTGCAGCAGGAAAACTGACAACAAATGGTTACATTTAAAAGTTTCCATAGAGTTTCAAACAGAACTACCTGCTACTTGTTGTTGTTGTTGTTCGTCTTCTTCTTTTTGTTCTTCTTGTTCTTCTTGTTCTTGTTCTTGTTCTTCTTCTCCTTCTTCTTCTCTTCTCCTCCTCCTCCTTCTCTTCTTCTTTTTCTTCGTCTCCTCCTCCTCTTCTTCTTCTTCTTCTTCTCTTCCTCCTCCTCCTCTTCTTCTTCTTCTTCTTCTTTTTCTTTTTCTTCTTCTTCTTCTTCTTCTTCTTCTTCTTCTTCTTCTTCAGCTTTCCGAACCATTAAGGCTCATTGCTGCAGATAACGTTCGCATTCATTCGTCTCTTTTCCTAGTCTTCTCTCTCCAGTTGGTGACACCAATTTCTTTTATATCCTCTTCTATGTTGTCTTTCCATCTCTGTCTTGGTCTGCCCCTTGGTCTTGTTTCCCTCATCTCTTGTGCGTACATCATTTTCGTTTGTCTGTTCTCTTCCATTCTTTCTACATGGCCCCAGCCAGCGTAGTCTGTTCAGTTTCAAGAGATTTATAATTCGTTGGGATTTAAATAAGCTGTTCGACTCAGTGTTCTTTCTAGCTCTCCATTCTCCACTGTTGGTATCCTTTATCGGCCCAAAGATTCTTCTTAGGATCTTGTTTCTCAAAGATTTGCAATTGTTCATCTTTCTTTGTTGTACTCCACGTTTCTGATCATACATGACGGCTGATCTTATTAAAGTTTTGTAGATTGTTATTTTGGCGTTTTGAGACAGGATTTTGGATTTTAACAGGTGTTGCAAGGCAAAGTATAACTAATTCCATATCTGTACTCTGATTTTAATTTCTTCGCTAACTGTGTTGCTTCTGTTGAAGGTTGTGCCTAGATATTTGTATGTTTCTGCTTGCCTAATAATCATCTCTCCAACATTTATATAATCTTGATCATTCTGCCTCTGGTTTCTTGATATCTTCATATACTCTGTCTTATCTTGGTTAATGGTCAAGCCCACTTTCAGTGCCACATCTCTCAGGTGTATCCAGGTATTGATGACTTCTTACATAGTTTCCCCCACCAGGTCGATGTCATCAGCAGCTTTTAGTTGGTTCTTCTGTACTGCTTTCTTCTTTCGCTTTTCTGATTACCTTTTCTAGTACTAGGTTATCTGGATAAAGATACTATTTACAAGAGTTTGAAACTGTTATCTGGATAAGGATAATATTTTAAAAAAGAGGTTTCGCACAGTAAAGCAACAGAACACAGTATACTATAGTTAGACACCCGGTGCGAAATAGCTAAGTTGATTAATGTACTTTTGATTAATGTACTTTTGATTAATATACCGTTGGTTAATGCGCTGTTATCTCGTGGCTAGACGGTTTCCCGTCCTACAGGAGTCCGTAGTTCAAGTCCCAGATAATTCTCTAGTTGTTTTTCTTTCTCTTACATCTCAAAGTGCGTTTTTCTACAATATTACGATGTCTAACCAGGTAATACTGTGTTGTTACTTTACCATACTTAAGGTGTCAGATTTTTCAAGTTCACTTTTTAATAACTCATGAAAACGGGGGTGGCCAGTCTTGTGTGGAGAAAATGTTATTAGTCTCGGTAGAACACTGAAAAAAGATCGATATTCCAGTGGTTTCTTTACATTGGATTTGTCTTTTTTTTTTTCGTGTGCCAGAAACTGTATATGTTAATTTCTTTCTATTGCAACTTTCGTTGTTTCCTGCAGGCCTGTAAAACAAGCCTGTGGTCTGACAGCCCTTGGGCCGCTGCCTCTTGATGCCTGATAGATTTGTATTGTCGTGAAGGAAGTGCACTGTTGTGAGCACAAAAACGTGAGCACGTGTTGCAAGTTTGTAAGATTTTAATATCTAGTTGCAAGTTCTGCTGAATATACTATACTCCCTTATGAAATAACAATAAGGGCCTGTCTTACACTTTACCTGTAATATTTTGTCGCATCTGAAAGTGTTGTAGACTCTTTTGAAAACAAACGCCTAAGGAAAATACGCGGCATCAAGTGGAATTAATTCAAGAACAATGCAGAGATAAGACAGATGACTGAACAACAACCAGTCTCATGGGTGATCAGGAAAAGGAGATGGACATGTATTGGTCACTTGATGAGAAGAAATGATCAGAGAATCCCAAAACAAGCTATCAAGTGGAACACAACAGGCCGAAGAAAAAGAGGCAGACCGCGTGAAACTCTGAACAGGACATTATTAAGAGAGGCCAAATTAACAGGCATAAAATCCTTTGATGAGGTTGAAAGACTCGCCGAAGACAGGAAAAATTGGCAAACTACTTTGCGAGCCCTATGTGACGTTTAACGGCACGGGAAGGATATAAGATATAAGAAAGTGTTGTACTTATTTCTGTTGGAAAATAAGAGTGGGAAATCAAGCTATAAATAGTGATAACTCTCACTCCCATAGCTTTGAAATGTAAGAAAATTATTGTAATGCATTAGCTCACCTGAAACTCTATGGTAGAGAACATTCTAATCGTGTGTTCAGACGTTGCCTGTTGTTCCTGGGAGTTGTTGCTGTGTTGTCTATTGCTACGGTACCTGCGGCTGTCTTTGTCCGTGGCTCCGTACGAAACATTACTGACTGTTGTCTGTGTTTCTGGACAGCAACATAACGCCCATGACCACAGCGGTTTTCTCTGTCTTTGCTGTCTGTGAACATACCAGGACGCCATGGTGGCCATGACTCCAAGGACGATCAATCCAATCCCAAAAACTTCCATGACAGTCGAGTGATTCGTGGCTCGTTTCAGAGCGTAGACCATCAGAACGATGCCGATGTTTAAAAAGAGAAGGCCAGACAAGGCAAAATACGACCATAACTCTTCTCGAATGTTCTCAGCGATTCCTCGAGTGCAGTTTGACCCCATGAAGCTCTTTACCTGCAAATACGTGCATGCAGATCCATCCCCGCATTGATCTTCTTATAAGAACAACATAATCCGTGTAGTAATGTTTAGAAAAAAAGATCCCCGTACAACTCATGGAATTATGCAAAATGGAGTCTGAATAAAGCCAGACATCTTGGAATATGAATGCTTGAACCAGCTGCTACAAACATGCAGACATGTTTTAGTGTTGACAGTTTCCGGATACAGGCGGATGAATACATTCAGTTATCTTGCCCCCCTCGTCTGAAGTTCTGAAGTTGTTCGAGCATTGTGACGTCACGGGAGGACGTAGAAAGCCGCATACCCCCCACCTTTAATGAGAAAATAAATTAGATTTTAAAAAAATAAACAGCAGATATGATAATCACGTGAATCCATTAACACTCTGAAGAAACCCGACAGTACGTGGGACGAAAACAGATCACTGATGTTCTAGCACATAGCGTAGCCAAATATGTTTGCACCATCAAACAATTTATTGATAATCTGTGGGGTTTTTTAAAATTGAAATTCAGAAATTTACTAAAAATATATAAATGAAGTAAAGACGTGTAGAGATTTTAACATACACACACGCATACAAATGTTGCAGGTCTTTTTGTGTGTAGAAAATATGGCGTCTAAATATTTGTGCATAAAATCCCTTGATGAGGTTGAAAGACTCGCCGAAGACAGGAAAAATTGGCGAATTACTTTGCGAGCTCTATGTGACGTTTAACGGCACGGGAAGGATATAAGATATAAGATACATAAGAAATGTTTGTGAGACATAAAAGAGAAGATAACTGTGGCTAAACTGGTTCTAGTAATGAAAACAGTTGGGTGTTTGGTTCGGTTTTACAAAAAGAGAGAGAGAGAGAGAGAGAGAGAGAGTGAGGAAAGTGGACAGACATGCCGAAATATTGGATTATTGTGTGTCCTTCATTTATATGTGCTCATCTTACTTTCTGTCATTCTTTTTTCAGCCCACTGTCCTCATTCTTTCTATCTTTTTTTTCTTTTGGTGTAAAACTGTACCATATACTCAACTATTTTCGTTGCTAAATTTTTGTGACAATCTTTTGTAGCATTGTAATAATACTTTCTGTTTGTAATACAAACTACAAATGAATTATTCATGACTGTATTATCAGTGTCTAATTTATATCAGGTCCCTCGCTTTGATGCTCCATTCAGCCAGTCTGTGACCGTCCATTCTCGTATGTTATCTTATCATCTATATATCTGTCTCCCTCTTGATATTTTGATGTCCACCTGTCCTTCTAATATTGTATTCAGTAAACTTTTATGTGTCTTTTGATATGACCTTATTTCTTTGAACTCACATTGCAGTTGGAGCTGTTATAAAACTTGTACATTTGTTCTGTTCATTCTCCATATTATATGACCTAGTTTTATGTAGAACCACATTTCTGCTGCATTAATCTTTCTCTCCATCTTTTTGCCTAGAATCTAGGTTTCTGCTCCCCACAGTAAAACAGAGTAGATATAACATTTTACAATTCATTATCATTATGAGTGCCATAAATATGAATAAAAGTTGCAGAAGAATGAGAAATAATTTATATTCAAATATAAAAAAAATGAAAGAAAGAATCAATCAAAATTATTTGGACATGTTAGGAAAAGACGAGAGTTAGAGAAACTTACAATCACTGCAAAGCTTAGGGGGAAAAGAATGATGGAAATGTAGAAAAATCAGAAAGTCTGTATTATGAGTGTCTGTATTTTTGCTGTTTGTATTATGAGCGTCTGTATTGTTGCTGTCTGTATTATGAGCGTCTATTTTGTTGATATCTGTATTATGAGTGTCTTTATTATTGCTGTCTGTACTATGAGTCTCTGTAATTTTCCAGTCTGTATTATGAGTGTCTGTATTCATAGTTTCATTATTTCAGACTTCTTTACATTGATGTTTACCCCCTCTTGTTTGCTGACTATATCCAGAATGCTTACTTTCTCCTGTATGTGGTGGTGAGTATGTGCTGTAGGTACAGTATTATCTACTTATAAATATGGCTAGCTCTAAAAATATCGAAGAGGAAACCACTTGGACGTTGCAGAAAGAAACATAGTAAACGAATAACTGCGAATTAAGCTTCGAACCTTGGACTAGCAACAAATTAACCACAAATTAACCACATAAAAGCAATGCATTATCAACTCGTGCGCAAGTTCATCCCCTCTCATAAATGCTTCGCTACAGTCTTGCCTCTGTCTTATGCATAGTGAAGGCTGGGATATAACTGCGTAAGATTAGGTTTTGTCTGAGAGTCTGTCGGATCATACAGCAATAACTTAATCCACCCTTATTTATTCTTATAACTGACAAGCCATGATTTGAAACTCAGTTTATGTAGAAAATTATGTTTTATTTCATTTTGTTTGGCCGCTGCAATTTATGTTTTTATTAATTTATCTATTGGTTACGGTGCAAAATTTTGGAAACTAGACAAATAACATACCTGAATGCGTTGTTCATGTAGGTAAATAACAAAACTGTATTTCGTCTTTAACTTCTTACCAACGAAAATGTAGAAACAGAAGAGGAAAAGGTTAAACTCATTGTTTACGTCCGGGTTTTTAACATGTGACCAGAACTTTCTGAGCAGTTTTCTCCTTTCTTGTTCTGCTCTTGTTGGAGAATCAAGTAAAAATAAACAATAGATGTGAAAGTTTAAAATAACGGAGGAAAAAGAGAGCTTCAAGTCGAAGGAGGGTTATTTATAAATCTGGCACAAACGTGACAAAATAAACAACAGAGAACGGCAAGCGTGAAATTAACGCCTGAGCAGAATCTCTGACGTGGATTGATAAACATGATACGAGGGGCGTTCAGAAAGTAATGCGCCACATCGTTTTTCTCAGGAGCTGTTTATTCAAATTTATTCACAATATACATAGATATGTCATGTAAACATCGGTAGTATTCAACGTAATCCCCATTAACTTGTACGGCTTTACGCCAGCGCGAAACAAGTGCATGTATTCTTAGCTCGTGCCAGATTTTCTCTTGATTATTTAGCCAATTCCTCGCTACATTAGTCACTCCTTCCTCATCTTCAAATCTTACCCCTCGTAGTGCATCTTTAAGTGGACCAAACAGATGGAAATTAGAGGATGTCAAATCGGGACTATAGGCTGGGTGGGATAGTACAGTCCGACCCAATTTGGTGATTGCTTCCCGTGTTGCCAGACTTGTGTGAGGGCACACATTGCATGAAGGAGAAGTATGTCTGCTGGATTTTTGTGCAGCCGAACTCTGCGAAAACGTTGATTGGGTTTTTTCAATGTCTTAATGTAAGCTTGCGAAATGATTGTCTCTCATCTTGGCATAACATCCACAAGAATCACACATTCAATGTCCCAAAAGACAGTGATCATGACCTTTCCAGCTGAAGGAGTTGTCTTGAATTTCTTTCTTCGTGGTGGTTGCAGATGATGCCACCGCATTGAATGTCTTTTTTTTCTCAGGTTCAAAATGATGCACCCAGGTTTCGTCACCTGTTAAGATCTTAGCCAAAAGTTCTCTCCCTCAGCATCGAAACGCTCCAACAATTCAGAAGAAATTGCTTTCCTTTGCAATCGATGGTCATTTGTGAGACTTCGAGGAACCCATCTTGCGCAAACCTTAGAAAATCTGAGAGCTTTTATAACTGCGTTTGAACTACCATTGCTGACTGACAGCAATTGTTGAGTAGTGATAAGCCTATCAGTAAGAATAATGCCCTCAGTGCATTTCAACATTTCTGCCTCGGTGGCTGTGACAGGACGTCCACAGCGCGGCCAATCATGCAACTCCTTATCGCCACTTATTGATTCTTTGATTCTCTGAACCCAGCGACTGACTGTACTCCTGTCGACTGCAAAACTTCAGCACATATCACATAGACGCTTGTGAATGTTCACAACAGTTTCCTTCTCTGCAACGAGAAATTCTATCACAATTCACTGCTTATACCGCAAGTTGCTAACACGTTCCATTTCAACGGTTAGGGCAGCCATAATCTTTGGCTGGTTGCAGTGCAGTCTGGTTCACACAATCGGCGCTTGCCATATTTAAAGTGTGCAAAATTTCACGCTTCTATATTCATTATTAGCTGAAAAAAAAAACCGATGTGGTGCATTACTTTCTGAACGCCCCTCGTATTTGTTTTATGAATACGGCAAGAATTTTTAAAAAAAATGAAGTCTTGTCTTGTCTTGTCTTGTCTTGCCTTACCTTGTCCTTGTCTTGCCTTCCTTTGCCTTGTCTTTCCTCTCATGCTTTGCCTTGTCTTGCCTTATCTTGTCTTATTTATATACATTTCAGTGTTGAAGGCAGGTTTAGAAGTCTGGCTATTTGCTTCGTATAACGAAATATTTAGGGTTTCTGTACTTTCCTCTCTCCACTTCTTGCATGGGTGGCTTCTTCTTCGTTTTCCTGCCACTCTTAGCGTGAATGCTTTTCTGTGGTATAGCTGTGTGGTGGTAGTTGTGTAACTTTTCCAAACCATCTGACTTTTTTCCCAGGATGTAGCGTAACATAACACTGGTGTTTTTCCAACCTTTATCCTGCGGTTTCAGTTCTGATGTAGTCGCTTCTTTCTTCCAATTCATTTCTGTCATGATAATTTTCATTTTAGTTTTGGCTGTTGGTGTCCACGTTTGACACTGATAACTCAGAGTAAGAAGGGAAACTGTGTTGTACAGGGCTCCTGTTTCAGTTGTGATGTATTTGTTTTCTGGTAAAAGTGTCATTTGTTCAATGACCTGATTTGCTTTATTTCTCAATTTCGACATGGATTTTCCCAGAGGATAATACTGTTCTTTACTTATTTCAAGGCTGAATGACCAGAAAGATCTTCTTCTTTTGCTATGGTCATGACTTCCGTGTTTTTTTTTTCAGCACTGATTTTCATGTTGTGACTTTTACACGCCTTGTCTAAGTTATCCATATTCTACTGTAGGTCTTTCTTTGATGTGTTTGATGAGTTTATCGGCATTATTTATGAAGCTAAGCTGCAAGACAGTTTCGTGGTGGAAGTTTTACTATTCATATTGCTTTTTTTTTTTTACAAAATGTCAATGTATGTTATGAATAATAAGGGAGATAGTACACAACCCAGCCTCACTCCAGGTTTTATGATGAATGGTTCGGAGTGTTACATGTGTGTTCTGACTGTACACTGGCTGTTTTCACATAAGTTTTCGCACAAGTTGATAAGATGTGTACTAACTCCACATATTAGGATTTCCCACAGTTCGTGTCTGTCTACTCTATCGAATGCTTTTTTCCCCATCTACATAGATTATGTGCAGTATCTGATTGTGTTCAACTGATTCCTCTCTTAGGGAAAAGATGACATCTGTACAGCTTCTATCTTTTCTAAATCCCTTCTGAGTTTCATTTAACTGTGGTTCAGTCACTGGTCGCAGTCTTTTCTCTAGGATCTTGCTGGATATTTTTGCAGCATGGCTTATCATAGAGATGCCTTTGTATTGGTTGCACTCCCTTTTCCCTGCCTTTTTTCTTCTAGATTGGAGTAATTATAGCACTTCTCCAGTCCTGCGGTGTTCTTTTGCTTTTCCCATACCAAGTTACAGATGTTATGGTGCCAAACTATTTCACCCTCTGTCGCACAGTTTCTCTTTCGCACTTTTGATGAACTCGTTGGATATTTCGTCATACGGCTTTTGTTCACTGAGGTCTTTCTGTTTCTCTGATTTCAGTTAGTAGTATGTCTTGTTAGGGTTCTGTGAGTCGACTATTTTGTTATCATGGTGTTGACATGGCTCAGATGGTATACTGAGTATTTTGTCGAAGCACTGTCTCCAACTCTCTAGTACAAGTGCTGGCTCGCATATTAGATAACTATTAACACCGTTAATAACAATCTCTGTCGGGTCAAAGTGTTCTGTTCTCTTTCTTACTCTGTTGTTTTTGTGAAAGATTTTCGTTGCCTCTTTGTGATCGTTGTTTAAAGCTTCACTGTATTCCTGCCAGGATTTTATCATTGCTTCTTTCATTACTTCATGCAATTCGGCAATTCGATGCAGCTTTGCTTCCCCCTTATTTCCTATCCTTTCTTTAGATTATTTTTTTTTCTCTTACAGTCTCTTTCACCTCATTATTCCACCATTTTGTTATTTTCATTTCTGTTCCTCCCTTTTTTCATAGTTCCACATGTTTCCTTTGCTGCTTGTAAAATTCTGGTTTTGAACAGGGCTCATTCTTCTTCCGCTGATGTTCATTTCTTCTCATATTTTTCTTTCACATTCTCTACCCTGAGTTTGCCTGGTCTCACTGTTCCGCGTGTCTTCTGAAATGAGTTCTAACATGACTTTTCCTGCGTGCTCTATAACTGGTATTACTGTGGCTTAGTCAGTGCTTGAGTCCAAGCTGGGTATTGCTTTTGCATCTATGACTGACCTTTTCTTGTTGTTCCTTGCTAGTATGAAATCAGTTTAGCTTATGCAGGCCATATCATTTCGTATGTAGCATGTGTGGTGTCTGGGGCTCCCCGTCTTTAAAGAATGCATTTGTAATAACAAGGTCATGCTGACTGCACAGTTCCATGAGGCTGCTATCATTTTCGTCTCAAACCCACTGTTGATCGCAGAAGGCTCCTGTGTGGTCTGCTAGTTCTGGTCTACTTGTTTCCAGTCTTCCATTGAAGTTCCCCATAATTATGATATTTTCTCTTTGTTTATGTTGTTTAGTATGTCGTGGAGGTTGTAAAAAAAACTCCTCACATTCTTCCTCCATGTCTGGTGCACTGTGAGGGGCATATACTTGGACACAGGTTGTGGTCTCCCCATTTATACTTATATCTTTCTGATATATATATATATATATATATATATATATATATATATAATATATATATATATAATGGGGGTGAAGACGCCCGATAAGCGACCCATAGCTGACCAAGACCCTGTCCCACCTCTCCGTGGAACCCTCGGTAACAGTCATAGAATGACTAACGGGGCAGGGATCGCCAAAGTCCCCATGGTGATGGAGTCTGATAAAAAAAAAGCATTGCACACCCCCCTCCTGCTTTTTACCTGTACTTCGGGATTGAACAACTAGCCGCTATGACCCACTCCCACGCCGATACGATGCTGTGCCTCAACATCTCTACAGCATCGGCTGTAAAGAACAACAACTCACAGTTACAAGGAGTTCATACAAGTACTATATATATATATATCATTTCCAGGATTTTTCCAGCAGTGGATAGTTTCCTACGGGTCATATGTGACGTTTAGCGGCACGGGAAAGATGTAAGATGTAAGATAGATAATTCTATGATCTTTCTGGAGAAGGGTTTTGTTCTTTCTTGCTCCTTCACTCCAGAGTATAAGAGTAGATCATTTCGGTGGCATTTGCTCACAGCCTTTACCTCTTACTTTTGTGTCATCAGCTCTCATTATTTTTATGTTTCTCTTTTTCAGTCCTTCCACCAATTCATCGTTTTTATCATTTATGTCACATATAAAACTTTTAACTGAACATATCTCTTATACTCTTTCTCTCTGTTCGCTCAAAAAAAAACCCATCCACCCACAACCCCCCTCCCACGCACACAACACACACACACACACTCTCACCTTCTCTCTCTTCGTTCTTTCATTCTTTTTCTTGACGTTTTTACCATACAGTTTACTGTTTCAGCTAACCTCAAAATATTTATTTCGTTTTCCGTTTTTTGTTTCCAGCAAATCTCTGAGGATTCAATGCTGAGAATGAAGATTTAACCGCGAATTTATACCTGTGTATGCGCTGCATAATTTGTATTCACGGCGATGTTCATCATAGATGTTTATCTGTCTTTGACAATGTTTATGATTACACACAGGAAAAATGTAGATCTTTCATGTTTATCACTTTCTTAAACTGTTTATGAATGCAAATGCTAAAGATATTGAGCTTCTTTTCTAAGTTAACGAAGATTACTTGAGAATTTATAATACAGGCTTTTAATAATAATTTTTTAAAATGGTGCCATCCTGGCTTCACTTCCTGTTGTAAAGAAACAATCTATAATCTATCTATGAACATTTCTTTGTACCAAAATAACGTCTGTTGTGAAAACCTGGAACTTAGCCATATTGAACTTTCTCGTTTCACATCATTGCATTCTGGCACATCACGTTGCCAGGGAGAACTGTAAATCTGCAGGTCGGTGGCCAAAAACACAAGCCAAATCCAGACGCAAAAGAAATTCTTATGGCTACGAACACCGTAAACATTATTTGCCTTACCTTCTTAATTGCAAAACCAGTTGTTTAACCTGATGAAATGTTGTACAAATGACCTTACAGCCTATAACGGTTATTCTTCGCTAACTTTTCTTAGCGAAACTGACATCGTAAATAGCATTTTAAATATTATTTACAGCCAAGACCTGAAATTTCCCTTCTGAAGGCAGTCTACTTTCTTGTCATATTCTTTATTATTATTTTTTTTTTAGAGAAGTGAGGAGCAATTTACTTTCCTGTCATATTATGTTCGAGAAGTGAAGGCAGTCATGCTTTCTGTCATATTATGTTCAAGAAATGAGAACTGTTATACTTTCTGTCATATTATGTTCGAGTAGCGAGGACAGACATGCTTTCTGTCACATTATGTTCAAGAAATGAGGGCTGTTATACTTTCTGTCACATTACGTTCAAGAAATTAGGGCTGTTATACTTTCTATCATATTATGTTCAAGAAGTGAGGGCTGTTATACTTTCTATCATATTATGTTCAAGAAATGAGGGCTGTTATACTTTCTGTCACATTATGTTCAAGAAATTAGGGCTGTTATACTTTCTATCATATTATGCTCAAGAAATGAGAACTATTATACTTTCTGTCATATTATGTTCAAGAAATGAGAACTATTATACTTTCTATCATATTATGCTCAAGAAATGAGAACTATTATACTTTCTGTCATATTATGTTCAAGAAATGAGAGCAGTCAAGCTTCATGTCATACAATGTTAGAGAACTGAAGGCCAGTCAAACTTTCTGTCATTTTATGTTCCCGATCTGAGGGGTAGTCAAGCAGAGCGCGGGTTGAATTCTCAAGAAGAAAAAAGTGGGTTATAGATCAACTCTCCTGCGTTTCAGTCAAACAGCTGTAAAATATATCACTGACTCTTGTGTTAAAGAAACTGCGTCTATAGGGAGGAATATATGTCTGCGCGGATGTATCTAGAAACACTGTTGTCGGAGCATTCATGTTCTTCAGTTAAGGCTCAGTTTAAATATATCCTTACTACGCCAAAGCTGAGATCGAGGAAATAAAAAAATAACCTATACTTGTATTTCTCATAACCTAGATCCCCATCATTAACTTCTCCTTCTTTTATTCTTCTTATTCTTACTGCTTACCTCCATCCCTACTTTCTTATATTTCTCTCATCCTTATTGCTTAAATCCAACACTACTTTCTTGTGTTTCTCTCATCGTTATTGCTTACCTCTAACACTACTTTCTTGTGTTCCTCTCATTCTTACTGCTTACCTCCAACACTACTTTCTTGTGTTCCTCTCATTCTTACTGCTTACCTCCAACACTACTTTCTTGTGTTCCTCTCAGTCTTACTGCTTACCTCCAATACTACTTTCTTGTGTTCCTCTCATTCTTACTGCTTACCTCCACCCCACTTTCTTATATTTCTCTCACCCTTATTGCTTATCTCCAACACTACTTTAATGTGTTCCTCTCATCCTTATTGCTTACCTCCAACACTACTTTCTTGTGTTTCTCTCATCCTTATTGCTTACCATCAACACTACTTTAATGTGTTCCTATCATCCTTATTGCTTACCTCCAACACTACTTTCTTGTGTTTCTCTCATCCCTACTACTTACCTCCACCCATACTTAATTGTGTTTCTCTCATCCTTACTTCTCATTTATATATTCCTACTTTCTTGTTTTTCTTTCATCCTTACTTCTCATATATATCCCTACTTTCTTGTGTTTCTCTCATCCCTACTACTTGCCTCCACCCATACTTAATTGTGTTTCTCTCATCCTTACTGCTTATCTCTATTCATACTTTCTTGTGTTTCTCTCATTCTTACTTCTCATATATACCCCTACTTTCTTGTGTTTCTCTCATCCCTACTTCTCATATATACCCCTACTTTCTTGTGTTTCTCTGATCCCTACTTCTCATATATACCCCTACTTTCTTGTGTTTCTCTCATCCTTGCTGCTTACCTTCACCCCTACTTTCTTGTGTTTCTCTCATCCTTGCTGTATATCTCCACCTCTACTTTCATGTGTTTCTGTCATCCTTCTGCTTACTTTCACCCCTACTTTCATGTGTTTCTCTCATCCTTGCTGCTTACCTTCACCCCTACTTTCTTGTGTTTCTCTCAACCTTACTGCATATCTCCACCCCTACTTTCTTGTATTTCTCTCATCCTTATTGCTTACCTTCACCCATACTTTCTTGTGTTTCTCTTATCCTTATTGCTTACCTCCACCCCTACCTTCTTGTGTTTCTCTCATCCTTACTGCTTACATCCAACACTACTTTCTTGTGTTCTCTCATCCTTATTGCTTAACTCCACCACTAAATTCTTGTGTTTCTCTCATCCTTACTGCTTACATCCAACACTACTTTCTTGTGTTTCTCTCATCCTTATTGCTTAACTCCACCACTAAATTCTTGTGTTTCTCTCATCCTTATTGCTTACCTCCACCACTAAACTCTTGTGTTTCTCTCATCCTTATTGCTTACCTCCACCACTAAACTCTTGTGTTTCTCTCATTCTTGTTGCTTAACTCCACCACTAAACTCTTGTGTTTCTCTCATTCTTATTGCTTACCTCCACCACTAAACTCTTGTGTTTCTCTCATTCTTGTTGCTTAACTCCACCTTCTGAAGGCAGTCTACTTTCTTGTCATATTCTTTATTATTATTTTTTTTTTAGAGAAGTGAGGAGCAATTTACTTTCCTGTCATATTATGTTCGAGAAGTGAAGGCAGTCATGCTTTCTGTCATATTATGTTCAAGAAATGAGAACTGTTATACTTTCTGTCATATTATGTTCAAGAAATGAGAACTGTTATACTTTCTGTCATATTATGTTCGAGTAGCGAGGACAGACATGCTTTCTGTCATATTATGTTCAAGAAATGAGGGCTGTTATACTTTCTGTCATATTACGTTCAAGAAATTAGGGCTGTTATACTTTCTATCATATTATGTTCAAGAAGTGAGGGCTGTTATACTTTCTATCATATTATGTTCAAGAAATGAGGGCTGTTATACTTTCTGTCACATTATGTTCAAGAAATTAGGGCTGTTATACTTTCTATCATATTATGCTCAAGAAATGAGAACTATTATACTTTCTGTCATATTATGTTCAAGAAATGAGAACTATTATACTTTCTATCATATTATGCTCAAGAAATGAGAACTATTATACTTTCAGTCATATTATGTTCAAGAAATGAGAACTATTATACTTTCTGTCATATTATGTTCGAGAAGTGAGAGCAGTCAAGCTTCATGTCATACAATGTTAGAGAACTGAAGGCCAGTCAAACTTTCTGTCATTTTATGTTCCCGATCTGAGGGGTAGTCAAGCAGAGCGCGGGTTGAATTCTCAAGAAGAAAAAAGTGGGTTATAGATCAACTCTCCTGCGTTTCAGTCAAACAGCTGTAAAATATATCACTGACTCTTGTGTTAAAGAAACTGCGTCTATAGGGAGGAATATATGTCTGCGCGGATGTATCTAGAAACACTGTTGTCGGAGCATTCGTGTTCTTCAGTTAAGGCTCAGTTTCATATATCCTTACTACGCCAAAGCTGAGATCGAGGAAATAAAAAAATAACCTATACTTGTATTTCTCATAACCTAGATCCCCATCATTAACTTCTCCTTCTTTTATTCTTCTTATTCTTACTGCTTACCTCCATCCCTACTTTCTTATATTTCTCTCATCCTTATTGCTTAAATCCAACACTACTTTCTCGTGTTTCTCTCATCGTTATTGCTTACCTCTAACACTACTTTCTTGTGTTCCTCTCATTCTTACTGCTTACCTCCAACACTACTTTCTTGTGTTCCTCTCATTCTTACTGCTTACCTCCAACACTACTTTCTTGTGTTCCTCTCAGTCTTACTGCTTACCTCCAATACTACTTTCTTGTGTTCCTCTCATTCTTACTGCTTACCTCCACCCCACTTTCTTATATTTCTCTCACCCTTATTGCTTATCTCCAACACTACGTTAATGTGTTCCTCTCATCCTTATTGCTTACCTCCAACACTACTTTCTTGTGTTTCTCTCATCCTTATTGCTTACCATCAACACTACTTTAATGTGTTCCTATCATCCTTATTGCTTACCTCCAACACTACTTTCTTGTGTTTCTCTCATCCCTACTACTTACCTCCACCCATACTTAATTGTGTTTCTCTCATCCTTACTTCTCATATATATATTCCTACTTTCTTGTTTTTCTTTCATCCTTACTTCTCATATATATCCCTACTTTCTTGTGTTTCTCTCATCCCTACTACTTGCCTCCACCCATACTTAATTGTGTTTCTCTCATCCTTACTGCTTATCTCTATTCATACTTTCTTGTGTTTCTCTCATTCTTACTTCTCATATATACCCCTACTTTCTTGTGTTTCTCTCATCCCTACTTCTCATATATACCCCTACTTTCTTGTGTTTCTCTGATCCCTACTTCTCATATATACCCCTACTTTCTTGTGTTTCTCTCATCCTTGCTGCTTACCTTCACCCCTACTTTCTTGTGTTTCTCTCATCCTTGCTGTATATCTCCACCTCTACTTTCATGTGTTTCTGTCATCCTTCTGCTTACTTTCACCCCTACTTTCATGTGTTTCTCTCATCCTTGCTGCTTACCTTCACCTCTACTTTCTTGTGTTTCTCTCAACCTTACTGCATATCTCCACCCCTACTTTCTTGTATTTCTCTCATCCTTATTGCTTACCTTCACCCATACTTTCTTGTGTTTCTCTTATCCTTATTGCTTACCTCCACCCCTACCTTCTTGTGTTTCTCTCATCCTTACTGCTTACATCAAACACTACTTTCTTGTGTTTCTCTCATCCTTATTGCTTAACTCCACCACTAAATTCTTGTGTTTCTCTCATCCTTACTGCTTACATCCAACACTACTTTCTTGTGTTTCTCTCATCCTTATTGCTTAACTCCACCACTAAATTCTTGTGTTTCTCTCATCCTTATTGCGTACCTCCACCATTAAACTCTTGTGTTTCTGTCATCCTTATTGCTTACCTCCACCACTAAACTCTTGTGTTTCTCTCATTCTTGTTGCTTAACTCCACCACTAAATTCTTGTGTTTCTCTCATTCTTATTGCTTACCTCCACCACTAAACTCTTGTGTTTCTCTCATTCTTATTGCTTACCTCCACCACTAAACTCTTGTGTTTCTCTCATTTTTACTGCTAATCTTTAGCGGCTCTTTCTTGTGTTCCCCCAAGTCATGTTCCCTGTCACTAACTTTTACTGTTGTGTTCCACTCACATCTGCTTGACACTAGAGCCGAACTGATATGTCATGATTACGTTAGAATAAATGTTGAGATGAAGTGTAAAAGATCACAGTGTCCTGCATGCCAAATTCTTCACCTTTTTAACAAAACTTCTTTCGTTCTCCATAATTACATATCTTATTCCTCCCCCTCCCCAACTTAAATTTATCTTTTAATTAATTAAATTAATTAACAAATGCATTTTCTTCAAACATAGCTAACTGTCATCTGTTTGATTTCATTTTCACGGAGGAAGATTCTTAATTTCTTACCTTTATATCCCCTGACATCGGTGTTAATAGTACCTTCTTTTTTAAGGTCACTATCTTTTTTTTAAGGTCACTTTTAATACCTTTTAAGGTCACTCTTAATACCTTTTTAAAACATCTTTTTAATGCCTTTTTAAGGTTAATTTTAATACTTTTTAATGGTCACTTTTAATACTTTTAAGGTCACTTATCTTGGGAAATCACTTTCAGATGTTCCTATGTTACTGGTATTGCCCAAAAACACTATTCTCTTCTGTTATAATTATTGTCAGCTTCTGTCACGCATCTTTTAAGATTACTACCAGAAATAATAATGGCCCTGGAATCTGTCTCCACGGTACTGGATGAACCCAGCAAAGCGGCAGGAGATTTAGAAGATCCCAGAGGAAAGATGCTGGACGGTGAAAGTCAGTGGAAGATCAGCCAGGAAGAAAATCAGTAGACGGACTTCAGCTTAAGACTCTCGTGGAAGATCTTGAATGAAATTCCGCTTGAAACACAAAGTTTCGCTTTAACGTTTTTTCTTTGCGATAAGAAACTTTATATTTCAAAGATATTTAAAATCTGCTTTTAAATACAGACTTTATTACGGTCGATCTCGACTAAGAAAAGCAATGATTCATATATCACCATAAACTATAATGCTTAATAAGCGATACGATAAGCACCAGAAAGAGAATTATTTTCATTGTTACATCTATTAATTAATACACCCGTATTATTATATGAATGTGAAGCATGGATGGTAACAAAGAGCGCTCAAAATCTACTGCAAGCAGCGGAGATGTGGTTCCTAAGAAAAATGATGAGAATACCAAGGACAGCCAAGAAAACAAACGAAGAGGGTCTAAAGGAGGCTAGGCAAAGGAGAGAAATTATGGCAAAATTCAGAGCACGAAAGTCCTGATTTTTAGCACCTGTTTTAAGAAGAGGCAACTGGAACATCTAGTGACAACAGGAAAACTGGAGGGGCAAAGGGACGGAGGAAGACAAAGAAACAAGATACTTGATAGAATAAAAGAGTGGCACAGAGCTTGGTTCAAAACACATCTTATAAAAAGAGCGAAGGGTAGATGGCTGCTGAAATCACTGACGACCAACGCCTGAGTGGCATGGACCACAGACAGACAGACAGACAGACAGACAGACAGACAGATCTCGACAATTCATGATCCATGAGAGGTGAATGACAGATAAACCAGTTAAGAGCACAAACAACACACTCACACATGAGCATGAAAAATATTACTTTAAAAAGATTCCACAAGTATTAAAACCAACTTTACAAGTGCAGCATAACTGCAGCTCTAGCATATAAACATCAATCTGCTATTTGCTGCAGATAATATAAATAAAGTTGCATAGATGGTACTCAAAATAAATTCGGATTAAAGTTACGAAAACAGAGATCTACTCACCGCTAACATGCGCTATCCAACTGTGCACGCATGTACGTGCTCGAAAGCGACTCTTTCCACGAGAGCGCGTTACGCAACCCATAGTTAAACGTTTTATCTGCAGTACAGAAAGTCATGTAGAACTCATGCACGCTTCATAACTTACTGGTTTTCTCAACTGCACGCTCGTCTAACTCTGCTAGAAACATTTTTTACTGTAGCCATCATCGCAATCATATTAGCTGGATCCCCAGAACTAGAAATAAAATATTAAATGTTTGCATCTATACTTCGTGTTCCTTGTTTTTATTTTATGAACCTAGATCCGAACGGATTTTTTCATCTTAATAGTAACTCGCACTAACGCCTGTATAACATAAATAATAAACGTAACAAAGTTACGTATGATATAAATCACGAAACTGGTAGTGTAAATAATTACAAAGACGTAACCCACATAAACATCTATGTCACGTGACATCTGCGTGCCGTAGGGAGTGTAACGTGTTAGTGCCTTTACATTTCTAGGACACAACTACGTATAATCATAACAACCACGTATAATCATAATCAAACTATAAAAAAAGTAAATACGCAGCACATATGTGTTATAAAATTTAAATACAAGATACTAATGTGTTATGCAAAACAAAAATTCGAAATACATTTGCAGTAAAATGAAAGGTATAGAAACAGACAAGGATAAAGGAAACAGCAAACAGAGCAGAAGAAACAATAAAATCTATACGTAGCGATCAGACTCAGTTACACTACAATACACACAGACTTTGTTACACAACGTAGAGATCAGACTCAGTTACACTACAATACACACAGACTTTGTTACAAAACGTAGAGATCAGACTCAGTTACACTACAATGCAGACAGATTTAGCTACATTATAACACAGACAGATTTAGTTACACTGCAGCATAGACAAATTTAGTTACACTACAATGCAGACAGATTTAGCTACATTATAACACAGACAGATTTAGTTACACTGCAGCATAGACAAATTTAGTTACACTACAATGCAGACAGATTTAGCTATATTATAACGCATATTTAGTTACACTACAATACAGACAGATTTAGTTACACTACAAAACTGTTAAAAGTTTGCTGAAACACACAGGCTGACCTGGCCACAAGGCCCTAACTTTGAGAAAGAAACTCGGATGCCCCCGTTACATCTAAGAGGAATCTTCATGCTGCTGGAAGAGCTCCATGTTTGGCAAGGGACCAGCCCTGGGTATTTTGCCTCCCCGCACGGTTGCATACAACTCTCAAGTTAATATTTAATATTTTAAAACCGATTATGTTAAGTAACCTTTAACATGTCCAGGCATTAATTTTAAGTAGCATTAACAATAATTTATGTCCAGCCACTAATTTTAAGTAGCATTAACAATTTATAAATGAATAACAGAAATCCTAGCATAAGCTAAACATTTTTTAACATCATCATTGTCGTCGATGTCATCGTCATAATCGTTATCATCACCACGATAAAAAAACGATGTGTAAAATTTGCTAGTTGTTGCAGATACTGGCGAAAAATATCTGAAAGGTTATTGTGACTCTTTGACGTGAAGTTTGCTTTTGCAGTTTTTATAATTTTTCTCTAGATATTCCGACTTTAAAAACGTAGAAATAATTTTTTTTCTTCTTTTTAAAAATTCCAGCTGGCTTTCGTTCGTAAAAGCCAGAGAGTATATGTTACGAGTGAAATATAAGGAGTATGCGTTTATCGTTAACGTGAGAGCTAAGGTGAATGAAACTCACAGGATTACAGAAATACTGACCATTGCATTTACCTTTTTCATCGTATAAATTCCTTTTTCTTTTAATTATGTTCAAGTTGTTATTGGCTACTATATTTTAATATGAATAATTTTCTTTTCGTGAAAATTATGTGGACAAATTGTTACTATTGACACATTTTGAACATAAAGTACCGAAACTAGAAATTTTTAGTTTTTGGTTAAAACAACCATTGGCGCGTAATTAAGTTTTTCGTATTTCGTAAAGCATCTACTTTGTTCATATTTTGCTGATGGCAGTATTTTGACACAGAGGACCGAGAATAGAGGTTATGGCTAACCAACTGTGTTTATTCTTTATGTTGATATATTAAACTTCTGGTTCGGCAATGGCTGTAGGTGGCATTTTGTACGCTTCACGCTCTCACGAGCGAGACTCTGATTGTTATGACATTTGATGTGGAGTTGACTTCTGCGCCGCCACGTCATGTGTCATGTGGTGGTTCGTCGTGGTTTGGCTGAGTTTGGTGCAGACATGAACGTACGGATGTGTCAAAAGAGCAGCAGTGTCGTCATTGCTTTCAAGGTGGAGGTCGGTTCTGTGTACCGAGCTACTGAACTTCGTGCCATGGTACCACTGTGAGCTGTGAACTTCGTGCCATGGTACCACTGTGAGCTGTGAACTTCGCACGAACAGCATTGATGGTTCTTAACTATGTCGTACTACCAATGGTGAACTATGATGATCCTTGTATGTCCTAGTTCGGCTTGGCGCCTTAGCTATGGAGTTCGTGTCGAGAGCGACGCTGACTAGTTTCGCATTTGAACTTTTTGTCTAAAATTGGCGTCGTCATCTGATGCAAGGACCATCGATGAACATTCTATGAGATATTTACTGCACAGCCGCTGGAGCGATTATGGGATGATACCGACAACCTAATACTGAAAAACTGAAAATATAAACATGAAACCGGAGCTGTTGAAATTGAAAAGTATATATATATATTTTTTTTTTAAAGCTGAACATCATAATGTCAACCCGAAAAGGTTGGAAGTTTATCCTTCCTATTAAAAAAAAAGTTACTTCTACTTTGTTGTCATATATTATCTCTCTCTCTCTCTCTCTGAACCTTAAGTGCCCAGGGCACATGGGGCTTCCGCAAGAGTTTTCCACAATTACCTATCCTTCGCCTTTTTTTCCAAACCGAAACGATGCTGTTCTTCAGCATCTGCACCCCATCGGCTGCAAAGAACACCAGCTCTCAGTTCCAGTGAGACAGAAGAAGATACAGCGGATATTAAAATAAAAACACAGACAGACATACAAAATTCACGCACACATACACAATGGAGACATAATTATCTGAAATTTTCAGTTCCAAATATGATTCATTCATTCATTCATTTGCATGTCCCTTGCAGAACTTTGCCTCCCAAACAGCACTCCTGTAGACCTCTCGGTTGTGAGCAAGATGGCCTGCTGCTGCTGCATCCATTTGCGGATCGTCAACGATGTCTTGCAGCCATCTTCGTTTTGGTCTTCCTCTTTTTCTTTTTTCCCATTATGTACCATTCCAATATGGTCTTCTCTAAATTATCATGACGTTTAATGTGTCCAAAATATTTAAGTTTTCTCTGTTTAATCCTCTTTACTAGCCAGCCTTCTTCAATATTAAGTTCTTGTAGTATGGATATATTTGTTCTTTTTTTGTGTCCACGATATTTGGAGAACTCTTCTGTAGCATTTACATTCAAATGCATTCATGTGTTTCTCAGCTGTTTTGTTAAGTGTCCAGGTCTCACAGGCATATGTTGCGATGGGAAAGATGCATGCCCTTAAAAATCTTATTTTTGTGGTTCTGTCTGCTCCTCTCCACAAATTCTTTATTTGTTTTACTTTCTAAAGAGCGATAGATGTCCTCCTTTTAATTTCCCTCATTCCAAATATGATGCAGTTGAAAATATGAGGGGGGAGGGGGAAAATTTTGTATACGAAAAATGGTGACACTGTAAAGCCAATAGGGATAAACCAAAATGTATTCACTCTAATCTCAGACATGGAAGAGAGCAAACGACAGGGGAAGTAATGCAGGTGCCTTCACCACTGATACGAGGCAAGTTTTCGGTGCAAGAGTAAGACACTTCACGAACTGCATCGATCAACAACTCGTGCCTGCCGGGTATTCGGTAAACATTCCTGTACATCATCACCGAAAACAAGTTAAGTTAAGCTTCTCCCGTTTTCATTTTTGTACTTTTCTGGCACAGTTCGCGTACGAACCGTGACGATTTGTGTACTGCAGAGCGGGCTGAACGCGTATAGCTGCAACTTTTCCCTAGGGATATTTTATGAAGCAAACGTTTCTAGTAACAATAATGCGTTAATATTGTGATTTCAACAAACGGCACGCATTAAGAAGCAATCGTGTGTCATTATCGCATATTAAATGGAAAAAAAAAATAATGTGTGTCTGAAAAAAGTAAATCCCCCCCCCCCGTTTGTCTGAAAATGATCAAACTACACTTTCAAGGGCAAGTAAGGGTTCACTGACCTGGCAGTCTTTGTATTATTTTAACCCCCGTCCCTCCAGATTCATTCTCGACGTTAAAGACATTCTAGCGAGCACATTTCGGCAGTGACTGGCCTATAATTACGCGCCTAAATCTTTGCGAAATACCAGCTGTTGCAAGATACTAAAAAGCACTGCACCTTTTTCACCTTTCACACTTCAATGTGAAGGTTTTTTTTTTCTTTCAGTTCAGCAATGGTTCGACTGAGGAGGATTTTAAACATTAAATTGCAGGACAAGATCAGGAACGAGAGGAGGTTTGGGAAAGGGAAGGGCAAGAACCTACAGGGGTAAGAACCTACAAATCACGTCTAGGAAGTGGAGATGGATTGGCCACACTCCGAGGAAATCCGACACCAACATAGCAAGACAGGCAATGGTATGGGATCCTCAAGGAAATAGAAAACGAGGAAGACCTAAATTTACTTGGAGAAGAGAAATTATGACAGTGCTCAGAGACAAGGGATGCACATGGAAGGAATCAGAGAATAATTCCAAGAACAGGGATGACTGGAGAGCCTTTATCCATGGCCTATGCTCTCAAGGGAATGAAAGGCGATGATGATGATGATGATGAATTGTTCGATGTTTTGAATAGTCATTTTTATATCACGTGGACAAAATTGCCCGTGTTGCTACACCATGTATCACTCGGACAAATTTGCCTGCCTTGCTACATCGTGTATCACGCGGACAAAACTGCCTGTCTTGGTGTATCATGCGGACAAAATCCGTATGACTAGCCAGCCTTATCTGCTTTGGTGGAGCCTCATGTAGATGACTAGGGTTCTTCTGCTGATGATGGCAAAGCAATAAAAGACCATAACAGTTGCAGAAACAATAACTGCAGAGACTTTCCTCAAAAACAAATAATAACAAGTGATGATATCACAAATGATGACAGGTGATGATATCACCAATAACAACAAGTAATGACATGAGAAATAACAAGTGATGATATGACATACAAATGATAGTAAGTGATATCACAAAAAATAAATTGTGATATCACAAACAAATGATAAGTGATGATATCACAAACAAATGACAGTAAATGATATAAGAAAAATAACAAATTGTGATATCACAAATAAATAATAACAAGTGATATCACAAATAACAAGTGATAGTATCATAAATGATAAGTGATATCACAAACAAATAATAACAAGTGATGATACCACAAACAAATAATAAGTGATTATATCACAAACAAAGGATAAAAAGTGATGATACCACAAATAAATGATAAGTGATGATACCACAAAGAAATGATAAATGATGATACCACAAACAAATGATACAAATGATGATACCACACACAATGATAAGTGATGATATCACAAACAAATGACAGTAAATGATATAAGAAAAATAACAAATTGTGATATCACAAATAAATAATAACAAGTGATATCACAAATAACAAGTGATAGTATCATAAATGATAAGTGATATCACAAACAAATAATAACAAGTGATGATACCACAAACAAATAATAAGTGATTATATCACAAACAAAGGATAAAAAGTGATGATACCACAAATAAATGATAAGTGATGATACCACAAAGAAATGATAAATGATGATACCACAAACAAATGATACAAATGATGATACCACACACAAATGATAAGTGATGATACCACAAACAAATGATAACAGGTGACAATACCACAAAAAATGATAAGTGGTGATACCACAAACATGATAACAAGTGATGATACAACAAACATGATAACAAGTGAAGATACTACAAACATGATAACAAGTGAAGATACCACAAACATGATAACAAGTGATGATACCACAAACATGATAAGAAGTGATGATACCACAAACATGATAAGTGATGATACCACAAACAAATGGCCTAAAGGACTGGACATGCCACTGACGGCCAGTAAACAGCAGCTGGCTAGAAACCTGTCCCTCCTCTCCATTGGTGCAAGCTGAGTCTGGCCAACTGACCAGGGATCACCAGGATATCTGCAGCACATTAAAAACAACCAGTGTGATTCTTTCCATTCCAATCATTGAGAGGAGTTGATATATTCAGACACAATGTTTAAATCTATTTGTATGTGGTGTTTTGTCCTTGACTTGTGTGTTAAAGTATTAGTTTTTGTTGCTTCTTTCCATTCCCGTTTCTTTTCTTCACCTACGTTCCAACTTTTTATTAATTTGCATCACTCTCCGATATTTTCTTCAATAAGCCTAGGAGCTGCTTTTAAATCGCAGAAAGTGAAGTAACTGAAACATATCAGTAACTCGTAGAGCAGGGGTAGATAATTTTAAATTGAAAGACAAATGTTTTAAATTTTATGTAGCTCTGTCTGTGGCAGACTATTGTCTCTAAAGTCTTCTGAAGACAGGCCTGTCTTGTGGTCTTGTGTTTGTCAAGATAAAAGTCTTAGATCTGACATTCATGAATTTTGAACCCTGTAGGAGAATAATAATAGACTTCTAGTTTTGGGTTAGCCCACACGTTGTAAAATAATAATAATAGCCCTTCGCCTTCACCATTACCATCATCTTAACTAGTACATTATCTTAGTCAATTATATACTACAATACAATAAGCTGACTTACACAAAACTATACTAAAACACAGCACTTCAAAACATACATTCAAATACACACACAACTGACACATCAAATTATGCAGCAAACTCGTTTATTGTATAGATTTGTATAAAAAAATTAAAAAAACTACTTTATGGGGCACAAAAGTAAAGAAAGATATAAACTATATTTTCTGTCTGTCTGCCTACAAGTACACAAGAAAAGAATACATTTTTGATAGAATCCATTGGGCCTAATTTGTCTTGTTTGAACACATCTAGTACTGAAGTAAGGACGGAACAAATTCAGTTTTTTTTAAATTTAAACCCCCACTTATAAAAGAAAGTAAAAATTATTTTATCTACTTTCTGTCTCTAAAGATGTTGACATCTTAGAAAAAAAAGAAAGATTTGATATATTGTCTGTCTTCCAATCTTCAAGAATAAAAGGAAACAAGGAAAAGTTTTTTTTTGTCTATTTTTTCCACTTTTAAATTCAAAACAAATTTTAAAAAAATTTATGTAAGTAAAGAAAAAAAAAATACTTTTGTCCATTTTCTGCCCTCAAATTTCTAAACACAAAAGAAATTAAAGGTGAGTGTTTTCCACAATTCAATAAAAAGTGTTTATGAAATGGCACACAGAAGATGACCAATAAACACTCAGATAAATGAAAGACATCATAAAGGCTGTGATTTATTATTAATTTATACTAACAGTTGTTCTTAACAACAAGAAAATGACATCAAATTCAAATATTCTTCAGCATGAATATAATGAATTATAATTATCAAAAGTTTCCTTGCTACATAAAAGAAGAGAAGTTAAAAAACGAAAACTTTGTGCTCAATTCTGTAGTGAAAAATGGAGGCTAAGAAAAATTTTTTTACAAAAAATAAACACAAAAAAAAATGAAAGGAGTCTTACATTGTGCACATTAATCACATTATCGGCTGTCACTTAAAATATTGAAAAAGTTTACAGTAACTTATAAATAAAGATGAGTATAATAATTTTTCCAAATTGCAACATCTTTTATTTTTCTTCATGAAATTTATGAGTTTTATTCCATAGAGTTGCACATCACTGCAGGTACCTGGGCAGTTAACTGACACATTTTCTGTTTGAAAATTTTTAAACTTTGGAAAGAAGGAGAAGGACTATGTAAAACTATGTTTAAACATTTATCAAGAAACAAAAAAATGATAGCAAAACAGAGAACTACTTTGAGCTAAAATAAACAAAGAAAACAAGAAAAACCTATACATAAATAGAACTGCAGCATAATTATTCATGCAGAAAGAAGTAAAAAAAAGATATGTTAAAAAAAAAAACCTAACACAAAATATTTCATATCGAAATAGTATCAAATTTGTTATAAAAATGGAAGAATAATATACAGTTCATCACATTTTCTTATATTCATCAAGGCAACTGATGAGGAGTAAGCTGAAATACAACATCAACAAAAAAAGATTAGTATGATCTGTGAACAATGACAGTAAAACTATATTTTGAAAACATCAGTTATATTTACATTCATATAGATGTAAACTCTTTATGTATTTCTTTACAGGACAAAGTGTAACTCTGATGCTCATTTTGTGTTTAGAAATGTTACACACTGAGTCTCTGAAGATAATTTTTTATACTCATAAAATATATAAGTGGAAAAAAATTTATGAAAGATTCTCACACAAGATGGCAAAGCCAAACTCAGAACTGACAAAAATCTTATACTCTGTGGACTCACCTCATTGACGTCTGCAAAATATGGTAAGTTCTTCAGTTCAGGGCTATTGTCATTTACATCTGTGTTCACAATCTTCAAGATACTGTAAATAACCTGTTACAGATGGAAAAAAAGTATTAGACATAGTGACTTTTCACAAAGCAAGATGAGAAATGAGAAAGCATAAAATATACTGTCCAAAAAAAGAAACGCATAGTTTATATAAGCTTCATTTTTAGTTGTTATGACACAAATTTTTTTCCCAGTTGTCTCACACCAAACCAAAAATTGTCACCAAGATATGAGGTCCATGATTTAGCATGAATATTGCTATTCTCGTGTATAATCAGAACGCACTTGCTGCCCTTGCTAATGACGCATATTTTTACCATAACCTTATGTTTATGGAAAAGTCATGGTTTTTGTGGTAAGCACAACTCACTTCCCACGCAAATGAAACCCTATAAAAGGATGAGGTTACACAAACTCAGTTAATTTTCAAGCAGACAGTTATGGCGCGTCTATCGCAAAATTTACGAAACATTGCTACTGGTCAATAAGATTTTTAAGGGCATGCATCTTTCCCATCACAACATATGCCTGTGAGACCTGGACACTTAACAAAACAGCTGAGAAACACATAAATGCCTTTGAATGTAAATGCTACAGAAGAGTTCTTCAAATATCATGGACACAAAAAAGAAAAAATATATCCATACTACAAGAACTTAATACTGAAGAAGGCTGGCTAGTAAAAAGGATTAAAGAGAGAAAACTTAAATATTTTGGACACATTAAATGTCATGATAATCTAGAGAAGACCATCTTGGAAGGGTACATAATGGGAAAAAGAAGGAGAGGAAGACCAAGGCAAAGATGGCTGCAAGACATCGTTGATGATCTGCAAATAGATGCATCAGCAGCAGGCAATCTTGCTCACAACCAAGAGACCTACAAGAGTGCTATTAGGGAGGCAAAAGGGACATGCAAATGAATGAATGAATGCTATTGGTCGCCTGCAAGCAGGCGAAAGTCAAAGTCAGGTTGCCAGGCATTTAAATGTGCAGCAGAGTACCATCAGTCAACTTTGGCACTGTTTCCAAGCCACTGGCTCAGCTGAAGACCGGCACCGCAGTGGATGACCCAGGGTGACAACAGCAGCTGATGATCACATTATTCTGGTTCATCACCTCAGAAATAGGTTTACAACAGCTTCCTTAAGTGCCTAGTCATTGCTTGCAGGACGTCATGTGTCTGATCAAACTGTCCAGAATAGATTGCATGAAACTGGACTGGTGGCACAATGACCTCATCGAGGTCCTGTCTTAATGAGACGCCACTGCCAACACTGACTTGTTTGGGCCAACCAGCATTGGCCCTGGACAACTGACAATCAGTGGAGACGTGTCTGGTTTAGTGACGAATATTCCTTTTTGCTGCACTGCCATGATCTGTGGAGAAGGTACAGTAGGCCAAATTAATGTTTTGCCCAAAATTGCGCTGATAAAGCTCCGCCGCACGGTGGTGGAGGTGTAATGGTATGGGGAATGATCAATTTCAACGAATGGAAGGAGTCCATTGGTGCAGACTGAAGGAGGCTTGAATGTGCAACGATACATCAATAAAATTCTTCAACCCCATATTCTTCGATTTTTGGCTGTGCAAAGGTCTGTGTTTCAAAAGGACAACGCTAGACCCTATTCTGCACGGTTCACTACACAGTTCCTGACTGCTAACAACATTCTCACCCTTCCCTGGCCATCCCTGTCTCCAGACATGAATCTGATTGAGCATCTATGGGATGAGCTGCAAAGATGTGTTTGTTGCCAAAATGTTTCTCCAGTAAATCATCGTGATCTGTGGCAGGCAATCAAGGAAGAGTGGCCAGCCATCCCACGGGTGCACATCAGATATCTGATCGCATCTATGCCAGTTGCTGATCGATGCAAGTGGAGGTCACACACCATACTAACTTGAGAACCCCTGGGACTAACAAATTCTCATCACACAGGTGCAAGAAACTGTCAAGTGAGTGTTTAAACCCTTAGGTATTATTGTGTGCAATTTGAAAATTTTACTCATTCAATTTAAAAAGTTATAGAATATCAAAGTTATGGCTAAAATTGGGTCGTCAGTAGTTATGTATTTCTTTTTTTTTTTGGAAAGTATATATAAATATATAAATACATAAATAAAAATACATAAAACTAAAAACAAATAACAAAGATCAAATGGATGAGAGAAAAACATGATGGAAAAGTAAACATGTGGAAAGTTTTGTAATGAATAACTTATAGCTATTAACTCATGTTTTAACAAGAGAAACACATCAGATAATAAGATAAATATACACCTACACTTGAAAGTAACCACTTGTAAAACTTTGACACTTTAAGAGAAAATAAATACAAATATTTAATGTACAAGATAAACTTCATTCTACAGATGTGAAAACAAAACAAAAATGACACGGGGTAGCTTCAAAATGAAACAACACAAACAATTAACATGGAAAAAAATCGCAAATGATTAAAATACAGTACACCAAAACAATAAGAATAAATGGTGAAACAACAACTTGGTTTGACATAAAACAAGGGATCCATCAGGGGTGCATATTGTCGCTTTAGTTATTTAACTTGTATACTGAAAATATAATGAGGAATGTTGGAGAAGATGCAGACAAAGAATATTACGATGCCATAACAACTGGAGGTTATGAAATACCAGAGATTAGATATGCTGATGTCACAGTGTTACTGTCCACAACACAAAAAGGATTGGAAAAACTAATTATGTCAGTCCGTAAAAACAGTGAAGAGCAAAACCTCTATCTTAATGCAAAGAAAACTAAACTGATGACAACTGACAAAACAAACAAGGCAGCTGAAATATGTATCAATGAGGAAAAACTGGAAGAAGTGGAAAGTTTTTAATATCTTGGATCACTACTAACTAATAATGGTGATACAATGAGGGAAATTAAAAAGAGGACATCTATCACTCTTCAGAAAGTAAAACAACTAAAGAATCTGTGGAGAGGAACAGACAGAACTACAAAAATAAGATTTTTAAGGGTGTACATCTTTCCCATCGCAACATATGCCTGTGAGACCTGGACACTTAACAAAACAGCTGCGAAACACATAACTGCCTTTGAATGTAAATGCTACAGAAGAGTTCTTCAAATATGAAGGACACATTCATTCATTCATTCATTTGCATGTCCCTTGTGGAACTTTGCCTCCCAAACAGCGCTCCTGTAGGCCTCTCGGTATCAAGGACACAAAAAAGAACAAATATATTCATACTACAAGAACTTAATATTGAAGAAGGCTGGCTAGTAAAGAGGATTAAAGAGAGAAAACTTAAATATTTTGGACACATTAAACGTCATGATCTTCTTCTTCTTCTTCATTCGCATTGTCTGTCTACATCTGCAGTCCTGTCTCTTGGACAAATTTCACTGTTTTTTGTAATTCATGTATGGAACCATAGAGCTTATCTTCTTTAATGGTTTCACTGGGCCAGTAATTATTTCTCAGTGTCTCATAGTTGGTGCAGTTTTGTAGGATATGTTCCACAGTTTGAGGCACCTTAGCACATGTACATAGATTAGTAGTACCAACCTTAAACTCTGTATACATATGACTTCAGAGTTGGCTGTGTCCTGTTCGGAGACGGAAAATGGTGACTTGTTCCTTTCTGTTTAGCATATGATAGTCATCATGTAGTGGTGTTTGTGGCTTCCTGTAGGTTTTTATTATGTTTTTCTTCTGATTATAGATGATCGGTATGTCTGGTTGCTCCATTTCAGTGCCCTCTTTGGCCAGACGGTCAGCTTTCTCATTGCCTGGTATCCCACAGTGGGAGGGAATCCACTGCAAAGTGACTCCGTGTTGTAAGCCAATTTTTGACAAGGCATCCTTAAGGTCTGGTAGTTTGTTGCACTGAAGAGCTTCCAGTACTGATCTTGCATCTGTGAGAATTACTATGGGGCCACATATCACTTCTGCAGTCTGATAGTTTTTGAACTGCAGCAATAATTGCCCTAACTTCTGCATCATAGTTGTTGCAGTATTTTCCAGTGGGTATGGAAATCTTGTCAGTGGTATTGTTTGGATATTCAATATGTGCTCCTGCCCCGCCATTCTTTATGGCATTATGTGCAGATCCATCTGTATACACACATATCCAGGTGTCACATGGATATTTATCATCTAGAACACTAAGTGTGGCTGCTGATCTTACAAGACTGCTCTGCATCTCACCATTCTGTACACCTTTCACTTCAGTCTGAATAGTTATTTGCGTATAATCTGCTTCTAAACGTCATGATAATCTAGAGAAGATCATCTTGGAAGAGTCATAATGGGAAAAAGAAAGAGAAGAAGACCAAAGAGAAGATGGCTGCAAGACATCATTGATGATCTGCAAATGGATGCATCAGCAGCAGGCCATCTTGCTCACAACCGAGAGGCCTACATGAGTGTTGTTAGGGAGGCAAAGTTCCGCAAGGGATGTGCAAATAAATGAATGAACACCAAAACAATAAACAATAAATATACAAATTTGATCATTAATAACATTCTGAAAACTACCAATATATACTATATCAAGAAATATTACATTTTACAAATAACTGCTAAATAACACTATATATATGTATAAGAAATATCACATTCTGTCAAGAATTGGCATGCATAAACTTCACCTACATCATTAACCCCAGGTGGTTTACATCGAAGTTGGTACTGCAAAATGTTGACATCATCACTATTCTCAGGTAAAGAACCCTAAATGGAATATAGTTAAATATGATGTTGCCAATGACTGATTAACATGCATGAACTGGGAATTAACGCACTCATGTAAACCATAACTCACATAGTTGAACTTCAGATGAATGCCACTGTGAAATTCTTTTTTAAAGAAACACAATTACATAACTGACCAGAAAAAGACCAAGAGCAAACATCATAGTTCATGTTAGTATACATATTATAAAACTGTACTTTATGTTTCATATATACCAAGTTAAAGTATAGCTTATATTAATATATATAATAAAACAATAACTGTGTTTTGACATATAAAATTAGCCATTACGGTTCAGATTAATAATTAATTTTAAAAATGTAGCTCTTTAACATAACAAATAACACAATACTGTACTAACAATATATCAAAAGAACATTTGCAAAGATTCTAATACTTCCCAGTTTTCACTTCATGTAAGATAATTCAAAAAACACTATTGCTCAATTCCTAGATAAGACTTTTCATCATCCCTGAAGATGAATAGATACTTTACTCACATCACGGTCAATGGCTTGTATTATATCAACAGTCCACTTATTGGTGGCATCATTGAAATAACAGCTAAAGAACTGATTAAAGGGGTATTTTGGCGTCAAGTTGCTTGGGTCATCAACCACAGTAACGGAGTAAGTTCGATCAGCTTCCGACACTGTCTGAGGTAGGTTATCTGGTTATAATGAAAGCAATTTCATCAATACTTCAAATTACTGTGGGGATGTATGTCTGTATTATGTATGTGTATCTATGTAAGTATATAAGCATGTGTGATTATATGCAAAATGTATGTATATAAATATATCTTATATTCAAAACATGCATATCTCACTTCAACTAGACTTTCTTTAGCATCTCAGCTGGGCGATAATTACAGGTACAGTGATTTCAAATGTCAGAAGACTGAGGAGATAAGGGTCATGCTGGTCGATAACAAAATTACATTAAATAACACATGCAAATGTGACCACTGTTTCGAACATCATTAATGTCAAAGCTTTTAAAGCTTTCATTAATCTTAGAAACATCTGGAAGTCCTCCCAGTACAGTACGAGAACCAAAATAAAACTGTATTGAAGCTGTGTGTTATCCACACTCCTCTATGCAGCAGAAGGCTGGAGAACAACTGAAGAGGAAATGGGCAAATTATCCTCATTCCACACGACCTGCCTCAGAGAGATTTTAAATATTTACTACCTACAAACAACAGAGACCTACTTGCCTTATGTGAACCAGAAGATATACATGTCATATGCCATAACAGCTAAAAAAAACTCTGGACTGGTCATGTGCTCTGAAGAGACCCCAGAAACATCGCTAAAACAGCCATGCAATGGACATCTGAAGGAAAAGGACAACCCAAGGCTACCTAGTGGAGAACAGCAGAAGTGGAATGAGCACCATTCAGCATAGCTGGGCCACAATATAAAAGCTGGCCACAGACCATAAGAGATGGAGAGAATCTGTTGCTACCCTACAAGATGCTACAGGGTGTACTGGGCGGTGAAATAGCATATTTTTAATTTCATACTTCTTCTTCTTCTTCTACGTATGAGGTTGTTGGTCACATCAGATCCTGGTCCCTGTTGACATGGCAAAGCCCGCAGTCCTCTCCAGATCCTGATAGGAGCCCCAAAGCCTTTGCCCCAAGCTTGTGTCCTCTGGCCATGTCTCTTGCCTCAGATCTGCATGGTTTGGGAATTCTTGAAGGATATGTTCTGGAGTCTGGACTCCATTGCCACATGGACACTTGTCTGTGTGAGACATTTTAAGTCAATGAAGGTGGCTCAGTAGTCTGCAGTGGCCTGTCCTTAGGCAGAAGAGGATGGTTTGCTGATGTCTTTGTAGCTGGTGTATCGAATCTGGTTCACTGCTGCATTTCAGTTGCTTTTTCCATTCAGATCTGCACTAGTTACGGATTATAGTTTTCTCTTCTTGGTAGTTTACTGGATGATTTGTTTGATCTTGATAGCTGCCAGCTTTCGATAGGCTGTCAGCTACTTCACTGTCAGCAAATGGTACCATTTGTAGAGTCACAGTTGTTGATAGTGTAAGGTGCTTCAGTTCTGTTGTGACTTCCTGTATGTTTGGCTGTGGGTTGTTTGTTGTTTTTAGAGACGTAGAAGTGCCCGGCAGTCTGTGAAGAAAACTAGTTTGTGTGGTGGCTGCTGGTTTTCTGTTTTAAGTGTTCTGAGGGCTTCAAGAAGGGCTGTTGTTTCTGCCCTGTAGTTGGAGGAAATCTATCCCATCGTGAAGGCTTTTTCTGGTTTGTCTCCCATGTGTGCATCTTAAGTAAATGCCCCCAACTCCATTTTTTACTGCTTTTTCTGCAGACCCATCTGTGTACACATGTGTCCATTCCACTGGGTTGTATTTGCTGTCAATCAGCTCCTGGGTCAGTGTCTTCATCTAAAGTGTTGTTAGGTAGTCCTTTTTGTGTATGCCTGGTACCTCTGTGAGGACTGTTATCTCTTCACAGTGACTGTGCTCCTCCACAGTTTGGAGTGGTTCAGTTTCTTCATGAGAGGTGGGAAGGAGGTCTTTGTAGTGTTGTTGCAGTTAAGTTGTCAGACGGGTGAAGCTGGTTCTTTTCAGTCTGTTTTTTTGTGCACTCCTGAATTCTTTAGTTCATAGGGTGGGTTGTCAGGCGTATTAACTTTTGTTTGTGGATCATTAGTTTTTCTTTGTGCCTGACCTCAAGAGGTTGAATTTCCCATCTCTGTGATGGGAGTGCTCTTCATTCTTCCTCTGATCAGCCGCAGGCCAGTGTTTTGCACTTTTGTTAGGTGAGCGGTGTTTGTGTTGGAGGCTGTGGCCCAGGCTGTCCATGCCATATTCAAGTCTTGGCCTTATAGTGCCCACATACACTTTTTTAGTATGCTGCTGTTGTGTAAGGAGGGGGAAAAATAAGCAAGCAGTGACCCGGTTTTGATTGGAAATCCCACTGGCCAGAGACGGCCACGTGTGAATGGAAAATCCCCAGGCTTCCGGTCTGGCGATGACCAGGTATATAAGACAAAAGGGAGAAGTATAAAGGGGGATCAGTTGAGCTCGCGAAGGTAGCGACCAGTCGTGGACGAAGATGGTCAGTTTCCGAGAGATGGAGGCTGGCGTGTGTATTTTAGTTGTGCGCCTTTGTAAGCAGTATTGAACTCATATTATTCAAGAAAATTTTATTTGTTTATGATTTTTTTTAGTAATGCCCGTTAGAAATATATGGACATCATGTGCATCGGATTTGTGATTTGTGATGCCTTATGGATCAGAGTTTTGTAAATACAAGAATCGTGATTTTATAAAAAGGATTGTTTTCGTATTCCTGTTATTTTATATGTAAGGTGTGAACGTATGGTATAGTCATCCTTCCACCACTCAGTACGACGACGGCCAGACAAAATAAAAGAATTAAATAATAATTTTCATCAATCTAGTAAAGAAAAACCATTTACCACATGTGGTGCCGTGACGAAATTCGCAAAAGAAAAACATATTCTTTATTACAGCCAAGGGGAGTGTTTCAGACTTTGTCTCCAGGCGAATTCAAGAGAACTCAGACGAAACATATGCGGATTTTAAGAAAGAACTAGCTAAATGTTTCAGCAAAGGCATCGATCCGCACGCAGCCTTGAGACAAATAAGCAATTTGAAGCAACACAAAGAAGAGCCAATCCAAAACATGGCAGAAACAATGATTAAACTGGCAAAACAAGCCTTCGACAACGACAAGATACTTCAACCGGTCACACAGAATTTGCTGGCAAATTTTTTTATAGACGCTGTGTATGACAAAGCAATCAAAACGAAGTTAATCAAGAAAGACCCACAGACATTAAACTCGGCAATCAATACAGCTATCGAAATAGAGCAGTTCACAAAAAGACTAACATCCCGCATGGACAACGGGGAGAGCCCATGCCTGACAAATGAACCAATGACTTCTTCTTTCCGCACCGACAGTGCTACACAAAGACAAGCTGGCTCGGAAAAACTTCAACGGAGGTATGGTAAACGGTCCACTCTACCTCTACAAGTAGCAACGGGCCGTATCACAACACTTGAAAACGGCACAAACGCAACTTCCACCATTCCCGTGCAGATAAACAACACCATCATCCACACACTCATCGACACTGGCAGCGAAGTCAGTCTGATCAGACAAAACGTATGGAAAACTATTCGCTCAAACACGGTATTACTGCCCAGCGAAGGCAAACTCTGGACTGTCGATAATTACGAATTACGGGCAAAAGGAATCACATGGATAAACATATGCATAGGAGGACAAACTCATAAACAAAAGTTTATAGTTGTAGACAGAATGTGCAGACCCGCCATACTAGGCAGAGACTTTCTATCTCACACAAAAGCAACGGTGGATTTCGGAAGCATGCAGCTATCGATTGGAAATACCAAAGTACATATGAAAAAAGAATACGAGATTTGCTCAACGATCAGAGCTACTTGTGACGTCGCAATTAAACCCCAAACAATAATCATCGTACCAGCAAAATTGCAAAGACTTTTACCTGCATTTAAAGACACGGAGTTAATGATCACTATTCACCAGAACAGTGTATTACTTCACGAACCTTGTGCTGAAACTATAGACAGTATCGTTAACCCTGATAAACAAGGAAAATGCCTCGTGACTATAGCCAACAACTCCAACACGCATTTTAGAATAAAAAAAGGACAAATCATAGCAAGGGCAGAGTTCGGCCTCGACGTAAATAATATAACTAAACAACAAACTCAGAACAACGCAAATACCACCAGATCTACTGATAGAATCCAACAACTGCTTACAGAAATACAGGTACATCCAGAACACGAGGCCGCTATCAAAACGATAATAGACAAGAATCAAGACATTTTCGCAAATAACGACTTAGAATTGGGCAGAACTAATACCGTCCAGCTGCACATAGACACTGGATCCAACCCACCAGCATACACAAAACCATACCCTACGCCACTCAAACACAGAGGCATTATAGAGAAAGCAAATTAAGGATATGCTAGAGGCAAAGATCATAGAACGAGCACCACTGTCCAAATGGAACTCACCGATAGTTATAGTAAGAAAAAAGGACGGAACACATCGCTTTTGCTGCGATTTTAGAGGACTAAACAAAATCACGACTCCCATCACATACCAGATGCCCAACGTGGAAGAAATTATGTCAGTACTCAACGGCGCAAAATACTTTACCACACTGGACGTTAAATCAGGATATTGGAGTATACCCCTAACAGAGGACTCTAAAGTGAAGACCAGTTTCACATCCAGTTTTGGAAAGTTCATGTTTACCAGAACTCCGTTTGGCGTCGTCAACGCTGCAGCAGCATTCATGGCATTAATGGATGAAGTACTGTACGGATTATCAGACCACGCCATAGTGTACGCGTTACAGAAACTCCACAAATATGTGTTACACTGCCAGTTAAGCATCCGAACAGACAGTATCGGACTTATAAACCTAATGAACGCCAAGCACAAGAACTTCAAAATACAACGATGGAGTCATTTCATCCAAGCCTACACTACAGACATTCGTCATATCGCAGGAGCACGGAACCTCGCCGACCAGTTTTCTCGGCCAGGAACAGAACAGTGTAAGGACAACAATCACCAGACAGCAGAAACTGTCAACAAGCAGGATAACATGCTTGAAATAAACACCATCAACTCTTCATCCTTTCTGCCAACCGATTTCCCCATATACGATCCCTTCCCACAACCACAACCAATATCCGAAGTCCTACCAGCCCCCACCGAACAGTTACCCACCCCTCCCATCATGGCAGATGAGCAAGACCTGGACGAGGAGATAAGACAATTAAAAGCAGATATGAAGCACAACCGATTACCAAGAAAAACCAGTGAAAAGTTCAGAATAGTGAATAACGTGCTATACAAAGTAAAAGAAGACGACGACGACTACAGGTTGAGAACCGTCACGCCCCAACATCTACAACAACAGGTGTTATCACAATACCACGATAATAACGGGCATATGGGGACGGAAAAAACGTTGAAAGCCATACAAATAGGATACTATTGGAAGAACATGAGAGAGGACGTAAACCAGCACATAGAGCAGTGCCAAACGTGCAAAACAAGAAACTTGTTACCTATAAAAAATCCGCTAGAAATATCCGATACCCCACCGGCATGCATGCTGAAATTAAGTATCGACTGTTCAGGACCTTATCCAGTCACCACATCAGGCAACAAGTACATCGTGCATGTAACAGACGAATATTCCGCATGGACGGAGTGTTTTCCAACGCCAAACATCCAAAGTAAAACAGTAGCTGACTTGGTAATCGAAAATATCGTCCCAAGACATGGAGTACCAATTACTATAGTCACAGACAACGGTCCCGAGTTTCGCGGAGAACAATTCCAGACTATGGTGAAACGCTATAACATCCACCATATCTTCACAACACCATACCATCCTCAAGCCAACGGGACAAACGAGAGACAGCATCGCACACTAAATGATATTGTTGCCAAGCTGGTAAACACGGAGGTCAGTAAATGGGACGAGTACTTGACACAGGCAGTGGCAGCGATGAATATGAACATTTCTAAACGAACAGGATACTCCCCATTTTTCCTCATGTACGGGAGACACCCCATTCTACCCCTGGACGCCATCCTGAGACTACGAACACACTGCTACAGTGAAAATGATTCTATAGAACACACGCTAATGAAACAACATAAGGCTTTTATACAAGTGATTAACCACATAAACAGAACCAAAGACGCACGAAAGCAAAAGTACGATGAACAAAGCACAACTGAGGACATTTCTATAGGTGATCCAGTATACTTATTAAACCACCACATGACATCAAAACACGACAGCAAATGGAAAACGGGATTCTTTGTTCTAAAAAAGTTATCTCCAGTATCATTTATAATAAAGAACCAACTGACAGGGAAAATACAACGAGTCCACGCAAACCATTTGAGAAAGGCCAAACAAGATTGGAATATCCCTACAGACGACAGAAACAATCAGCGCAGACAGGCTACACTCAGTATAGCACCCAACAACGACGACGACACCGACGATGAGATAGTAGTAGACTCTTCGGAATCAGAGACCGAACCTGACAGTACGCAGGTAGAAATAACGGAGGAAGAAGTCGCATCCACCCCACAGGTAGCAGTAGACAGCGATGACAGTACCACTCGAACAAGTACATCCTTACTAGTACATGAAAACCAACCACCTGCCGAATCAGAAGACAGAGCTACAGAGCAGAGCGTCGAACAACGAGTAGCACCCTTGCCCACATTACAAGACCAAATACAGTATATGAGAAATACTGCAAGGCACACAAAATTACAAAAATAGGCCAGACTAACACAACAACAGGCTAACCGGAGGAAGGCGACACGCAACTACAGCAACATGTGTGCTGGTCCCAAAAGAAGGACATAAAGACTTTGAGTTCAGGATATGTAACTATTCTACAATGCATATATAAAATTTATTGTATTCCATACAAAAATTTTGCAAACAAAACCAGAGGGAGTATGTAAGGAGGGGAAAAAATAAGCAAGCAGTGACCCGGTTTTGATTGGAAATCCCACTGGCCAGAGACGGCCACGTGTGAATGGAAAATCCCCAGGCTTCCGGTCCGGCGATGACCAGGTATATAAGACAAAAGGGAGAAGTATAAAGGGGGATAAGTTGAGCTCGCGAAGGTAGCGACCAGTCGTGGACGAAGATGGTCAGTTTCCGAGAGATGGAGGCTGGCGTGTGTATTTTAGTTGTGCGCCTTTGTAAGCAGTATTGAACTCATATTATTCAAGAAAATTTTATTTGTTTATGATTTTTTTAGTAATGCCCGTTAGAAATATATGGACATCATGTGCATCGGATTTGTGATTTGTGATGCCTTATGGATCAGAGTTTTGTAAATACAAGAATCGTGATTTTATAAAAAGGATTGTTTTCGTATTCCTGTTATTTTATATGTAAGGTGTGAACGTATGGTATAGTCATCCTTCCACCACTCAGTACGACGACGGCCAGACAAAATAAAAGAATTAAATAATAATTTTCATCAATCTAGTAAAGAAAAACCATTTACCACAGTTGGGTCCCCAGGTTGTGCCTTCCAGCTTTTTAATTACTTTGTTTTCTGTGTCCAGCATGTGTGGCTTCCAGGTTAGCTTCTTGTCCAGTTTCACTCCGAGGTATGTTGGCTGTTCTGTCTGTGTAAGCTCCCTTCCTTGTATTTCTATTTTAAAGGTTTCTGTCTTGTTGAACAATGAGAAGCAGGTGGTTGTGGGCTTTGTGGGGTTTATCATCACTCCTCATTTTGTGGCCAGTCTCCTATGGTATTTAGTGCTTCCTGTATTATGTGGGTTGCTGTTGATGTTTTTTTCACTGCAGTTTAGTTTTTATTACTTTAAAAAGTTTAATGTGTCACAATGTATAAGACAGCCTACCTAGTTTATAAAATACCACTATAAAGAATGTGTGTTAACAGATAATAACAAATAATCCTTGTTTATAAAATACCACTATGAAGAATGTGTGTTAACAGATAATAACAAATAATCCTTGTTTATAAAATACCACTATGAAGAATGTGTGTTAACAGATAATAACAAATAATAAAATATTACTTATGAATGTCACTACTTTTCACATTGTAATTAATAACAGCCTACCACTATACTGTAAGTTCATTTCTCTGTTTTAAAAACAATATATTTTAGCAGTGCATGATCTTCACCAGCAAACCAAAGTACAGTACCAGCTTAAGTCTCTGTTTTTATTAGAATGAACTTATCTGTTAAGAAAATATTACTGATAAACTTACTTGACACTCCAGTTGGATCCAATTCATTAAAACTGATAGAGACAGTGATTCCTGCACCACTACCACAAGCTGTTGAAATTAAATGGACCTTTTGAGCTAACTAAATCCAGAGTAAACATGTAGTATTAAATTCTAAACAAGCAAGTGGTTCAGGTGAAATATAACATGCAAAATATTAACCTACTGATATCTTTAATGTTCTTTGTATTCATCAGCTCACAGAAATAATGAACGAAGCAAATAAAGAATAAGTACATGCTCCAATGCTTTTGCTTTGCTGCTAATGTCCATGGCTCCATGTCATTGCAAACATGAAGTTATCTGCAGCTTATTGTGTGGTTACAATCTCACAATAAAAGCAATTAGCTGGAAATATACCACTGTTTTATTTTTGCTACCAGAAGGTCTGTTTCTGTAGCAGTCTGATAGTTTTTTACCAGATAGGGTTGCTGGCCCTATGCTGAACCCTCCTTAGTCGCCTTTTACGATCATGCATGGTAGGGTACAGTGGTCCTATTCTTTGCAGATCCCGGGTACCAAACACCATAAGAAATAGCATTTTATTGGCAGAAATGCAGATGAAACCACTGACAACAATTATTGAGGAAAGACGCTGGCGATGGTTGGGACATGTGCTCCGAATGACTGACAACTCACTACCAAAAATGGCACTAAGATGGACACCACAGGGGAGCAGAAGTAAGGGTAGACCAAAAGAGACATGGAGAAGAACAACAGAAAGGATGTTGAGCAATAGAGGGCTCACCTGGGCAAGAGCAGAAAAAAAGGCGAAGGACAGGCATTTGTGGAAAACCCTTGCGGAAGCCCCATGTGCCCTGGGCACTTAAGGTTCAGAGAGAGAGAGAGAGATACCACTGTGCTGCAGTTGCTTTTGTCTTTTCATTTGTCCTTGATAAAGGCAATTTTGCCAAAATATTGGGTTGTTATTGTTGTCTTTCATAACCATTTCATTGGTTCATACTCCTTACAGCTAACTTTTCGTCCTTCCTTCCTTCTCTTCCCTACTTGTCTTTGTAAAACTGTACCATACACCTCCGTCTAACTAACCGTCTAGTACCAGTTTTATAACAGTTACTGTCACAGTTATTCACTAAGTAAGAATGTCAGCAAGTTCCTTCAAAGGCCACCTCAGTTCCTATCCTGGTGGCTAGTGTTTCAAAGTAAAGTTATCAGGAGCAATGAAAAGTGGTACGACAGAGTCTGAATCAGTTTAAAGCCCTGATATCAAGTCACTTCTGATGTAGTGATTTCCCAGCTGGTAAAGTCTGAGCTGACCTGTGTCATATATCTTTGGAAATCCAAATCTCTCATGATTCCACACAACTGTCACATCATATAACACCATCAAACTGAACATAGCCTGAGAAAGTTTCATGTTGTACAGCTACTGTATTAAAAAGAGATTTTCAACTTCTCATATATTTTGCCCATATGAAGCAGAATATACACATCCAACACATCTACAATAATGAAAGCACTTTTATTGTGAATTTATGATGATAATCCTGACACATAATATTGTGACCACTTCTCCACTGAAGCAAGTAACATTATGCTGCCAGATGGGGGTAAAGACAGTGCCCTAGTTGAAGTCAGTGATCCATACCAGACATGCTAGAGTCAGGCTTGGCAAACAACAGCCAACCAAGGTGCCGTCCCTTCTCTTCCCTTGGTACCCCCAATAACTGTCCTAGCCTACTAACAGGTCAGGGACTGCCACAGGCCCCATGGGTGGTGGAGTCTGCTAAAGAAGTACCGCTTTTTAGCTCCATTCAGGGACTGAAAAAATAGTCCATTGACCTGCTCCCAATCTGCCTTTTCCTCAACATCTTCACTGCACTAACTGCACAGAACACCAGGTGAAAGGAGGGGAGGAGGATAAGGAGTAAGAGGAGGAGGATGATGAGAAAGAGAAGGAAGGAGGAGGAGGATATACAGCCAAATATCAGGTTCCTTCCAAAGCAATTTCATTTTCTCAGATCTTGACTACTGGCAAATACACATGATAGTTCTCTGTATGTGGCAAGCAATGATAAATGTGTGCTTAATGGGTCATAACAATGAATATGACAAATATTCACCACTCGATGATTAACTAAGCAGAAAGATAGTTACGTTGATAAAAAAAAATCTCAGCAAGTAAAGTAGTGGGTGTCTTTTGTGATGCAGCTGTATTTTCTTTTCAGAGAAGTAACATACACCTGATAACTGATCTTTTTTTTTTCAAAGTCAGGGCAGTGCACAAAATGTACATAAAAAAGCAGCTTTTATCAACATAATAAATGTAAAGTGCACGTGTAGATAATTTTTTCAGACAGATCTAAACAAAAAATACAAGGTAAAAAATGTCTTAATTTCTCATAATCCTTAACAAGAAAGGTTACAGATGCTGTAACCATAAACAGATTTTACTCTGCATACAGCTTTTCAATTTATATATATATATATGATTTAGAAAGTTGTAGAAAATTATTAAGGACTAGTATAAACACAACACAACAAACACGGTTTGACTTATACAGACATACTGATCTTTTATATCACGTTTTTGTTGTATTTGATAAAATAGTGGTAATTATAACACAATATCATACCAGGTTTGTCTTAATAATGAGACATAATTATCTTGCAAATAATTTTTAGTCATGCAAATATACTACAATATATCCACATCTAAAATTCACATCAATTGTAACAAACAAACAAAAAAATGTGATCATGCTTGAAGCATGCAAGACTTACGGTCACCAGGTGGTAGTTGAGCCTGAACATGGTAGATCACAGAGGAAAACAAGGCTATGAAAAGCCCAAGTGCTAGAAACGGGGGTAAGACACCTGTCCCACCCATGGTGGCCAAGATCTGCCAATAACAGTGTTTGCCTGAAAATACACATGGATTACACATGTATTAAATCACTACTACAAAATTTCTGTTTATGACGAAGCTATCTGATCATGGTTCAATGGTCAAGCTTAGGATATCTTGGTTTTGGACAGCTGATGAATTTCTCTTTGCATCAGATGCAATGAAGATCTTGCAACACCAGGATTTTTTTTAATGAGTGGGGACTGGAATTCAACAACTTTCTTTTATTTCCAGTACTGATCTAAAGAGCAGATTTCTCAACAAGGTCCACCACTTTAAGGAACACATTCATCGAGACCCTGCCAGTCAGACTGAAGTAATGCAGCTTCAAGGAACATGCTGGGATGTAGAATCCTCTTTCACAAGCTACGCCATCTCTCTAGCACGGCCGCCTTTCATTTTTTTTTTAATACCTAGTAACACATATCAAATAAAATGTCAGTTTATTTCATAGTAACAGAGAAGGCTAACCAAAGCAAGGACAGTGATAAATTTGTTTTTCTGTTCTAAGTATGTCGACAATTTGCAAATGTGGGCATCCTGTTCCACGACTTCGTATAGCCCCGATGTTGAGAGCTTGGGCTGTTAGCAGCAAAATCTCATTCAATAAATATTTCACGTTTATAACTATCTGTGTGCAGTTCTTTACTCCCTTGTTATGTGATTTACTTCTTCATTCTGATGCTTGGGACGTCACTAGTTCATGCAGATATTTTTAAGTTACTGGTAATTTTCTCTACGTTATAATTTATATAATTTCCAGCCCATCTCTTGGTTTTTTGTTTTTTTTTTTGTATTTTGGTCTCACTGAAGTTCATCAAATGTAAGAATTCATCAGATCGTCATTATTACTTCTACACTACAAATACTTTAATTTTTTGTCTATTTTTTTTTTTTTTGTCTTATGTTTTCTGACTTCCATTAGGCCAGCAGTAGATGAAAAAATTAACTTCTCGATTTTGGGGGGGGGGGGGGGTGGGGGGGGCCACGAAGACGCAATAATCAAGCCTCAATGAGACAGTCGGTGAACCCTGTTTGCGTCAGGGCTGACGAACTCAAGCCAGTCAAGACCTTATTCCATCTCCCAGTGATGCCTCGGAAAAACAGTAGCCCGGCCAAGTGAATAGGGATCGCAGCTGGAAGACGAACCCAGTCCTAAAAATGTGGTGAGCCCAAGTCAGGCATGTTGGACCCAAAAGGCACATAACAGCGACACAACGCAACACCTTTATGGGGGCGAACGACGAAGAAGAAGACTCATTAATTTCACATTGCATAAACTATTACCTGCTTAATATTAGGAAAAGGTTTGATTTAGTTCTTATTCATTACCTGACGTTCTTTCTTTCTCAAAAGTTATTTGCTTTTGTGGCTTGAAATTTGATAGCAAATTTGTCTGAAATTTGGGAGAAAAAAAAAAGGCAAACTTACTTCGCACTCGATAATTTTGTGATAATTTAAAACAAACTATCCCCAATAAAGAAATGCATTTTTTTTCCAATCACGAGATTTTATAATTTAATATCTGTACGAGATATAATATTTCTAACCTCTGATAGTCTCGTCTTGTTTGACTAAGTCCCACAGCTATGCCAGGTTATAGCATGTATGATGCATCCACCCAGCCCTTCAATGTTTTAAATGACATGAAATCTCAGAATTATAAGTGGGTGGGAGCCAGAGAGAACATGTGCCTACAAATCATAAGTTACCTGCGCCTACAGACCACCCCTGTCTATTTTTTTGAGACAACAACCTTGTCTGAGAAAAGCTATGAATGGCTGAGACTCCTTCCCAAACCTGTTCTACGGGTTTCAACCAAAACGCGGTACATTACTTCCCTATGCTTCAAGTGAGGGTGGTGACATACAGTTACTAGGCGCAGTTTCGCATGCCTGATTGTTGGGGCCCATTACAATTTTATTGCATTGAAATTCTCTATTGCTTTCATAACATAGCCCAAGTATTAGCATTTTCCCCCTTCATGTAAAAAATAAGTTAACGTTTAGAGATTCACTGAACCACGAATGCTGAGTATATTCACACAGGCCACGCTAAATGTGTCTTGGATATCTATGACTATCTATCTATCTATGCCTCTGACCCCTCGTGGAGCATAGGCCGCCAACAAGAGCTCGCCAGGCAGTTCGGTCCTGGGCCACTCTTTCCAACTTTCTCCATGTCTGGTTCATTATTTTGATGTCCGTGTCCAGACTTCGGCGCCAGGAGTTCCTTGGTCTCCCTATATCTATGACTAGTTTAGTGCATTTTTCGTCTAAGCTTACGATACTGAAACATGCAGATAACTTTCCTGCTTAGTTCTGGCAAGTGATATGATTGGCTTATAAACGGTGAGGACTGCATGTCTGGAACTTGATGCGAATCATAGAAAAGGAAAGGCCTTACTTTGGCGTCGCTGTCTCTGAATTTACTTAATTATTTTTTTTACTTAATTTATTTTTTTACTTAATTTATTTTTTTTATTTAATTTATTTTTTTACTTAATTAATTTTTTTAATCTCCCCAGGATATCTATAGTATATCTACAGCCATAGATAAATCATAGTAGCATTTATATCAGATGAACCTGATTTTACTATTATTACTGACCATGATCAGCTATAAACGTCTTCCTTCCTTCCTCCCCCACCTTGTTTTCGTAAAACTGAACCAAACAACTCCAGCCAAATACTCTAGGAAGTTAGCACGGCGGTTCTGATGATGGCCAGATGCCTGTTGTATGTCGAGGATCAGCCACTGTGCTGAGTAGTTTCTTTCGCGGCATTATGTAGCATAATCTACCATACCAACAACAACAAAGTATGTGTTGCAGAATGCAGTCTCTTCGCTGCGTGGTCTCGGGATTAAGACGTTCGCCCCTATGTTTGAGGCTGCGGGATCAAACCCCACCAGAAGTAGTAGGGATTTTGTCTTGTGAATTCTCCAACAATAAATTCCCTCGGTCTCTAGGCAGCGGGACTGAACGCCAGCGAGCAACGACGCTCATGTTAACAAATCTCTTGCCACTTGAAAATCACACAAAAAGAGTAGGCCGGATGGTTGCTGTCTGGAGAAAATTCTAGGAACTCTGCTACGGAAATTGGCGCAAGTGACTGGAGTGTCTTTGTTGTCTGAAGGAACTCTACCACGGAAATTGGCGCAAGCGACTGGAGTGTCTTTGAGATCTGGAAGAACTCTACCATGGAAATTGGCGCAAGTGACTGGAGTGTCTTTGCTGTCTGAAGGAACTCTACCACGGAAACTGGCGCAAGCGACTGGGGTGTCTTTGCTGCCTGCAATACCCGCTCTGAGACAGTAACTAGAACGGGGATGGCAGAGGGACGAGCAGGTATGGGATGTGTTCGAACTGCGATGAAGCATTCTCAGAACAACGAATGATCAAAGTCCCTCTGTATTTACGTCTTCTGCATTCGTTATTCTTCTTGTGTGTGTTTGTGTGTATCTGTTTTTAGTCACAGCTTCCTCTTCAAATGCCACAGCGCCACCATATAGATTTACTTATACATATGATATGAGACTGTCAAAGGTCACACTGATGTGACAAGGGCTTGGGTGAAATAAATAATAAGCAACGTAAGAAAAATTAGGGTGGGAGAGCATAAAGAATTATTATAGGGAAGCACTACATGGATGAGTATAAAACACTTTAGGAAGCTGAGGTAAGGGTTTAATGTGAACTCTAAACATAAGAAATAGTACTGAACATATTACAGGACAGAAATCTGCCACAAAAAGCTCATAGCAGCGATACATATAATCTCATAAAGACACTAAGTATTAATATATTCATAACTTTCAGCAAATGTTTAACTCTTTTCATTTTCTAGACGATAGACATGAAAGGTAAATATAGCAATAAAAAAGTAATAATGCCCCAGTGCGCATGTCATTTATCCCCGAGTCCAATGGGATTGTTGGTAATCACTGCTTCAAGAAAGAAGCCGATTCAGAGCCCACGCTCGACGTTCATGACCGTACGTTCATGACTTTGTTTTTCTTTTACTTTTGTTTACTTTTTGATAACATTCAATCTGAAAACGTAAAAGGAAACTCGTCTCGACATACACTGACATGAAAATGACCGTTTTAAATGAGGGAGAACAATTCGTCAAGCATGCTTATTGGGTGACAGTTCAAAGAAAAGCTTTCTATGCGCTGATTGACTGACAAGTTTAATGGAAAATTTTCACTGCCAGTTAATCACCGATATCTTGTCATGTAAATCCCTCCCCTAACAATAAATGCCACTACCTGGTTTAAAAAAAAGGATCAGTTATGCAGTCCACAAAAAATGAGTGTTATGTCATGAGGAGGGAGGGAGAGGTGAGGGTGGGGGTTGAGAGGGGAAGAGGTAAGGGGTTTGGTATGAAACTTAACATTTACAGTTGTTTTTTTAAATCTGCCAGAAGCCCATTGGTCGTGATTAAGTGTGCCTTGTACAGACTATTCTAGCAGGTCCCCACTTTGATATATGGCGTAGAGACCATTTATTAATTATTTATTATTTATTAACATTTTTACAGGCCGTCAAAAATACAAAATAAATGTTCAGATGAACTCACTCACTCTTCCAACTTCAAGATTTTTATATGAAAGACTTTATATTTGTATCTTATATATCATTCCCCGTGCCGTTAAACGTCACATACATACTTGTTTACCCACGCTAATTAAAACTGCACACATCATCCCCCAACTACTTGACGCCATATTCACTGGAAGAAAGTGTCGCAGGGGAAACGCTAATAACTGTAACCGACTCAAAAACTTCTCAAAATTATAAACTAAACCATAAATATCTATCTATATCTTCTTCGTTTACAAACACTGCAACTTTCGTATTCAGTGTGCAGCGTTATTCAGGGAGGTAATCAAAAACATGAGGGGGGGGGATGAGAACTCAAAATCTGATTTTAAAAAACGCGAAGGTGATCCAAATGGAAAACTTAAAATTGTAATAGAAATTGTTCCAGTGTCATGTACGTTGACAGTTTCGTTACTGATGACGTAAAGAACGTCATTCATGACGTTATAGCTGTAGCGTAAAGATGGGATCGCTCTCGTAGCGAAAAGTGGAGCAGCACTGCCATTCTCTCTTTTTGCTGTTGTTGTTGTTTTTTGTGTTGTTGTTTGTTTGTTGATGTTGTTTTTAAGTAGTGGTGGTGTGAAATTCATCCATAATCTTTATTTCATTCAATGCAAGTCTTCCATGACTTACAAAATGCGTGGATTCCTGTATTTAAAAAAAAACTTTCGGTCGAGTGCGCAGCCAATACGCACGGCCTGTTGTACTTCTTCTGAACGTAAAGTCTTTCCGCCCATCATCTCTTTCAGTGGTCCACCGATGGTGACCTAGTGTGCTGAATCACGACTGATACTCAGAACTGAAGCTATTTCATTCACCGTCAACTGACGATTTTCAATTTCGACGCGTTCGACTCTCCATTCGACCATGGTTCCACTATCCTGACTTGGACAAGGAGAATTATGCAACTCAGGCCATTTCGGAACGCCCTACTTCATTCATATACTTGCTGCAATGACATACATGTATCGCTGTACTGAAAACCTTCATTCGTCGATGAACTTCGATTGGTTTCACTTTCTGTGCTCAAACAAAAGAAGGATAACTGAACCCCAGTTCCATCTCTCTGCGTGTCTCTTAAGGCGCGGCCATTTTTAACACTGCGCTGTAATGACGTCATGTCTCGTTATCACCAGCAAAACGTTCCTTATGTCATTAATAACGATGCTCACTGTTTACATGACGATGTGACGGTGTTTAGTATTTTCATTTGGGTGAACCCGATTTTACTTTTACTGCTGACCACAAAGAAACAGTACTGTTACTAGTAATATTATAATTTAGTTTCGTTTCTTCCTCTCCCAAACTGTTTCCGGAAAACTGCACCATACACTGCATCCGTCTAACTCTCCATTCAAAGTACATAGGAGAGCAATAAATCTTTTTTTTTTAATGACATAGGGGAGAAATTACAAGGGACGTGCAGGATAAATAAATATTAATTCCAGCGGGTATAATATTGAAAGAAATACTACAAAGAATATAATATAAAAATAAAAACTACAAAGGACATACAGTAACAGAAATAAATATTACAAAGGGCATGTGCTACAGATAAAGTTCGCCTCCATTCCTCTCCATTCCTAATCTCTCTCCAGTTGGTGACACCAATTTCTTTTATATCCTCTTCTATGCTGTCTTTCCATCTCTGCCTTGGTCTATTCATTGGTCTTGTTTCCCTCATCTCTTGTGCATACATCATTTTCGTTTGTCTGTTCTCTTCACATTATTTCTACATGTCCCAGCCAGGGTAGTCTGTTCAGTTTCAAGACATTTATATTTCATTGGGATTTAAAATAGTAACTCGCACTAACGCCTGTATAACGTACAACAGGAAACGTAACAAAGTTACGTATGATATAAATCATGAAACTGGTAGTGTAAATTATTACAAAGACGTAACCTACAATAAACATCTATGTCACGTGACATCTGCGTGCCGTAGGGAGTGTAACGTGTTAGTGCCTTTACATTTCTAGGCCACAACCACGTATAATCATAATCAAACTATTTTTAAAAATCGTAAATACGCAGCACATATGTGTTATAAAATTTAAATACAAGATACAAATGTGTTATGCAAAACAAAAATTCGAAATACATTTGCAGTAAAATGAAAGGTATAGAAACAGACAAGGATAAAAGAAACAGCAAACAGAGCAGAAGAAACTATAAAATCTATACGTAGCGATCAGACTCAGTTACACTACAATACACACAGACTTTGTTACACAACGTAGAGATCAGACTCAGTTACACTACAATGCAGACAGATTTAGCTACATTATAACATAGACAGATTTAGTTACACTGCAGCATAGACAAATTTAGTTACACTACAATGCAGACAGATTTAGCTACATTATAACACAGACAGATTTAGTTACACTGCAGTACAGACAAATTTAGTTACACTACAATGCAGACAGATTTAGCTATATTATAACACATATTTAGTTACACTACAATACAGACAGATTTAGTTACACTACAAAACTCTTAAAAGTTTGCTGAAACACACAGGCTGACCTGGCCACAAGGCCCTAACTTTGAGAAAGAAACTCGGATGCCCCCGCTACATCTAAGAGGAATCTTCATGCTGCTGGAAGAGCTCCATGTTTGGCAAGGGGCCGGCCCTGGGTATTTTGCCTCCCCGCACGGTTGCATACAACTCTCAAGTTAATATTTAATATTTTAAAACCGATTATGTTAAGTAACCTTTAACATGTCCAGCCATTAATTTTAAGTAGCATTAACAATAATTTATGTCCAGGCATTAATTTTAAGTAGCATTAACAATAATTTATGTCCAGCCATTAATTTTAAGTAGCATTAACAATAATTTATGTCCAGCCGTTAATTTTAAGTAGCATTAACAATAATTTATGTCCAGCCACTAATTTTAAGTAGCATTAACAATAATTTATAAATGAATAACAGAAATCCTAGCATAAGCTATACATTTTTTAACATCATCATTGTCGTCGATGTCATCGTCATAATCGTTACCATCATCATGATAAAAAACGATGTGTAAAATTTGCTAGTTGTTATTGGCTACTATATTTTAATATGAATAATTTTCTTTTCGTGAAAATTCTGTGGACAAATTGTTACTATTGACACATTTTGAACATAAAGTACCGAAACTAGAAATTTTTAGTTTTTGGTTAAAACAACCATTGGCGCGTAATTAAGTTTTTCGTATTTCGTAAAGCATCTACTTTGTTCATATTTTGCTGATGGCAGTATTTTGACACAGAGGACCGAGAATAGAGGTTATGGCTAACCAACTGTGTTTATTCTTTATGTTGATATATTAAACTTCTGGTTCGGCAATGGCTGTAGGTGGCATTTTGTACTCTTCACGCTCTCACGAGCGAGACTCTGATTGTTATGACATTTGATGTGGAGTTGACTTCTGCGTCGCCACTTGAAAGTGTCATGTGTCATGTGGTGGTTCGTCGTGGTTTGGCTGAGTTTGGTGCAGACATGAACGCACGGATGTGTCAAAAGAGCAGCAGTGTCGTCATTGCTTTCAAGGTGGAGGTCGGTTCTGTGTACCGAGCTACTGAACTTCGTGCCATGGTACCACTGTGAGCTGTGAACTTCGTGCCATGATACCACTGTGAGCTGTGAACTTCGCACGAACAGCATTGATGGTTCTGAACTATGTCGTACTACCAATGGTGAACTATGATGATCCTTGTATGTCCTAGTTCGGCTTGGCGCCTTAGCTACGGAGTTCGTGTCGAGAGCGACGCTGACTAGTTTCGCATTTGAACTTTTTGTCTAAAATTGGCGTCGTCATCTGATGCAAGGACCATCGATGAACATTCTATGAGATATTTACTGCACAGCCGCTGGAGCGATTATGGGATGATACCGACAACCTAATACTGAAAAACTGAAAATATAAACTGAAACCGGAGCTGTTGAAATTGAAAAGTATATATATATATATTTTAAAGCTGAACATCATAATGTCAACCCGAAAAGGTTGGAAGTTTATCCTTCCTATTAAAAAAAAAGTTACTTCTACTTTGTTGTCATATATTATCTCTCTCTCTCTCTCTCTCTCTGAACCTTAAGTGCACAGGGCACATGGGGCTTCCGCAAGAGTTTTCCACAATTGCCTATCCTTCGCCTTTTTTTCCAAACCGAAACGATGCTGTTCCTCAGCATCTGCACCCCATCGGCAGCAAAGAACACTAGCTCTCAGTTCCAGTGAGACAGAAGAAGATACAGCGGATATTAAAATAAAAACACACACAGACATACAAAATTCACGCACACATACACAATGGAGACATAATTATTTGAAATTTTCAGTTCCAAATATGATTCATTCATTCATTCATTTGCATGTCCCTTGCGGAACCTTGCCTCCCAAACAGTACTCCTGTAGGCCTCTCGGTTGTGAGCAAGATGGCCTGCTGCTGCATCCATTTGCGGATCGTCAACGATGTCTTGCAGCCATCTTCGTTTTGGTCTTCCTCTTTTTCTTTTTTCCCATTATGTACCCTTCCAATACGGTCTTCTCTAAATTATCATGACGTTTAATGTGTCCAAAATATTTAAGTTTTCTCTGTTTAATCCTCTTTACTAGCCAGCCTTCTTCAATATTAAGTTATTGTAGTATGGATATATTTGTTCTTTTTTTGTGTCCACGATATTTGGAGAACTCTTCTGTAGCATTTACATTCAAATGCATTCATGTGTTTCTCAGCTGTTTTGTTAAGTGTCCAGGTCTCACAGGCATATGTTGCGATGGGAAAGATGCATGCCCTTAAAAATCTTATTTTTGTGGTTCTGTCTGCTCCTCTCCACAAATTCTTTATTTGTTTTACTTTCTAAAGAGCGATAGATGTCCTCCTTTTAATTTCCCTCATTCCAAATATGATGCAGTTGAAAATATGAGGGGGGAGGGGTAAAATTTTGTATACGAAAAATGGTGACACCGTAAAGCCAACAGGGATAAACCAAAATGTATTCACTCTAATCTCAGACATGGAAGAGAGCAAACGACAGGGGAAGTAATGCAGGTGCCTTCACCGCTGATACGAGCCAAGTTTTCGGTGCAAGAGTAAGACACTTCGCGAACAGCATCGATCAACAACTCGTGCCTGCCGGGTATTCGGTAAACATTCCTGTACATCATCACCGAAAACAAGTTAAGTTAAGCTTCTCCCGTTTTCATTTTTGTACTTTTCTGGCACAGTTCGCGTATGAACCGTGACGATTTGTGTACTGCAGAGCGGGCTGAACGCGTGTAGCTGCAACTTTTCCCTAGGGATATTTTATGAAGCAAACGTTTCTAGTAACAATAATGCGTTAATATTGTGATTTCAACAAACGGCACGCATTAAGAAGCAGTCGTGTGTCATTATCGCAAATTAAATGGAAAAAAAATAATGTGTGCCTGAAAAAAGTAAATCCCCCCCCCCCTCCCGGGTTGTCTGAAAATGATCAAACTACACTTTCAGGGGCAAGTAAGGGTTCACTGACCTGGCAGTCTTTGTATTATTTTAACCCGCATCCCTCCAGATTCATTCTCGTCGTTAAAGACATTCTAGCGAGCACATTTCGGCAGTGACTGGCCTATAATTACACGCTTAAATCTTTGCGAAATACCAGCTGTTGCAAGATACTAAAAAGCACTGCACCTTTTTCACCTTTCACACTTCAATGTGAAGGTTTTTTTTTTCTTTCAGTTCAGCAATGGTTCGACTGAGGAGGATTTTAAACATTAAATTGCAGGACAAGATCAGGAACGAGAGGAGGTTTGGGAAAGGGAAGGGCAAAAACCTACAGGGGTATGAACCTACAAATCATGTCTAGGAAGTGGAGATGGATTGGCCACACTCCGAGGAAATCCGACACCAACATAGCAAGACAGGCAATGGCATGGAATCCTCAAGGAAATAAAAAACGAGGAAGACCTAAATTTACTTGGAGAAGAGAAATTATGACAGTGCTCAGAGACAAGGGATGCACATGGAAGGAATCAGAGAATAATTCCAAGAACAGGGATGACTGGAGAGCCTTTATCCATGGCCTATGCTCTCAATGGAGTGAAAGGCGATGATGATGAATTGTTCGATGTTTTGAATAGTCATTTTTATATCACGCGGACAAAATTGCCTGTGTTGCTACACCGTGTATCACTCGGACAAATTTGCCTGCCGTGCTACATTGTGTATCACGTGGACAAAATTGCCTGTCTTGCTACATCGTGTATCCCACGGACAAAACTGCCTGTCTTGCTACATCGTGTATCACGCGGACAAAACTGCCTGTCTTGGTGTATCACGCGGACAAAATCTGTATGACTAGCCAGCCTTATCTGCTTTGGTGGAGCCTCATGCAGATGACTGTAGGGTTCTTCTGTTGATGATGGCAAAGCAATAAAAGACTATAACAGTTGCAGAAACAATAACTACAGAGACTTTCCTCACAAACAAATAATAACAAGTGATGATATCACAAATGATGACAGATGATGATATCACCAATAACAACAAGTGATGATATGACAAATAATGAATGATGATATGACATACAAATGATAGTAAGTGATGATATCACAAAAAATAACAAATTGTGATATCACAAACAAATGATAAGTGATATCACAAACAAATGACAGTAAATGATATAAGAAAAAGAACAAATTGTGATATCACAAACAAATAATAACAAGTGATATCACAAATAACAAGTGATGGTATCATAAATGATAAGTGATATCACAACAAATAATAACAAGTGATGATACCACAAACAAATGATAAGTGATTATATCACAAACAAATGATAAAAAGAGATGATACCACAAATAAATAAGTGATGATACCACAAACAAATGATAAGTGGTGATACCACAAACATGATAACAAGTGATGATACCACAAACATGATAACAAGTGATGATACCACAAACAAATTATAACAAGTGATGATACCACAAACATGTTAACAAGTGAAGATACCACAAACAAATGATAAGTGATGATACCACAAACATGATAACAAGTGATGATACCACAAACATGATAACAAGTGATGATACCATAAACAAATGCCCTAAAGGACTGGACATGGCTGTGCTAGAATGACATGCCACTGACAGGGCCAGTAAACAGCAGCTGGCTAGAAACCTGTCTCTCCTCTCCATTGGTGCAAGCTGAGTCTGGCCAACTGGCCAGGGATCACCAGGATATCTGCAGCACATTAAAAACAACCAGTGTGATTCTTTCCATTCCAATCTTTGAGAGGAGTTGATATATTCAGACACAATGTTTAAATCTATTTGTATGTGCTGTTTTGTCCTTGACTTGTGTCAAAGTATTAGTTTTTGTTGCTTCTTTCCATTCCCGTTTCTTTTCTTTACTGACGTTCCAACTTTTTATTAATTTGCATCACTCTCCGATATTTTCTTGAATAAGCCTAGGAGCCACTTTTAAATCTGAGACAGTGAAGTAACTGAAACATATCAGCAACTTCGTAGAGCAGAGCTAGATAATTTTAAATTGAAAGACAAATGTTTTAAATTTTATGTAGCTCTGTCTGTGGCAGACTCTTGTCTCTAAAGTCTGCTGAAGACAGGGCTGTCTTGTGGTCTTGTGTTTGTCAAGATAAAAGTCTTAGATCTCTAACATTCATGAATTTTGAACCCTGTAGGAGAATAATAATAGACTTCTAGTTTTGGGTTAGCCCACACGTTGTAAAATAATAATAATAGCCCTTTGCCTTCACCATTACCATCATCTTAACTAGTACATTATCTTAGTCAGTTATATATTACAATACAATAAGCTGACTTACACAAAATTATACTAAAACACAGCACTTCAAAACATACATTCAAATACACACACAACTGACACAGCCCAATATGCAGCAGTAAACTTGTTTATTGTATAGATTTATATAAAAAAATGTAGAAAAAAACTACTTTATGGGGCACAAAAGCAAAGAAAGATATAAACTATATTTTCTGTCTGTCTGCCTACAAGTACACAAGAAAAGAATACATTTTTGATAGAATCCATTGGGCCTAATTTGTCTTGTTTGAACACATCTAGTACTGAAGTAAGGAAGGAACAAATTCAGTTTTTTAAAATTTAAACCCCCACTTATAAAAGAAAGTAAAATTTATTTTGTCTACTTTCTGTCTCTAAAGATGTTGACATCTTACAAAAAAAGAAAGATTTGATATATTGTATGTCTTCTGATCTTCAAGAATGAAAGGAAAAAAGGAAAAGTTTTTTTTAATCTATTTTTTTCCACTTTTAAATTCAAAACAAATTTTTAAAAAATTCGTGTAAGTAAAGAAAGAAAAATATACTTTTGTCTGTTTTCTGCCCTCAAACTTCTAAACAGAAAAGAAATTAAAGGTGAGTGTTTTCCACAATTCAATAAAAAGTGTTTATGAAATGGCACACAGAAGATGACCAATAAACACTCAGATAAATGAAAGACATCATAAAGGCTGTGATTTATTATTAATTTATACTAACATTTGCTCTTAACAACAAGAAAATGACATCAAATTCAAATATTCTTCAGCATGAATATAATGAATTATAATTATCAAAAGTTTCCTTGCTACATAAAAGAAGAGGAATTAAAAACGAAAACTTTGTGCTCATTTCTGTAGTGAAAAATGGAGGCTAAGACAAATTTTTTTTACAAAAAATAAAGGCAAAAAAAAAATGAAAGGAGTCTTACATTGTGGACATTAATCACATTATCGGCTGTCACTTAAAATATTGAAAAAGTTTACAATAACTTATAAATAAAGATGAGTATAATAATTTTTCCCAATTGCAACATCTTTTTTTTTTCTTTACTTCATGACATTTATGAGTTTTATTCCATAGAGTTGCACATAACTGCAGGCACCTGGGCAGTTAACTGACACATTTTCTGTTTGAAAATTTTGTAAACTTTGGAAAGAAGGAGAAAGACTATGTAAAACTATGTTTAAACATTTATCAAGAAACAAAAAAATGATAGCAAAACAGAGAACTACTTTGAGCTAAAATAAACAAAGAAAACAAGAAAAACCTATACATAAACAGAACCGCAGCATAATTATTCATGCAGAAAGAAGTAAAAAAAAACCTGACACAAAATATTTCATATCGAAATAGTATCAAATTTGTTATAAAAATGGAAGAATAATATACAGGTCATCACATTTTCTTATATTCATCAAGGCAACTGCGGCTACATAAATAGGAAGTATTTCACCTTGTTATGGACAGCCAATCATAAAACAGATTATCATGATCAGCCAATTAAATAAAGATTATATCTGGCATAAACACATCACAATATTTAGATCAACATGTTTTCAAACATGGGCATAATAATTTTTTTGATGAATTCATTTGCAAGGTACATAAATAAATGTGTATTATACAGCTGCTTTAGAATCGTATATTATATTGTTTTAACTTTCTTTCCATAACTTATCTCAGAGAAATGAGTTTTTTTTTGTTAATTAGATTGTCCAGAAGAACTCTCATCCATAAAAGTTTATCAGGTTTAACTTCAATGAAAATTCAGAAAATCTTAAAAACAACAATTGAGAACAAATGTATTCAGTGGCTCAAATATCTGCAATTATTACTGCATCTAAATGTAAATATCAAACATCATGCTTCAGCAGTGTCTAAGTGAGAAATAAATTATGTAAGTGAGAAATAAATTATATAGTGTAGAGTTTTTAGAAGTCAGTTTGGGAAAGTTGATAAATCTGGGCAGTTGTCAGGCACGTTACAGGTTTGTTGCACCATCAGGTCTGCCCAGTGCAGAATGGTTTAGATGTTGTTCCTTATCTCTGTGGAGAAAGCCAAACAATAAATCGTACAAACCCAACAACTTTTGCAACTGCTGAAGATTTAATTTCAATGCAAATAGTCAAAGAATCAGTGTGTTTAAAATGATCAGTGTTACATCTATACAACTTTTAAAAATGTATTAGAATGCACGGCCCATTACTCTCACATACAATTCCATTTTTAATACCTGCAAATGAAAACTCTGACCTACAAACTGCATTTTGTGTCTTTGCAAATAATGGCAAAGGATAGAGAATTTCCTTATTCATGAGGACAAACAAACAATACAAAGAAAGTGCCTTTCTTGTATCGTATAACCACCTATCAACTCTGTTCACCGGGGTAAGATGTACACATTTAAAAATCAGAGGTGTAGGGTTGTCGAAAGATTTACTGAGGAAAAATTGGCTTTTTGCCTTAACCTCAGACTCTTAAAAACTATGCTGCGAGAAAACTGAAGATAATAAGAGCAAAGTGGACAACATTCAAGAGATGCTCTGAGATAGACAGGTGCATTGTGAAAGCAAATGACAGAGCCAGTTAAAACTTCAAGAGAGATGGCACAAGATGATGACTGATAGCCAGCACCCTAGAACAGAAAGACATTTGCTATCTACTCACAAGTTCACTTCATTACTTGAACTTACCCTTGGTAGGCAGGGTTCACGACAGCAGTCACTCCAGGGTCATGCCCAGTGTGCGAGACCTGTTCCATACCTCCTGCATCAAATGTCATTTTGAGCTCACCCAGATCTGCTATGGCCTCATCAGGTGGTACATACATGTTCAGACTCTGTTCAGAGAATACAGTATTAAGTTCAGATGTTTCAGAAGAGGCATGCAAGTATTAGATAAGCATGGCGGAATTAGACATGCACGAATTAACAGAACAGACATGTAGACAGAACACACAGTAGTAAGACATACAACCACAAGTATAACAGGCACACAGTAGTAAGACATACAACCACAAGCATAACAGGCACACAGTAGTAAGACATACAACCACAAGCATAACAGGCACACAGTAGTAAGACATACAACCACAAGCATAACAGGCACACAGTAGTAAGACATACAACCACAAGTATAACAGGCACACAGTAGTAAGACATACAACCACAAGTATAACAGGTACATAGTAGTAAGACATACAACCACAAGTATAACAGGTACACAGTAGTAAGACATACAACCACAAGTATAACAGGCACACAGTAGTAAGACATACAACCACAAGTATAACAGGTACATAGTAGTAAGACATACAACCACAAGTATAACAGGCACACAGTAGTAAGACATACAACCACAAGTATAACAGGTACATAGTAGTAAGACATACAACCACAAGTATAACAGGCACACAGTAGTAAGACATACAACCACAAGTATAACAGGCACACAGTAGTAAGATATACACATAAATAGAACATACATTTAGACAAAATAGACATATAGGAATAAGATCAACAAAAAGTAGTAAGACAGATTCACAGGAATAAAACAGACATGGTAACATAAATGTTACCAATTGTTAGCGTCCTAATGATAATGAAAATTACAATGAGAATGTGTGAAAACAATGTACAAGAAAGTTTAGATTAAGAAAGCAAGTTGAAGTATTGACATGACAGATGAGGAATGAAGTCTCAATATATGCTCTGTCCATGATGGTTTATGATACAAGAAAACAAAACCAAAAAACAGATGCAGTTTTTTTCTTTGCAAAAAGTGGCTGATTTTTTTTTTTTTTGTGTTAAAAAAAGATAAGAAACTACCAACCTGTGTCTCATACTCTCTGAGAAAATTTGGTGGCTCTGTGAAATCAGGGTTATCGTAGTTGTTCATGTGGACTCTGTACTGGTGGAGGAACTTCATATACCTGGAAACATTTGAGGAAAAAACAATTAGAGAAACACTTTCCACTGTGTTCTTATTTAGCCAGAATTGAACCTAAATCTATGCTAAAGTTTTGAGTTATGTGCACATGATGATGATGCTGCTGGAAGAATTGTCTATGACTATTAACTAGTTATCTCACTAGCTGTGACAATAACTTGTGACAATGCTTCACATATGGCTGTGAACTAGGAGATCTTGCTGACTGGGGTACTGGCTCTTATATGGCTGTGAATTAGGTCTTGTTAGCTGTGACAATAATCTGTGGTAACTGTTCGAATAAGAAGGAGAATGTGTTAAAACAAGCTTCATTTCCTTCTTGAAGTGAATCTAAAACACAGCTTTTCTGCAGTCTTCCCATCATGGACTTCCTATGTGGTTTATCAGACTAAAGTATTACAACAGAAGCACTGTATGAAAAGTTTGGTTTGCTGGCTCTGGTGATATTTCTGTACCCACATTAAAAAATAAACAGCAGTTATGAAATACTGTGAAGCTTACCTGGCATATGTGAAAATGATCACTATGATGCCAACAATGCAGAGCAAGATGATGATGGCTGCCAATGCGATCAGTGCTGCCCAAGGGTCGTCCATCCACCAGATGTAAGATTTTGTCTTTGCATAGGTTACACTGCCTCTAATATCAACAGCATATGGCAGACGAACCTTCTCAACAACTATTGAGCCACCTGGTATTCTGTCACGAATAGCCTGAAGTCCACTGTCACTCAGAATACTAAGCAAACACAAAAAGAATAAAGTGAAAACATCTGTGACTTTGGGTTCTGTACCAAATGTTACCAATTTTAAAAATGCCTCAATAATGTTTCAGTTTTTCTTTCACCTCATCAATTGGACTGAATTTTCAAACTAAGTGGGAAGCAAGCTGTATTTTGTGGTCTATGAATAGTAAAACCATATTGTATTTACCGTCTGTGAATACAAAAAAGCATGTTATCTTCAGTGCTTGTAAATACAAATCTGAGGTCACAAAGGGTCTTGAGGTGTTCTATACAGATTGTCTAGTTTTTAAGACTGTTTTTATATTTGTATATTACATACAGCCCAAGTCTTCCCCTTTTGAAACCTCATCTGAATGCAGAAATCCAATTTTTTTGGGTATTTTTAGGTCAGAATATTGGAGTAAAAAATGCTAAATTCCAAAGAATGATTTCTCTGAATCAAACACAAGTCTTAAACAATTCTTCTAGTTAAATCAGAAATGTGCATAGTGAAATCTTGTAATAAAAAAATCCACAAAAATGACAAATCTTTACTTAAAGGACAGTGCATATCTATAAAAAATAAAATATCACCACTGAACCAGAACATTTTATTCTCACTGCAGGAGAAGATAGAAAATGGTTATGACAAAAAATCCCTCTAAACTTTATATTAATTTTGCATTCCAGATAAACTACTGTGGCCAGTAATAATAATGATAAACCACATAACAATAAAACTTTTCTGGCATAAAACTCACAAACAGAAACCGCAACGTATTATGTGCACTAAAACATATCAATGTTTAAAAAATAAAATAATAACTTTACATTAATTATGACCAAAATAATATTTTTACAAAATTATTCTCCACTTATGACAAAAACTCTAAAAAAAAAAATTGTAATCACCGACACAAGATATCTAAAAAAAAAAAAGTGCACAATCCTGATATATTATAGAAAATGAAGGTTTGAAATATTTGTACTGAATATTTTCTTTACCTTGCACACTCAAATGTATGCCAAGACAGCAAATACATGAACAAACAAAGAGCAAGGAAGACAAAAACCTTGTAGAAGAAAACATTCAACCATCACTCTTATAAGCAATGCCACTTTTCCTTAAGCTTCTAGCCAACTTAAAAAACACAAATACAGGTCAGTCAGGCTTGTGTCTGTGTGCACAGAGGATTAACTTAAGCCTGTAGTAACAAGCATAAACTTCAGCTACCAGGTCAGTCCAGTATTTACTCTATGCCTCTGTCAATCATGTTACATCAGTGGCAGACAAGGTCAAGGCCTCTGTTTGTCAATCATGTAGGTAAAGGTTACATCAGTGGCAGACAAGGAGAAAACATGTTAAAAGTAACTGACCATTTGCAGTACAGAGTAAAGATAAAGCAATGGAAGCAAATGTATACAACTACCCCATAAACACACACAAAAAATGAACATATGAGTCTGAGAAATGAATTGGTTAATGAACAACAGTTACCTATCCTTTGCTATATCATCTGTGTCATTGACCAACATGTAAGGGGAAAATGGCTGTGCAAGCACAAATGTAATATCGGTACTGAAATGAAAGAAACACAGCAGTCAATAATTTCAAACAAACTTACGCTAAGGAAATTTATACAGTGTAACATGTTATATAACTCAAGAACACAAAATTATGCCATGGAAATTACAATTACTTTCTTCACTGCTCTCATACCAACAAGTAGAAACTAACTTTCTTCACTGCTCTCATACCAACAAGTAGAAACTAACAACAAATTTAACGGCAATCTTTTGAATGTCACTCTCATAAACAATAAAAAAGTTTGTGTAATTAAAGTACCGAGTTTCCCACAGTGTTTTCAAAGTTTTAAGACAAATATAAAAAAAAAACAACTCACGAGGTTTGTTCGGTCTGAACTTCATCTGTGTTCACTAGTGTTCGTTTTGCCTCGATACGTTCTATTATCGCCACATACTGAAAGGCATCTTGGAGATAGCTGAAATGTAGAAATTGAGAAAAAAGATGAAAAAAAACCCCAAAACTTTCCAAACATCTTAATTTTCTTCACTTCCCTCCACTTTCTCCTCGACTCTTCCAAACTCTTTTTCTGTTTTCCTTTTCATTGCCCTTATTCACTACCACTCATCTACATATACATCCATACTGAATCTCTTTCTGACATGTACAGGGTGTCCATAAAATTATTCATCTGATTATATACTAAAATATTGAAAATACACTCCCTGTTTCTTCAAACTGTTTTAACCAATGCTTCAGCGACTTTTCAGTAGGTTGATCCTTCTTGAATTCTTTCCTTCTTGAATTCTTTCCTATAAAAACACTTAACAGTTCATTCATTCATTCATTTGCATGTCTCTTGAGAAACTTTGCCTCTCTAACAACTCTCCTGTAGGCCTCTCGGTTGTGAGCAAGATGGCCTGCTGCTGATGCATCCATTTGCACATCATCAACAATGTCTTGCAGCCATCTTTTCCTTGGTCTTCCTCTCTTTCTTTTTCCCATTATGCACCCTTCCAAGACAGTCTTCTCTAGATTATCATGATGTTACAGGAGATTTTTGTTTCCCATAATCCCAAGACGCACATTGCCTTCTCTTGCATGGTTGCCATTTTTACGGTTTTGTTGAAATGCATGATGGCATGGAGTGTTGCCAACCTCAATGGAAACAAATTTCTGATGTCGATGTTACTACAAAGTAACTCCATTACACTGGATTAGAATTTTTTTTTTTTTGGATGACAGATATCAGGTGAGTAATTTATGGGCACCCTGTAATTTTTCAGAGAACGGAGTTTTCTGTTGAGGCTATTCATCAGTGTGAGAAATGGATGTTTTATAAAGTAACAAACAAAATAAAAAGTAAAAGATTTAATAACAATTAAAAAAAAACAGCATAAACAAACTTTATTGTAGTCGCAAAGCATCATACATGGATTTACACAAATGATGATACATTTATACAATGACTTGAATTCAGATGCTTCTCCTGAGATGTACAGGATAATACACAAGTGCAATAATAAAAAAAATTCTAGTGCAGCAACAGCTTCACAAGATGGTGCCAGTTTCACAAGATGGTGCCATGAGAATTGTGACTAAAGATTAGTGTTATTTCTCTCGCTATTTTCTTCACCATTATTTCCCTATGTCCTAAGTGCCATAAATTTTCCTACCTGTCACATCACCTCTCTGACATACAAATATAAAATCCTGTATTGTCTACTTGCCTACTTTCTAAGGTAAAATGATATGCAGAAACTTCCAGAAAATCAAAACCACAAAACAACAAAATGATATATATATATAATTTCAAAGGAAAGCTAAAATCCTCATTGTCATGCCATTAAGGCATATTTAGGTGTTAGGTCCTTATTTCCAAGATCTTCAGCACACAAAAGTGTTATGAGGTCAGTATCACAACTGACTGCATTTACATTCTCAGATTTCTCTGATACCCATTTCTAGAGGCTGGGTGGACCATGGGACTTTTCTAGTGTGGTGGTATCAGAAAAAATACACACTGCTGGGACTTGAACCTGGTACCACTGGATTAGTAGACTAAGTGCTTAACCATTCAGCCAACCAGGCCATCATATATAAGTGGAACCAAACAGAAAATCATTAGCACACAGAATAAACACAAGTAGTACAATCAGCCATAAAATAATTAATGCAGAGTAACTTGTTTTTAGTAAAACAACTAAAGAAGATGTGAATAGGAACAGACAGAACTACAAAAATAAGATTTTGAAGGGCATACATATTTCCTATTGCAACATATGCCTGTGAGACCTGGACACTTAACAAAACAGCTGAGAAACACATAAATACCTTTGAATGTAAATGCTACAGAAGAGTTCTTCAAATATCATGGACACAAAAAAGAACAAATGTATCCATACTACAAGAACTTAATACTGAAGAAGGCTGGCTAGTAAAGAGGATTAAAGAGAGAACTATTTTGGACACATTAAACGTCATGATAATTTAGAGAAGACCGTTTTGGAAGGGTACATATGGGAATAATAAAGAGAGGAAGACCAAAGCGAAGATGGCTGCAAGACATCGTTGATGATCTGCAAATGGATGCATCAGCAGCAGGCCATCTTGCTCACAACCAAGAGGCCTACAGGAGAGCTGTTAGGGAGGCAAAGTTCCGCAAGGGACATGCAAATGAATGAATATCCATACTACAAGAACTTAATATTGAAGAAAGCTGGCTAGTAAAGAGGATTAAAGAGAAAAAACTTAAATATTTTGGACACATTAAACGTCATGATAATTTAGAGAAGACCGTTTTGGAAGGGTACATAATGGGAAAAATAAAGACAGGAAGACAAAGGTGAAGATGGCTGCAAGACATCGTTGATAATCTGCATATGCATGCATCAGCAGCAGGGCATCTTGCTTACAACCGAGAGGCCTACAGGAGAGGTTTTGGGAGGCAAAGTGCTGCAAAGGATATGCAAATGACTGATTGATTGAATTACAAAACATGATAATTTCAAGCAGATCACATAAAAACAGACGCCATCTAAAACAATTTTAACAAACATCAGTACACTTACTTTATGAAGGACTGTTTCTGTGCTATAACATCTTCCATTAGAATATTATTAAGGACCAAGACAAAACGGTTTCTTTGTCGAATAAGGTCAACCTGGTTGGGGGAGGTAGGGGGTAGAGCAAATGAATTTACTGTTCAATAATTGTATATATTTTTATATATCTAAAACATCTTTAACTCTATCTGTGCCACATCATCATCATTAGTATCATCTCCCCATGGAAGTCTTGGACAATTGATCTTCAGCTTGATCTGTATGCAAGTTTAACTGATGTTAATTTGTTCTGTCAGTTTTGTTTGTCACTCATACAATGAAGTGATCTGCCAATTCAAGTCCTATGAATGAATATATTCTTAAGCTAGTTTTACATTCATGTACAGAAGAAACAAAACAGCTGAGAAACATAAATGCCTTTGAATGTAAATGCTACAGAAGAGTCCTTCAAATATCATGGACACAAAAATAGAACAAATATAACCATACTACAACTTAATACTGAAGAAGGTTGGCTAGTAAGGAAGATTAAACAGAGAATACTTAAATATTCTGGACATATTAAACATTATGATAATTTAGAGAAGACTGTCTTGGAAGGGTACATAATGGGGAAAAAAGAAAGAGAGGAAGCCCAAGGCGAAGATGACTGGAAGATATCTTTGATGATCTGCAAATGGACACATCAGCAGCAGGCATCTTGCTTACAACCGATAGGCCTACAGGAGAGCTGTTAGGGAGGCAAAGTTTCCACAAGGGACATGCAAATGACTGACTGACGGAAGAATAGCTTAGACAGTTGAGACCAAGGAGTTTACTGTGCAGGAACTCTAGGAATGATAGGACAGGATCAGGAAAATATGGGAGATATTGACCTAGAGACAGAGATACGCTAATAAAAATGTATGGGAACAAAATGGAAATAAAATATGAAGAAATGACTGAAAATGCAGAAAATACAAGAGTGATGAAAACTGGATGAAGACCTGTGCTCCATGGCAAGAATGACCAATATATGGAACTTATTATTTCAGTTTTTCTGTTTATTAGTTCATCGTTACACAACTTACGTAGCAGTCTGTAGTGTTGGACTTAAATCCACCTATTTCCTGGCTCATATCATGGGCTGTGACAGACAGTTTATAGGGCTGCACTTTCTGGCTCTTATCTGGCTCCATGAACTCTTCAATAGTGTACAGCTGACCATTTACTTCATCGATATCAAAGGGCGGGGCATTCTGTATAGGTTTGTTTATCTGATAGCGGACTAGTCCATTCAAACCAAGATCAATATCCGTGGCCTGAAAAAAATATAAAAGACAATCACATGATTGTCTGTCACTGTTTGACATTACATCACAGACAAGATAAGTGCATGGGAATGCATTAACAATACCAGAACAAAATACTGACAAGATAAATACACTAAAATGATACACATCTAAATTAATTTTGGTATTAACTAAGTCTGGTCAAATTAAAAGAATTTTAATCCAGTGATGATCATGCAGAATGGGGATAAACAAATAAAATGGTTTAAAATATTAAGCAATTAAACTTAACTCCTTAATAAAATACAATAGCTCTTCTAAACAAAAGTTTGAAAAATATTAATGCCTTAATCTCCATTGCAAATTTTTTTTCTCACAAATAAAAGAGACAAAAATAATAGCCTTCATATTTAAAGATATTATTAACATCCAGAAAAAAAGATATTCTATCTGACCAATTTTTAGTTAAATTTGTTTGAAAACAATAAACCCTGAAAAATTATTTAACATGTTCACAGTGAATTATACCTTTGTACTTCATGAATGTGGTTCATGAATATCTTACAGCATTCTTGTTAAGAAAAGATAAAATGCTCTGACAGAAGCACCAGTTTCTTATGTAAAACACTGCAGAGCTGGTCAAGATACAACTATGCCAGAAAATTAATCTGTTTTACATGTATTAATGGTTCTAAGGACTGTAATAGCCGGAGGTGGGGTGAGGGATATGCTCTCCACTCCAATTAATTGTCTCCAAGGTGTACGTCTCAAATAGCCTCTGACTGTCCAAGTCCAGCTCCTGGCCTTCTCGTGGTGAACTGTTTAAACTGACAGGAGAAGGGGCGAAAGGTGAATATCTGCTGCCTGAAAACCAGATGCTTCGGGTAAATGAGACTCGTTAGTCTTGGTTGGTAGCTCATCTAGGAGAAGGAAAGCCCCTGCTCGCTGCTGAAAAGATTCTTCAGCTGCTTTGCATGGGGTGATATTCCTCCCGGCCAATGAAGAAAAATACGATTAGGGTTGCCGAGTGGCACCGCTGAGATAAAGGTGATGGAAAGGATAAAGTGAAGTTTAATCGGTAATCACAGGGCGATCTTAGTGGTAGAAGTGAACAAATAAGAAGAAGAAGACATGTATTAATATTATTATGCTATCATTAGAATCATAATTCATAGTGGATCCACTGGTTTGTGAACTACTATAACGCTAGTGAGACTCCTATCTTGTTTGATGGTACAATTTATGTACAAACTATAAGATGACTCACTGAGAGCTGGGTGACAATTGTCTCTGGGGGTGCATCAGCAGAAACTGCTGTGATGAAGATGCCACTTGTTCCTGTAGGTGGTTTCTCATTGTCCTTTGGATACGGGAAAAGTATCCACTTTGGTATGTTATCATTTACATCCAGAATTTCAATTATTATGCGGGCAATTTTCCAGGTGTCTGTGGAGCAAGATCATTTTATATATGAAATAAAAATTAAATGAAGAACAAAACAGTCCGTATTTTTCTTTCGGGTATGTAGCTTCCATGCCAGCAGAATTTTCTCACAGTGTGACATATCAAATTATTTAAGTTGTGAGGTAGTTAATGCAGTCACGGTGAATGTTTGTAGTTTGCCTTCCACCTGGTTGGACAACAGTCAACCTAGCTCTAGACATTGCTCTATGGCCCCTATATGGCAGTTAGAGACACCGATCACATCACCCAACAGTCTACTGACAGGTCTCAAAGGGCACTAACACAATATTGCTTGTATTCTTTGGTGGCATGCCACAAGGAAAAACACATCTTACACTCACCACATGTCAAGAAACTGCTTTCCATACATGTAAATTCTCATCAGAAAGTTAAAACTTCTTTATTGAAGAGGATTTTAAACAACTTTCTGGTCATCAAAATGTTGGACTTGAAAAGGCTTTTAAACAACTATTTCTGAACGTCAGAATGTTCAATATCTCAATCTGCCACATTAAGACTGAAAAATAAACAGTTCTAAAATTTGTTAGAATGCAGGAAACTAGACTACTGTGACCCAGACAACATAGACTAGCATCTGTCTCAGAGTCTACAGTTTTAAGTAAAAGAGAGGGGACTGAAAGTCTTTCTGGTGCTGTACAATGTGAAACACAATGTGAAATCTTGGATATTTTGGCTTGCCTGACCCATGTGATCCTCACAGCAACAAAGCCAGCTCAAGACTCAGCACTGTATACTAACTTAATAAGCTTTAAACTCAGTTAAATGAATCAATTCAATAACTGTAATTCAAGTAGTTCCAGAGATACAGATGCTGGTGATGCCTGGGACATGTGCTCCTGATGACAGTGACTCGTTACTAGAAACAGCACTGAGATGGAATCCTCAGAGGGTGCAGGAGTAAGTGTAGACTAAAGGAGACATGGAGAAGAACAAAAGAGAGGATGTTGAGTAACAGAGGGCTCGCCTGGATAAGGGAAAGAAAGATGAAGGACAGGCATTTGTGGAAAACTCTTGTGGAAGCCCTATGTGCATTGGGCACTTAAAGGTTCAGAGAGAGAGAGGGAGAGAGAGAGAGAGAGAGAAAAGCCACAGATCTCTTTACAGAATCTATGCAATGATAACATCAAGTCAGTTTGGCACTAGAAATGGAGCACCAAACTTAGCACCCATAATTATGCTACAATCAAAACCACAGTGTGTTGACACTTAGGAAGTTACAGAAGTTGAACAAAAAGTGGAAAATCAATGTACAAGGCACTCAGACCACTGCAATAACACCACAGTAACCTATTAACATTTATAAACAAAGTGTCATAGAAATGAAAGTGATATATAATACAATAATGGAAAAATTCATGCTTCTTTTAATTACTGTAACAAGAAACAGTTGAAATTCTATGAGTAAAGTCTGTAGTCACATGTGTAAATTGAAGTATAAATATTCTAACTACATTTAGAAGCTATGAGTAATAGTAAGAGCAAGAGCCAAAAGCACTGAAAAGCCTTTCAGAAACAAACAGCAGGACAGGCCTCATGCTGGCTGTGGAGTATGCGAAACAAGCACTGAGAACATAAATAATTTCATTTGTCACAACCAATACCAGTCCTCCGTGGCTAAATCACTAAAGATGCACTTCAAAGTGCAGTGCCAACTGGAAGATCATGGGTTCAGTCCCGGGACAGAAAAAAAAGCAACAACTCACAAGACCTCTCGGAATCATGACCCAGAGGGGCCCATTTCTCCCCCCCCCCCCCCCCCGCCTTAGAGTGTCAGGAGTTTAATAGGGCCGAAATACTTGTCTGAGGCGGGTGGTACTTCCTCTGATGATATGAAGGAATTGTGTTGTTGTTGTTCTGCTCTCTACAGTAGAGAGTTTCCTGCATAGGATATACCGGTGTGTAAATGGATGAAGACATCAAGTAAACATGATTTAATTTGTAGTTCACTGTGCGGTCACCTGAATGGTTACAGTGAATTCCAAGATAATGCATCTCTTATTTCTAACTTCGCCAAGTTAATCCTAATCAGAGGAATAAGATAATCCCACCCACTGACAAACAGGTTTATTCTCTATTTGTATTGATGAAGATCTTTTCTAAATATTTTCTATTTTGTAGAAAACATTCACTGACTGGACTACTTTTTCTTTCTGATATACATTCTCATCACAAATACTCACTGTATACGTATCGTAAATCAGCTTGTCGCTTCCTTCTGCCTACGCTTGTCGAGGGCTTAGGTTCGACCGAGACATTAAACTCATAACGGTCTTGTATTTCCCTGTCCAGTGCTCCTATCAGTAACAGATGGCAGTTCTTTTCTTCTGAGTCGGTCCCGACAGAAAACTTATCTGAAAAGTAAAAACAAAAAAAAAAAACGATGCAAACCAAAAAAGGAAGCATGAACCCTCCTTCCCCCCCTTGCATGCTTGCCCCTGAAATTTAACTGTTCGCTGGTTATCAGGTACCCTAACAGTCTCCCCATGTAGCCAGTATGATTTAACCAGGTCCTGAATGATTTGCACTCTTTAAATACATGGAAAGGAGTAAGTTCTGAGCAACTGTACACTTTTAAAGCAGATGGAAAGGGGTCACCAGGAATGCTGGCAAATGAATTCTGAAGTATTGGTGGCTTTCATCTTGTTCCAAAGTGCTTCATGTGAGAGCTCTCTGGTCTCAGATATAATACCTTTACTAGCATTTTAATTCAAGAGCTTGTTATGTGCTTCATGGTAGTATGCTTTATGAATAATTTTTTTTTAGCTACCAACCCACAGTGTTAAACAAACTGCAGCCTTAGTGATACTGAAAATAACACAACGAACAACAGCAGTTGACATATCTTTAGCACTAAAGAAGTACACAGTATTTAGAAAACACACACAGGTGACCTTGACACGTTACCTTGAGTTGTTCCAGGTGCCATTTTGCATGTGACCTGGTTAAGACCCTGATTTTCAACATCTAGAAACTGTACTTCGGTAGTTTGGGGATGGTTCTCTAGCAGAGTGATACTGAAAGGATAAAAGATCAGTAATAAAAGGTAAAAGATGAGAAGTGCTTGGCATCCTCACTGAATGCAATCTGTACCTTAATTACACCACATATGTGCTGTAGAGAACAGTTTTAGCACCTAACATTGTGTCAGTTTCTTCTTTCTGGTAGAAGTGAAAATTCATTGCTATTTTAAATGAAACAATATATTCAGATTGGGGATCATTATATTTTTTTATCATCTTTTTTTTTTTTATTTGACTTAGAATTCTGAATCTAAGCATATTGAGGAAATACAATCTATGAAAACAAAAACTCACAAAAATGAGGTCATATAAACCATTGTCACCACAATATTTTTCTGTTTTACTTTTTTTTTTTTCTTTAGATGAGTAGGAAAAGTTCAAATTACTGTGAAACATTTTCTGTCAACAACAACAACAACAGCAGCAGCAGCTACAACAACAACAACAACAACAACAACAACAACAAATGTTAAAATAAATTTTGAAACTGTTGAATTCACTGCAACAAAACTAAATTTAGAGATGTAACCATCAGGGTCAATATGAAGCTACTTTGGTCTTTTCACATTACTTTCTTCTCTGAGACACAAGAAACAAGTTATGCTGAATATTTTAATCATTATTCTTGCTATCTTTTCTAACAATAACTTTTATAGCACAAATCTGAAGACTATTTCTTTTTTTTTGCACTAGTTCTCTTTATCTCTAACAACAGCATCAAACATCTTACAAGTATACAGGCTGAATAAATCCAAGATCCGATGTGGCAATGCCAGTTGAGGTGATTGTAAAAGTTACAGTCACTGTTGAGGTTTTATCACTCTTCCAATTCTTGTCCGTGGCTTCAACAAGGAACTGAAGCAGAGAACATGAAAAAAATTGATTACGCCAGTAACAACACACAGAGAAGATGAACAGTCAATAAAACAAAAAATATGCATCACCCTAAAAATAACACACAGAAAACAAACAGCCAATAGAAAAACACGCATTACACCTAGAATAACAAAGAAAATGAACAGTAACAGCCAAATATGCATTACACCTGGGATAACACAAATACACAGAAAATGAATGGTCATCAGAGAAAATAATAAGCATATTATATGTAATAATATCTACTACTTCAAACCATCATTCTAGATGATAAATGCCATAAGACGAGATACTGGCGTGACACATTATTAAACGTCAAGACAGAATGAAAGCTCTCTTATGAAACAAACAGATCATAAAGATGTACCAGAATGAGCATGGTAGGTGACATATTAACTGTTTTTTTTTTTAACTTACAAATGAAAACAAAATTATGCCTTGATGTACAGCCAGCAGCATATCAGTGTGTGTGTGTTTATCACAATGTGAGTGTAGGCAGCTTGTGTGTTTGTCACAATGTGAGTATAGGCACCTTGTGTGTTTGTCACAATGTGAGTGTAGGCAGCTTGTGTGTTTGTCACAATGTGAGTGTAGGCAGCTTGTGTGTTTGTCACAATGTGAGTGTAGGCAGCTTGTGTGATTTATCACAATGTGAGTGTAGGCAGCTTGTGTGTTTGTCACAATGTGAGTGTGGGCAGCTTGTGTGTTTGTCACAATGTGAGTGTAGGCAGCTTGTGTGATTTATCAGCATGTGTGTATATGTGGGAAGATTATGTCCATCTGTTCAAAACAAGCACAAATGAGTACATTCATTCACTCACACATCCATACATTCATCAATGCTGACATACACCCACATACAAAGAGAGTGGGAGAAGGGAAAATTAGAGGAAACTTCACCTGGCGTACAGTTCTGGTGCCAGGTTCCATATCGATGTTCTGTGTCTTGTAGATGACACCATTCTCTGTTATGCCAAAGTTTCGGACTATGCTACTGTTACTAGAAATGTCCCTTAACATGTAAGTGACTTCAGCATTAGGTGTCTGCAGATGATCACAAGAAAAACAGCTTCAAATATCACAGCAATATGATGATGCTTTAATCTGCGCTACCACAAAATGGATAGTTATTAAGACATTACAGACATTAACACTCCTAAGCTAATTAAGATATGGTGCCCTAAACAGGAAATCATCATTGAGGACACAATAAGGTTATTGTATGCTTCAGATACATCTTTAACACTGATATTGCATTATTTTAAAAATAAATTTCAAGAAACATATAAAGTGCCAATGTATCTGTAAAAAAAAAAAGAAGGAAAAATAAAACTTTCTTGGCTCATGGAATGAAACTCAGCTTCTAAATGTGTAAACTATTATTAGTAACACACTCAGCCTACTTACATTCAGTAAGTGAACATTCAAAGCACTTACATTTTGGTTCAGAATGATATTTTTGTCATTATCTGTGGCATGGACAGTCAGAATGTCTTTACCAATAGGGACAATACTCTGATCAAAATCAGCTGTGTAGTTATCACTGTCAAAGACTGGAGCGTACATGTTGCGCTGAATGTTGATACGTAGAGCACATACATCTGTTTTGTCCTGAGGCACACCATTTCGAACTTGGATAAAAATCTGAAAGAACAAAAGGAATTTTTACTGAAATAATCATTACTTCTTTCAAATATCAGTTTCAGAATTTATGACTCTGTATAAAATGCTGCATATAAAACTAGGAAAAGGAATAACTGCTGCTGCAAGATAAAGTTATCCTATAACTTGTATAAATAATGCACACAAAAAAATCTATACTGTAGCATGTAAAAATTACTGCTCAGAAAAACTTTAGCACTTTTGTATTTAAATCTTTCTCTGCGACCGAGCGAGAGAGAGAGAGAGAGAGAGAGAGAGAAAAAGTATACGAAACTAACTAAAGCACTCACATCATATACATCAGCCGATTCATAAACTGTCAGAGGCCGAGCAAGGAACAAGTCGCCAGTGCTTTGTGAAATGTCAAAAAAATTTGTGTTGAAGCTATTTGTTGGTGTGGGGCGTATGGCAGTTTGGTTTATGATGGAATATAATAGTCTGCCGCTGTCACTCTGTGAACAAAATAACATGTTAAAAAATCAGACCAATTCAAGGAGATAGTACATCATTACATAACAGAATGAATCATCTTCACTCTTTATTTTAAGCCAACAATTTTCAGATAAACTTACTCTTTATCCATTACTCTTTATCTCTTATTACTCTCTTCTAACTTACTCTTTATCCATTACTCTTTATGTCTCATTATTCTCTTCTAACTTACTCTTATCTCTAATTAATCTCTTCTAACTTACTCTTTATCCATTACTCTTTATCTCTCATTAATCTCTTCTAAACTCTCATATCAATTAAATATTTAAAAAAAAGAAAAAAAAAACTTCACTATGTAAATACTCTTTCTACACCAGTTTCCTGCAGTCTCTATTATTTTCTAATTATGTACCAAAACCTTATCAGCTGAACTGATCATCATAAATTTCAAAGACTTCTTTGAAATAAAAGTAGTATCCAAGGTAACTTTAAACAATAAATGAAATGTCAGTTTCTGATTTACTGATGGATTTACAAGTTTTCTGGTTTTTTTTTTTTTTTCATATTTGCATTCTAAAACCAGAAATAACACAAACAAGACAAAGAGAATGGGTAAGATCTTGCACATAAGTACACAAGCTTGTACACATACATCTTGCAAGAAAATACTTATATTTGTAAACATACAAACTGCAAAGAAGTACATACGCTTGTACACATATTTACTAACTAATAAATAATACTAACAAATGCTAAGAATGTGAAAGACAGAGGTGGCAAGAATGAGCAAAGATTCACACATAAGTGTCACTTTAAAGGGCAGTCTCTTCGGTGTTCTGAGGAAAACACTTCAAAGGAATAAAGAACTGATGGACAATAAAATAGAAGGCAAAAGAAAAAAGTTGGACAGAGCTGACTCAAAAAAGATACTGCTACACGAGACAGTGTGAAATGTAGGGACAGAGAACGTAAACTTGATACAGCAAACGAGACAAATACATGATCAAAATCTCGTTTTAATAGTTTATCATTTTTTTCTCAGTATTAAACTTGATTTTTTTTACTGTCAACTTTTCCAAGATGCCTATAACAGTTTATTTTGCCTGATTGTGTCTTTATATTTTTGTTCATCCTCATCTCTTAAATTTTATGAAAGCATTACCAGCCAACCTTACATACTTAACCTCCTTGACATTAACACTGTATGTTATACATACCAGGTTTTCCCTGCTAAAATCATTGTACATTATGTGGGCTAACCTGGTTTTCCATACACAGTGTTAAGTCTGAATAATATTCAAGATAGCACTGTGCTGTCATGTAGTGAATGAAATTAGGTAAAATTTCTAAAATAAATGAGAACTCCTTAATTAACATTAATGAATGGGCAGTGCCATCATAGGATCTATGCAATATTTCTGCCGTGTTTTTTTTTTCACTGGAAATGTAATGCTGAGAAGGTTAATACTGAGCATGAGACAAAGCAGAAGTAAAAAAACCAAACAGAAATGAGGAAACTATGAACGTACCGTGGGTGGATCAGCATCTGTAGCAAGTACAGTCGTCAGAATCTTGTTAAGACTTTCATACTCAGATATTTCAAACTCCCTTGATTTATTTACACATACAGGACTGTTGGGATTGCGGATAACATACACCGTAATATATGCTTCAGCAGTCCTAGGTGATGGCCGATTATCTGATGCAATAACTGTAAACTGAGGAGAAAAAGAATTCAAATTAAAATTAGAAAACATGACTGATAACTTTCTTATCGGTTTTTTTTTTTTCTAAACTAAAATACCACAGTACAATTTTTGCTACCTCTTTTTACATGACAACACCCTCATGCTGGTCAATTGCTGACACACCATCTTCACGTCATAGTGTATGCTGGTTAACTGCTGACACACCATCTTCATGTCATAGTGTATGCTGGTTAACTGCTGACACACCATCTTCATGTCATAGTGTATGCTGGTTAACTGCTGACACAGCATCTTCATGTCATAGTGTATGCTGGTTAACTGCCCACACACCATCTTCATGTCATAGTGTATGCTGGTTAACTGCTGACACACCATCTTCACACCATAGTGTATGCTGGTTAACTGCTGACACACCATCTTCATGTCATAGTGTATGCTGGTTAACTGCTGACACACCATCTTCAAGTCAATGTAGTTTTTAAGAATAATTTCTCATTTCAACAGTGATATGATCTATAAAACTCCTGGGACTCTCCACAAGCACGTTAATACTGCTTTGAAGATAAAATTTATGAATATTTTTTTCGTCATATAATCACAACAATGTAAAGGAAAAGTGCTTGCTTAATCGAAGTTTCATTTTAATATTCATGTCCATTGTAGAGTGTTTTTAAATTTACTGAATTTCGTAATTTTTTTTTCCCTGATCAATCTCTGTGAGATTAATTAAGTCCTCCTTTTGTGCTTCAGTTGTTAAATACTTGCTTAACTTACACGGAGAGTGTTGATAGATTCAAATAGTAATGATGCAGTTAGAGAAATTGCTCCAGAATTTCTGTCCACATCAAAGTACAGAGAACTTGAATCAATCCTTGGTATGGAGAATGTAACTGGGTCCTGGGGATGGAATGAAGGTGCAAATTTAATCACCAATTGCATAAAGAAAGTAGTCAACAGAACAACAAAATATTATATATATATATAATATATATATATATATATATATATATATATATAGGCACAGTATAGCATGAAGTTCAAAAATTGTTTTACTGAATTACAACAATATGCCTGCTAATGCTTTCTTGCTCTTATGAATGGTCTTATATTCTTCTTTCTGTTTCAAGCAAGCAGTTATAGATAAACTGATCTTTCAGTGCAGGCATTTAAGACATCAGAATTTTAGTAACCTGTCCATTCTAGGGGTTTTAAAAATGTTAATAAAATGTTTCAACAGTTTTCAGCTTTTATCAACTTTAAGCTTTCATGGGCTGAGAAAAATGTGCACCAGAAAACTGTATTATTTTATCATGACTCTCTTCTGGAGTGGCATATTCTGTTGGAGACAGGCAAATGTGGGAAACATTTAGATCTTTTACCTAGGACTTGAAAAATTATGTCTAGGAAGTGGAGGTGGATTGGCCACGCTCTGAGAAAACCCGACACCAGCATAGCAAGACAGGCAATGACATGGAATTCTCAAGGAAATAGAAAACGAGGAAGACCTAGACGTACTTGGAGAAGAGAAATTAGAAACACTGTTTGCCAATTTATTTTACACTACAAAATTGCACAAATGGTCAGTACTAAAATGTTCTCATCCTGAACTATAGTTGCAATAAGTAGAAAAATACAGTTATCTATGCCTTTATGTGAAAACCTCAGTTATCAATGCTCTCAGGTTAACAATTTAGTTATCTATGCCTTTATGTGAAAACCTCGGTTATCAATGCTCTCAGGTTAACAATTTAGTTTTCTATGCCTTTATGTGAAAACCTTGGTTATCAATGGTCTCAGGTTAACAATTCTATGCTGTTAAATAAACAGCTAAAACAAAATTTGGACTACTGTCTTGTTTTACATAAAAACTTTCTTGCTCCTGACCATCTTCTGTAAACATTCTACTGCAACTTTTCCAATGCAGTTTTTGCATACACGTGTCAGCAGTATCAAACAAATGATGGTTTAAATATAAGGTAAAAGTAAATTGGCGAACTACTTTGCGAGCCCTATGTGATGTTTAACGGCACGGGAAGGATATAAGATATAAGAAAAGTAAAATCACTCTAGTGAAGAAAAGGAAACAAATAAACATAGTTTAAAAGCAAGATAAAGTTACTTTTATCCCTGAAGAAACAATAACATAGTCTTTCTTGTCTTAAGATAAAGTCATTTAACAATTAAAAAAAAAAAAAAAACTGACGCAAAATTAGGAGCTGATCAAGAATGCAGCTGCAAAAAAAAACAAAACAGAATAACTGCCTGGTATGTATGGAAAAAAAAACTGGCTCTTGTGTATGGTTTATAGGTACCTCTAACTGTCCTCATGATAAAAATTTGTGTTAATTAAAAAAATTTGAAATTAATGTCATTTTTGAAATAAATAAAATGTACTCACGTTATCACCCTCGGTGACATTCAACTTAAGAAGCACTGTGCCGACACTAGTATCTTCTTTCATTGTTATATTGTAGTATGCAGGATTAATTTCTGGACCATGCAAATTTCTCTGCACAAACACCATTACGGTAGCATCTGCTGATTTCTGAGGTTGTCCGTTATCTACTACTCTGACAGGGAACTGGATGACAAAGAAGAAAGAAATGCACAAGTCTAAAATATGGACTTAGCAAGTCAATTCATAAATGGTTACAGTGGAAGTTTTGCTAGTGGCTGACAAAACATGTTATATATTCTAAATGCATGTCAATCACATGAATTACTTACATGGGAAAAAAAAAACAACTTATTTTTATGAATGTGATGTATATGACCGATTTTCAGTTAACTTCTGCCCCTCTTGCTCCATACATTCACAATACAAAATAAGAGTTTAACCCTGTACCTATCAAACAACATTCGTGACACATGTTTTACCTTATACAACCACTACTGACACAATTTACAAAAATTTTTTTTTGTGACCATTTTATGAAAGTTTAAAATTATGACCCTTTGACTACAAGTATGGTATGTCAGGAGTTAAACCCAGCTGAAAAATGTAATTTTCCTTGGCTGAACTCTTCTTCACGTTTGTTTCCTATGGCACTAGATCATCAGTTTTTTACTATGACTTCAGTGACACAATCACATCATACTGTACATCAGTTACAGCACATAGTCTGCAGTTACAGCACATAGTCTGGAACACACATAAAGAAATGGAGATCTAAGAAAAGAGTACAGTTCTTGAGGAAAAAAAAATAAAGAACAACAACGGTACTTACATTAAATGTAGTGACAGTTCTGTCAGCCAGCAAGCTTCTGGACACTGATAACTCCCCGTTGGAAGGGTTTGTGTAAAAGTACAAGAAACTGTCCATTGGGGTGTTGCCTACACGTGATATTGTATACATCAACTCGCCAGCTGAACCCTGTTTGAGAAAACAAGCTGCATTTCAAAATGTCTCCTTTCCACATAAGATTATAAACATAATTAAGTCAGTTTATTTTGGCTGGGATTTTTTTTTTTTTAAACTTAAAATACAATACTGAGGCAGGTGAATGCTGGCTGTAATATGGCAGCCGCTGAGCATAATTCTGCTGATCAAGCAAGTTCTCTCATAGTTGTTTCTATCAAAATTTTTTGGTATAAACAGCACCAGTAACGATGATGTCAGTGTTGTAAAGTCTGATCTCTTTGCCTCTGGCGTTTCTCGCTTTCCAGTTTGAGTACTACTGCTTCTTCAAATAACACTGCAACCCCTTGGTAAAGTGAGATGATCATAAATAAGAAATAAAATGCTACCTTCTTCAAGATGCACATAAATTTATCTTGTTATCTATCAATAAACATAAGAATTTATTCTCTGAGCAATAAATCTAGCTAAAGTGCAGTCCAAATACAAAACTGCTCTACTCTGAAACGGACACTAAAGTTATCCACTGAACATCTACGAGCAATCAAAACTCTGTACGTAATTCATTTGTGAGAAATAAATACATCATAATGTCCTTCTGTGACATGTTGTGGAGAAAACTGAGGCACAGAGTTCAGTTTATCAGTGGTAAACCTAATCTTAAACTACGTCCAAGGGCTAAATTAATGTATAGCCAATCTTAAATTATGTTAATATATATTACCAAAATCTTCTATGACACACAGTCCAGAATAAACTGAAGTACAGTGTGCTATATTCATAAAAGACAAAGGCCACTGGTAGCAATAATGATGTATTTTATCAGAAGAACGATGAACAGAAAATATGATTAAAAAGAAATGCTCGATAATAGTCAATTAAATGAAAAATAATGTTTTAATAAATTTTTAAAAAATGGAAAAGACAAAAAAACATTCATTCTGGTGTAATGAGAAAACCTTGCGTACCATGGTATATGCGTGCTGTAGTGATGTGAAGTGTCAGTCCCTTTACATTTCTAGGCCGCAACAGCATTTGAGGTAGGGTTGCCTGTACTTGTCCTCGTTGCTTTTGTTGTCCTGGGGGGGGACCACAGGTGCCCTTTTTTTTTTTTTAAGGTTGAGTCAGTCTTGGTTCAAAAAATGTTGCCTGAGCACAGAACAGAACCTTGGATCTTTTGACTGGCAAGCGACAGCACAAACCATTACAGTAATGAGAAGGGGATAAATTTCAAATATCACAACAACAGAGAACATAATCAGAAGAAGAAAGAAAGACTGTGAGATAAGACAGTGGTCTAGCAGAAATTCCCTCTCTGAGTTCAAGTGGTATGATGCCCACATAAGCATTGTCAAAAGCTGAGTTTTAAAACCAACCAAACAAAAATATACAACTTACTGTGTCTGGATCTGTAGCATTGATATTGCCAAATGGCACACCAAGAGCCTGGTTTTCTGGGATTGTGAAGTTGAACATTTGCCGGGTGAAAGCAGGGGAGGTAGGGTTATGTTGCACATAAATTGTGATAGTCTTAAATGCCTGCACTGAGGGATTATTTTGTAAGTATGCACGTACTCGAAGCTGAAAGAAAAGAATATAAGATCACTTATAATAACAATGGCAACAATTGAAGGCATATTACTGTAATTCAATGAAATATCTTTGAGCTTCACAAAGATTTTTGAATTGCTATTATTATCTTATATGCTATAACAAATATGTTCGTCAAATTGATTCATCATCATCATCATCAGGTGCCGTGCAGACTGGCGTTGGCTATTATGCTTCTCCAGAGTACACGATCCTTCATGCAGGCCATCAGCCCAGTTGGTGATCTCCTCTCACACCATCCCATCAGACTGCACAGTATCATTTCTCTCGGTCTTCCTCTTGATCTTCTTCCCTCTATTTTTCCTGTTGTTATAATATTTTCAATGCTCCCTCTTCTCATTGCATGTCCTATGAAAGTACATTGTCTCTCTCTCTTATTTTTTTGACAAGGTTTTTTGTCTCTCCAGCTCTTCTCATACATTCTTCATTAGTTATTTTTGCTGTCCAGGGGATTCGCAACATTCTTCTAATAAACCATATTTCTGCTGCTTCCAATAATTTTTGTGCAGACCTGCCTATTGTCCATGATTCACTTCCATATAACAAAATAGGTTCAATATAGCAATTTAGGACTCATTTTCTAACATTCATTGATGAGGATGTGTTGCATAATATGATGATCTGAAGGAGTTGTGTTGTTGTTCCGCTCTCTACGGTAGAGAGTTTCCTGCATATATGTTTCTCATTCTCTGAAATGCAGTCGTTGCTTGGCCTACTCTGTTCCTAATTTCTGTTCTGCATTTCCCATCTGAAGTTACTACTGCTCCAAGGTATTTGAATTTCTGCACCTGCTTTAGAATAGTTCCGTTTAATTTTATACTGCATGTTGGTGGATTCTGTTTCTTAGATATAACCATAGTCTTTCAAGGCCTTTCTGTTCACTTTCTTTAGTGACTTTATCCAAGAGATTTTGCAGGTCTTTTTGGTTCTCAGCTATCAGTACTGTGTCGTCAGCATACCGAAGGTTGTTAATATTGTATCCTCAAAATGATTATACAAGCTAAAACAACATAAAGGCAAAATAGCATGTAGTTTTTGCAGGAAAAAAGCTTTTTACACTATTAAAAAATGTTCACATAAATTCTTAGTGTGCTAAATTTTGAAAAGAAGTTCATTTACTTCTATTATACACTAATTCTTAAGGTAAAAGGTAAAATTCCCATTTCCATGCCATTAAGACACATTGGGGAAAACGGTGTTAGGCCTGTATTTTCCATGACCTTCGGCACATGAAAGTGTGATGTGGTCAGTATCACACCTGGCCACTTTACCTTCCCAGATTTCTCTGGTACCCATTTTTTGAGGTTGGGTGAACCCCGGGGCCTTTTTCGGTATGTACCAGAAAAAATCCCACTGCTGGAATGAACCCAGTACCATCAGATTAGTAAACCGAGTGAATTCTTAAGGTATCCATAGAAATTGCAAATAATTTTGTTCTATACTAATTTTTAAAGTATACACTGAAATTTCATTACTTTTAGTAACCATTATTGTGAAGATCATTATGATAGTAAAGTAGATAGCAAAGGGAGAGACACATACCACATACACCGACGACCGTGTCGGATCCTCTGTGAAGGGTCGCGTCTGGGTAATGTCTCCTGTTGCATTGTTGATTACAAATGCAGTAGCAGCAAATCCATCAGCTTGAAGTTCATACACAACAGTTGTCTTGAGGAAACAAAGCAATACAGTTTAATACAATGAGTTTAATACAACAGATCTGTCACTTATCATTTTCTGGTGTCACTTTAAATCAAGGACTATGTAATGATCAATACAAATTATTTACCACCACAGTCAATTTTGTATGTTAAAACATTTCTTGTGTCATGTCACTTTCAGTGTTTCATGTTATGATCAATTTAATGCTGTTAACCTTGGCACTGTTAATTCAAGGTTTTAATTTACATTTTAAATGCATGAGAAATTAATTTACTGGATAAAACAGTCTAGCTTCTGTAGACCAATAGTTTAATTCTTTGTTCTTAATATTTAAAATTTATCACAGTCACCAGGGAAGCATTGCTTTCCAGCTTTCAGTTATGATGACACAGATGCCCGTGACACAGAGAAGGCCAGAGAACCTCAGCTGACCAAGAACCCCATGCCATGTTTCTGCTGTGATGATGTGTTCATTCAGCTTGGCTGACTTGGTTCTCAAGGTTTTAGGAGTTTGTTCAGAAGCCTCTTGAGTCTGCTCCAGTTCTTATGCAAACTCGAAGCTGCACAATGTCTGCGCTTCAACATGTTTATGGAACTGGCTGACAAAAACCCCAGATAGGTTTGCAGTTCCATGGAAATGAAGAGAGGCTCTCATTTGTTCATTTCTTAATGATAGTTCAAATGCAGACTATGTAATGTAATCAGAAACATTTAACATTTCTCTACTGCTCTCACCTTCTAGCAACAAATTTTGAATGCACAATCATGCCACAGACCTGCACTATATACAAGCATGCCACAGACCTGCACTATATACAATCATGCCACAGACCTGCACTATATACAATCATGCCACAGACCTGCACTATATACAGAGACCTCAGGGCCCAGGTATGGCACCAAGAGGAAAGCACGGAGGAGAAATTCTGGGGCTCCTATGAAGACCTCCTGCTGACAGCATGATTCATGTAGGTGACCCAACTCCCTGTTTAGAAAGCTGAGCATATGGAACTGAACAAAGAAGGAGAAGAGTGGCACAATGGGATTATAACAAGATGACTACACACGTAAGCTGCAGGTCAGTATTAATCTATCTTCAGTGTTTATTATTTCTTTAAACTCCGAAAGATTATCACATTCAACAACACACTTTCACTTACTGCACCACCAGATCCATCTGTGGCAATTGCTCTCTCCAGCAAGTAAGGTGTGGCAACACTCTCATTCTTGTAGTAAGTGGCAGTGTTGGGATTGAAAATAAGTGTTATAGAAGATTTTCTAATGGTGATATTCACTGTAGCTGTATCATTCTTTGGTGGGATACCTCTGTCCATGACCATAACTTGGAACTGTGAATGTAGAAATAACATCTCATTCATAGCTATGCTTTATATGTCTCTGTACACAATGCTCTATCTGTTGCAACTGTTTCATTACATAATTATAGCCTAGTTCTCAACCCACCACCTCCCTCCTTTTCCATGTACTTTCTGTACTGAGAGCATGGATAAGAGCGAAATATAAATGTTATATTTTATTTTATGTCTCTCAGCTTTCTAATATTAATTATGTTTGTTATATGAGCAGCATATTTGTAGAATTTCTGGAACAGAGTGAAAGTTATATGATAAAGGGCAGAATGTCAGATGGGCTCTGTGTGCCCAATTCTTAACCCTTTTTGAAATAAAGATCAATCAATCAATCCCTGTTAAAGTTATGGGAAATAATAAGAAATTCTGAAATACTGAAATGTTCTTCTCAACATTTCTCAGACAGTTCCATGATTCTGTCATGCTCATTCTACATATTCTGGAGTGTTGTTTCCTCTCCTACATAGTTACCTGGCCAGAACATTCAAACTGTAGTCAGCAATGACCAATCCTTGGTCAAAATCTAGTCTAGTCTAGTTTGATATATTTTGTTATCCCTGAGCTTGAGAAGCAACACTCTAGTACCTCTTCTACTGGCTTTTACTCTTTATCTTATTTCATATCAGTGAGCAGTTTCTGTTTTATATTAATAAATCTTCACCATACAATGACGTGCAAGAACTGGTCAGTTTGGCAATTCTGACAAGAAATAAATCATAATGCAGGAACTAGATGCTTTTTACATTAGGAAAACAACTGCATAACTTCACTAAATTATAAAGATTGTGGTTTCAAAGCTTGTAAATGAATAACTTCTGCAAACTCCTGCACTCATAAAACTTAGTTAATCAAATAAAATACATCTCACTATTTATTAATCATAACTGCTATTATATCTAAGCATTCACTTACAGTATAAGAAGTGTTTGGTAGATTTTGCAGGGACCGTCTGGCAGACACAGTACCCTGACCATTGATCATAAAGATGGAATTTGCAGCGGGATCCAAAATAGAAAAATCAAGCTTGCCATTTTCTGAGCTCTGAAACAAAAAGTGTTTGTCTTATGCCGTTATTACAGTCCACAGGAGGTCATATAAACTTCAGATATTAACATCGCCTACATGGCAATGTTAACTTAATTTAGTAAAAAAATTATCACACATATAAAAGCTGTATTCAGTTCTAAACTTATAAATATACTGTTGAGTTAAAATGGTTGATTACAGAGAAGAATGGTCAGAAATCATTCATCATTTTCTCCTTTATGATTTCAAATCATTTTCTGTTTCATTTTTTTAACAAAAAATGTTTTGTTTAGTTAGTACCCATGTGAAAATTACTGCTAGCAATCAAAGCTAAACAATTTCAGACAAACAAGATGCACTTTAACAAATCAAAAAACAAAAATCAAATAAGACTATTTTCATGTTTAATTCACAATTATGTCTACTGTGCAGTTATGAAGTAAAAACCACATGTTTAAAAAATAAAAAAAAAACTTTCTGTCAAATATCAGACGTACAGCTGGGTCTGGGTCGGTGGCAGTAGCAGTAACAATGGTGTCGAACACATTAATCGTATCTGATATCTCTGCAGGGTAGTTATCATTTGTGAACCGAGGTGGACTGTTGCGGAGTACATTGATGGTTATAGAAACTGATGCTGTTTTTGGGTTCGCACTTGGGTCTGTGGCATATACATATCCCTGAAAAAAAAAACAAGATGTCCCCAGTGCTGGAATAAGGAGAACTTCTAACATGTAGTTAAAAATGCAACTTAAAAAAAATTCCAACATCATTTCCAACTCGTATGTAACACATCATTATTATCAGATGTCCTACAGCCAGGAGATGATGGTCGAGGTCCTTCACAGATCTGATTCCTGAATATTTTCCATCAGCTCAGCTAAAGTGATTTTTTTAAAAAAATAAATCATATTATTGTGAAACTGACCATGATCTTCTCTCTTGGTCTTCCTCTCCTCTCTCATTTTTCTTTGCTGTTATATTTTCAAGTACTCCCCTTCTCATTATATGCCCAAAGAATGCCGACTGTCATTTTTTTAAAACTACATGACTATTCTTGGGAGTTCCTTTCTGAAAGACTGCATACTCTGGATAGCCTTTGCATTTTCTTCCACCAGATGTCCATATGCATCATCTGTACTTCATTAACCTGTAATATATAAGGCTCTGAAAGATGGCTTTTAGGCACACCTCAGATGTCATCTTATACGTATCTACTGGCACAGCAAATGTCTCGTTGTTGTTATAGTTCTCCCTGGAACTGCAAAAAAGGGCATTCTTGAAGCTGCTGAAACATAAGTGATGTACCAAACTGACAGTGAGTTACAGTGGCTAGTATAAGTATCTGGAATGGACACACAAAGCATGCTTCTCAAATGATCCTACTACAGTGGCTAGTCTAAGTACTTGGAATGGACACACAAAGCATGCTTCTTGAATGATCCTATTAAACTACTGCAAGCTCCTCTGTATTACTCAGACCAAGCCTGGGACAAGTTTCATGGTCAGCTCCTATAACTGTGCTGGCTTGCTACCACAGACACATACTGTCACACTAGCACAGTCACTTTTGCTCCTTATGTCTCTGTATTTATATATCTTAATTTTGCCCTATCATGAATTAGCAGCATTTTTAGTTCTTTAAATACATGAAATGACTGTTATCATATTTTCTGAAATTTGGTTTTTGAAAATCATTCTGCACATGCAACAGCATTTGACTAAAAATTAAGATTTAAAAATGTAATTATGGAAAATAAATTTGCATTGAACAGCAACACTCTAGGCCTGACTTCCACACTTTCCTTTTGTTGTCTATTATTTTGTTGCAACTTTATACGATGAACAATTCATGTAGAAATTACTGTACTCACAATAAGCTCTTGGTAAAGCTAGTTAAGGGCTGATGTTTAAAATTCTTGTAAATGCAGTAGAAATATAGTTAACAGTGAAATAGTTTGTCACACAAAATCAATGAAATGATTACCCACTGTGGCCATACTCTAGTCAATTTTGCTGCAAAATTTGGTACCTGACACATGTATGTTACAGACATCACCTCTTAAATCAGAGAGTATCCTCAGGCTGGGCAAGACAGTGCACCAAGAAAAGACATTTCGCATAAAAATCAGTCCTATGTATTTGGGACCATACCTGAATTCACAGAATTAGTACCTAAAGTTTGTAACGAATGAAAAAGACGTACTGTATAAATTGTTTGTCCAGTTGGTTGCTCGGATTGCCTGCGTTTAACATCTACTTCACCTGTGTAAGAGTTAATGTCAAACCATTCTGACAAGCCTGGAGCCAAGCTGTAGATAACTGTATTCTCTGGTGGCTGTGGACAGAGGTGTCAAAGTAAAGACTGAAAGCTCACTAGCATTTATTTTATGACCTTCTCAATAATTTTTGATCATATTAAATACTGTGAGATGTGTAACATTTGCAGAAACAGTGATCATCAGTTGAACATATTAACAACAGACTGTTTCAAACTCCAGATACACATAAAATAGACCTAACTGTGGAATTTTTCAGCTGTCAAAATAACTTTAAAATATATTAATATGGCAGTATTATTTCATGGCAAATACTTATTTCAAGCATTAAAATACAAAACTGAAAAGCCTGTGTAAAATATTTTAACATATTTCTGCATTAATTCAGATCAGTTCTGCTACAAGAAAATTTAATTGGTAATAATCTATGACCAGTTTAAATTGGTTCTAAGTAGTCAGTACTTACGAGTGGATCTGTATCAATGGCATTGACAGTTAGGATATACGTTCCAGGTGGGTCATAGTCATTGATTGTAGCAATGTAGCTGCTGGATTGGAACGCTGCTGGACTCATGTTACGGTTAATGCTGATTGTCACAGTGCTTGTGATAACTCTAGTGGGGTCTCCATCGTCCACTGCATTAATGACGAGCTGAAAATTTCCAGGAACATTTTGATCACTTGATAATTTTATACTTATTATATAATACATCAGTATAGTAATGTTCTAAGTGTACTACTCTATGGAAGTGAATGCTGGAAAATCACCAAAACCATAGAAAACAAGTTGAATTCTTTCCAGACTAAATGTTTACGAAGAATTAGAAAAATATTTTCGCCAAACACCATAAGAAATAACATCTTGTTGGCAGAAATGCAGATGAAGCCACTGACAGCAATTATTGAGGAAAGACACTGGCGATGGTTGGGACATGTGCTCCGAATGACTGACAACTCACTACCAAAAACAGCTCTTAGATGGACACCACAGGGGAAGAGAAGGAAGGGTAGACCAAAAGAGACATGAAGAAGAACAACAGAAATGATTTTGACCAATAGAGGGCTCACCTGGGCAAGAGCAGAAAAAAGGCAAAGGACAGGCATTTGTGGAAAACAAAGCCCCATGTGCCCTGGGCACTTAAGGTTCAGAGAGAGAGAGAAAGATACAATATATCCAGCTACAAGAAAAAAAAAAGTGAAGCATGTGATATCAATTAATATTAGACTGGAATTCTTCTTCTTCATTCTTTGAGGAAGTCTGGTCATGCTAAATCTGCAGCCTTGTCACCATGATGCTGTCTTCTCCAGACTTGAGTTTTTCCAGACAGTTTTTCCAGACAGTTTTTCTTCAGTTTCTCTCTCTCTCAGGCCAGATCTGTGCTCAGAGTCTGCACGGGTTGGACAGGTTTGCAGCATGTGTTCTGGTGTCTGGATCCAAAGGCCACAAGGACATTCATATGTGTGTGATATTTTGAGGTGATAGAGGTGACTTAGAAGTCTGCAGTGTCCCATTTTTAGTCAAAAGATTGTAGTTTGTTGGTATCTCTGTAGTTGATGAATAGGGTCTTCTGTTGATTCTATTTTCATTTATGTTTTCCAGTTGGTATTTAGTTTGTTGTTGATGATGGTTTTTGTTTCTTAACACTTTCCCTGCCATCCACGCTATAGCGAGGTCTTCTGGTTAGTCTAGTGACTGCCATCCTCATTATAGCGAGGTTTATTTTGTTGCAGTGTAAAACCATTGTAACTTTTTCTTGTACACAATTTATCTGTGCACGTTTGGTGACCTTTCATAGTTCATTCCAAAGTGTGGCTAACAACTGTGTGAAATTGATGTTTTTAACTGAGAAATTTCAATATTTATTGTGATTTCGGAGGCATAAGGACATGTCCTATGATCAGAACACTGTTCCTGAATGTACCCCAAATACATCTAGACCTATTAAATGGACTGGAGAAGTAGTTAGAAGGTTATTTCAGACATTATTTTAGTGAGAATGCCACCAAATGACGAGATCGGACAAAAATTTAAGTAGATCTGGAAATCGCAGATGGTAAACATTGTACATCTAGGCACTGCCGATGGTAAACGCTACACAATTATCAGCTAAAATCATCACACTACTACTTTTTTCCTAAAAAAACTCTTTATTTATGAAATCTTCTTACATTTACAGCTATTTTCATGCATAATATGTATACTTTTAAAGTGGAAATATTTTGTACATTCACTTTACAACTATATCTCTCTTATACATATCAAGACCCGCGCTTTCTGTGTGGCATGGACGGGAACATCCGCGTTTTTTTCTGTGGCATGGGAAGAGTTAAAAGACTAGAATATCATTCTCATATTTTAACTGCTTTCAGAGGCAATTATGGACATTAACTCTTACGCTACTTTGGGACGCGTCCTGCGTGGTTTTTTTTTTCCCCTCAGTACCCCATTCTCCACGCAGTGTGATGATGGTTTGTAGCTCTCTAATTTTGAAAATAATCAAAGTATACTTAAAACCAGCAGTTGGACTTCCTTCTGGAATCCATTTGTCGACACGAGGCACGTTTTTAAGGTGATTTTTTTAGAACATTGTGTGTTAATTTAACTGAGAAATGCAACAGAACAACATGTCGGTAATTCCTTCTGTGTATTGTATTTGAAAATAAATCTCATCACACAATCAGTACAATAGAAAAGCCAATAGCACTGACTTGTCACTAACAACTTACTATCTTAGACTGATTATTATTATCTATCTCATTCTCTTTCTTATTTAAAAAAAAAATAATTTACAATCGGAACTTTATCATTGCTAAAGGAATAGTCTCAAAAGGTCACTACCACTAACTTCAAATAAATCACATTTCAGCTTACCACAACATCATTTCTTCCTGATATGGCTACACCACTGGCCAGACTCTGTATCAAGGTCAGAACTCCAGTTGTTGCATTTAGAGAGAAGTAGTTTCTGGCATCATTTGGTGATGAACTGCTCACCGAGTATCTGATGGTACCCTGCAATAAAGAGTGGATTTAAAAATTAAAGATATGGTAAACATTTTGTAATAAGCACTGATGCAATTTTGTGACTGAAGCAAGTGGCACATTAATCAGTATTACATATAATATGAATTAAATTACTATTTAAAAACAAAAACACATTTTATTCTTAATAAACATGCATGATCTATAATAATTCGATCACCTATCACAAAAACAAAACACAAAATCCATTACCTACCATCACTTACAGTAAGTATAATGACAAGTTAAGCAATATGATACAATTTTTAAATGCACACGAGCGATACATCCATATCTCAGAATCTATAAACAATTAGTTTACCAACACAAAAAAAACAACAAAAAACACCAGAATTATCTAAGCAGTGTTCAGTAACTGATATGTCTCTATAAAATATTAAAGAACAAAATTAAAGAGCATAACAACTTTAATAAGGTGTAAAACAAAACATAATATAACTATGTATATAAAATTAGTAAAAAGTTTACAATGTAGAAAAGAACATTCCAAGAACAGAACCTAAACCCTAAAGTATTTTTATTCATTAGATGCCACTTATTACCCTTAAGTGTTTTTATTCATTAGATGCCACTTATTACCATAAAATGTTTTTATTCATTAGATGCCACTTATTACCCTAAAATGTTTTTATTCATTAGATGCCACTTATTATCCTAAAATGTTTTTATTCATTAGATGCCACTTATTATCCTAAAATGTTTTTATTCATTAGATGCCACTTATTACCCTAAAATGTTTTTATTCATTAGATGCCACTTATTATCCTAAAATGTTTTTATTCATTAGATGCCACTTATTACCCTAAAATGTTTTTATTCATTAGATGCCACTTATTATCCTAAAATGTTTTTATTCATTAGATGCCACTTATTACCCTAAAATGTTTTTATTCATTAGATGCCACTTATTATCCTAAAATGTTTTTATTCATTAGATGCCACTTATTACCCTAAAATGTTTTTATTCATTAGATGCCACTTATTATCCTAAAATGTTTTTATTCATTAGATGCCACTTATTAGCAAACTAATAATGCAGCTGAGGATAGTCTGACAACATGTTACAGACAACAGGTTGGGAAGCACATGTCTAGAACATTCTTTTCTTAATTACTTTGAATTTGATCATTCTGAAATAAAAAAATGACCCAGCTCCAGCATTTTAATACATTACTCTACATTACTTCTCAAAGCACTCTACTTTCATCACACTAATGGAAGCCTCACTCCAGTCTTCTCTCTCACTGGTGTTGCTGCTCTAGGTTTCTCATTTTCAAACAGTTAAAACACTTGAAGAAATGAAATGTTAACTGTGAAAGTTAAAAAAAAAATCATCAACAAAATAAGACTGGCCATCTAAACACAACTTACTACAGGGTTTGATTTGGTGGCCCTGATGCCAGCATTAAAGACTGTGTTGACGGGTGCATTAATGTTGATGCTGGCTGAGTAGGGGTTGCTGACCCAGACTAGTGAGGTCCCACCAGCACTGTCAACCCTGATGGACACTGTACCTCGAGCGGTCCTGGCAGGGTTGCCATTGTCAGAGACCACAACATCAAACTGGGGAATAAATTTCGTTCAGTTCGAGGCTCATTTTTTTTTTCTAATCAGGTTAAGAAAGAAATGCATTAAAAATTCTGTATATGGCAGAAAATAACTTTGCACTGATGATAGATCACAAGTGATAACTGTAACTATAATCTGTCAAATGAACCCTGACTACAGCTGCTGTGTAACATTACATACTGCACAATGCAATAATAGTTTTACAATTAATAATGACAGTATCACATCCTGGAATACAATGGCAACACCACAGATTGCACTGACAGTACCACATACTGTCTCACAGACTGCAGTGAGACAGAACTTATGGTCTAAATGTTTATGGTTTTACAAACTGCACTGATAATAGTTACTGAGACTTCCATATTTCTGTATAAGAGATTGAGCTGACAAGTACAGATATAAAACAAGGGAGAGAATGTATTCAGAAAAGCAAACAAAAAGGCTTGTAGACTCACAACATATGTTCTATTTCCTTGCACTGGTCCAACAAGTATAATACGACCTGTTGATTCCACATAGAACATGCTGCTAGCATTGTTATTAGGTTCAGCTTTGCTGAAGGTCAAGGCATCCTGGAAGTAATATATCATATTTTATAAATAAAAGCTGCAACATGTCAAGAATGATGAGATAAGAAATTAAAATAGATTTTTTTTACACTGCAACTTTTATCAAGCCTGCGTTACTCATCATGAACAATTACTGACTCTTGGAATGTATCACTCACTCCCCCTTATCTGGTGAATGTAAATCTGACAATTTGTCCAGACGTAACAATGCAGCCACAACGTAATGTTGCACTCTTGTTCTTCTCGCCTTTTGTTGAAACTTTCAGACTCGAGTAAATATCCTTCCCAGAAAATCTCTCATCTTGATATATATTTACCATCTAATCATCTCCTAATACTCTGCTAATCTTAATCCTATCACTAGCAACAAATGGCACACCTGTCACGCCTCATCAATGACAGCTTGCAATAACCACTCAGGCATGTCACCTTAGGAGTAGCAAACATCTTGGGCTACGGCCCCTTGCAACAACCAGCCCATGTCTTATCAACCATTTCTTTGTAAAATGCCCTTAGAAACAACATTTGTTAGATCTTGTTTTCATTAACACTCCCATCATGGCATTGCAAAACTCATGGCAGACCACCTTCATCTTCATAACACATCATCTGATCATAATTACTATGTAAAATGTATGTATGAAACTGTCATGTACTGATTTTTAAAAATAAAGTTCAAAAGAAAAAAAAAACCTGATAAAGAACAGAAGGTACCATGATCAACGCAAAAAAAAAAACAAAAAAACTACTAACACTTTATAAGTTATTTCTAGGTGATGCATCCTTTGCTGAAAAGTGGACTCAGTTCATTAAAATGTTGTGCATACTAAATAATCAAAGATGACTATCAGAAATAATAAAACGATATACATTATAAAATAAATGCTGTGCATTGCAGACTGAAAATAGGAAATGTGGTTGTGACCAAGTTGAGTAGGAAATGTGGTTGTGTCCAAGTTGAGTAGGAAATGTGGTTGTGTCCAAGTTGAGTAGGAAATGTGGTTGTGACCAAGTTGAGTAGGACTGTGGCTGTGACAAAGTTGAGTATGAAGTGTGGCTGTGACCAAGTTGAGTATGAAGTGTGGCTATGACCAAGTTGAGTATGAAGTGTGGCTGTGACAAAGTTGAGTAGGAAGTGTGGCTGTGACCAAGTTGAGTAGGAAGTGTGGCTGTGACCAAGTTGAGTAGGAAGTGTGGCTGTGACCAAGTTGAGTAGGAAGTGTGGCTGTGACCAAGTTGAGTAGGAAGTGTGGCTGTGACTAAGTTGAGTAGGAAGTGTGGCTGTGACCAAGTTGAGTAGGAAGTGTAGCTGTGACCAAGTTGAGTAGGAAGTGTGGCTGTGACCAAGTTGAGTAGGAAGTGTGGCTGTGACTAAGTTGAATAGGAAGTGTGGCTGTAACCAAAATAACTACAACTTATAATTTTGTTTCCTCCAAGTTAAGTACAACTTATGTTTTGTTTCCACCAAGTTAAGTACAACTTATGTTTTGTTTCCACCAAGTTAAATACAACTTATGTTTTGTTTCCAGACTATCTAATAAAGAACTAAACACTGATCTGTGATGGAGATGCATCATACAGTAAGCATAAACACACAGATCAAGAAAATTGCATCATAAATACGAAAACTGTGGCTTATTTTTTAGACTCCTCATCTCCTTATAATTTCTCTCTCCTGAGGATTTAGGTGCAGACCATTTAATAAAATGCAACACAAAGAAAATGCTCACCCCATCAGCATCTGAACCTAATAAAGTCAGGACAACGCTGCCAAGTGGGTCTCTGTCTGTGATTGCTGCTGTCATTGGCCCTGTGAACACTGGGGAATTGGCGTTATGGGTGACGTTGACTGTTAGAATCTTCGTCACACGGTTGTTAGGCCAGGCAGTGTCATATATCTGAATTGGAACCTGTGTCAAATGCATAGGACTGCATTATATACTGAGGTTAAATACATCTCATACGTTATAAAAAAATAGTTGTACTTGAAAGATAAGATTCAATCTTCCCTTCCTAATTTTTCATTATTATTTTTTTTAAAATTTGATGAGGTCTTTGGTCAACTACCTTGACATTAAAGCCGGCTGATACTCTTATCCTATCTTCACATGGTGCTATTGGAAACATGTTCTTAAAAACCTTGGTCAGTGGGTCAGAGATTGATATCCACCATGATGGCAAAGCAAGGTGCAAAACATGCTTTATATTTCAGCTCAGAAGTGTTAGAAAAGTCATCATGGCATGAATTTCATGCTTCATCACTACTGTTATCAATTACCAAGATCATCAAGTTTACAGCATCAGCTGCTAAGTTTAAAGCATCGACTGCCGTGAACATGAAGTTCACTTTACAGTTATCAAGAACACAAAGTTTATTTACATAATGGAGATAATTACAAAAAAAAAACCAACTACATAAAACAAGCTGCATCAAGCCCTCCACAACTTAATGCTAGTAAAATAAGTGCTGCCATAACATGCAGTAACATACCTGGAAACTAGGGGACGGGTCTGATCTGAGACTGTTGCGCACTTTAACCTCACATGTAGCGGGATCCACTTTAAAGTATATGTTTGCTGGATATGTTGCTGCCGACTCGCACACAAGCTGGCCCTAATGAATGTACATACGATCAAAATAAACTTTATGTATTTTCATTATACATGTTCTGATTATACCATTCTTTCTTTTTTGTGCTTATAAAACAAATATTCAAACATGAAACAAATGCACAAACTTGCACTTTATTAGATATGCAGTTCTCTAATATTCAAAATAAAGATCAGCTGCACTCACATTACATTCATCATCTTTATGTCACTAACAGTAACATTTTAACTTATATAAAATTCACCAACCTTTGTGTCACCATCACTCACGACTCCTGTGAATATTAATGTTTCTGGAGGAGTATTTTCATTTATGGTAACTGTTGCTGGTAGGTTTGTAATGTCTGGATTATTGAAGTCACGAGCAACATCAACTGTCACTGTAGTTGTAGCAACATTAGCTGGGTTGCTACTGTCAACTGCCTGTACATTGATCTGTGAAAAGAGATTTTGAAATAGTTAACCTTTTGAGGAAAAATTTTTAAAAAAAAAAAAGGCATGGTAAGGTAAGGCAAAATCAGCATTTCCATGCCATTAAGGCATACTGAGGATATGGTGTTAGGCTTGTAAGAAAATAAGTTAACTGAAAATTACGTAAGCGAGAAATTTTTAAAAATTTCATTACCACTATTTCTTAAGACTTCATTACATCAACAGCTACTGACCTCTGACTAAAAATAAACATATGAAAACTGAAATGTGAAGTTTTTCCAAAATATTTCAGGAGAGGTTGAGAAATCTTGCCTGAGAATAGCACTGAATCAAACAGATCAACAAGACTTTATATGACAGCTGCTTTACAATTTTTTTCTCTTACAATGTTAAAAATTTATCTTATAATCTGGTATGTTCTACATGAAGCATATTTACTTGGATAAAGAAATAGAGAATGGCTTGAAAACAAAGGAAGAAAGAAAAATGGCTTGGAAGAGCTATGGAACAAGATACGCTATGAAAGAAAACTGACTTAAGTACCGACAAGAAAGCTGAGCAATGGGGATAAATGACTGATTTCATCCAGAACTGGCATGAAAATTGAGCAATGGGGATAAATGACTGATTTCATCCAATAGTTTTTTGACATATTTTCACAGTCATTACAGCACAGCAGACACTACCGCTGCAGCCACATCATCATCAAAAGAATCATTTCAACATCATTTCCCCCTTTGACAACAACAGTCAAAATCTATCACCAAAACTGCCATACTTACATTGTAGATAGTTGTGTTAGCAGCATCACTGCTCAAGTTCTTGATCAAGCTGAGAACACACGTATTTGGATCTACACGGAAGAACTCCTGTGCCTTAGTATTACCCGTAATGCTGCAAGTGAACTTGCCCTGTAAGGATCACAAATAACCAGATATAATTTATATTAGCTGGGAATACATCAGGATAAGAAATACACTTGAAAAACGAACAATGAATTAAAATAAAATAAAGATAAGTTCTTCAAATTAATGCGGATAATATAGCTAAAAACAGTCACTTCATGGTAATTATGTTACCAAAATTTGCTGTAAACATAAATATATCCAAATGCATTAATTTAACATTTACACAACACATGAAAGTAAACACACTCGAGGATGAAGGTAAAATAGAATTTAAAATGAGCTTAGAAGAATCGCTCAGGTTTACTTACTCCGTCAGGATCAGTTACGTTGAGTATGCGGGACCATGAGCTGGGGTCCGTGTTGACCGGCAGGGGGAAACGGATGCTGGGAGGATAGAATACTGGACCAAGCTGGCTACGATCTACATACACAGTTGTATTAATGCAGCTTCGCACGTCTGGGTAGGCTGTATCGTAGGAACAAATTCTGAGCTGTTGAAACAGAAAGACACTCTTATTTGTCTGTGGAACTGGAAATGCTTACTACCTTCAGCCAAAAAATGTGACATATCAAAAGTGACATTCCAAAATGGTGACATATCAAAACAGTTTTATGTGAAGTACATTATGAAAATATAAAGTCAGATTAAAAAGAACATAACAATAAAAAAATTTATAGCTGACGTTTTCATTTTTGAGTTTAGTCATCACTTTAGGATAATTGACTAGTTAGAGTTATCATTCTTTAACTCTGGGTTAAGTCCACAGAAGCTCCAGTCTTGTCCTAAATATATACTCTAGAGAACAGGGACTGATGACACTGATCTGTTTTATCCTAAGCAGAGATGATAATTCTGTGTGTGTTGAAATCTGCTGTCCCATCAGCCCTCCATGAAGTTGGTAATGAAGTATGCCTGATCCAACAGATGTTGCTAGCCCCACCAGTTAGTTTGTTCTTGCATTTCACAAAAACTTCTGCCACGGATCCAATCCCTCAGGCCAGATCTTGGATCTAGCTCTGCATGAGATGGACACACTTGTAATTTAGGACCTGGGTTCGAGTCCTGTGTAAACATTTACTTTGAAGCAAATCTTCTGGTGTAGCACTTACAGGGTACTGCGTCAGCTTCTGTGGATCATTGCGCAGGTCACCAATGATGCTGATTACACCAGTCTGATTGTTTACAGAGAAGAAGGACGGTGACGGGTAGTAGCCATCCAGTTCATAGCGAATTTGACCCTAAAATTTATAAAAGAAAAAAAAAGAAAAACAACCTTAAATCAAAACAAATTCAAAGCAACCACACACAAAAAATAGGTGATGGATTTATTTGTTCTGCTTTTAAATACTTCAAATTTTGAAAAAAATTACCTAAAAAGTCAAGTGAAAAATGTCTTTTGATGCAGCATCTATTCCTAGTAAATTTATATTTCTAAACATGAATAGAACACAGCCCAATTTAGTATAACAACTTCAGAATGATAGAAAACTGGTGCTTTACAAGCTCTAATTACTCGGAGAACAGATGAAGATAAATTTACATAAATAAATATATATGAGATGATATGAATGACTGCAGGCTCATATAGCAAGGTTACTAGCCAATTGTTCATTGTGTAACATTGTTACATATAATTGTGCTCGGTATATAAATACCACATGCACCCCCTCCTCCTCCTTCTCCATCTTAAAAAAAAAAAAAGACTATTATAAAACAGTCATATCACCCTCTAGTGTGCTGACAGGTCAAGGAAAATATGGGCACTAACACCATATCCCTATGTGCCTCGAAGGCATGACAGAGTTACCTTTACTTTTACTTTATTATAAAACAGTACTTACAACAAGATCTGGTTTGGTGGCAGTAACCTGACCAATGGTTCCCGGTGGTGCTGTTTCGTTCACATAGAAAGAAGGTGCGCCGATGAAGGCTGGGGGTGATACTGATGTTACAGATACCCGAACGACTGCCGTGTCATTCTTGGGTATAGGATAACCATTGTCAGTGACAATAACATTACACTGTGAAGAAAATAAAAGACTTGTCAGCTGTGTTAACAACACCAATTTTTAGAGCCTGGGCAATCCAGTACAATGTTAGTAGCTCTGTTTTTGTTCAACCATAAAAATATCGCTGCTGAAGAACTCAGTTTCAGATATTTCATTAACTTATACACCTTCCACCCCAACATTGTTTTTAAAATTCCAAGAGAAATACAATAGTCCCTTTCCACATTATTTATAACAATAAATTTTTTTCATTCTTTTTCCCGTTATTTTCCCATTCTATTTTCATTACCGAGTGCTTCACATGTGATGAAAGTTTCCAGCGAGTGCCCTATACCACTGAGTTGTCTCTCTTGCCTCCACACCTTATGCTCCTTGATATTAGTCCAGACAAGCATAAACTCACTACTCTCAGGGTCTACCAAACCAGAGTCTAACATCTGAAGCACAATTTGTTGATTTAACAGCATCAAAGATTTTACGGTCTCTAACATGTTTTCACCATATTTTTAAATCAGCTGCAACTTTTACTGAACTGAGATTCGTATGCTGAAACACAAAGTGCAATACCACAAAAAAAAAAAAGAGAGAAGAAGAAAACTTTGTGACTCTGATGGCATCAAAAATCTCTTACAACAAAACTAAGAGCTCCAGTAAATGTATTTGTACTTGACAACAATCAACTTACGTCAAGTTGTGTGAATGTCAGTGAAGACGAAGGGTTCATCAGGATGAACTGTCCAGATTCAGACAACACTCTGAAGTTGTCTATGCAGATCTGGGGGCCTGTTAGGGTGTATGTGAGTCTATCCTGCAATGGCAAAATGTGTGTATGGGTTGAATTTTCATTTAAAAAAAACAACCTAAAAACCCTAATAAAAGATTCTGCATACAAGCTGATCATCTATTATGAGAGAGATAATATAATATAAATGATGATATTTTATGTGGTGCTGTCTTTGTTGACTTTAAAAAAGCATTTGACACGATTGATCATGTAATCCTAGTTTGAAAGCTTGAGACTTATAAACTACACCCGAACTTAACAAAATTTATTACATCTTTTCTTTCTAATAGACAGCAGATAGTCTGCCTCAAAAACCCTAAGTCAAGTCCATCTGTGGCTGATAATGGTGTTCCACAAGGGTCTATTCTTGGTCCTCTGCTTTTTACTATCTACATCGATGATCTTCCACTTCATCTAAAAAAATTGTCTTGTGATCTTTTTGCTATGACTGCACAATTTACACTAGTGATAATGACTGTATTACTTCTGAGGCAACTCTTCAATTTGAAGTAAACAGCCTAATTAACTGGAGCAACAACAACAGCAAAACACCTGCAAAACAAAATCCATGCTCATTACAACAAGACAGAATTTGGCAAATTTCATCAGCAACAACACTACAGCTCCATGCTGGAATTTCAAAGATAGTGAATATAAAACCCTAGATCTCACGACTGACCATCACCTCAGCTGGAATTGTCATAACAATCTAACCAAACTCATCTGAAGACTGAAAGAGAGTTCAAGTTAATGTTCTTACCCCATCTGCATCTGTAGCATTGAGAGTGACTAGCGGGGTGTATGGTTTTGTGTCTGGGGTGACCGATACTGGATAAACATCCTGAGGGAACGCAGGGCTAATCAAATTCCTGTCCACATTAATGTACAGCACGGTCTCTGACCAGACACTTGGGCTGGCTACATCATAGGCACGTACTCTAAGCTGAAAATAATGAAATAATATTTCTGAAAAGTGTGCTTATATCTTTTGTAAAACACATATTATAACAATGTCTTATGATTACGTTTTTCCAAATGCAAATTAGAAAAATATCTTGTGCTTCAATCTCTTCAAATGCACATTAGTACAGTCTTCAAGAAGAGAAGTTTAGTGAAGTCAAGGGTGTCATAGTGTAAAATTTATGTTAATGAAGTATATGCTGCCAACTTTAAATTTAACTTATGCTCATACATTTTGATATTTTCAACCACATATTTCTTTAAGGACACAAGTGCAAGCCTCCTTATGTGTTTGAAAGGCTTGGTTTTCAATCGTAACTTGGTGAAAATATTTTATCGTCTTTGATTTATACCTTTCTAGTTTCTATGCATATAAAGAGCAGTGAAATATGTTACATGTTGTATCCATTTCACTTCTAAAAATAATCCAAGCTGAAGCAAAATAACTGTCAAACTCACTTGGTACTGCAGTTCTTTATAGTCTTTCAGGTTGTTCTTGACTGTGACTTCTCCTGTTGTTGCATTGAGAGCAAAAAGATATGGACCAAGGCCATCTCCAACAGCTTCATAGCGAATCTGAACCAGGTACCAAACAAACAGCAATAAATTGAATGAATATTAAATGTGACTAATCAAATACAAGTGGAAACATCTTTCATGTGCTTACTTAATAAAATATTACTTTGTATAAATTTTCATTTTAAAATCCTTATTTAACCTCAAATGCTGTTCTTTTCAGTTCAGTATGAACTCTTAAAATTTGCAGCTAATAGCAACAACATATTAACTTTTCATATACTTGCACTGACTGAGTAAAAATTAAATCTTAAGGCCTTGTTGTATTTGTTTACATTAAAAATGACTAGCTCAGAAATTTGGTTTTGAAAATGTTTCCTGGCACACAGTGTGACACTATTCTGGAATTAGCAAAGTGTTAGAATGAAGTATGCACATGTATAGTTAGACTCCAAAAAATTAGGACAAAAGCACTTTAGACAGGAGCGAAAGATACTCAGCTAGAGAATGACTGTGACTCAAATGAGAAGACACTGAACTATCAACTCGGACATTCTGTCTAAAGTCCAATGCTACAATTTTTCAGTTATATTATACTTCATTCCAGTGCTGGGCTATGCACAAGCCTGTCTCCAACTTGCTAAAATTGTTCTGGAATAATAAATGGGTGGATAATTAAACACTAGATCATTCAGATTTTTATTAAAACCTTAAATACCACTTACAGTTGCTCCTGTTTTATTCGCTATTAAACTGTACACAAAGGCATTAACAGGCCTGCTATCTTCAACTCTTGTTGTGTACGAGTTGCTGGCAAAAGTAGGTGGCTGTAACTGAGCAATGTTGACAATGATATCCTGGTCTGTGTACTTTGCTGGGTTGCCATTGTCTGTTGCCCTCACCGTCAACTGAGAAAAAAAAATAAGTACAATATACCTCACGCAAATCATGTCTTTTATAAAAATAGAACTGATAGATAAAACATGAAAGCAATAATTTGAGAGAAGAACTGCTGTTAGTGAACTATATGTGGTTGACACCTTATTCAACTTCCAGGCAGAGTTTCTAGTAATCAGGTTGTAATATCCCAGAATGACAAACATGGCTGGGACCAACAAGTGTATCATGGTGGTGGATCTTTGTAAGAGGCCAGCTACTTAGGCACTCTTGATAAATGAAATCAAGTCAGAGTTTCTCATCATCGTCAAACATGGTATGCTTGTGAAATAAGGTCTTCTCTATGACAAGAGGTGTCAAGAGCTTCACGTTAACAACATCTAGGACATAAAAACAGTAAGAACGCAGCAGTAGCAGATACCGATAAAACTGACAGTTCACTAATGAAATGTTAACTGATATTCTTTTTCTGTTTTGTGGAAAAAAAATTTAATGTCACTTTACTTGTACTTATATGAACTCCCTGAAACTGCGAGCTGTTATTCTTTGCAGTCGATGCTGTAGAGATGTTAGCATCATATCAGTTATGGGAGCTACTTTTTCAGTCCTGAAGTACAGCTAAAAAGCAAGAGGTGTGCAATGCTTCTTTAGAAGACACCACCACCATGGGGACTATGGTGATTCCTGCCTTGTTAGCCAGGTTAGGCCTGTTACTGGGGGTACCACGGAGAGGTGGGACAGGGTCTTGGTCAGCTATGGGTCACTAACCCTGACGCTGGCATATCAGCTATAGGCTGCTCATTGCCTGTCACTTTAATAAAATTAATCATTTTTGACACAGTCACTAACACAATGGTACATATCACCGTTATTACTTCGGTAATGTAAATTATTATAGACTAGCTGATTAATCATAATTCATCCTCAACCATGTTTAAAAGTAGCCATTATTTTTTTGTAAAGAGAAACAGGAGTATATTTATTTGGTAATACAAGCAAAAAAGATCAGAGAATTTTTTTCTACTTCCGTCTTAATCAGATGAAAGAATTAAGAAAACTGAACATGGCTGATAATACAGCAATTATTTTAACTTACCGTGTACGAGTTTTCTAGTGATTCTGTTAGTGGACGCTTAAGGAACAGCTGACCAGATTCTTTGTCAATATAAAAGAATGACAAACCATCTTTACCATTCTTGTCAGCAATTAGTTCGTATGAAACTGAATTCTGAAATGTGATTTGACATTTATTATAAGGATACATGTTTTGGAGATTTCTCTTTATATCAAATGAAATACAACTATCTTGATGCTCAAATACAAGTCTGAACATGGTTGTTATCGATATGAATATAAACATGTGAACCACTGAAATGATTTACAGTCTGAACTTCTGAGACCTAAAAGAAAAAAAAAAACGTTTCTTCAAATCCAGCTGACAACACATTTTTTGCTAAGTTTTTATTTTGTTCTGGTCATGCTTAAATGTTTTATCTTATGATGCAAATCTTGTAAAGAACAACAGCCAGGACAAAGTATCATGTAAATTCAGCACTGATTTTCAACTATGAAGATTAATGACCTGTTATTTTGTTTGTTGTATTCTTTATCTATCAATTGGGCATATTACTATTTATGTGAGACTAATTTTTCAGTGTTCCTTTTTTTTTTGCACTTCCAAGCATGTGAACAGTGTACTCAGGTATGTTGCCTTGAACAATGATGTTCTCTCTTTTTTTTTTTCCCCTAGGAAGTGTCTAACTGTGCAGGAAACCAGAGAACTGTACATTATTACTTTGAGGTTAGGAGAATGTCTCACTTCTCAGAAGACCAGAGAACTGTACATTACCACTTTCAGGCTAGGAGAATGTCTCACTGACCAGGAGACTAGAGAAATGTACATCACCATTAAAGGAATCATGAATTCTGTCAAGAATGCAACCCTTTTCACAGTACGCAGATACTTCACTCAGCTACCTTAACAGATATACAGACACCGACACACACAGAGAAAACATGCAAACAGAAACATATAATTACATACATTCACTTTAATAAAATCATGAGAGCAATCAAAACATATTTAGTCTCATAAAGATTAGAAACAGATGACAAGAATACACAGAACACAGCAACATAAAAGTCTGAAATGAGATTACATGGAATACTGATCTTACCCCATCAGGGTCTACAAATGTAGCATTCATCACTGACACCCACACTGGGTAAGTTTCTGGCACTGTCACGGTGTAAGGACCCATATATACAGGAGAGCTGGGATTTCTCATGACTGCGACAGTTGCAGAACATGTGCTTACAAGGCTGGGTTGAGCTGTGTCGAAGGTAGTGACTCTCAACTGCAAGATGATGTTACAGCACATGTAAATATTTATTAACTTAAGAAACAAATGTATTTTTTCCCCAAGATTTATCTGTAACATATGCTTAAAATACTCATTATTTCTTATATAAATGTTATATATATATATTCTTTCTGATAAATTCCCTATCCATTCTTATGCCTTATTTCTTTAAAAGATTTTATGTTTTTTACTTAGATCAATTTGTACAAAATATTTTTCCCAATCACATTCACAACAGTGCATTTTTAAGAGCTCGGAAACTTCATCAATCAGTTAAATTTTACCCAGTACTCTTGGCGGGGCTGACTGTCTGTCCGGAGATCAATTGCTACTCTGACAACTCCATCTGTACGTCCCACCACAAAGAAGACATCAGCAGGGTAGATGCCATTAATTCCATAGTTGATTTGACCCTGATCACGAGATACAAAAATGAATCCTTTTATCTCATCTCAGCAGTAAGAATACAGCAGGTAACTAATTAAGGCAGCAAAAATACATAAGAGAACTGATTAAGGCAATGTCATGAATGTTGAACCAGCTAAATGGCTTCTCTTGTTGCCTAAAACTATTGTAACAAGTCATTTTTTATACCCCAGAAAGCTGGCATCAGGCTGTTAATATCCAAGAAATCTACAGTACTGAAATGATCTCTCTGCAATTGAGATTTTAAAAATCTTTATATATAATGTTTAAACTTTATTTGGGGATGAAAGCACTGTTCAGTCTGTCGTTACTGCTGACATGCTTGTTACAGACTTGGCAAACCATAGAGGATCAACACCCTAACCCACCTCTCCATTGCTATTCCCTTTACTAGGCCCAGCCTGACTAACAGGATGAGGGACTGCTACAGTCCCCATGGTGGTGGAACCTGTTAAAGAAGTATCGCACCCCTTGCTTGTTAGCTTCGCCCAGGGACTGAAAAAATACCTGCTGTAACCCGCTCCCAGCTCAGGATAACTTGTGCCTTCACTCACTACCTTCACTACCTTCACTACATCACTACCTTCACTACATCACTACCTTCACTACATCACTACCTTCACTACATCACTACCTTCACTACCTCACTACCTTCACTACATCACTACCTTCACTACCTCACTACCTTCACTACATCAACTGTAAAGGTCATGCCTGCAGTTCTTGGGAGATAGAACAAGAACAAGAACAACAAGCTTCATTTTTATGAGTCAAGACATTTTTTATGATCCTGGTGGAGCAAGTCAAATGATAAAATGTTCTTTCACTGGAAAAGCAAAAGCTATTTTTTACAGGCTCATGTAGGTTAAAGAGAAAAAAACATTTAACTGCTCTTATGTTTTAACCAAACCATGTTTGTAAAAAAGGGAAAAGAGTACCTGAACATTGCTCTTATGTTTTAACCAACTCAAATTTGTAACAAAAGGGAAGAGAGTACCTGAACATTGCTCTTATGTTTTAACCAAACCATGTTTGTAATAAAAGGGAAAAGAGTACCTGAACATTGCTCTTATGTTTTAACCAACTCAAATTTGTAACAAAAGGGAAGAGAGTACCTGAACATTGCTCTTAGATGCCTGGATTTGCATAACTGTGCTGTTCACAGGTTGTGTCTCATTGATTGTGACCCTGTAATTTTGCTGCGAACAAGTGGGTGCTACAATATCTCTGACTATACGTATCGTCACAGGCTCTGAAGCAGATAAGGGCTGGACAAATCGGTCTGTGGCTGTCACAGTAAACTAGGAACGGAAGAAACAAGGGTCAAAATTGTAACTACCGAATCATTTCCACATACATATTAAAATGCAACGAGTCACAATTAACGCAACATATGAAAGAACTGAAGGGGGGAAAACTCTTTGTTTGACTCTCATGAAAGAGTAAAGAATTGATCATGCGGGTCTCTCTGGTGTTCTTCTCTTTATCACTCAACTCTCACACTTCCGAAGTCATTTAAAAACTACTGCAGAACAAGTTCACTATAGGCAAATTAAGTACAAGTAACTTACTTACATTTTATCCTTTTATCCATATATTCACCAATCATCACAACACTGAACATCTGTAGCTTAATTATCATCTCATTATAACATTTAATACTGGGACAGCACTCATTACATTTTTTATTTACTGTTTATTTACCATGAATCAATATAACTATTAAAAATATTTTTAGATAGTACAGGACAGACAAATGAAAGTTAGTGAGATCACAGAAATCTTAGCGCGGGACGTGACCAGATGAGTTTTAGCTTGGGACATGAACCAGATGAGTTTTTAGCTTGAGACATGAACAGATGAGTCTTTAGCTTGGGACACAAACAGATGAGTTTTAGCTTGGGACACAAACAGATGAGTTTTAGCTTGGGACACAAACAGATGAGTTTTAGCTTGGGACACAAACAGATGAGTTTTATGAATAGCTAATGAAATTAGACACACAATAAAGGATGACTCCCTGAATGACAACACTGCTGACATGAGGTTAGGTGCAACATCACCATCTTACACAATCAGAAACCTACTGAAAGGAAAGACTAAATTGTAGAACGGCAAATAGCTCTCTACACAAAGGATAAATACACAAAAGCAATGCTACTGTATACAGCCCTGATGTCACAGAAAGTTTCTGTGAACACAAGAAGTGATAAAAACATTACCTGAAACTGTGTCTGTGTAGATGGCAGATTGGACAGTGAGTTGATCAAGTATATACAGCCTGAAGATCTATCCAAGAAGAAGTAGGTAACAGAATTATCGAAGCTGGTCATCGTGTAGTAAACTGTGTCCTGAAATTAGAAACATCCCCTTTTAGCAGCTTAAGATCACTTTTGACCTGTGATTCAGTTTTTTTCTTCCTCATTCACCATCCTCTTAATCAGCTCCTAAGAATTAAAATTCTTTGGTCATTTCTGTATGCATCTTTCCCATTGCAACATATGCCTGTGAGACCTGGACAAAACAGCTGAGAAACACATAAATGCCTTTGAATGTAAATGCTACAGAAGAGTTCTTCAAATATCATGGACACAAAAAAAAAGAACAAATATATCCATACTAGAACAACTTAATATTGAAGAAGGTTGGCTTGTAAGGAAGATTAAACAGAGAAAACGTAAATATTTTGGACATATTAAATGTCACAATAATTTACAGAAGACCATCTTGGAAGGGTACTTAATGGGAAAAATAAAGAGAAGAAGACCAACGTGAATACGACTGCAAGACATTGTTGATGATCTGCAAATGGATGCATCAGCAGCAGGCCATCTTGCTTGCAACCGAGAGGCCTACAGGAGAGCTGTTAGGGAGCAAAGTTCTGCAAGGGACACGCAAATGATTGAAAGAGTCATTTCTGTAGTTACAAAATCCTCTGGTCTTCTACTGATAGAAAAACAAAGACCAATTAGTGAACCACAGAGGATATGAAAATATACTTGGCCATTTACCCCACACACAAGTTTAAGCAGATGAATTTGAAATTTCTTATCTCTCAACCTAACATGTCCTGTTTAAACAGCTTTTCAAAAGCAATTTAAAAATTACAGTCAGATGGGTTTGCTCTGTAGTCAGTAGTCTGTAATTTTAGATTACCACAAATGCTAAAAATAGTCTGTGTGTCATTTTATTATAAAACATTCTGGTCAAGCTTTTTCTATTAAAAAAAAGTTTGTGGGTCATGGATCTTGTTTGGTGTGTTAAGTGTTAAACATGAAGAAAACATTGTAAAAGCACACAATTACACTTACCCCATCCCTATCAGTGGCATTCACACATGCAATACGTGTTCCAGTTGTCATGGTTGCATCAACAGTATATGTGTATGGGGTATTTTGGAACTGTGGAGGGAACTGGTTACGCGCAGCATTAATGCGAATAGTGAATGGAAGACTGGGAGCTTGTGGCACGAGGGAGTCATAAGCACAGACTTGATACTGAGGATTCAAAAATACAATAGGTAAATGACAATTTTCAAATCTCATACTGGCATTAAGTAAACGTTTCAGATACCTATGACATTTATGTACATAAGAGAACAAGCATCAAAATAATCACATTACTTATTAGCATTTGTTCATTCGTTAAGTACGATTCCAGTCGAAAGTAACAATTGCGCTTCGTCATCATGTGATCCTTGGTGGTTCTAAACATTTCTGTTGGTTTTATTTTTATTTACTTGGTCAACATTTTTCTCTTGTCTTCCATTCGTTTTTCTCTTCTAAGTTTCCGTGCCTATATTATTCTCTAATTTGAAAACTTTCTGACAACATTCACCTAGATGCCCTGAGGACTGCTTCATTGCTCTGTCTGACTGTCCAGTGTATGTCTTTCTAAACACTGTCTAAGACTCACAAAAATAAAGCACCACGGACTCTATGATACCGTAACACTTTTCTCTGAAGGACATTTCATTGTTATTATTTTACTCACAAGAAGAACAAAAAAAATGTTTATTTCTTCTCTAATCTTGACTAGATTTCAGCTGTGCATTTGTTGTTACTGTTACTTCGAGGTCACTGAATTCATGATTGAGTTTTTATAGTGTTAGTCGGAATGTAAATGAAGTAATTATTTTGAAAGTACTCATACACTTTCATAAGGCAGCTTTAAAGTACATCAGTGTACGCTGTACACATGCTTGCAAGTGTTGGGAAAAACAGATGCTTGTGCAAAACCATATATGAGACTCTACACAAATTCAAGACAGATGAATGGAAAAAAAAAAAGAAGTTATGCATGGATGCACATGAGTTCACACACATCAAAACTGTATAATAATCAAACTAACATCATAGAATGGACTGATATCCATGTCCAGATCTCGAACCAGTGTGATGCACCCGCTGATGGGATCAATGCTGAAGAAACCCACAGATCCATTTCCACATGGAGTGTAGCGAATCTGACCCTGTGGGATTTGTAATGGTAAAAGACTGAATAGAGTAAAACAATGCAAACAATGATCTGTTCAACAAAATAAAAGATAAAAAAATGTGATGTTTTATAATGTTTATGTAGTGTTTATTCATTGTGACACACAGCAATGGGTGTCCACTGTTATTTTGCGTCGTCATCATCATCAGCTCCTATGCCAGCAGGTCTGGGCAACCATGCTTCTCTTCAGATTTCTCAAACTCTGGTGCTTTCAATTACTCATTTGATGACTTTCTATCATGCTTACAGGTCTGGATAATTCTTATCTGATCCTTCAACACAGTGTCAGACAGGATAAGCCATTTGATATAAGCTGTCTTCATATTATGGTCAGTTTGGATTGAACAAAAGTAGGTACTTAGAATAAATTTTAACATTAATAGAACTCAACAACGGTAGTCATATTGGTGCATCCAATTTATTTAGTATGGCTTACTAAGTTCCCTACAATGGTATCTTAGATAGAGACACCAAGTTCACTGCAATGGCATCTTAGATGGAGACACCAAGTTCACTGTAATGGCATCTTAGATCAAGACATTAAGTTCACTGCAATGACATCTTAGATGGAGACACCAAGTTCACTGTAATGGCATCTTAGATGGAGACACCAGGTTCACTGCAGTGGTATCTTAGAGGCACCAACATCACTACAATGGTATCTTAGATTAAGAGACACTAACTACAATGGTATCTTAGATTAAGAGACACTAACATCACTACAATGGTATCTTAGATTAAGAGACACTAACATCACTACAATGGTATCTTAGATTAAGAGACACTAACATCACTACAATGGTAGCTTAGATACAGACTGTTCTTTACACTGATGCCTCTGAAAAGGACTAAGAGGTGGGGGGGGGGGTGTGGTGACTGGAGGAGCTTCACAAAACGAATGGGATTTTCTTTTAGACTATCTTTGATATTACAACTACACAGACTATCTTTGATATTACAACTACACAGACTATCTTTGATATTACAACTACACAGACTATCTTTGATATTACAACTACATAGACTATCTTTGATATTACAGTTACATAGACTATCTTTGATATTACAACTACATAGACTATTTGATATTACAACTACATAGACTATCTTTGATATTACAATTACACAGACTATCTTTGATATTACAACTACATAGACTATTTGATATTACAACCACATAGACTATCTTTGATATTACAACTACACAGACTATCTTTGATATTACAACTACACAGACTATCTTTGGTATTACAACTGCATAGACTATCTTTGATATTACAACTACATAGACTATTTGATATTACAACTACATAGACTATCTGATATTACAACTACATAGACTTAAACTTTAATACAGAAATTCTGGAGTCTGTGCACGCAAATGGTTCTGAAGGCACAGATAACAGAGTAAAAGGGCTGCGTACAGCACAACAGATGAGTAGTAACCCTCTTATACATGTCATTAAATATAATGTACTCACTCTTAAATCAGAATCCAAGCCAGTCACACAGGTCACATTTTTCCCACTCTTATCAGACTCGTCCAGGTTGGCAACTGTTGGCCCACTCACAGTTGGTATCTGATCTCTAACAACACTCACTGTACATGTGAGAGTGCTCTGACCTGCTGGCACTCGATTGTCTGTGGCCATTATAGTGAGCTGTGAAAAAAAAAAGGGAGGAAAAATTAATTGATAATACAACTTTGATTTTGCCTGTTTTACACAGCAATCCCATTACATAATACAATACAAACCAGGTGAAAACAAATCTCATTTTCTGATACAACATGCTCCATAGAAGATTATAGCTCAGCTCACTTATCCTTTATGAAGCTGTCATCAATGAATGCAAGTATATAATACTAAATTATATCTAAAAAATGGAAAACATGAAACAAAACTCAATTTTAAAAATGTACAAAAGAAAAGTAGTCTCACAATGATAGTATCACAGTGTAGCAATCCATTTCATTATTTGTTTCTGACAGTCATCCTTGTATATTTATCTGTAATCATCCTACAGATGTGTAGCCATTTTTGTTTTTAAACACTGAAGTCTGTGAACATCTGAGAACTATTAACTGCAAATAAGACAAGTGAAATCTATCCAAAACATCCTACCGTATATTGATTAAGCTGTTTGTTCTCAGATAGGGGTCTTTTCACAGTCAGCAACCCAGACACATCATTCAAATCAAAGTGGTTGGCAGCATTTACATCTCCAGTGAGGTAATAGCTGGGGATATCCTGCAGGGAAACAACACATATGCCAATGATTTGATTTTCATTACCAATACTTTACGTGTAAAGTAGTTATGTGAAAAAGAAATGGTTGCAGGTTTTGTAAAACAGAGATTATGGTAGTCTGAATCAGAAGAATGGAAACAAAGTATGATTTGTGACAACTGCAACCATTCTAACATGAATGCTGAAAAAAAAGACATTCAAAGAAATTGAAATTATAAAAGAAACTTTAAAGTTATCAACCGACTTAACAGTTGCAAAATAAGAATTGTGTGAATTTAGTGACACATCATGTCTAATGTTGACTAATTTTAACGGTAGCAAGACAAAATGATAATGGGACTATAAATGTTCAATACAGATTCGATCCTACAATATTTGGTATAGCATTGAAAGATCTAATTTAACATTAGCAATTATGAACATCCTAATTCAGTTGTGCTGAATATGAACATTATACACTTCATTCATCAATACTGAAAATCAGTAATCTGTGAAATCTCCCTGCTTAAGCAACAGCATGCACCATATCCCTATGTGTCTCTAAGGCATGACAGGATTACCTTTACCTTTATATATATATATTAAATGATATATTTCAGTTTGAGAGGACATAGGGCATACAGATGTCTTTGACAGAGCTTGATGATTTGCTTCATATAATGGGATATTTAAGGTTTCTGCAATTTAAAATTAAATATGAAGCAAAAATGTACTCACTCCATCATCATCCACAGCATGCAGATTAGACACAGAGTAACCAATTGGCTGATACTCATAAACTGATGGTGCACATGTGGTAATATTAAATTTCGGAACATTCTCATTTCTTCTCACAAGAATGTTGGCATAGCAGTAACCAATCTTCTGGGGGTTGCTTGGGTCATACACTGCTGCTATCAGCTGCAAGAAAAGCCATCTTTTTTTAGTTAATGGTTAAAAAGTCAAGAAGACATGCTTTGATTATATGGTAACTGATGATCCATTAACATATATCAACAAACAGAAAGGCAATCTAGTAGAGGTAGGCATTTTACTATATGGCTCACAAAACATGTCATTACTGCCCCTTCTTCTTATGTTCATCTTCAGTGTATAGAGTTCAGGTCATGCCATCATGGCAAAGTAAAAAGTTTTCTCTGGGCTTTATTGTGACTGCAAGAGGGCTTTGATTTGGTATAAACCCTTTGGTTCAATCAGTGTAGATAAGCACTGATTTTGAGCCATTCTTGTAGTATGTAAAATGTAGTCTAGATTTCACTCTTGCAAGGACAATTATTTATGCAAGATATTTTATGTTGGTACATGATCTATTAGTTTGCAATGATCAAGCATTAGATGACACAAAACAATTTGCTAATGCTTTGGCTGGATGAAATTTTTACTGCTAAAAGCAGCTTGTATACTTTCAAGCAAAAGAAATGAGATGCAAGACAGTGAGTGGAAATGAAAAGAAATAAGAAAAAAAAAAGATCTATGTCCTATAGCATTTGCATGTGGCAGGAGTGTTTAGTGTTAGTGGCTTCACATTTATAGGTTAATACAGCATCTGAGGTAGGGATGCTAGCATCTGTTCTTGCTACTTTGTGTTCTTGCTACTTTTGTTTTCTAGGAAAACTCCAGGTACCAAATTTAGTGGAAATGAGCATCATTAAAGGAACAATATTTGCTCAGCCTTTATGTAACGTAAAATTACATGGCTAATTTACTGTAAGTAGCTGACAAAGCAATAAAAATCTTAGTAATACTAATTACGTTCAATTTAAAATGGCATCTAATATTCACATGATTTACCTCAAAACTACTGACAGAGGTATCTTTAAGTGGGTAGTTGACAAACACACCGCCATTGATGTTAATGCGGAAGAACACTCGGGAAAGGCTTTCTCCACTTGGTCCATAAGCAAGAGGGGTTCCCTGTATTGGAAAAATTCAGTGTACTGGCCATTTCAGGAATGCTTTTTTGCCACTCCTACTTCAAATATTTATTACATATATATATTTTTAATTCAGTTTTGTTGATGTTGCTAAACCAGATTAAATCTCTTGATGTTAAACCATGATAAAGCAGCTTTATATCTCAGATTTACACTGAAAAGGAAAGATCATGACGGAAGTAACAAAAAAATTAATCTTCGCAACAGGTTATTTTCTGTTCCCGCTCTTACACCTGTGAATTCTTCACACCCAAAGCAAAACTACAGCAACAAAACGGAACAAAAACAATGAAGTAAGATTATCTGATGCAGTTCAACAAACATAACTACTACAGTAAAAAGTATAAACTTCACCTATTTGTAGATCACAAGTGCTAGGGAGAAACACTTTACAAAACAAAGTATCTTTAAAAAAATGTAAGCATTATTTGATAAGTCGGGTTATCTGTGAAAAATATGAATTCGAAAAAAAAACAAAACAAATGGAATAACAAGTGGAGAAAAATATCACTGAATGGAAGGAGTTATTAGGACTAAACGAACGAACGAAAGAACGAACGAACGAACACACACACACACAAAACTCCTCATCCCTAATATGAAATCCTTTTACTCTTTGAGAAGAACTCTTTCAAATCCTATCCCTTCCTAACACTGTATCTATTTTTCACAGTTCCATTCTCTCATTAAATTTTTATATATAAAGTGACAGAACATACATCCAGGTTTATTAAAATAAAAAATAAGTTTATCTGTAAGGACAAAATGTCAACAAATCTTTAATATCATCAAAAACCTATCAGTGCTACTTTAGTGTTGAACCCAACAAAAAACAACTTCTAGTCCTCTTTATACTTGCAGAGTTTTCAGATTTTCAACAAGAACTTACCGGGATGTCATTATCTGTGGCCACAAATGTGAATAATGGATTACTGCTGTTGACAGGAGTATTTTCAGAGATGGTCTGTGTAACTCTTCCTCCCGGACATGTAGGAGTCGACCTGTCTCGCACGATATTGATCACAACTTGTGCCTGAGAACTTTTGCTTGGGACTCCATCATCAGCTACGACAACAGTGAACTGTCAAATAAACAACAGTGAACTGTCAAATAAACAACAGTGAACTGTCAAATAAACAACCGTGAACTGTCAAATAAACAACAGTGAACTATCAAACAACAGTGAACTGTCAAATAAACAACAGTGAACTGTCAAATAAACAACAGTGAACTGTCAAATAAACAACATTAATCTTGGATAAGATTCATGTAACAAAATGCTGCAATAAATGGTACAAAATGGAAGATTCATTATGGCATGAAGCCGTGTAGGAAAGAAGGGATTTTTCCAACAAAAAAAAATTGCTTTAAAATTTTTAATTGGGTTAAAAAAAAAAAAGGTAGGTAACATGCTTTGTGAGTTACCTTGCTCTTTTTGTTCTTGCAGAAGTGAAATTATTTCTTCACTGGACAAAAGATTATGAAAAGGGCATGGAAAAAAAAAAGATTAACACTGACGATAAAAGATTCTGATTTATTAGATCTGAGTTCTTAGTTCTGTCCATAAACAATATACTTAAGATGTGGCAACAAAACTATAAGATATGACAAAAAAACTAAATAGTTTGCATGTGTGCTAACTTCTCAAAATAATAAACAATAATAGCAGAATAAAGAAACCAAGTATGAGGCCCTGCAGTGAGTTAAACCTTTATCCATTATAACAACACTGAGATAACAACACTGAGATAACAACATTGAGCTGCTGAAGATTTAAGATAGCTTAGGCATGTTAGAAAAGACAAAAAACATTACATACAAGATTGTTGTGAAAGAATAGAAGGACTTCAGAAGTGTGGAAGAGATAGTGGAAATGTTTAAAGAAATGAAGACATTGACGAGAAATGTCACACCTAAGCTAAATGTAATTTGTGATGAGATGGGGAATACCTTGACAGAGACAGAGGAAATTCTATAAAAGATGGAAGGAATATTGCAGAGGAATGTATGAAACAACTGACTGTGGAAGCAGAAATCAACAGTGTGAATTATTATTGGAGGAGAAAGAACCCGAACCGACAATAGAAGAAGTTTTATGGGCAATAAAGAATCTGAAAAATGGTAAATCACCAGGATGTGATGAGATAACAGATGAATTTATTAAAGCAGGAGGAAAGGAGTGTGCAACAATCTATCATGCACTAAGTAAAAAGATATGGCATTCAGGTATTTGGCTAAAAGAATGGAAAAGAACTGTATTCATATCACTGCCAAAAAAGGGTAACCTGAAATTATGCACAAACTACAGAACTGTTGCCCTGATTAGTCATGCCAGTAAAATTCTGTTAAAAATCAAAATGGGTAGACTTCATAAGAAAATAGAAGAAGTCAATATGGTCCAAGCTGGTTTCAGGCAAGGAAGAGGATCAAGAGATCATATTCAATCTAAGATTAATAATAGAGAAATGCAGAGAGTTTAACGTGAATCTATATTCATCTTTTATAGACTACTCAAAGGCATTTGATTGTGTACAACACCAGAAACTTTGGGAAATAATGGGAAAAAATGAGATTTCCAACACATTTGATACAATTAACATCACTGCTGTATCTAGACCAACAAACAGCAGTAAGAATAAATGGTGAAACAACTTGGTTTGACATAAAACAAGGGGTCCGTCAGGGGTGCATATTGTCGCCTTACTTATTTACCTTGTATACTGAAAATATAATGAGGAATGCCAGAGAAGATGTAGACAAAGAATATTACGATGCCATAACAATTGGAGGTTATGAAATACCAGAGATTAGATATGCTGATGACACAGTATTACTGTCCACAACACAAAAAGGAATGGAAAAACTAATTATGTCGGTCCATAAGAACAGCGAAGAGCAAAACCTCTATCTTAATGCGAAGAAAACTAAATTGATGACAACTGACAAAACAAACAAGGCAGCTGATATCAATGAGGAAAAATTGGAAGAAGTGGAGTTTTGAATATCTTGGATCACAGCTAACTAATAATGGAGATAAATGAGGGAAATTAAGAGGAGGACACCTATCGCTCTTCAGAAAGTAAAACAACTAAAGATTCTGTAGAGAGGAACAGACAGAACTATAAAAATAAGATTTTTAAGGGCATGCATCTTTCCCATTGCAACATATGCCTGTGAGACCTGGACACTTAACAAAACAGCTGAGAAACATAAATGCCTTTGAATGTAAATGCTACAGAAGAGTTCTTCAAATATCATGGACACAAAAAATAAAAAATATATCCATACTACAAGAACTTAATATTTAAGAAGGTTGGCTATTAAAGAGGATTAAAGAGAGAAAACTTAAATATTTTGGACACATTAAACATCATGATAATCTAGAGAAAACCGTCTTGGAAGAGTACATAATGGGAAAAAGAAAAAGAGGAAGACCAAGGTGAAGATGTGTGCAAGACATCGTTGATGATCCACAAATGGATGCATCAGCAGCAGGCCATGTTGCTCACAACTGAGAGGAATACAGGAGTGCTGTTAGGGAGCCAAAGTTCTGCAAGGGACATGCAAATGAATGAATGAATGAATGAGGCATGTTGTGGGAAAGAATGACACTTAGCCTCCAGGCAAATACAGAGCATCTTTCTAGAGAGCAGAGGCCACAGAATAGACCAAAAACTGAGAAACAAGAAAATAAAATGTCCTTAAAGTTTTTTGCTAGTCATCCACGAGGACTGGGAAGAACTGGTGAAAGATCATGCCACACAGTCAGTGACTCTAAGCTGAAGAGGAAAACACTGAATGCCAAACTTGAAGGCTAGAAGAAGCAAGCACAAAAAGGCATGCCAAAAATATTTTGGTAGAATCAGAAAGAAACTGTTAAAGCAAATGATGCACACCAGCTTCCATACACTGCTAAAAACTACCTATTCTAAAACTGGCTTCTAAGATGAAGAACTGCATTATGAAGTGAAAAAATTAAAGATAGCACTGCAGTATACTACTGAGATATATTTAGGATGCAATGTTAGCATCCATATTTTCCTCATTTTTTAGAACACAATGGTTGATGTAATCAGCATCATACTTGGCCACCTTCGTTTCCCAGCACAGGAGAAGTCAAGTATCCAGATGGATTGATGAGGGGTGGAATTGGATGGAACCACTGATCTTCATATGGACAGGTAAGAGAGTATAATGTCAAATACAAGAAATCTGCATTTTGATATCATTCACTTCAAACATGCTATATTTTTTTTAAGCAACTTAAAAAAAAAAACATGTATGTATCTTGTTGCGTTTTCTGGACACACATTACCTGATATCGATCTTGGCTTGCATTTGTGAGGGGGCTGATCACACGAATAACTCCATCAGATGAGCCAATAGAGAACCACTGAGATGCTGCAATGCCATTGCTGTCTTGCAGGATGTAATACCTCACTGTATCCTGCAGTAATATCATATCTCAGTTACAGAATAATACTGGCAATAGATTACAAATGTAGAGTTTATTTACATAAATCCACGCATTGATTAAACTGTTTTAGTTATACCACAAATGATGTATTTAAGATTTATGTTTAAATTTTTTCAGTTAAAATGTTACATTTTACTTTTTCACCATATAAAGGTACTCCTTTTCTTGTTTTCCAGTAAATCACTATTTTAAACAAAAACACTAAATTATAAACAAATTCTAGTCTTACGTTGTCAGGATCTACAGCCGACACCGTCAAAACACCCACACCCATAGGGTAGTACTCGCTGATATCTCGTGTATAAGATAGTGCCGTTGGAGTTGGCGGGCTGGGGTTTTGGGTCACAAAAATGACAGCATATGCATAGGCAATGTTGTTGGGGTTCTGTTCATCATAGGCACACAGTTGCATCTTTTCAAAGGCAAACAAAAAACATATTACAGAAATAAGAAAGGGGAAAACAACTGCTACGCTAAAGCAAATTATGTTTTATAAACTTGCAGTCATACAAACGTCTTTTAAATTGGAAAACATTCATACTGTACACTCTCTGCCTTTGAACAATGAAACTGTCTTAATCATTATATGTGGTAAAAAGGTAAAAAAGGTAAAATTCCCATTTCCATGCCATTAAGGCATATTGGGGAATACGGTGTTAGGTCAGTATTTTCCATGAGCTTCGGCACAGGAAAGTGTAATGTGGTCAGTATCACACCTGACTGCTTTACCCTCCCAGATTTCTCTGGTAGCCATTTTTAGAGGCTGGGTGAACCCTGGGGCCTTTTTGGTGCGTACAAGAAAAAAATCCCACTGCTGGGACTAAACTCGGTACCACCTTCTTATATGTGGACCTGAACATAATGAATGAAATTTTAAAAAGTAAAAAAATTGTACGCACTCTGCCTTTTGTCTCTTATACTTCACACCATTACTAACCCTGAAAATCAGTGATGCCACAGGTGTAATTTACAATTTTTCTATACATCTAAATGTTTACTATACATAAAATTAGCAAAGTAAAATGGCACTTCTACATTTAAATTAGTGAAATCTCATTCTGTAAATTCATTCATTTATACATACACTCAATAATATGATGATACTTCTTGATGGTTGCTTGTTAAGTGGGGTATAAAGCGTAGCACAACCAAAGACTGAAACAACAAATGGCCATCAGAATATTTATGTGAACAAGGAACACACAAGTGATGAAATTTTACTAGTGAGTCAAACGTGAAAACTTACAGTGTAGTAGGGAGGTCTCTGCGTATCCAGGGCAACAGACCTGTTCATGGAAATCACACCAGTGTCACGGTTGATGGTAAAGTAGTTGTACTGACTTGGGGCAATAAGGCAATATTTCACACGTTGCTGTGGAAAGAAATTAACAGATACTGATCTTTTGATTTTTTTTCTTAACAAACATCACACTTAATGTCACCTTTAATTATGAGTCTGGGTCTTCATCTTGTTAAGAAGTACATTTTTGTCAGCCATGCCTCCAGCATATCTTTGAAAAGCCCTTAATTACTCAAGAACAGCTATGCTCATTACTGGTTTTCTTCCTCTTCTTCCCAGATACGTGTGCAAGAGCAACTCTGTCTCAAGAATGTAGCCAAAGCAGAAAAGTATCAAATGCTTAAAAATTACTGCTGAGAGATATTAAGGCAGTTTTAGAAAATTATTATTTTTTTGTATTATACAACGAAAGTTTGATAAGGAAAAATTAATGAAACAAAAAAAAATAACCACATTATCATAGGATAAAGAAAACAGGATCTGATGTAAAGTACATATACATGAAGATGATATGGAAGGCACTTTATAGGATCGGTTTTACAAAGATAGTATAGAAAAATTTGATACAGCTACTAGTACTGAGTATACTCACTGGGGAGTTTGGTATGTCTGGATCAGTAGCTGTGGTTGGGAGTATGTCGGCACCCAATGCCTGGTTGCGAGTGATAGTTGTAGTGTAGGTTTGCTGGCTAAAAACAGGTGGACGGTCTGCTGCTACTCTTGTAATGGTGACGGAAACAACTGCATTTGCTGTTTTGCCACTTGGGTCGCTGGCAGTCACTGTCAGCTGGGAGTGAACGAAGAAATGACTTTATTATGTATTTGGAAGAAAAAAAATTAAATTCAATTTGTAAAAAAAATGTATAATCACCCAGAACATCTTGTTTATCTCATATAAAACATTTGCAATGAATTCTCAAACTAAAATTGTTAAGGACTTCACCAAGTATACAGCATTCCCAAAACTTAGCTTATGTAATGTCCATTTTAACATCTGGTTGTCTGAAACTATTAACTGCTTTTCTCACTAAGTTGTATGTGATGAAACATAACCATACTTATTACATCTCTAACTAATAATTAGCCTGTTACGGCTTTTAACTCACTGTTTGTTATGAGTCTGTGCTATACGAGGGGTGACTGATAAGTTCTTGGCATAAGGTACAACAGATTATTTGTGGGCAACTTTATTGGGTTATTTCTCTACATAGTCCCCTTGCAAGTTTATGCACTTAGTCCAGCAATCCTAGAGCATACGGATCCCTTCTTTATAAAAGTACCATCTTGTGCTAGTAGAAAGTGGTCTGCAGTATGAATGACGTCATCATCTGTAGCAAATTTGCGACCACTGAGCTCTTTTTTGAGTTTGGTAAACAAGTAATAGTCAGAAGGGGTCAAATCTGGGGAATAAGGAGGATGTTCAAGAAGCTGGAAGCCGCATTCATGAACGGCAGCCATTGCCACTGCCAACTTGTGAACTGGAGCATTGTCTTGCTGAAAGATGACTCCTCTTGTCAATTTCCCTCGATGGTTTTCCTTCAATTTGATCCATAGTTGCTTCACAACTGCCCTTTTGAAGACAGTCTACCAATGGCACACCATTTTAATCCCAAAAGATGGAAGCCATCACTCTGCCTGCAGACAGAATCACCCTTGCTTTCTTTGGAGGTGGAGATCCATGATATTTCCACTGCTTTGACTGTTCTTTGGTTTCTGTTTGAAAATGATGAACCCAAGTCTCATCCATTGTCACAAATTGCTGAAGAAACTTTTCAGGATCTGTAGAAAAATAGCCAAGATTGTCTCTTGACATGTAGAGACGATGTCATTTGTGATCAGCTCCAAGAAGTTTCAGGACCCATCGAGCAGAGACCTTTATCATTTGAAGATCATTGTGAATAATGGCATGAACACGTTCCTGGGAGATGCCCATCTCAGTAGCAATGTACAGCTCAGTTAGTCATCGATCCTCCATGATTCTGCTGGTGGTTTCATCAGTGGTTACTGTTCTTGGTCTTCCTGGACGGGGATCATCTTCCAGACTCTTCCTTCCATGTTTGAATTGAGCTGCCCATTTCTTCACTGTGCTGTAAGAAGGGGCACTCTCCCCTAGAGTCTCCACCATATCCTCATGGATCTCCTTTGATGATAAGCCATTGATGCAGAGGTAGCGAATGACTGCTCAATGAGAAATTTTATCCATTTTCTCAATTTCTGCCACCCCTTACTACTTCAGTAGCCTGTAAAAAAAAAATTGGTTGCAGTTAACTTCTTGAAACTTGGTGTTTAATCTTACATTAACCTGATCTACAAATGTACCTAATATCAACTGTGTGTTTCAAGTACTTGTACCTTATGCAGAGAGCTTATCAATCAACCCTCATATTAAAACTACAGTTCTCTATACTTTCCTCTGATCACCTATACCATGACAGTTTTAAATAAAGCAGAAAGATACTGAAGCATATACTTAGAAACAGGCTATTAAACCATCATTATGCCAGAAAGTAGATTAAACCATCATTATGCCAGAAAGCAGATACATCCTCACATTTTTTTTATTGTGAACTAATATATATGGCAAAAGAATAGCTGGATATCTACAAGTGCAATACAGTACAGATGAGCACAAATGTGATATGAAAATACTGTACAGAGACTCAAGAATATAAAAGACCACGCTGCCAACCAAGTGAAAATTACCATGAACGATTAGTCTTAAATGAAACTTATTGTCTTTACAGTGGCTAAATCATTTATGAGTCTCTGAAGCAAAGTAAAACTTTTAAATGCCTCAGTCATTTTCATGTGTCTCAAGATTTTTATGCTGAAAAATACTAACTTAGACAAGATTCAAAACAAATGAAATATCAGCCATTTTTCTTACCATATAGTTATCTGATGCTTGTCGGAGATCACCTCTGGTTCTAAGGACGCTTCCATCCATGAAGAAAAAGTTTCCACCATTTGATGGCACTGATGATGCTATGGCATATGTCAAGATCTCCTGTCAACAGAAGAAAATATCAGAATTTCAGAACTTGTCAGAATAAACATACATCTGCTGATCTGAAGGGTAAATTGATTGCTGAGATTGAACATAAGGCCCATTAACTCTTCAAATGTGGTTTACTTCCATCTTTTTTGAAAAATTCTACAAGGGTATGCCATTTTAAAAACCTGACTCAACCACAGTTCACTATAATCTTAATTTCTCACCTTTGGAGAAACTGTTGTCACTATATGTTTCCATTTGATACTGCTAACATTTCACATCATTCTTAAACAAGTTTTAGCCAAAAAGTTTGTATAAAAAAAACAATGAAGGGTCATCTAAGTAATGTTTCTTGGCAGAGATGTCTAATCAAAAGTAATGCATCCTTACAATGATGTGTAATGAATATAGTGCTTCTAGACAGTGATGTGTCATGAAAGAAGTGTTTCCTGAGTGATGTATAATCAAAGTAATGTTTTCTGACAACAATGTATGAAATTTTTTTTTCCAATAAGAAACAAGGCTTCAGCATAATAAAGTGATAGATGTAAGGCTGCCAGGTGTGCTGTACTCTTGTGGTTAGGTGGCTGCTCATCCTACTATCTAGTGCTTTGCCTGTGAATTTTTTGAAGGTTAACCACACAACACTGTGCTCCATCACTTTACTGTTTAAGGAAACTAATGCTTCCCGACAGTGATGTGTAATCAATAAAATGTTCTCTGACACTGATGTATAATCTAAGTAACTTTCCTTACTTAAGCCACCTCTTTGTAATTTTTAAGGAGGTTTTCGCTGTTCTTTTTTTCAAGATTGCCAAAGTTCTCCAAGACTCAGCATGAACTTGGAAATGGTGCCAGTGAATTTGGTTATCATAATGGCACCAAAATTTGAAGCCTGTCAATATTTGTTTATTCATCAAAAAGTGGTTACTTCATTTCCATAACCAGGAACAATATTCTCACATTTTATTGTTATGCATCATAGTTTATGACAGACAAGCTTAAAGACAACATTAAAAAAACATTATTCGCATCCTTTAATGCTTCACTGCCTTTCAAAACTTAAAAAAATTAAAATCGTTTTGTATGTTCAAGATCTCATTCAGCATCACTGTGGGTCTTCTGACACGGTAATACATACAGATAGCTCAGTGACTCAGAACAGCAGAAGTGGTTGGGGTTTTGTTGCCTACCGAAATGGAAGAGTAGTGGCACACGGTTCAAGAGCCTTTGAAGTCACCACATCAAGCATGCAAATGGAAATTGAGACCGTGTTGGTGGCAATGGAACGGTTAGCTGCTCATGTGGTTGATGGTGTCATTGTGAAGGAACCACAGAGTATGCTTTGTAAGATTGAGAAGAATTTGCTTAGAAAAAGAATGGGTTAATCTGTTAAACCAGTCATCTGTGACAAGTCTAACATGGTTTTACTGTCCAGGGTATGTGGGAGTACACTGCAATGATGTGGCAGACAGACTCGCTGGACAGGCTAAAATAAATGGCAGACTGACAATGGACAAAGGGGACACTGCTACGGCTGTACTGGACAGACTACAGGAAAATGAAGAGCAGGAATGGAAGAACAATGTAGCTGTGAAGAGACTGCTAGAGCTAGGACAGATCAAAGGTGCTGGCAGGAAATCCGAACTGTGTGCCAGAAAAAACAAAAACATTTCACAGGAACTATCAGTAAACATACTCTTGGATGGTTGCTGCAGCATGCGGCTGAGCATATATGGGGCTGTCCTGAATGCAGTGAAGCCAGAGTTTGAACTTTGAACTTTGAAAGTAATCTTGACTTTGACTTACATTATTTGGATGGGTTGCATTTACAGCAATTACTAATGATCCCATGGAAGTTGTTTCTGGAATTACTACATTGTAGTTGTTTTGTGAGAACACTGGTCCACTGGTATTTCGAGGAACTGTAATGGTTACTTTTTTTGTGGCAGTTTTCTTTGGACGAGCTGAATCATATGCAACAACAGTCAACTGTCAAGAGAAACACACAACTGATATTAAACCCTTCATGAATAAAATGGATACACAGGCAGCAAATGTATAACTCATGTAGAAATTTTTCTGTGGAAATAATTTTTATGTAAACTATATACTAAACAAATCTGTGAAATAAAAACTGGAGTAAATTTTACAACTGAAGTGGCATCCTGAAACATAAACTGATACGCTGACGTAAATATGAAAATCTGAAACATAAACTGATACGCTGACATAAATATGAAAATGTCATTAACTTATTCACTAAATGCGCAGTAATGAAACTAAAATGCGATATACAACACCACTGCAATAAAGTAAAAAATACCAAATAATTACAATATAACATATAAATTTATGAATAACTAGACAATTATTTTGATATTACTGATGATTACAAGGCAAAAGGATACTAAATTTGAATCAAAAACATTTAATTAATTAACAATTAAATTGACGCAGACTTATAGTCCAAATGGAAAAAAAAAGGTATAATGTAATCATACCACATCAAGTTGTCAAATTTTTGTGATGGAATGGCTGGCTGACCACAGTTATATAAAAACTCACAGGAAGACCTTCAACTAACTCAGCGACTCCTAAACATTATCAGCCTGCCACTACACTCTTGTCTCCCAATGCCCTCTCAAAGTTTGTTCGTTTTTTTTTTCTCGCTCAAATGGTTCTAATATAAACTGCTGCTCTCTTACCCCCCTTCAAACTTCACCCGCATCTTTCAGCCTCCCTAGGGGGAGCATCATCCAGTTTGGGAGTAACCCAGAATTCTTTTTTCATTCATTACAGGTTTTTTGCTGGTATCATTTATAGTTGCGTTCTCGGATTGTTTAATACAATATGGCAGAGAAGAAAGCTGTGGTCAGTAATTACCGTATATGTCGTTTGTTTCGCAGGATCAGAAGTCATTTGTTTTACAAGATCAATCTGGCCTGTAGATCGGTTGACAGAAAATAAATCTGGAGCTGGGTAATCACCTGTAACTAGGTAGACAATCTGGCCCTGAATAAGAAATTTTCAGTCCAATTTAATATGATCATTAAAATGATAAAAATATTGTGTATGTAAAAGAATATAAAGAATGAGGAAATTTTTATACATGAAGACAAAGATGTTTATGACAATACAAGAAATGAAACATACAGACAATAAATGAGTAAAATCAATGACAGCTTGTTATTTTACAGACAATAAGTGATTAAAAGTGCATGACACTGATATAAATGGACAATAAATTACTAAAAGTATGATCATTTATTACGAACAGATAAAAACTATCAAAAATACATGACAGCTTCTTATAAACAAATAACTATACACAAATGCATCACAGAAGAACAGTTTACCTGCAGATCTGGATCTGTGGCAACGACATTAGTGACTTGTCCAAGTGGTCGGAACTCACTAACTGATACATCAGCAGAAGCTGGACTGAAAACTGGAGGTTGGTCAATTACAATCTGGACTGTTATACTGCAATCACTGTGTTTCTCGTTGGTTCCTCGCTGGTCTGATGCTCGGACTGTTATCTACAAGAGAATTGTTATGGAGAGCTATTATGACAACAACTTGTGTAACCATAAATGAAACAGATAAATGAACTTGAGAAAAAAAGACTGTGTTCTACAATAATAACTTTGTTCTCATAGCTGGAAAACATCTCTCTATTTGTAATGCTAGTAATAAGCTCAGCCTTGTTAATGACTGGATTGTTCTAAAAAAAAAAAAGCCAAGAACACTTTTATTCATTAACAGAGCTAATGGGTTAGAGCATGCTGTGGTCCCCAGGGTGGTGGAGTCTACACAGAAGCTCATATTTTGGTTGCCACTGCAATCTGCTCAGTCCAACACACTGTCTGTGTTTTAACACAATGTCTATCTTTGAATCATCTGCTAAGAAGGTGGCTCAGTTACAGAGATATAAAACACTCCATTCTTGTGCTGAACCTTCTAGTGACTATTAACACGAAGCTCTGGACAGCACGATGAAGATCTTTACTTGAAGACATAAAATCAGTTAGGAACTGGACTACAGAAGCTTTCTTTGCTCTGACAACATGTGGGAGCACACTACATCCATTGTCCAGTAACTATAGGATCTGAGAAAACTGTTACCCAGGGATCTGCTTATGTTGATAGGGTCTTGATCAGCTTCAGCTGATGATTTAATGCAGAAATAATCTTCTCAGTTCCAAAAATTAACTGGAAATACAATATTTATTCAGTGAACAAGTAAGGACACTTGTCTAGGAGATACCGCTACATGTGGTTTTCACACAGAAAGTTCTCAAAGATAGAACAAAGATTATAATATATGTAATGATTACTGCTGTCTAATGCCTAGTGTATTTCTGAATAACACTATGAAAGCAGCCTTGTTAGCTGAGTGGTTAGGCGCTCGGTTTGCTAATTCGGTGGTACCAGGTTCAGTCCCAGCAGTGGAATTTTTTCTGGTACACACCAAAAAGGCTCTGGGGTTGACCCAGCCTCTAAAAATGGGTACGAGAGAAATCTGGGAAGATAAAGTGGCCAGATGTGATACTGACCACATCACACTTTCATGTGCCGAAGGTCATGGAAAATACAGGCCTGACGCTGTATTCCCCAATAAGCTTAATGGCATGGAAATGAGACTTTGACCTTTTTTACTATGTAAGTTTGATATTTGAAATTTTGGGTACAGAAAATAAGAACAAAAGACAACTGATAATGAATGGTTTATAAAATTTATTTTTTGGTCCTTTGGGACATAAATTCTTCAATGTCTTACGCTCACAGACTAATTTTTAAAAAAAACTCGTCTTTTATACAATGAAGTTTGGAACAAGTACAATATGTCACTGAAAGAGAAACTGATCTATCATATAACACAAGATTATGAGTAAAATAAATGTAAGACTTATTTCAGTAGCATTCAATTTTACTTTAAACTTTTAATAAATAGAAAACAAGGATGAATTATTTAATAAAAAACTTAAGTGTTTGAAGCTTATTCATACTTACTGTGCGCGTAGTAACATTTGTACCCTCCACTGAGCGGAATAGCCAGATATTGCCAGATTGTGAGTCAACATAGAAGTCACTATCATTGACATTCGCAAATGGTGGATTGGTGCTGAGCAATGTGTAGGCTAAAACGTCCTATATGACAGGTATTAAAAAAAAAAAACAAGATATTTAATCTGAAACTTTGACAGCATCATTTAAAGATGAATAACAAATGCTCATTCAAAAGACTGCGTCCCATGGTTAATACACTTGCCTCTTTGATCACATGGTCCCTTATAGCAGTATGTTGAATGTTAGGATGTAAGATAGATAACTTATCTGAGAATTGGAACATTTGTATAAAAAAGAGTTATCTTCTAAAGTAATCAGCTGTTTGTGAGTAGAGTCCATCTGCTTTGTCTCGGGTTGCACGAGGGTCACGGTTAAGGTATGACAGGAAAAAAGCCAGGTGAGAGAGAAATCATATGACTGAGGGATAGTTGTGTTTTGTTATTGTCTGAGATTGATGTAGATTAGTCTGTTAGAAATGTTGTTTAGTGAAACAGATGTAGAATAGAGTGTATTAGGATGTTCAGATGGCGACAGCAGTCTGCTGGACATATATCGTGGAGATGTCCAGTCTCGTGTCCATGGATTTTGTTGATGCCTTTTGTCATTCTCGTCATATCGCTCATCGACTCATCGTCATCCATGCATCATTAAAGTCATTTCAATTGTAAAGTTGCTGCTTCTGTATTACTATTTCCACTGAGAGAGAATGAACCTAGGAGCAAGTAAGTATGAAGTGAATAACAAAACAGACACAAAACAATGTAGAATAGTCGTAGATTAAATGAGATAAAATATTAACAGTAACTGATAAAGTCAACACTTGTCATTGTAAACAGAAAGAACATTACTCCAGTGGACAATAGTGGAAACGTACAGAGAGATGAGCAACAAGTTTACACTCTACACATCGAAGAGCAGAAGATTGAATCACCCCACGTATCCTGCTTTACCCTGTCTATTCCATATTGGGTAGAGTTTTTTTCTTTCAGACTGACTGGCATCAGAGTTGATCCAGCCTCAATTAATGGATACTCAAAAACAGACAGCTGGCCCCCCTACCTCACAATGCTGCAGGTTAGATTTGTGAAGGCCCCCCCTACCTCACAATGCTGCGGGTTAGATTTGTGAAGGCCCCCCCTACCTCACAATGCTGGAGGTTAGATTTGTGAAGGCCCCCCCCCCTTCCTCACAATGCTGCAGGTTAGATTTGTGAAGGCCCCCCCCCACTTCACAATGCTGCAGGTTAGATTTGTGAAGGCCCCCCCCCCACCTCACAATGCTGCAGGTTAGATTTGTGAAGGCCCCCCCACCTCACAATGCTGCAGGTTAGATTTGTGAAGGCCCCCCCCCCCTCACAATGCTGCAGGTTGGATTTGTGAAGGCACTAACACTTCAAACCATTATGGTATAAATGCCATGGGACATAATTGAAATTTAAAAAAAAAAAAAAGAGATGAGATAAATACTTAATTATGAATGAACTCAGTAATTTCAGTCATCACATAGCTTTTAACCTCATTCTCACGTATGTACCAGTATATTAAATTATTTACACGAAAGGAATAATGAAAATTACAATGAAAACAGACACAAATTTCATGAAAAAGTGGCGTAAAAATGGCAACTATTTAAAGTCTGCGAAAAATGTGTATAAAAATGGTTTAAGAACCAAGAGTTCTGCAGAGTTAGACTAGAAATTATGCTCTACATACACCATCCTGGTCTGTTGCTGAAACTCTTCCAATGATCGCTGGAACAGAATTGTATTCAGATATTGAAATGCCGTTGTTTGCTGGACAAGCTGGTGTAGACGGGTTCCTTATTACAACAACTGTCACTGTAGCTCTAGCTTTCCTGTCAGGGTCATCTCGATCATAAGCTACTACATCGAACTATGGTTTAGAAAACAAAAAAATGAACAATTATTTGTCACATGGAAGAGAGAACTTACATTTTAAAAATACAGATCACATTCTGTGAACACACTGAAATAGTGGCTGTTTTGTCAATTGCTACATGTGAGTGTTTCATCAACTGATGATTTAAGACTACAAGGAAATCTCAGCATGGTGTACTTATTCCACTGTACCTACAAAAATTCCAGTGAAAAGAAGTGACAACAAAGCTGAGATCAAAAGCTATTACTTTCCATGTGAGGAACTGTTTCTATACTGATGTAACCATTCTTCCTAATTTCAACAGTTGATACATGTTGTAAAAGTTCATCATTTACTATGTGTAGTGTCGTCTTTTGTTTCTTTATTTTTTGTTTTTTGTCACTTGTTATGTTACGATACTTCCCGTGATACATCCCACTTTCATGAGGTGAAAGTCTTGGAAATAAGAACCTAATACTGTATCCCCAATATAACTTAATGGCATGGAAACGGTAATTTTACTTTTTACCTTACCACTTGTTACATGCTTGATTTTTGTTTGTTTGTCAATTACTATATTTAATAACCATTTTGTCAGCTTCTACTTGTTGTATCTATTTCATCAGCAGTTATTTGTGGCAATTACATTATTTGCCACAGCTAATAACTATTGTCAGTCAAAACTTTTTGTTTTAAATAAAAATATTTAAAGCGATATAATGTAAAAAAAGAAGCTTTATAAAAATAAAAATAAGCATTTATTTTTCCAGATCAAATAACAAAGATGACAACTGCAATATGGTGATCAAATAATAAACATAAAAATACTGAAAAATGTAAAGAAAAGAAAGTTATATCTGTTGATAAAATAACAATCATAAAAATATGGTTCTGAACACCAGTACTTACCACATATGATGACGATGTGTCATAGAGGACAGACCTTGTTAAGGTGATATTTCCTGAAAGTGGGTCCAACTGGAAAAAACCTGGAGGTGGACTGGCAAATTCATACACTATGTAGCTCTGTATTTGAAAAAAAAAGAGTTCATCACTTGTTATTGAACAAATTCATGATTTTATGACTGTCTAATATTACATCTCAGGTACTTCAAGCAAATATTGTTTACTCCTATTTTGACTGAATTTTCCTTTTTTTTTTTCTAAACAAAAAATTATGAGCACTGATTCTAAAAGCTGTATCTACATAATGCTTACAAATATGATGTCATTTTAAAACTATTCTTTACACACTAAAATTGGTACATATTAATTATCAATTTCTCATAATACCGATTTACTGTCTCCAAAAAATGCATAACATGACATTAGAACATGTCACAGAAAAGTTCTTGTCATTGTGTAATCTTGTTACTGACCGTTGGAGCCATATCTGCATCAGTTGCTACAAGCTGAGCTACAAACTGGCCTGGTTGTGCTCTTTCATTAATCTGTGTCTGAATATTGTTCATGACTGGTGAAACACCTGTTGTGTCAATTGTGATAGTTGCATCAGCTTCCGCACACAGCACTGGGTAGCCGTTGTCACAAGCTTGGACTCTCGCCTGTTGATGATTGGGCCAAAAAAAAAAAAAAAAATTTAATCAATGATCATGAAAAAGTTGGAAGTAAGATGTGACATAAATGAGTTCTGAAGAATTTTGTAAATTTAAAAAATATGTGTCTTCTGGCTGTTATGATATATATATATATATATATATATAGATTGGACAAAATATAAAACACCATGGCTGATACCATTTCTTTTGATCCTTATTTCAGTTTTAGTGATGACCAAAGGCCACCTGACTCTGGTAGGAAACTATTAACACTACAAGATGAATCATAGTCTACAGTCTTATATCTTATATCTTATATCCTTCCCGTGCCGTTAAACGTCACATAGGGCTCGCAAAGTAGTTCGCCAATTTTTCCTGTCTTCGGCGAGTCTTTCAACCTCATCAAAGGATTTTATGCCTGTTAACTTGGCCTCTCTTAATAATGTCCTCTTCAGAGTTTCACGCGGTCTGCCCCTTTTTCTTCGGCCTGTTGTGTTCCACTTGATAGCTTGTTTTGGGATATCTGATCATTTCTTCTCATCAAGTGACCAACATATGTCCATCTTCTTTTCCTGATCACCCATGAGACTGGTTGTTGTTCAGTCATCTGTCTTATCTCTGCATTGTTCTTGATTTCATTCCACTTGATGCCGAGTATTTTCCTTAGGCATTTGTTTTCAAAAGAGTCTAATTTCTTTTCTATTTCTTTAGTTGTTTTCCAGCTTTCACATGCATAAATGAGGGTGGATATTACATTTGAATTGAATAGTCTTAACTTGGTTTTTGTGCTTATAACTTTTGAATTCCATATGTTCTCAAGATTCTTGAAGATTGATGCTGCTTTTGCAATTCTGATCCTAACTTCCTTTCTAGTGTCACCATCCTGGTCTATGTAGCTGCCAAGGTATGCAAATTGATTGACTTCTTCAATATCTGTCCCTTCTATGTCTACAGTGCATTGTACTAAAAAAAAAAAATAGCAAGATCAGATAATAAAAGAATAGAACAGATACCTTCTTCAGGACAAGAGAAAAAAAACATACACAAAGAGGTTCCAGTCATTTCATTCATAACACTACACCGCTTTCTCATCTTACATTTGTTTTGTATATGTAAACCACTTTCTCATACACACCACAATTTGTCTGATTCCAGTTCCCTTGACAGACTTTGAGAGGACGAGTTCGCCCGTTTTTGAATCAATGAAGAGATAGTTAGATGGGCCACTGTTGAGGTCTCGTTGTAATGTTTCTCTAATAATAGCATAGGTCACCACATCCTGATTGGATAAAAAGGAATAAACTGTAAACAGAAATGTAAATTTTCCAGCTCAGAAATGTAATGAAAGCTGATGCTTTTTTTTTTCCCCTGTTAATCCACTTTGTCTTGGACAAAATCCCTTACTTTTTAATGAGACTAATTTGTGCACGATGACCTATTTTGTTGTTCATTCACCAACAAGCATGTACGAGTGCCTTGCTGCGTGAACAGAAAGTCTCCATCTTTGGACAGTTTCAAGCACTCATCCATGCAGCTTGATTGAGTTGAGGCTGCATTAGCAGGAGGTGATCCTACAGCTTTTGAATATGAGACACATCACTCTCAGTTCAGTCAGTTCTACTCTATGTATACTTTCATAACTTGTGAAGCAGCACAAAATCCAACTTATTTCTTCTACAGAAAACATAATCTTAGTGCTTATCTCTCAGATGTTCACTCTGTGACAATGGTTTCAATGATTAACAGACATCCAATCTTGTATCTCACACAGAATGCCATAACAAACAGTATCATGTAAAATGCAATAAAATATGAGCATTTCTGCTGGCTTCAGAAAAGGATCGAAAACCTAAAATCATATTCAATAAAATGTGAATTTATTTCTAAATTTTAAAACAACAAATTTTAAAAAAAAATCGAAATCACAACTAATGGAAGTAGATTTATTCTGGACGAATTATGAATACAAGTTTGTGTGTATTTTCAGCCATATCTAAGGGAAACAAAAACAGAAACAAAATAATACAGGTTTAGTCTTGCATCTTTTCCAGGACATACCAATGTATCTGGGTCTATTGCAGTCACATTAAGCACATGTTCAAGGACTGGCTTGCTGTCCCTGATGGTTACCATGTAGTTGGGCAAGGTAAACTGAGGAGGGTTCTGATTGTGTAAGATGACGATAGTGCAGTTGACCTCACTTGAACGGTCTGGTCTCAAGGAGTCATAGATTCTCACTCGATACTGTGGACATTAAGGATGATTGGTTGGCATATGAATAAAATTACTGTATGCTGTGTATAGGTTTCACACAGAGAACATGGTTCAAATATGTAATTCTTAAAGTTCAGTCATAAATAAATGCTAGTTTTCTAATATGATTTTATGTATAACTCTTTCCTGTCATTTAATATCATGAACTACTCTTCCTACCATGATTTATAGCATAGGTATAACCACTAGTAACAGTATTCACAATAATAACCACTGAAAGACACTGAAATATGTTACAAATCCTATACAGTTTTTTTTCCCCTCTGTTAGAATAATGTTAAAAAATACTGCACACAAGCTTCCCTTTACAATAATGCATCGTTTATGGTCACTAAGATAAAGTCCAAAATGAAAATGTTCATAAATGTAATCAGCCTTTCTATTCAATTCTATTCCTCTTATAGCTCTGGTCAGATAAGAAACGGTCTCACTTTTCTTATCCTCACATTTCATATGGTTCATTTTGAATATATCATTTAGTTTGTATTGTTTCAATATTCTTGTGCTTCTAACAAAAATCATACGGTCACAATTCCTTATTTAAGTTAAGCTTTCCCATTTTTTACTGCAGAGCAGACCACCCTTGCTTATTCTTGCAATAAAACTGGAATCAATAAATCATACTCATTAATATAATTTATACACAATTTATACAGCAAGTTAAACAAAACCTTTAATTATTACAATAAAGTTAACTTCTTCTCCATCTTCAGCTTTCCGAGCCATTAAAGCTCATTGCTGCAGATAAAGTCCATCTCTATTCCCAATCTTCTCTCTCCAGCTAGTGACATCAATTTCTTTTATATCCTCTTCTATGTTGTCTTTCCATCTCTGTCTTCATCTACCCCTTGGTCTTGTTTCCCTCATCTCTTGTGGGCGTACATCATTTTCGTTTGTTCTCTTCCATTCTTTCTACATGCCCCAGCCAGCGTAGTCTGTTCAGTTAACTTATGTACTCTTTATCTTATACGAACTGAAACAATACAAAATGTCGACTGCCGCGTGGAGAAACACTTACATTGAAGTACTGATCCCTGACAGAGTTGTTTCGTAGGTTCTGTGTTAATGTGATAACCCCATTATTGTCCACATCAAGGAATGATAGAGCTGGGTAATCACCAATTTCTTGGAACACCAGAGAGCCCTGGTTTAAAAAAAAGTTTCAAAAAAATATCTTGTTTAATGTTTTCAAACAGTGAAATAAATTTCATATAACAACACCAAAATCACCAGTTGCAACTTATTTATACCCTCATGATACTAATCTGTCAAGGATATTTTCCAGTCCTTATAAAAACTGCAAAATATCTACGTACATGAAAAAACAAAGATTAATTTTCAACTTAGAATCTTCATTACATACTTCTACAATTATCACATCTCCTTGCATCATTAATATTGTACAAAGAAGTGATATTGTGCTAACCTCAATATATTTTATATTCTTTTCACCAGTCTGTGAATCTTTTATCTATCCCTAACTCTCTCCCTTTCTCTCTCTGTATATGTGTGTGTGTGAGAGAGAGATAGACTGAATCTAACTAAATCTAAAGCAGCATAATAGAAGAAAGGGATATTTTAAGAACATTTAAACAACTTGAATTTCAAAATGCAAAAACTATATCAAATTTCATGCTTTATGCTCTTAAGCTGCTAAAACCAGATTTATAAATCTTCTATTTTATATTTACTTATTGGATGGAACTTGACCAAACAATAAACAATTTTGTTAGCACAAAGTTACACAACTACATTTCCCAAAATAATTTTGAGAAATTGTTTAAAATAACTTCTGAAGAAAAAAACTTCTCCAACGTTAAGTCCAAAACCAGTCAAAAAGTATTTTTGTTTACAAATGATGCATCATGGGATATAGTGGACATTTCCAATGATCATGTACACAGTAATACTGCCACACTGTTGCTGTAAGTGAGACACAGAGCGAGCCCATACCTGCAAATTTGGATCACTGACACTGATCCGTACATTGATTGGTCCGACGAGTCTGTTCTCACTGATTGTGTCTTGGCAAGGGACAGTGTTGATGACTGGTGAGCCTGGACGGCGCAAGATGTTGATGGTCACAAGCACTTGGGTGTTCTTCTGAGGAGTACCATCATCTTTTGCCCAAGCATTCATCTGAAAGACCGCACAGACATTCATGATTTGCATATGGCTTCAGTTTTTCTGATAATAAGTTATGCAAAGAATAACAGCTGTGCACCAAGTATAAAAACACCCACAGAAACATGGTGTGCATGAAGTTTTTTAAAAATGTTTAAAAAATACCCAAAAAATGTGAGATTAGGTAAAAACATTTATTTAAGCATTATGAAATCTGACTGGGTATCTGATTGGCAAAGTGGTTAGTGAACTAGTCTCTCATAGCAAAAGCTGGTGGTTTGAACCAGAGGCGCCTCAGTCACCCAGCTGTATGACTGGGTACCCACCTTCTTCTGAAACTGAGGAAAGAAAGGTGAATGGGTGTGATGCTGACCACATCACCGCCTAGTGACCCGACAGGTCAAGGAAAATATGGGCACTAACACCATATCCCTATGTACCTCTAGGTCATGACTGGGGTATCTTTACTTTTTATAAATTCATTTTTATATATTATGCCAGCTTAAAATGAAATTAGATGTCATAATTTAAATCAGATTTCAAAATGGGATTAAATTATCCATGTCTGTAATTATATTCCGATTACATTAACACAAAACAATCAAAGAACCGTTATTACATTCTGATTACATTATAAATACAAAACAACCAAAGGTCTGTAATTATATTCTGACTACATTAGTAACAAAGATCACTTACATTCTAATTACATTACAAACAAGACACAAACGTAGGTCTGTAATTACATTATACACAAGGAACAACCAAAGGTCTGTAATTACACTCTGATTTCATTTATATGCAAGAAACAACCAAAGGTTTGACCTACTCTATATACATCATTTGGCACCCCTAACAAACTCTTTTTCACAAGTATTTCTCCGGTGCTGAGGAGTTGAAAATATTCCAGCGTATTTGTTTCACCTGTAGCGTAGTAAGTAACAATGTCCTGAATGAAAAAAAAAAACAACATATTAATGTCTGATCCAACATTATTGAAAATAGCAATAAAACTACTGTAACAGAAAGCAATAACAAGTTTCTTGTGTGTGTGTGTTTTTTTTTTTTTGTTGTTATTCATGCTTTTTCCTTTAAATCTATAATATAAATTTTTCTGTCAGCTCCATCTGCTAAAAATTAAAAGATCATTTTTTAAAAAGTCTACCTCATTAGTTTACCCACAATTCTGTACCTCTATTACACTAACTGTATCCAAAGCAATGGTTTTATTTAACAAAGATAGTAAAGAAAACACATATTACATGGGAACACATGAATGTAACTTAGCATTACAGTTACCTACATATTTCAGAAACTTTATAGTCTAATGCAATTAAAAATTGTTAAATATTCCCTTTTATTGTAATTTCATGAGAATGCTACGTTGAAGACATTATTTCTAAGTGTCACTTTATGCAGTAATTCTCAGTAGACAGACATTCATTCTGTTGTAACATTGTGACTTTTTTTTTTTTTTTTTAACTTTGTGTGACAAGGCAGAGTGCAAAGACATTTCTTTCTTAAAATTGTACGTGATGGTGTAGTGGAAAAAGTGCTTGTTATTCGGTAACTGCATGTGACAAAGCACAATGGATAAGCATTTCTTATATTTTTCACTTTATATGACAATGTAGTGTAAATATACTTTCATAAAGTTACTTCTGAAGATCACAGAACAGGAAGGCTCAGGCTACTGTGACATGATTAAATTGTACTGAACAGCTGTCATAAAATAAGCATATAAAAACATACTCTGGTGTTCCTGTCTGTGGCAGAGACTGTCAGGATTACGGTACCAACGGCTTCTGTCTCATTTATAGTTACAACGTAAGCTGCCTGGTTGAACTCTGGAGGGTACTCATTGCGGTTTACATTAAAGTAAATAGGTGCTACTGCATAGTCATCGGGATATGCTGGGTCATATGCTTTCACCCACATCTGTGTCCAACAAAGAGAAAAAAAAATCTTACTATTGTTAGGGAAAACAAAAATGCTACATCTATGTGAAAAAAAAAAGAGAAGATCTTGACAAAATAAAAAAAGGGGGAAAACATATACTGTGATTATTTAATGACAAAAAAATAGTTTGACTATTTAAATTTAATGAAAATAGTAGGACTTTGTGATTAAATAAAAAGGTCAATGATTTATCAGCATGAAAAAGGATGCCTTGAATTTTCAATGAAAAAAAAATGTATCCAGTATTTGAACAAAATAAAAACAATTCTGCAATTTATTACTGTAGCTTCATATTTGGATGTACTACAAGGAACAACATTTTTGCACCTGCTTACTTCTCTACCAACATGGGAAAAACAAAAGTGCCCTGAAACTATCATTCATAAACAAAGTTCAAACTCTTTAACACATAAACAAAGACACAAACCACACAAAATATTATGCAGACAATATGACAATGTCTACTACTACAGTTAAATTTGATATTAATTCCTCTTTATTTCAATATGGTGTATTCTGATCTAAAAAATAATTGCTAATGAATTATTCAAATAGTATTACCCTGCCAGTTATAAAACTACAAAGCAAATTAAAAACTAACATTCACGAAACACTTTACAACTGGATCGAATGAAGTTAGTAGAGCAGGACGTCATATATGTAAACTCACAGTGAGGTTTTGTGATGTTCCTGCAAGAAGGCTGTTGACTAATGTGACTGCAGCTATTATCCTGTTGATGTCAAAGTAGTAAGCAGCTGTTGAGTTGGTGATCTCCTCATACACAAGCGGTCCCTGAAAACAAAATGAATCATTTTTATTGAGTACCTTCCATTTAATCAAACTGAGTATCTTCCATTTAATCATACTGAGTATCTTCCATTTAATCAAACTGAACACCTTCCATTTAATCAAACTGAGTATCTTCCATTTAATCATACTGAGTATCTTCTATTTAATCATACTGAGTACCTTCCATTTAATCAAACTGAGTACCTTCCATTTAATCAAACTGAACACCTTCCATTTAATCAAACTGAGTACCTTCCAATTATATACAAAATATATATATATTTGTACTGTATCAGATGACTGCAAGCTTTATTAAACAGAGGCAAAATAGACCATAAATTTGACAATATCTAAATCTTTATATAACTCTTTCCTGCAGTCTCAGACTCTTAGATCAGCTCACCGTGGCATCTCTATCCACAGCACTGACTGTCGTGTAGACAACAGTGCCAACTGCCACGTTCTCTGACATTGCTGGCACATTGTATGGTGTGTTGATAAAAACTGGTGATATGAGGTTGTGTATGACATAGAGTGTCACTGTTGCCAAATCTGTTTTCTGAGGCTGTCGATTATCACGACCTGCTACAGTCATCTGAAAGTATTAAAATAAAGACATGTGATTAACACAAAAAAGCTACAGTCATCTGAAAGTTTAAAAAAATATGAATACTTTTAAATGTTAATAAACACTGTGACAAGCAACATTCACACAAACCATTATAAATAATAATTAGCACCAAATTCACATAACACATTAACAAAAACTCATATCTGTTGTATTCTCAGTGATATATCATCTAGTCATTCAGTTGGTCATTTTGTATGTCCCTTGCGGAACTTTGCCTCCTTAACAGCTCTCTTGTATGCCTCTCGGTTGTAAGCAAGATGCCCTGCTGCTGATGCATCCATTTATATAAAAATAAAAATAACTTTGACAGTTTTTCCACTGTTGTTGGAAGCACTGCAAAATATAAACTGCTGGGATCACAATATAAAGATAATGAACTTAGCTGGCATCGCAGAAATAAATAGCCAGCCTTGCCAAATATTGAAAGAGGCCTAAAATTCTAACCAAATCTAAGGTAAATAACTTATAACTCACTCAGCTTAAAGTTAATTTAAATTTTGGAACTTTTAAAGGTCATTTTTGTTCTAAAAAATACAAGGACACGATACATTAGGCAAGCATGGCTTGATTTAAAAATAACAGCAAAGGATTAACATGTACTTAGAAATTCCTTTAGCAATCAATTTACCTAGCCAGGTTTGAAAAAAGGTATTATCAATCATTTATAACATTTCATATTAAACCCCAACATTTATATTAAATATAAGATTGATGTTTCAAAAAAATTTCAAGACCACAGTGCTTGAAAAAAAAAAATCATTCTTACTATAAACAGAACATACACATACATCTGACTTCACAGCTTTACAACAATGATCAAAGGTGTTTCACAGCTTTACAACAATGATCAGAGGTGTTTTACAGCTTTACAACAATGATCAGAGGTGAACTCACAATGAAAGGACTTGTTTGTTTGGTTGGGTCTTCTGTAAGGCTCTTCTTGATCATGACTTCGCCAGTGGTTGGGTTTATGATAAAGTACTCCAGGGGCTTCTGATCCACATTAGTGGTCACCAAAGAGTAGGTGACATTATCCTGTGGAGAAACATTTTATTTTTCACTTTGTTCTAATATTGTCACTACAATCAGTTAGGCTTTCTAATATGGAATACCACCTAAAATTGTCAACATCATTAAGGATCTCTACAATGGATATGTTTATGCAGTCAAAACAGAAGAAGGAATGAGCGAATGGTTCTAGATTGAAACAGGCGTGAAACAAGGATGTATGTATATTATCTCCCTTGCTTTTTGGAATTGCCATAGACTTCATAATTAAAAAATGCTGCACAGGTAATGATTGGGTACATGAGCCCCAACTAGAAGATCTTGATTTTGCAGATGACATAACGCTTATCAGTGACAATGTGAAATTGATGCAAGAAAAAACAGATATCCTGTCTTTGCTAGCTAGTAAAATAAGACTTGAAATTAACAAAGAAAAAAAAAATAATGAAACTTCTCATTAATCATGAAGGAAAAATATATGCAGAAGGCACAGCTATTGAAGACGTAAACCAATTTGCATACCTCGCCAGCTACACAGACCAGGATGGTGACACCAGAAAGGAATTATAATTGCAAAAAGCAGCACTGACCTTCAAGAATCTTGAGAACATATGGCATTCAAAAGTTATAAGCACAAAAACCAAGTTAAGATTATTCAATTCAAATGTAACATCCACCCTCATTTATGCATGTGAAAGCTGGAAAACAACTAAAGAAAAGGACAACAAATTATATTTCTTTGAAAACAAATGCCTAAGAAAAATACTCTGTATAAAGTGGAACAAATTCAAGAATAATGCAGAAATAAAACAGATGAGCAAACAACAACCTGTCTCATGGGTGATTAGAAAAATAAGATGGACATATGTTGGTCATGTGATGAAAAGAAACAGTCAGAGAATTCCAAAACAAGCTATCAAGTGGAACACAACAGACTGAATAGAAAGAGGTTGACCACGTGAAACTCTAAAGAGGACACTGTTATGAGAGGCCAGTTTAGTAGGCATAAAATTCCTTGATGAGGTTGAAAAGCTCGCTGAAAACAGGAAAAACTGGCAAACTACCATGCAAGCCCTATGTGGTGTTTAACAGCACAGGAAGGATGTAATATGTAAGAAGGCTTTCTAACATTCATCTGAAATTATTTACAATCATTAAACTTTCCAACATTCATCTGAAATTATTTACAATCAGTCAGGCTTTCCAACATTCATTTGAAATTATATGTAGTTAATGAGGCTTTCAAAAATCTATTTTAAATTATAAACACTCAAAGAGACTTTCCAGTATTCATTTGAAATTATCTACAGTGACATAGACTTTCTAATATTCATTTGAAGGTCATCTTTTGTGATTTAAATTCTCAGACAAGTCTTGGCTGCGCCTCCATCCTTAACTACTTGAACTTATCCAAGTTCTATTAAGTTTCCCTTATCCGCATGAGATTTATTACTGTATGTATTTTTGTTTTGATATTTCAGTGCATTCTCAATGAATCTATTTTACGTGCCTAATAATGTCTTTCACTTATTTTAATTCCTCTTAATTTGTTCTTGATGCATGTTAAGTCTTGCCATTGTGGCACCATCCATTCAGGATCTGTGCATGTTCAGACTCTTTAAATAAGCATCCTGGTTCTCTTGTTGTCACATGTTTCTTATTTTCTCTGCAATCTTGTCTGTTTCTGTTTTCTTTGTGTCTCACTTAAGACAGTTGTTACAAATGGCATCTATATTCCTTTAATAAATTCTTTTTTCTACAGCAAACAAAGTTAGTACTCACCCCATCTGGATCTACTGCCGTCACTTTACCAACAATGGTGCCAAGTGGCTCACGTTCATTGAAAGTGCCATTGTAATCTTTTAGGCTGAAGATAGGACCACTTGGGTTTCTAATCACGGGCACTGCTACTGTACATGTACCGTACTTACTAGGTCTGGCATCATCATAAACAACGACAATAACCTGCAGAAAAAAATAGGTCAAGTAGATAAAAATTTTCCACCTCTTTTCTTCTCCACAAACTTTGTTGTGTATCTTACAGTACTAATCTCACATGCCTAATAATTACAAGCAATCTGCTTCAGGATAGGTCAGAATAAGTTCAGTTATCTCTCTTTATCTTGGTTAACATCATCCATTGGTAAATGAATTACTACAAAATGTCCAAGCCTCTGACTTTTTATTGTGAATTTTAAAAAGTCCATTTATTCAAGAAGCATATGTTGCATTTGTCCAATCTAATAAGAACCAATCTAATAAGAATGATCACAACATGGGAAAGGACTGCTAATCTTGAGTACAGAATCCCATAAAACATGCTCATTAAAGACATAAAAAAGCTCAAAGAGTTTTAGTATAAGTATGTATAAGACTAAATATATAAATAAACAAAAAGCAAGTGTAGTAAAGATGTGGTAACAAAATGTTAAAGCTACTTAAAACAAAGGTAGGAAAGCTTTATTAGTTAGTGAGCATGCAGTTGCAGTTCATATTTTTCTACAAATCAAACTTCTTCACACTCAACAATAAAAACTAGCACCTGGCATGTCTGTATTAGGAAAAATTGTCTTTTATATCAGAGAATATCTGTCTGTGCTGTGACACTGACTAGAGTACACTGTATACTTGATCGTTGGTGCATTAAGGGATTATTTTTAAAAATCAGCCAAATTATTAAATTACTAAAAATATATCATCTAGGATACACAGTGCCATGTCAATTTTCTGTCAAACTGATAAATGACCAACAAAAAAAAAATCTGGATAAGTTTCTACAGTCTGCAAAGTCTCTATATTTTTCTGAACACTGTTTGTATTGTTATTCTGCAATTGGTCTTAATGATGTGACATGTCAGATCAGACATGTCTTTCTGGCTCCAAATATCTGGAACTGACTTGCAGATTTTTAAAATAAAATCACGTGCATCCTCAGTGCTTCTGAAAGTTGATTTCAAGACTGAATATACTAGATGAAAAATTATTTACATACACTCAGCTGGACCAAATTTACATGCTGAGCTAATAGCAGGTTAAGATGGTAGAACAGCTAGTTTACCGTGTACAATTCATCATTGTCGTTACGAAGACTCCTTGTTGGAAACACAGTACCAGTGCTGCCTGGTTGGTTCTGATTGGTCCTTCTGGCATCAAAGTACTCTGCACCTGACCAGAGTCCAGTAACATCATACTGCAAGTTACCCTGGAAAGCAAAAAACAGAAATACACTAAGTACTAGTATAAAACAGATTTCTTAGTGAGGAACTGGACACTATGTAACTTACAATTTACTGAAAATTACTCAGTCAGACTAAACTAGAGATGCTAATCTTTTTCTTCTTCTTCAGTTTCAGATGTCAGCTTGTATACTTCTGAAGTAGTTGCCAGTCATCCGGAGTGCATGGACATCCCCAAATTGTTTCAGACTAGTGTGGAAGTTGGCCATATTTGCCTTCTCTGTTGCTCATTTGCTAGGAACTCCTGCTGTATGTGGTCTGCTGTCATCTTATTGGTACCACAAGCATGTCTGTCAGTCAGAGATGCTAATAATTCCTGCAGGTTACTCAAGTAGAAATGCCACCAAATGATGATGTAACATTACTGCAGATTATCTTTTCCTCTATCTCTCTCTCTGAACTTTAGGCACATGGGACTTTCGCAAGGGTTTTCCACAAACACCTGGTCCTTCATCTTTTTTTTTCTCTTCTTGTTCAGGTGAGCCCTCTATTTCTCAACATCCTCTCTGCTGTTCTTCTCCATGTCCTTTGGTCTACCCTTACTCTTGTTCCCCTATCTATTTTTGGTATTGCCCAAACCATCACCAACATCTTTACTTGATAACCTCTGTCAGCAGCTTCATCTGCATTTCTACCAGCAAGGTGTTATTTCTTATGGTGTTTGGCCAAAATTCTTTTAATCCTTTGTAAACATTTAGTCTGGAAAGAGTTCAGCTTGTTTTCTATAGTTTTGCAGATTATACAGCTAGATAAAATTGAAAAATCACAGCAAAAAAACAGATTAGATATTTCAAATTCACTCATTCATTACATGCCATGCTTAACAGCACTTGTAACTATACATCTCCATTACATGTGAACTATGATGTTTCTGATCATTTCAAATGCTTTTCTTTTCCCATGTCACGTGGTCAACCTGCAAATACACTCTTCTCTTGGCCTCCATTTCCTTTTTCACTTTTATTTTCTAGTTATTTCCTAATTCTCTACTTCTGCTTCGTTATTTCAAATGCAGTATAATACTATACAATACTATACAATATTAACAGCAGCAAGAAACTATAGTCAGTATAATACTCAGCATTAAAATAAACTGCCTTAACAGATCTTTGACACGTTCAGTACTGATTCATTGTTTTCAGTCTTCTACAATTAAAAAATTAACAACTTTTAATAAAATCATTTTCAGCAACAACATAATGTAATTCAGCCACAATACTATACTTCATGTTTTGGCATTTCAGTTGTGCAAACATTAGCAAGAATACCATCTCCGCTATTACAACTTCACAAGTTAACTTTTTTTTTTTTTTTTTACCTGTCGGTCATCATCAAACCCATTGACTATGAATGTCATTGAGCTTTCATAGGCATCATCTGTGAGGCCAGCCCAAGTGTAGTTGGCGGGATTGCAATATGGTGGTTTATCAATGACCACAGTGAAGCGATACATAGTTGTACAGTTCTTGGAGATAGGAATGCCCTGGTCACTGGCTATAATTGAGAACTGAAAAAAAAGAAACCCAAAATTTATGTTAGGTTTGAACATTAATACTATTGTTACTGTTCTGATCTAAAGTTACTGTATAAACCAAGATGGTTCTGTTCTGCAAGCACATTCTGAAATTCTCCACCACTGAAATGTTTTCCAAGCATACAAATAACTGAAAGATGAACCAAAATATGTTACAACTATTGATTTCTTTTGTGTTCATAAACACATGATAGGGCAGTGCTTGTTCTGTATTTTAGAGTTCAAGACATGTCACTCAAAATATGTCATGTTATCAGATCAATATAAAACATGGTCAATGTGAAATGCAGTCAGTCCAGCACTTACAATAAAAACACTGTGTCAATACTCACGGTGAAAAGTGTGGAAGTTGCTGCAGTAAGTGACTGAATCAACATAATCTGTCCAGTATATGGTTGCACAAAGAAGAAACGACGGTCTTCTGCATCAGCGTTGGATGGATCAAAGCTGTACATAACTATATCCTGAAAACATATAACATTTTTGCATTAGCCAAAAAAACAACCAGTGAATTTTATATCTTTGAGATTAAAAAAAAAAAAACAAAACAATCTGGAATCACTCAAAGATACAATATAATATGAAAATGTATCATCAACTCTGGAGTTGCATTTCTATTTGTCTCATAAGAAAGGTGATTGATGCCTGTGAAAGTTATTAAGCATCTCTTCTATAATTATGAAAAAAACTAGTGACTATATGTGGTCACAAAATATACATATACCAGACTGCTAAATGCATGGTTAATGCATGCATGACACCACCTATCACGTATAATAGTAAAATAGTACATCTTCAGAGGAAGACTGTTTATGTATATAAATTTAAGTTTCACGTATATAAATTTAAGTTTCACTACAACTTTTATTTTATATAAATATACTTACTCCATCATTATCGGTAGCATTAACGGTAGCTACTACATCACCGATTTGAGCATTGCTATCTATTGCTATGTCGACGTTTGCATCTGACACTGAGGTGTACTAGGATTTCGGTCTGTGTTTACAATCAGAACTTCCTCATCATAAGCATCAGGGAAAGCAGAGTCCCAGGCACGGAATGTAAGCTGAAATTTGCATTTTTCAAAACGAAACTGTGAAAATTGTAACTGCTTTATTTATCTAGTGAAAGACGCTCAGTGATCTCAAAATACTTTTTTTTTTTTATAAGTGTAAGCATTTATTAATCTATAATTAAAACTGCATTTATTAATCTATAATTAAAACTGCATTTATTAATCTATAATTAAAACTGCATTTATTAATCTATGATTAAAACTATGTTCTGCTTACTCTTAGCACCTACAGACTACTATTTTTTAAAAAATACTTCATAATTCCAAACAAAAATTGATAAATCCCAAATGATGTATTGGTTGAATGAAAATATGTTTAAATCTTCATTATACTTTTATCAAGACAAAAATAGATATGGCAATATAACCCTTTCATAGAAGAAATAAAACAAAACAAAAAAAAGATAGCTGGTTATTATTTTATTTTAAATGAATTACATATAAGAAACATCTGGGTAAAGCTGGGGCGACCATCCCCAACTCAGCGCGTCACAGGTGGCGGATGGTGAAAGTCCTCCAGATATGGAGGATCCCTGTGAATAAGGAGTTATCCAAATAAGCAGGCGTGGACCAACTGGCGGTAGACTCAGAGAGCGAGGTGGGGTAGTAGGTGGCTCTACTACTCCTATAAAGTGCCTCAGGTGCTCAGTGAAGGGAATACCAGGCGGGTCAGAGGTGCCTTAAAACCTCTCGCTCCCGCTGCCTTGTGGGTAGGACAGGGAGTCCAAAGGCTAGCGGAGAGTCCGTACACAAACCGACAGAAGGCAACGGGAAACCACTGTTGTAATTCCCAAGAATAATTATGCTTAAACAGATTAATCGATTCATCATGAACGACGTTAATGGATGTTCCTCTGGAACAGCCTCGTCCGGTAGGGCAGCTCACGAGCCACAGGTGAAGCCAGATCGTCATCAAGCTACTGGTGGCAAAAATAGCAAGTTCAAAATAGCAACATGGAATGTTAGAACTTTATTCCAGGCTGGAAAATTAGAAAATGTAAAGATGGAAATGGAAAGGATGAAGATCAACATATTAGGAATGAGTGAAGTTAGATGGACAGGTGCAGGGAAGATAAACTCAGATAGATATACAATAATATATTCAGGAAGTGAGAAACACGAACGAGGAGTAGGAATTATATTTGATGAACAAACGGCAAGGACAAATGTAGGATATTTGAACATCTCGGACCGAGTCCTGCTAGCCCAACTGAAAGGACAACCAATAAACATAAATATTATACAAGTGTACGCTCCAACATCTGAAAGCTCTGAAGAAGATTTACAGCTATTTTATAATGACATAGAGACAGCACTAAAACACACAAAGTCACATGAAGTTACCATAGTCATGGGAGATTTTAATGCCAAAGTTGGTAAAGGAAGAACTTCAGACATCGTTGGTGACTATGGACTGGGGGAGAGGAATGACAGAGGTTATAAATTAATTGAATGGGCAAGAATACACAGCATGGTTGTAGGAAACACCTGGTTTAAACAACATCCTCGAAGACTGGCAACGTGGTGCAGTCCAGACAAAAAGACTTTTAACCAGATAGACTACATATTAATCAACAAACGATTCCGCAATGCATTACTGACAACAAAAACCATGCCAGGAGCTGACTGCAATAGTGACCATGATCCACTCTGTGGAAAAGTTAGAATAAAACTAAAGAAAGCAGGCAGAAAAGTGAGAAACATCAAACTGAATACAGAACTTCTTAAAAATGACCAAGAACTGAGAGAACAATACAAAGTTATTATAACAAATAGATACAATGCAATAGCAAAGATAAATAGTATAGATGAACAATGGGAAATGTTAAGAGATTCTATCCACCAAACTGTTAAGGAGATAATACCACCAAAAAAAGAAGCCCCTAAAAATAAATGGATGACAGACGACATCTTAGGACTGATGGACAAGAGGAGGAGGAGTAAAAATAACGAGAAAAAATATAACAAGATAAATAAAGAAATAAGACGCAAATGCAGAGAAGCAAAAGAAGTGTGGTTAAATGAGCAGTGCAGACAGATAGAGGACTCTCATATTAAAGACAGCAAAAACATGCACAAACGAATTAATGAACTCACAGGCAGGAAAACAAAATATACCACAGGATGCCTGAAATCGAAAGAAGGTAAAATGTTAATGGGAAAAGAAGACATTGTGGACAGGTGGACAGAGTATATCGGTGAGCTATATGGAGGAGAAAGACCAGAATTAACACCAGATACTGAAAACTGTGAGGGACCACCAATACTTGAAGATGAAATCATAGATGCCATCAAACACACGAAGAAAGGAAAAGCGACTGGGCCTGATAATATAACAATAGAAGAAATAGAGGCACTAGAGGAGACAGGAATAAAAATAATAACCAAGTTACTGAATGACATTTACAACAGTGGTTATATTCCCAGTGACCTGATTAAATCCACGTTTATAGCACTACCAAAGAAACCAGGTGCAAAGGAATGTGACGACCACCTTACTATCAGCCTCTCATGTCACATAACGAAGCTACTTCTGAGAATAATTATGAGAAGAACAAGGAAAAAGATAAAAATAGAAATAGCAGATGAACAGTTTGGATTTGTTGAAGGAAAGGGAACACACAATGCCATTTATGCTTTACGAACACTAACAGAAAGAGCTTTAGAAGTACAGAAAGATCTCTACTTATGCTTCATTGATTACACCAAGGCATTTGACAAGGTGAAACATAATGAAATTATTAAAATGCTTGAAGACATCAATATAGACGGCAAAGACTTGAGGATTGTAAAACATCTATACTGGCAGCAAGAAGCAGCAGTTCGAGTTGAAAATAGAATTGGAAAATATCAACCTATAAAACAAGGGGTGCGACAAGGATGTGTACTATCTCCAGACCTTTTTTCTCTGTATAGCGAGAATATTCTAAGAACAATCATCACAGAACCAGGCATAAAAATTGGAGGATACAATATTAACAACCTTCGGTATGCTGACGACACAGTACTGATAGCTGAGAACCAACAAGACCTGCAAAATCTCTTGAATAAAGTCGCCAAAGAAAGTGAACAGAAAGGCCTTACTTTGAACATCAAAAAGACAGAGACTATGGTTATATCTAAGAAACAGAATCCACCAGCATGCAGTATTAAATTAAACGGAACTGTTCTAAAGCAGGTGCAGAAATTCAAATACCTTGGAGCAGTAATAACTTCAGATGGGAAATGCAGAACAGAAATTAGGAACAGAATAGGCCAAGCAAAGACTGCATTTCAGAGAATGAGAAACATATTGACCAACACATCCTTATCAATGAATGTTAGAAAACGAGTCCTAAAATGCTATATTGAACCTATCTTGTTATATGGAAGTGAATCATGGACAATAGGCAAGTCTGCACAAAAATCATTGGAAGCAGCAGAAATGTGGTTTATTAGAAGAATGTTGCGAATCCCCTGGACAGCAAAAATAACTAATGAAGAATGTAGGAGAAGAGCTGGAGAGACAAAAAACCTTGTCAAAAAGATAAGAGAGAGACAATGTACTTTCATAGGACATGCAATGAGAAGAGGAGGCACTGAAAATATTATAACAACAGGAAAAATAGAAGGAAGAAGATCAAGAGGAAGACCAAGAGAAATGATACTGGACAGTCTGACGGGATGGTGTGAGAGGAGATCACCAACTGAGCTGATGGCCTGCATGAAGGATCGCGTACTCTGGAGAAGCATAATAGCCAACGCCAGTCGGCATGGCACATGATGATGATGATGATAAGAAACATAATTTATTCTGGTTAAAAAACAAAAAAACTCATACAGCAACCACAAAAGTAAACTGAAACAAAGACTAAAAGAAACAATACAGTCAGATGAAGTCACTGACAAAACAAGTTCTGAAAGAAATCAAATTAACAACTTCATTTATTAACTGTCCATTCTTTTAATATCACATTAAAAGGCTGATCATCAAACCCTTTTTTTTTCCTCTCAATTTGTTCCTATCCTGGTACAACAACCCACAATGAACGCAACAAAAAATACTGAAAATATTGTAGCTGTATACTTGTGCCAAGTTTTGCTCGAATATTAAGCACAAAAACAATTATGAAAGGAAAAAAAGTCTTGATTTTTACATGATAAAATGGCCTGACTTTGGTTATTTGTATTAATGTAAAATATGTCATGAAATTACACTGGCATGGGACATTGTGCTCCAGATGACTGATGACTCACTACCAAAAATAGCACTAAGATTGACACCACAGGGGAACAGAAGTAAGGGTAGACCAAAGGAAACATGGAGAAGAACAACAGAGATGATGTTGAGCAATAGAGGCCTCACCTGAGCAAGAGCAGAAAAAAAGGCAAAGGACAGGCATTTGTGTAAAAACCTTGCAGAAACCCAATGTGCCTTGGGAACTTAAGGTTCAGTGAGAGAGAAAGAGAGAGAGAGAGAGAGAGATGTCACAGAATTCAATATCTCACCTGATATGTTCCAGAGTGTGATGCATCTTCTCTCAGTGATCTGGCTAAGGTCACCCGACCAACTGCTGCATTTCCCACACCAGTGCTGGACAAGGTGAAAAAGTTCCCATAGCCTGCTACCATTGAGTATGTCAGATTTCCCTGTGTTGGAGGAGTTTCAGAAGAAGAAAAAAATTATACATATACATATATACAAACAAACAAAATGAACAAGAAATCTTCTGCTGATGTGTTTTATTGTCTCAACAGTTGTTTGTGCTCTCCCTAATACTTACTCTAGTTTTATTCCTTTCCTACAATGTCCCATTATGATATTTTATGAAGGTTTTATTTGTGGCTTGCCAGTCCGCCGAACATATTCAGAAATACAGCTTTTGTAACCAACAAAAGTGGATGAAAAGTGATAAGCTACAGGAAATCAAAATCTGGACACAACTCAATGCACAGTAAACTTGAACCCAACAAATGTGGATAAGAATTCATAAACTAGACAATCAAAAATACAGGCACAACTTGAGACAGAGATACCAATGTTTTAAAAGAGCCAAGGAGAGTATGGCAATCATTAACAGAGAAGAATTGATGTCACAATATTAGAGACAAATATAAAAATGCCATGATCTTATCACAGCTAAATAATAACACAACAGCTTTATCTGATCTAAAATCTAAAGTCATAGCTGATACACTGAGATGTGTCATAAAACGAGATTTGATTATGACTGAATCTTACTCTCAGATCAGGGTCGGTGGCCTCAATGGTGAATACATTGTATAGTGCTGCCTGGTTAATGCTGATGTTAACGATACTAGGCAGGTTGATGATGCGTGTTGGAACATTGTCACGTATAATGAAGACTGTAGCCTCTGAGCTGGCTGTACGTTCTGGGTTCCGTTGGTCAGAGACCAGAAGTTGGATCTAGGAAAGGATATTAAGTTAATGCATTTTTCACTATGAAAATGGAAAAACATAGTTTTTATTGTGAACAAGTGAAGCAGGAATTCACTGTGAACAAGTAAAACCATGGTTTTCACCATGAAAAAAATAAAGTATAGTTTTCACTGTAAATAAATAAAATATAATTGGTATAAAAGAGTGCTTTAAGAAACAGCAAGACAGAATGGAAAAACAAAGGTTTGGGGAACAAAAAAAAAACAGGTGTGAAAGTGACAATAAGCAACAAATCAAATAATCAGGCACCAAGAGCACTATAAATTTTATGCAATCATGCAATGAGGAAAAGAATTTATACATACCCCTGTGCAATGTTAACATTTAAACTGAAAAATGAATTCTATTACAGCACAGTTTGTCCCTAACAGAAAAACACTAATATGGGAAAAAAAAATTTGAAAGTTTATATCTTTTCTTAAAAAAAAAACCAGAATAGAGGAAAACAAAAAAACCAGAATAGAGGGGAAAAAAACAGAACAGAGACCATAAAAAAACAAACCAGAATAGAGGACCCAAAAAAAAAAAAAAAATAGCAAGAAAAAAAAAAATGAGGAGAAAAAAGGATAAAGAAAGTGCTACTTACAACATCCTGAGTCTGAGTTGATGTTATCAGAGACTGCCTGAGGCGGATGACTGCAGTTTCAGGGTTCATCTCATATGTCTGTCTGGCACGTTCATCTCCCACAATCGAATACCACAGTTTATCCTGGTCCATTAAAAGACTTCAATTAGCTATGATATGATTAACACAAAACTGATATGGTCAACTAATTCTGCTATGGTCATGTAATTCTGCTATGGTCATGTAATTCTGCTATGGTCATGTAATTCTCAGTTGTAGTAAAATTGTTAACACATTTGTTTAAAAACACAGCTATTGTTGCAGAAAAAAAAGTATATTTGTAGTGCTAAGTTACAAACAATATAATTGAGACATACCCCATCAGCATCAACTGCTCCAATAGTGTTGAAAATCTCAGTGCCAACACTAGTAGTATAAGGGATGGTGACATTATATTTAGGTAAATAGAACATTGGACCACTGGGATTTCTGTTTATAGTGATGTTGACAAGAGAAGTACCCACAGAGCTAGGATATGCCGAGTCATATACATTAAGTCCCAGCTGAGGATAACAAATATGAGGAAGCATAAAAAATATAATCTATCAATTTTGCAATTCATATTTAGAAAAAAAAAAACTGACTAAAAATTCTATCAAATAATCTTTCCTGTTATTTGTGATTTCTGTATACTTTTCTTTGGGGAAAAAAAACATTCCAAGTGCTATAATAAAAATTAAGCTAATGTGCTGTTCTCTACTGAAAAATAAAATTAAAATTTTAATATTAACATTTTAAATTTAATAAACAGCAGTTAACACGTGACCTAATCAAAACAAACCATTTGTAATTATTAAATAATTTTATACTAATCATATCCATCATTATATTAAATCAACTTCATAAAAACAAACTTCATGTACTGTTTCACTTTCAAACAAAACTTATTCCAAAACGATTCTGATAATAACACTGGTTCAAAGTCCAATGGTCGAATCGGTCATCGAATCTCTTTCTCACATTTCAGTCACATGCATGAAAACCAAAAGTCCAGCCTTACGATGTATTGTGTATTCCAGTCCCTTCTCAGAGAGTCTCTGTCCTGAATGACAATGGGAGCAGTGGCGGTATTGTTGCCCTGAGGTGTCACAGTGCCCAGACTGAAGAAAGCTGGAGCCGTACCCACTCCTGTCACACCCAGTACAAGGCGACCCTAGGGAGAAAAATAAGTAAACATAACTGTAATGTTACCAAGGAAACCAACAAACATCACTTCCACAACTCCTTAGACAACAACCTGCATATAATATTAAAATCAATAAAAGCATACACTTCTAACAAGAAACAACAATTCATAAAGCAGCAAAAAAACATATATTACCTTTGAGATGGGATCATAATGCATTTGTAAACCATTTATTCTGAAAGAACTATAAGAACATCCTTCAGCATTAATAAAACAAACTGATTTAAGAGAAGAACTTACACATAATTAAAACAAAATTTAACATTCCACTTTTCAAAAACACAGTTTTCATTCAAAAACCATTAAGGGTGCTTAACTCAGAAGAAAAAAAAGTTTTTTTTTGTCATCAGCTTTGAAAGTTGTAAATAATTCTCCATTTTTGTAAACATTAATATAATGCCAAGAATGAACAAGTTAAAAAAAAAAAAAGAAGGAAGCAAGATAAATGCTGAATCAAATAAATCTCCTATAAACTCTACATTACTACTATGTAAAAGATTGTAATAGTTTCTGCCGCAGATTAAGAAAAAACCCCAATAAACTATCGCTTATAATGGCTGGTCAGAAAGTATTTAGGAGCATATGATTTATTTAAACAGATCTACTGCCTCACTGTTAGAAGGCTGGCGATATAAAATATCTTACCCTGAGGTCCAAGTCTGATGCAGTCACCATTACCACAACAGCTCCATTGGTCTGATTTTCATTTACTGAGGCAGTGTATACATTCAGACTGTACCGTGGTGGGTAGTTGTCTGTCAGGATGTTTATAATCACATCTGCTTCGGTAAACCTCTCTGGTCTGCCATTGTCTCTGCCTTGAACTTTGAACTAAAACATAATAAGAAAGTAACATGTGAGCATCTAAACCCTTCAGATATGTTTTTTAACCCAGAGAAGATTTACAATTACTATTATAAAAATTAAATACACATAGGTATTCTCATTCGTATTATCTTATCTTATATCTTATATCCTTCCCGTGCCGTTAAACGTCACATAGGGCTCGCAAAGTAGTTCGCCAAGTTTTCCTGTCTTCAGCGAGTCTTTCAACCTCATCAAACGATTTTATGCCTGTTAATTTGGCCTCTCTTAATAATATTAGCATGTTAAAATATGTAAAGAAATAACACACCAGAAAAACTTACTGTGTACTGTCTGATTGTTGTCGACACCAAAGATGAAACAAGTGAAATAACTCCAGTGCGTTCATTGATGAAAAATGGGCTAAAATTTCCTGAATTAGGTACGAACGAATACTCTGGGATGTCCTGTGAAAATATTAGTATAACAATGAAAGGTGAAAAAAAAAGGTATGAATTAACATCACTTAAACAGACATTACCTTTAAAATAACAGAAAGTTTGACCAAAAAAAAACCCCAAAAAACCCAACTTTCCAAAACACTCTGATTCTCTGTCAATGTGTTTTACTGGACAAGATGTTTATCATATAAGTGAAAGCTTTGACAAAAATCTTTTAACATTCTTGGACAAGAAATGTAACCTTCCATGCACAAGAAAGCTTTAACAAAAATCTTTTAGCATTCTCTTACTCTGCCAATGTTTGCTTTAAAATACACTGCAGAAGAATATGTTTAGCATATTATTCATAAATGCAATAACAGAAATAATGGCAAATTATTTTTAAGACATTTAATTCTATAACAAGATGTGGAGGTTTGTAGTAGGAGATACAAAATGAAATAAATGAGTGCAAGAGTGCAGACAAATCGAACGTTAGAAATTGCAAAATATCTTATTTTGATTATTAAGCAGAGTTTAAGCGCTGGTAGCAGTCAGATGAAAGTTGCACCCTGGTCCTTCGGGTTGGGGGTTGAGGGTTGGAGCATAGCGCTAACAACCCCATCTCCATTAAAAAAGATTAGTGTTATGGAACAGATAGAGAAGCCTTGAAATTAGATATAAGAACTGGCTTAAAACAAGGTGATAATTATCTCCATCACTATTTCACCTAGTACTAGAAAAGGTAATCAGAAAAGTGAAAGAAGAAAGCAGTACAGAAGAACAAGCTAAAATACTAGGATATGGTGATAATATCAACCTAGTAGGGGATACTATGCAGGAAGTTATCAATACCTGCACACACCTGAGAGATGTGGCACTAAAAGTGGGCTTGACCATTAACCAAGATTAGACAGAGTATATGAAGAAATCAAGAGACCAGACACTGAATGATCCAGATTATATAAATGTTGGAGATATGAATGTAAATGCTATAGAAGAGTCCTTCAAATATCATGGGCACAAAAAAGAACAAATATATCCATACTACAAAAACTTAATATTGAAGAAGTTTGGCTAGTAATGAAGACTAAACACAGAAAAATTAAATATTTGGACATATTAAATGTCATAGAATTTAGAAAACAGTCTTGGTAGGATACATAATAGGAAAAAGAAAGAGAGGAAGACCAAGGCGAAGAAGGCTGCAAGATGATTATCTGCGAATGGAAGCATTAGCAGTAGGGCATCTTGCTTACAATCAAAAGGCCTATAGGAGAGCTGTTATGGAGTCAAAGTTCCACAAGGGACATGCAAATGACTGACTGAATGATGGAGATATGATCATTAAGAAAGCAGAAACATACAAGTATCTAGACACAGCCTTCAACAATGCAACATAATAAGCAAGGAAATTAAAAGCAGAGTACAAACAGGGAATAAAATATACTTTGCCTTGCAACACCTGTTGAAATCCAAAATCCTAAAAACACCAAAATAATAATCTACAAAACTATAATAGGACCAGCCGTCATGTATGGATTAGAAACATGGAGTACGACAAAGAAAGATGAACAACAATTGTAGATCTCTGAGAATAAGATCCTAAGAAGAATCTTTGGGCCCATAAAGGATACCAGCAGTGGAGAATGGAGAGCTAGAAAGAACACTGAACTGAACAGCTTATTTAAATCTGAACAAATTATAAATGTCTTGAAACTGAACAGACTATGCTGGTTGGGCCATGCAGAAAGAATGGAAGAGAACAGACAAATGAAAATTATTTATGTACAAGAAATGAGGGAAAAAAGACCAAAGGGTAGACCAGGACAGAGATGGAAAGAAGAGGATATAAAGGAAATTGGTGTTATCAAATGGAGAGAGAAGATTAGGAATAGGGAGGAATGAAGGTGAACTTATCTGCAGCAATGAGCCTTATTGGCTCGGACAGCTGAAGAAGAAGAAACAGAGTTCAAGAAAAAGTAGATATACAGCCAGAGAAGCTGGCTCACAAAAGAAAAAAAAAAGAAAAAGTGAAAGAGATGATGAACATAAGATGATGCAATACCTGAAACTAAAGGAAAATTAATTAATAGCATGTTCATACCAACGCTGTGCTACCATTGCCAGACATGGGCAGTTACTAAGAAACAACAGAATAAAATAAGCACATGTGAAGTGAGATGTCTTGGGAAAACAGCAAATGACAACATAAGACAGATGGCAGGAACTACATCATGTCTGTGACACACAGAGAAGCAAAGCCACTTAACGAGAATGACATGCTCACAGCCAGCTGTGAGACCTTTCATACGAGGAGCTACACACACAGATCAAGAGGAAGCCCCAGAAAGAGATGGACAGATGGTATCAGAGAGACACACTCACTACTAATTATGGCATGACCATCACTGAGGTCACTCATCTGGTCCAAAAACGCTATTTGCATCTTTCCTGACACTTCACAGTACAAGAGGAAGGATAAAGTAAAAGTAAAGTAAGCACGCAATACATGAAAGGAAAAGCAAGAAATATTACAGATGAATAAAGTGAGAAACTATGTGCTCGTTAATTAATAAAGCTGTTCCTATTTTTTCCTATTTTATACATTTTGTTATCACAGCTTTACTGCAGTGGCTTCATTGGTAGTTATATAGTTATTATTATATACTCATACACTAATTATTAAAGTGAGAAAGGAAAGAGTTAACAAATTTATGATATCAGAAATTGTGACTGAGAATTTTTTAACGGACTTACTCCATCGGCATCATTTGCAGATACTGTCAAAATAGCCGTGCCAGGTGTTGTTGTATCCCAGATGGTGGTCTCATATCTTGTCTGATTGAAGCGTGGAGGATCCAAATTGTGGTTAACATAAATTGTGACAACTGAATCCGCAGTCTGCATGGACAATCCTGTGTCTCTAACTGCTCTTACCACCAACTGTCACGTCAAAATGAAAGTGAAAATTAACCAACAAACTATCAGATATGCTGAAATGAAAATTAACATAAAAATAAACCATAAATAATACAGTTAATGTCTTATCAGGGACAGAAACAAATGTGATTAAAAAATGTTTGTGTTATATTTTGAGAATGTTAATACAGTTGTTGACGATTATGAAGAAATGTTATATTTTGAGAATGTTAATACATTTGTTGATGATTATGAAGAAATGTTTCACAAACTCATTTGCTTTGAGTAACTGATGAAAATAAATCTTGTGAAATCAATGAAAACACTTGAAAAATTTTGCAAAAACAAAAAAACTAAAGTGCTAAGTGCCAAGATGAAATAACACTTTGAAAGTGCTTTTTTGCAAGACACCAAAACAAAACAAAAAAAAAAAGAAATTTATTTCTGTCTATATGTAAAATTAGAATTTCTCAGTTTCCAGTCTTCTGGAAGTACTGAATTTATCATAATTAGAAAAATTACCGTGTGCACTGGTTGATCATCATTGACCAAACTAGAGATGACTGTAATCACTCCTGCTGTACTTGCAGTAAAGAAATTGGTGCTAGGAGGGAATCCAAGTACTTGGTAAGTGACACCAGTCTGTAGATGAATTAAGTAACAAAAGGTGTGAATATTATACAAAAGAACTGTTTCACTCATTATGCTTCATTTTTTTTTTTTTAAGTTTCAAAATTCTCCAGCACTCTACCTACATTCCCAGCCAAATTGTGAATGGGAGGAAACAAGAAAACAACTTTTTAAAACAAAACTTTCACATCAGAGACTGACACAGCACATAAAATTCCCTTTAAAATAACACTCCTTTTTTAATGCAACATACGATAAATAATTTTTCTGTGGTTGGTGAATATTCTACCAATTAACTTTTTCCAGATACACAAAAAATTATAAAAGACATTAATGGAACAGACAGGTATACTTACAGATGGGGTTGCTATTACATTGCCCACAATGGTCTGCACAGGAATAGTTTCACTGACAGTGAAGTTGTAGTTTGGCACAGTCAAGGTTCCATTGTCCTTCTGAATGATAACGGTTACTTGGGCAGTTGAAGCACGTGAAGGAGTTCCCATGTCAGCAACTTGACATACCATCTGGAATGTTTGAATTTTTCATTGTCAAACTGCCATGTATCACATTCTACCCTACATATATCAAGTGGGTGCTCTTACTTTACATTTAAATAATCCTTTAGCAGTGGTACTTTAAATATGTATGCACTGAACCTACATAAATTCAATCGTATCATAACAAAAAACAGATTAGAATATTATAACATGATAAATGAAGTATATGTCTACGTTAAAGTGGAACATTAACATACCGAAAGTCACAGAGAAGAATAGAACTGAAGATAAAACAGCAAGACAGCAGCAACAGTAGGAATGGCTGAACAAACAGCAGCAGCTGGGACAATCATAATATTAAGACAAGATCCTGCTAGCAGTAGATCCTCCACATTCAACCATTTCCAAAGTGATGGCATAAGATGATGAATTATTTACATAAACAATCGTGTTCCCTCATCTTCAACTTCACTTAATTTCTCCTTATCCCATGTCTTTTTTTTTCTTTTATTTAGTTATATTCTTCACACAAAATGACATATAAAACTGTATAACATACTGTGAATCTGTCAATATTAATCAGGTTTGTGTTGCTGGTAAGGGTCATAGCACCTGACACAGGGTCTACGTAAAAGTATGAGATACCATTCATCATTGCTCCACTCAGAATTGCATACCGTAATTGACCTTCTGGTCTCTGAAAAGCATTAAAAAAAAAGAATATGTTAATTAAAAACAATCCTTCAATGCTAAACATTCATTAACAATTGACATACTTCCCACTTCCGTAACAAATTTTTATTTCACTGTCCTCATTAAACCATCTGTGATAAAACTGTGCAAGATCATTAATTCACTACAAACGGCAGTTCTTACATTTTGATCATCTGCATCAAAGCCAGCCAAAATGACGATCAGACGTCCTGGAGCACTGTTGTATGGGATGATAACAGTGGTGTCATTAAGTCTAGGAGTGTTGAAGTTTCTGTCGATGGTCACATTCAGTAAGGCATCAGCTGACAATGCAGGGGTACCGCCATCAGTAATTCTTATTCGGATCTAGAGAAAAATGAAGTTCATTTTAAAATACAGAATTATGCTATCCTTTCTGACACTGACAAAGCCATATCAGTCACACTATTTTCTATAAGCAGACAAAACATTTAGAACTATTTATGTATAATTCTAACAAACTCTCCTTTCTTGTAAAGGCAAGGATTACACAGCTAAGTAACTGGTCTATGCCATGGCCATAGAAGAAAGATGATTTGAAGTAGGATCGAGAACAGAACATATGCTGGAAACTGTCATTCATGGTATACCTTTTTCATGAATAGCAGCAAGTGACAGATAAAAAAAAAAATATAGAACAAGTTACTACCATAAAACTACTGCAGCTTTTACTGAACACCGTTTGCATAAACTGACATGGCACTGTTAGCAATAAGGACAATTTAGTGTGATAATATATCGAACCTCTTTCCTTCCATTACAGACCTAAAGTTCTATGGGTTTTCAGCATAGGAGGAAGATTTGACAAGTCTTACTCTTTGTTTTCCTGCCACAAAAGAACATTGGTATGGTCCTAGTGTGTTTTATTCAGTGGTGGGAAACGTTTTTATTGTATTTCAGGATCACAATCAAAACCCTTCGAGTTATCACTAGCAAAAAAAACATGATCACACAGCTCAAACTCTTCCTTTGACACGACCCACACACTGCTACTGTGGCTACATACTGAATGAAAATATAATCTGCCATCACTGGTACAAATACTGCTCTAACAGGCCCACTACTACAGCATGGCATTTATAACCATGCTATTATTGTAGTCTAACAGGAAGATAGAGGTGCATGGTACAGTTTTACAAAGAGGTAGAAGGAGTGAGAAAAGTGAGAAAAAAAACACAAATAATGAAAAACATACAACATTCAATATTTTGGCGTGAGCCTTTTTCAAGGATTACATACAAAAACAAACACAGCATATAATAAAAGAAGGAAAATGAAAATGTAAATTTCTCATTATTTGTGTTTTTTCCCACTTTTCTCATTCCCTCTATTGCTTTGTAAAACTTTACCATACACCTCTGTCTATTACTAAAACCAGTTTTACTGCAGTAGTTATCTCTTTTATTTGTAGTCTAACAGCATCCTTTCTATATCAATACACAGTTCACTTATCCAGTGTTATAGGGACTCTACTTAATCATTAAGCATGCCTTATATTTAACAAGGATACTAGTACTTAATGAAGCATCATCCAACCACACAAGGACACTGAACTGCTGACTACAGGAGGATGTTTGTTTCTTCTCCTCTCTGTTCAGGAGACAAAAATGACTGGTAAAGGGATGAGGATGAACCAAAGCTGCTCAAAATTCTATCCTACTTTCTTACAGTGCTTCTGAAAGAGGCAGCTCTAGTAATCGTCTGACTAACGACTTAGGATCTCTGTACACTGATGCAAGATCCATGCAAGTCCATGCTCCATCTGCCTAAAAGCTTGTTCAAAAAATCATCATCATGTAACTGGCTGAAACTAACTCAAGTATACGGTTACAGGAAGAACATCAACCGATCATCCATGAATTGTAGTACTGTTCTGAATTTAATATTTTGTATGAATGACATTAATATGTACCATGAACTGGGTATCTCTTGCTCCAGCCAGATTTGCACCTGGCCTAAGGGAGATGATTCCATTCTGGTCAATACTAAAGAATGATGCAGCATTTCCTTCTCCTTGAATGCTTAAACTAGTGATGTTGAATGGGGCCTGAAATTGGTAAAATTTTATGTAAAAATGGAATGAATGAGGAAGGCACGTCACAAATAAATTTATTTTCAATAAACACAATTCCAAAGCCATCACATATACTTGACTTTCAACTCTGCATAAAATCATACTAAAGATATAAAATAATGTACAAGATGCAAAGTCTAGGAACTGAACAAGTACAGTCAAACACAACAAAGTGTTCATATACATGTGATACATAAAAACATGAACTGGCATTAAGATCTCGATGACATGACCTTTCATTATAAATTACACAAAATTTGACAAATGCAGAGTCATCAACAACATGGAAGAATATCCTGAAGTTGTACCAATCCCTCTTATTTATATAAAAATATTTTTACACACATGGGACAAAAATCATGAAGTAATAAACTAATGAAAGTTAAAAATTGTTGTAAAAACAGGAACTCAGTAACACAGACTGTTGTAAATTCTGAGACATCACATAGAGAAATATTTAACATTTTCTTTCACTTTCTTAGATACCACAGTGATGTAGTGACCTGCCAATCAGAAGGTCCCTAGTACAGTTTCACACTTGAGCAGAAGTTCTTCTGACTAATCAGCACCGGGGTCAACCCAACCTAAAAAAAAAGGGCACTTGGGGTTTCACTAACAAAACAAAGGTAGCAAGGCAATGTGCTGGCATACCTACCTCAAATGCTGTAGTGGCCTAGAAATGTGAAGGCACTAACACTTCACACCCCCACAGCACGCAAATACTTCAGGACTTAGATTAGATTTCACTTTCTTCTTGCCTTCTTGAGTTTTAACATTAAAGAAAAGACAGTAAAGGGCAAACTGTGAGTCTAAGGATGATGAAAACAGCAAGAGCTGCTTTGTTATAATTTAATAATCATTTTTAGAAACAAAAACTGCGGTACGAACCACTGTATCATTGTCCCGTCCTGTGACAGTGGCGATGGATGTGCCCTCTGGATGATTCACAGAAATGGTGATGTTGTTGTTAAAACTGAGAAAGAATGGGGCCGTGTTCCTGATCACATATACTGTCACCTGTGCATTGGCGACGACTGCCTTTGTTGTACACCTCGATCAGTTGCACTGACTTCAAACTGACAATAAAAAATAAAAATTAATTATTACTTGGTGATAATAATTTTGACCCGAAAATGTATAACAAAACCTGAGAATTTACACAGATGAGACTACCTTGTTTTCCTTTGAAAAAAAAAACATGGCCATACTTTTAAATTTGCTATATGCAAAAAAACCTTGTCAAGGATGAGTTTCACCACACCCCCCGCCCCCAACACTTATCCACTAGTTGCTGTATCTTCTCTCTTGATTTCCAACAATGTGTTTTACCAAAATAATACTTGTCTTTACTCACACTTCTGACTCATTTTGTTTCCTTTTTCTTTTATCTTCTTATCTGACCTTACCATTTTTTTAAAATAAAATTTCACCAAACATTATCTACTACTACAGAAAAATAAAATGAGGGAAAAAAAAAACAGTTCTTACATTGAAAGTAGTGATCTGCTTATTTGGGTACAACGCTTGCCAAGCAACGCAGTAAATGCTGCCTGTCTGAGAGTTGATGCCAAACAATGAGCTGTATGTACTATTGACAATTGCATAGTCTACCACATTGTTGGGTGCCTGCAGGAAGAACAGAGTCTTAACCAAATATTTTGTTCAGTCATAGACAAAAGTTAAGTTTTAATCATAAATTCTGCAGTAAATTATACACAAAAGTAGTTTTAATCATAAATTCTGCAGTAAATTATACACAAAAGTATCCTCAGATAAAGAACATACCAAACTGCTAGAAAACAAAGAACAGTATTCAGTTACAACTTTATCTTGACTATTCAATTAAAATATTGCATTAAATGGTGTTGTGTGTGCACTTATTAAGTTTGAGTTAGAACTATTTTCTACAATTCAAAACACTTATACCAGAAGCAGTGAACTCCTCAGCACTGAAGTGCAAAAAAAATTTTTTTTTAATGAAAACTCAAAAGTTATATTATTATTCATTCAGTGGCTAACATAGACTTCTATGCTGCAAGGATAATTTCTGGCAAATGAACTGAAAAATATTACAAATGCAATTAGAGAGATCCTAAACACAATAATTAAATTTTAACCACAAAACATACATATGTGTCCTGGTCATCAGCACGTACGACCAAGAAAGGTTGACTAACTGCTTGGATCTCCAGTATAGTCACGGTATACTGTGCTTGGGTGAAGAAGGGAGAAACCAGATTTCCGTTGACATTGACTGTCAAGGTCACCATATTAGTCAGGCCACCTCCATCTTGTATTTGAATATGGAGCTGAAAACAAAATAAAACACATGGTAAAAACTATCTGAGTCACAGAACTAGCTATTACGATAACTTAGCAGCCTTAAATGTCATTCATAGTCACTGTTTTCAAGACAGCACTTGCATTTTCACTAATGTTCTTTATGACTCCATCATGATTCAGTTTCATCAAAGATCAAGACACAGACTATCATCACAGTCACAAGAAACCATTTAATGAAGTCATTAATATGACTGAAAATTAACTATTAGAAACTTGTCCCAGAACAATAGCGCTGCTTAATTTAAAATGAGTGCCTTTATATAACAACTTATTTCAGCTCAAAATAACTGAAAAGCCTTTCCAAACTTCAAATCTTTTCTGCAAAAGAAAGTACAAAATTATCCTCAAATTTAGACATAGTTCACAAAAGAATAAACCTGTGGCAATTATTTAAATTAATGGAATATTTACAGCATGCTGTACCAGCGCAAAATGTCACTTAAGGTTTTCAGTGAAGTAAATGAATTTATAAAATAATATTCCCAAACATCTAGACACTCGTCTGTCAATCAGAAGGTCTCTGGTTTGACATCACACCCGGGCAGAATTTTCTGGGACTGATTGGCACCAGGGCAAACCACCCAGCGTCAAAGTGCCTGGCATCAAAGTGCCTAGTGTCAAAGTACCTAGCGTCTCCCCAGAAAAAACCAGCGAGGGCAGGTGCTGTTATCCTTATTCCAGATGCTGTAGTGGCCTAGAAATGTGAAGGTTCTAACACTTCACTCTCACACAGGAAGAATTTTGAATGCCACAGGACGCAGAATGAATAAATGAATGAATGAATGATCTTTATTTTTCAAGGGTAAAGAATTGGGCACACAGGCCCGTCTTACATTCTGCCCTTACATTCTGCCCCAGAGAAATATCTAGCACAGCAGTTCTTTTTTTCTTATAGCACATTCTAATATTAGCAAAATAAATATAATATTTCCATGTTTATCAAAGCATTTTTAATCCAGAAGAATATATTCATTTGTGCATTCCTTACCCTTTGCTCTGAAACAATAAACTTACAGTGTATGGTGAGTAAGAGACTGAATTGATGGAACTGGTCAGGGTGACAGCACAAGTCTGAGGGTTGACAGCAAAGTAGCTGGTGGCAGGTGCGACCCCAATCAAAGAGAAGTTGGTCTGGCTAAATGGTATCTGCAAAGAGTATTAAAGTTATTAGTTTATACATTCCTACTTACTGAACTGCAGTTTGATTAAAACAATGTATAGTTAACTCTTAATGTACCATAAGCTTTTCAAAAAATTAAAAGTAGCTACTGTTATATGGTTTTCTTCTGTGGTCAGAAGTTAATAATTTTCTACTGTTGCAAATGCTAAAAAATATTTAACTGCATCATTTTCTGATAAAGCATCGTAATGATGGTTTTTTTATTACAAAAAAAAATTGTTTGTGTGATATAGATGTTGTTTGGAAAGTTAAGAGTTAAATCACCAGCAGACACGTGTGTGTGGATCATGAGCATAAACAGGACAGTTATAAAAATTATTTCACAAAACAAATATTCTGAAGAAAAATCTGACCTACCACTGTGTCTGGATCAGAGCCTGTGCATCTTGCAAATTCACTGTTCACAGTCTGGCTGCGATCTATAGTAACATTTGCTGGGTTTATTGCGATGGTTGGTTGCCGGTTGTGGATAACATTCACGGTGAGAATAAACTTTTCACTTGACAAGCCACTGTTGTCTTGCGCAGTGAAAGAGAGCTAAATTACCATGAAAAAAAAAATGTTCATAGTTTGTTAATAATTAAATATATTAAAGATAAAAATAAATATATTAAGAGATAAATAAATATATAGAGATAAATAAATACATTAAGAGTTAAATATATTAAGAGATAAATACATTAAGAGTTAAATATATTAAGAGATAAATACATTAAGAGTTAAATATATTAAGAGATAAATAAATACATTAAGAGATAAATATATTAAGAGATAAATAAATACATTAAGAGATAAATATATTAAGAGATAAATAAATATATTAAGAGATAAATAAATACATTAAGAGATAAATCAAATAAATATAGTAAGAGATAAATAAATATATTAAGAGATAAACATATTAAGAGATAAATAAATACATTAAGAGATAAATATATTAAGAGACAGGAGTGGCAAAGTGAGGTCAAAACATTTTTCTTTCTGTCTGATCTTTTCTTTTACATAAGATTATCTATGTCTAATTCTAATTTTCAATAAATTTGCTTTACTGAAATACTATATGCTGGAAATGAAAGCTGGAGCTAGCGGGCGGTTTTTTTACATTTTTTTTCTTATGGCTTCGGTAGTATTCATAAATAAATTTAAAATAAATAGTCAACTAGCAACATCAAACATCCTGCAAAAAAATTAGTACACCGTTATTATTTTCAACAGTGTGTTTTAGTTTTTTTGTTACTGTGGTTGATTATGTCAATCAAATTTGAGTAGAATCCACCACGAGCTTAAAATGATGGTCAAGAGCTTTTCCAGTTTTACAGTCATGCTCAAGAGCTTTTCCAGTTTTACAGTCATGCTCAAGAGCTTTTCCAGTTTTACAGTCATGCTCAAGAGCTTTTCCAGTTTTCCAGTCACGCCCAAGAGCTTCCAATTCTACAGTTATCTACATATTTCAAACTGACTCTCTTTAGACATTATGTTATAACGCTGTATATATATTTAAAAATAAGCACTTATAAGAACAGATATCTGCATTATCTGACAAATTTTAAATCACATACCGTGTATGGGTCTCCGGTTATACCAACTAAGCTTCTTGACAAGAACAATTGGCCTCGAGTGTCTAGTAAGAAGCGATCTGTGTTCAGTGAGTCAGGAGAAAATTGAAACAGCAAACGAGAGCCAGGCTGGAAAAAAAAAAAAGAAAAGAAAATATCTACCCAAGATGTAGTATTCAGTTCCCTCACTACACACAAAAGAACAGATGAAATTAACTTACAGTTGCATCTGGATCAACTGCCTTGTCGCTGAGGGAATAGATAGACTGTGAGGTGTCGCGGTTTTCAAGAATGGTAATGTTGTCCTGGATTACAACCCAACGTGGCGGTGAAATGTTGAGGATTACATTAACAATCAGGTCTTTCTGATTTGGTGTCTGACAGTAGCCATCAGAAGCTTGGAATCTCAGCTACAGAGGAACAGATGATATTCATTATCAGCTTGATCATTATGATCATCCTGATTATCATCTGCGAACATTACTACATTACTTTCAATAATTCTACTTGTTCTGTTCAAGATAGAATAATGAATGTAATTTGTAAATAACATGTGTTTCATACAAGGAAATATTAGATATGAAATAGAATGGCATGGATAAAACTGAATTTATATAACATGCTATACCTGTAAATGCAATTTTTAGAAATGAATTTAATATGTAAGAATATATATATATATAAAAATAATCAAGTTTAGTGTTTATATTATTAGTATGAAACATTAACTACATCTGAGAGAAAAAGAAATGTATAGTCAAATATTACAATGTTACTGTACTGACATGGGGAATTGTGGTTAAAAAATTCTCCTCATAAGAAATAAAATGTTATACCACAGCAATAAAATGTCAGTGACTTTACTTTTGAGTTTCAAGAGGACGGTTCTTGCTCTCAACAGCTTCCTCTTATCACTAACATACATATCAGGTACTGATTTTCATAACTGGAACTCTCCAGGAACTGAGTTTGAACCCAGCCCCTTGAATGCGAAAAGCCAGTACTTTGACCATTATGCTACTTTCCGTGCAAACCTCAAAACAGAAGCACCCCTTAGAGTGCACACTTACTCTGAACTGACTGCTGTTGCTGGAGGCCAAGGATGGGAGGGCGCTGACAGCACCTGTGGCTTGACTGAAGGCAAAGTACGAGCTTGCCCCACTGTCATCAATGAAAGTGACGGTAGTCTTGTTGTATAGTGCCTGTTGGAAGAAAGAGCATCTTGGTGTGAATAAAGTGTCTGCAAAGTTTTAAAAATTCTTTACTAATCTAATCCATCCAATAAATGTTAATGATGTTATTAACTTACTTATGATGATAAATAAATAAAATCAAATGTTTCTATTAAAACTACTAATTAACACAGAAATATGATGTGAACTGCAAATTACGTATATTCTGAATTTTCTGTTGCAAATGTAAATGAAATATATACATCAACTTTACATGAATATATTGTTATGCATCTCTATAAAAATAAAAGAAGGAATTTGTAGCCAATCACTGCCTCAGTCTCATACTTACATAAGTATCTTGATCACTTGCTTGGACAACATGAATGGTGCCAGTTTCATTCGACCTGATTGTCACTGTTGCTGGAAGATTCAGGAACTCTGGACAGTAAAGGTTGTGGTACACTCTGATGTAGATTGTGGCCATTTGGCTCCCATTAAGAGATGGGTTACCACCGTCAAAGATCTGCGATGTTAGCTGTTTCAATAAAAGAGATCGTTAGATGAAGTTATTTACTGCTTTAAGAAAGAAGATGGTGAGATATATATATATATATATATATAAATATATTTTCTTTTAGGAAATGATAGAGATGTGAATTTACTATTTGAGAAACCAGATAAGAGATGTGATGTTAAGTCTTTATACATAATACGACAGAAGAAATAAGGTGAAATGAAGTTTGTCATTTCAAACAAGACATTGTGATGTGTTTGAAAAAAAAAATACACTGATGTTATATTTATTTATTTATGCAACAACAAAGAAGGTGGTATGATATCACTGTTTATGAAAAGAAATGACAATTTTAACAATTCAAAATTAGACAAAGTTTATTGAGTGCATGCAGAAAATCAGAAGTTTTATGAAAAATAATAAAGAAACAGTTGAAGCTCAATATTCATATAGTTTCATCTTTCTGCTTCCAACAAGTTACCTAACATTTTGATATGACAGTAACACATAACAATTATTTACTAGTCCGCAAATTAGAAAAAATTCACATTAATGAAATTCAGGCCACTATTGTAGTATAGCACATAAAATGATCATTTGAAATTTTTTTTTGTTTAAATCCAAGGAAAACACTGTATGTAATCAAAACCATGGTCATGTCCTAAATGTCCCTTAATGGCCAGAAAGTTCTCAAAAATTGGTCACAGTGAAACATATGAAAGTCTACTTCAACTGTTTATTTGTAGGAGCAGAAGGTCTGACTATTATATAATGAGGAACAAAAGAGAAAAAAAAGGGAAAAAAAAGCCAGAAAACCCATCATGAATGCTGAAACACTTAAAGTAGAAACAAACCCTGGGCCTCAAGAGCAGAGAACTTATGAAGGAAACAGTCATCACAGCAACAAGTGTATTAGTGATATCAACATATATTAAGAACTTGGACTTTAAGTGAGCTCTGTGCAGATTATAAGTAACAGTACATTCATGAAATCAAACTATAAAATATTTTCATATACTGTATATACAGAATTTCTCATGGGTCTAAAAATTATAAAAAATTCTAGAATAGTAGAATTTAGACCCATCTAAAAATCTGTCTCATGGGTGATCAGAAAAAGAAGATGGACATATGTAGGCCATGTGATGAGAAGAAACAATCAGAGAATACCAAAACAAGCTATCAAGTGGAGCACAACAGGCCGAAGAAAAAGAGGTCGACCACGTGAAACTCTAAAGAGAACATTGTTAAGAGAAGCCAGTTTAGCGGGTATAACATAACTCGATGAAGTTGAAAAACTCGCAGAGAACAGGACAAACTTGGCAAAACAACTATGCGAGCCCTATGTGATGTTTAATGGCACGGGAAGGATGTAAGATATACAGAATTTACATATGAAATTTAAAGCTGTCACAATTGTGCTTGTTTATGCATTTGATCCTACTGTATATGTATCTGGTCTTGCTGTATCTGTTCTGAGGTCCCTGATGGCTGACACTCGTCCATCTGAGCTAACAGTGAAGAAAGGGTGCAGAGGACTTAGACGGTGGTAGAACAAGTTCCACGGAGCCTAAAAATAATTTTTTAAAAAAAACTATATTAGCCGATGGACTCTCACCACACAAGTAAACAAAACTTCATGAAAGGAGCAAATCGAACAGTGAGCTCCATCATGACTGCAATAGGTCATTTCTAAACTTTCATGCAAGAATCTTTCACAAAAGCATACTTCACGTATCACTAATTCATTTATTATCAAAGAGAAAATTATCCTTTATACTAACCCAATATGAAAAAAACTTACATCTTGAATATGATGTTCTATAACTGCTGAGATATATAAAGAAATATTATCTGCAACAATAACACTGACAGCAATATACCTGTTGTCACTGACTAACAGATTAATAACATCATCTCTGATTTATCAATGGCTAAGCTATCCAACAACAGATCTAAAATCTCTAGTTACTGTACATTCCAGATTTATCAGTGGCTAAGCTATCCAATAACAGAATTAAAATCTCTAGTTACCGTACATTCCAGATTTATCAATGGCTAAGCTATCCAACAACAGAACATCTTCTGTTACTGTACATCACAGATTTATCACATCTAAGCTACCCAACAATGATTCTAAAATCTACTCATTACTGTACATTCCAGATTTATCACTGTCTAAGCTACCCAACAATGATTCTAAAATCTACCACACGTTACTGTTCATCCCAGATATACCAATGTCACTGCCTCTGATCATAATAAATCTGCTACCATTTATCTCATTACCATAGTGTCATTGTCAGCTCCCAGCAGGTTAGTTCCTATCTGCTGCCCAATAGGCACATTTTCATTTGTCTCAAAGTTATAGACAAGCTGTACGTAGTATGGTGGGTTCAGGTTGTAAACAATGTTAATGATGACCTCAGTCACATCCTGTCTGGGAGGCACACCACTGTCCTGAACTAACAGGAGCAACTATCAAGACAGAAAAATGTACAATGAAAATCTAGAACACTGATAAAAGCAATGCATAACAAAAAATATTGCTCAATGACTGAAAAGATCACAATGAGTTTGAAAAGATGTACTTATTAAGCAGAATGAATAGTGTGTAGGTGATTATTAAATTAAAATATAACTTTACCATAAATGCATACAGGATCAATTCTGTGAAGCAACAGAGACAGTTTGATGATAAAACAAAGTAGCAAAAAGCTTCATATATAACCAGAGAATGTAATATTTTAGCTTTCACTTTCATCAGATAAGAATAAAATAACACACACAAATATACAAAGGTATCTCTTGTCACAGATTTCAATCTTATTAGTCTGCTCTTTTTTTTTTTTTCAATTAAGCAAGATAAAGTATCAAAAATGGATGTTAAAAATAAATGAATCTGCCTGTATTGGATAAAAAAATGATAAACTATAAAAAAAAAAAGAGAAATGTGTTTTGTGTTGACTTAGAATGAACACAGTTTGATGAACATTCATTCAGTTCTCTGTACTCCCAATGGAGCATAATGCATCAACAAAGGTTCTCCAGCCAGTCCTGGCCTATGCAAGTCAGGATATACCATGTCTTTCCCACTTCCTTTAGTTCCTCCTGTATTGTGCGTCTCCATGTCCCCAATGGCCTGTCCCTCTCTCTCTTCCCTTGAGGTGTCCAAGTCAAGGCGGTACAGAGGTGTTTTGTTCTTTCCATTTGCAGTATGTGGCCCAGCCACTTCCATCTCTGTCTTTTTTTCCTGTTTAATAATATTCTCAATGCCTGTTCATTCGGTTATTCCCTTGTTATTGATGAACTGGTGGTATTATATTCATAATTTAAGATATTCATAAACAGAACAGATGTTATCTTGATGAGAAGAAACTGAAAAGTCAGAAGTCAAAGGAAAACAAACCTACCAAAAAAAACTTCTCTTGAAAATATTATTTGCTAACACCCAGTAACATAAAGAAAACCAGTGCAGTGCAATTTGTTTAATGAACATCTCATGTTAACTATTATATTTGTATCAGAGCATTATGGAAAATAAATAAGAGAAAGAAAATGTAGATGTACGAGACATAAATGAGAGAAACTCACATTCAAAGCCAGTGGAAAATGTAGAAACCAGAGTAAAACCGGAAAGTCAGACAATACAAGAGAAGAATGGTATACAAGATTATTAAAAAAAAAAAGATCAGAGGTCTTGTTGTGTGGAGAGACAGTCAAGGAAGAGAGAGTTGGAAGGTAAAACTCAAAGTACCCTGTAATTTGAGGGTGCCTCTCCTGGGACTACCTGGTTGTTGACCACAGTTGAGGTTGTCGGACCTGGGACTGGCTGGTTGAGGACCACATCAACATTATTATTGTCGAATACCCTAATCCCGAAAATGGCATTGCCACTGCCATTACCAATAACTGAATAGCTGAGTCTACCAAATGGATCCTGTCAATAAGATAGGAAAAACACACAAAAAAGTACTGAAAGTACTAAGCATATTAAGCTGCTTATATAAACAGTGTTTTCTCCAAAACTATCTAAAAATAAACAGAATTAACACATATATGCAGTATACAGGGTAGCATTAGCGTCCACTTCTGTAAAAAATACATTTTTGACACATCCATAAAATTAAAACTATGACCATTTAAAATGATTTCTTTTTTAAAGAAAAAAAAAAAATAATAATAATGTCACAACCTTTAAGCTTCAACATTCTTAATAAACTACTACCTCTATTCTAAACTGGTAAAGCTAATTGCTTATAACAATGAGTGAATAAATAAAAACTTAAAATTCATCAGATTTGCTCACTTTGAGCAAGACTTTCACTGTGAATTTTCAGTCGTGGAACATTGGAAATTAAAGACTTTCCAGATTTAATGACATGAACCTCGTAACCTGACAAACAATATGGAGACCAATCTGCCTCGTATTATTTGAAAAACAAAAAAAAGAACTGATCACTAAGCAATGATGATAACTGCCCCACGGAGAAATATGAGGAAGCAAACTTGAAGGTACAAGGAGATGAATCTTTCAAATGCAGTTGCAGAAAAAGAGTTTTTATAGCACATCCTAATTTAGTCAAAAGGACCTAAACAAGGACTATAACCTTTACTCACCAATGGATCTAGATCTCTCGCACTGGTTCTGCCGACTGCAGTATTAACAGTCCAGTTCACAGTTATGGTGAACTCATACACAGACTGGTTCCATCTTGGACCATTAGAATTCCGAATGATGATTACTGTCACTGGTGCTGGGTTACTTGATCTAGAAGGCTCTCCTCTGTCTTTGCCTTGGACTTGAAACTGTAGGACAACACCAATCATTCAACGTATATGCATCTCGTGAAGTGCTTCAATAACTTTTCATAAATTATTCAAAATAATTTTGAAACTTCTCAACATTATGTTCATTCAGATTTGTTAAATAGGTAGAAAAAAATCCATGACTCTGTAGCATCAGTCATTTGCATGTCCTTTGTGGAACTTTGCTTCCCTAACAGCTCTCCTGTAGGCCTCTCAGTTGTGAGCAAGATGCCTTCCATTTGCAGATCATCAACGATGTCTTGCAGCCATCTTCGCCTTGGTCTTCCTCTCTTTCTTTTTCCCATTATGTATCCTTCCAAGACGGTCTTCTCTAAATTATGACGTTTAATGTGTCTAAAATATTAAGTTTTCTCTGTTTAATCCTCTTTACTAGCCAGCCTTCTTCAGTATTAAGTTCTTATGGATATATTCTCTGTAGCATACATCTGAATAAATCACACTAATGCAAAGAAATAAAAATACGTTCGTATTTGTATTAGTACTGTCTGTACGCTATTAAAAATTTTTAGCTGGAGCCTTAAAATGACTAAAACTCTGGCATCTACAAAGAATGGGCTTGTCATCTCCAACACCTAAACCACGTGTTAAAACTCTAGCAGATCCAATGAAGAAAGGAGATAATTTGCACACAAAAAAAATATATGATAAAAAAAACAAGATAAGCGTAGTGAAATCAAAATTATGAAGGGCTGGTTGTAGCTAAGTAAATGCTCACTAGGAAACAACCTGGTCTTTACACATTGCATCAGTCTTTTGTGTTAGCAATTCTAAACTACATGCCATTGTCATGTGCAAGTTAACTGTGCGTGTAATACAATCTAGTGTGTCCTCTTTTGTGGGTGGACATTTTGCATTTCCAGAAGCAGGTAATCTGATCTTACTAACAATGAAATTACGATTTTACTAAGTGAATCATGAACTCATTAAAAATCACCAAAAGGAAATTAAATCTTTAATTCTAATAATGGACACCATAACCATTAACTACACAGGCATTCAAGTAACCTTCAAACTGTCACACCAGAAAAAAAAAAGAATCAATGTTTAAATCTGAGAACAGGTAGTCAGCAGTAACGCTACATTAACACTGGAACATCCCAGCCCATTGCTGAAACAATTTGTCTCTCACCAGCACAGGCACACAAACCTACCCGGTATAAACTGCTGCCATTACATGGGGAATCTGTTAGACTCCTCTTGGGAAAGATGTAGCCAAAGGTAGGGTCGATGTCAAAACACTCCAGGCTTCCATCGTTAGTGGCACCTGGCAGAAGCTGATACTCAATGATGTTATTGGGAGCCTGTGAGCGAAAGAAACAGAATATTCATGTTTCTAGCATTAAAAACATCAAGCTCTAGAGTTCATTCAAAGTTTTTCCGAGCATGACATGAGACTTCCCTTGAACAAGTTCTCACTCTATAACTTTCATAAAAGTTAACATTTTTTGTGTGTGTGTATGTGTAATGCGCCATGATTCAATACCTGCTGTGGTTTAATCTGCTATGTTCTATTTTTTGTTTGTTTGTTTGAAACTGTTGCACTATATAGAATGCTCAGTTACATTAGATTTTTGCTTAGAATCTTGAGGAAAATATTACTAATTGTCCTATTTTATTTTTATTATTTATGGTACAAGTACCTCTATCTAGAAGCAAATTTTAACAGCTTACAGTTAGAAGTGATGCATTCTTAATGTAGGGCTCTCATCTTCTTCTTATTCATCCCAACATCTTATCTTTTTTTTCACTCATACTACATTTACCGAGTGTATTGTATTTGTAAAACTCAATCATTAACCAATTTCAGTACAAGCTCAAAAAAAAAACATTTATATTTTTTTGCATAGTCATGATAATATTAACAGCAACATCATTGGCAGCAGCTCTGGAACCAGAGCTGGCATATCACAGCTTAAAAAGATTATTTGTTCAAAATACTCTCTGCTTGTCTGTTGTCACAACAGCCAAGCCAATAAGGTTCACATCAGTGTGATACCCATCAGGGTGGAGCTCACTAAGAAGTTTGGCATTGCAGCTCAAAGGGAAGGTATCACCAATCCTCGTGAATGCACCTCCAAAAAATATTTGGAAAGACATAATGGTCAGTCATCATCACCGTTACTGAGAACTCAGTCATACAGCACTTGAAAGAATGATAATTACATAAAACAGCATAAAGATACATACGCCAGCGTCGCCATCTGTACCATTTACAGTTATGATGGCTCGTCCAAATGAGACTGTCTCCAGAATGGTTGCCGTGTACTCTGTCTGATTAAGACTTGGAGTAAAGTAGTTGTTGGACATTATAATAGTTCCCTCAGTCTCATTGCATTTACCTCCACCATCACAGATTTGAATAAGCAACTGAAGAGAAGAAAAAAGTTGTCTCCCATATTTATAAGCTGTATGTGGTTATTTCTATTGTTCTCATTAATCTGAATGTGGCACCGTAATTTCTTCAAGTTAGTTTTACATTTCTGAAAAGCAATTTTTTTTGTTTTGTTTCATATCTGCAAGATCGAAATAATAGCTTAAACTTTTCATCTTATTCAGAAGCAGGTAAATTTCAGCTGTTTGTGGAAGTTTCAAAACATCATTCTGCTGAGCAGTTTCCCTCAAGGCTTATTCTACAAGAACTCTGCCATGGCCAGTTCCAAGCCCAGGTGAGAAAGGAGGATTGATTGATTGATTGATCTTTATTTCAAAAGGGTTAAGAATTGGGCACGCAGGCCCATCTGACATTCTGCCCTTTACAGAGGAGGGTTGAACATGGGGCCAGCTACCTAAAAAAAATATAGAAAATCTGCAAAAATACTTCAGCTGTGAAAAACATCAATAAGAGCTCAGCAAGAGGGAAATTAATACTAGGAGAGGGAGGAACTTCTTCATAAAGATCTATGATGTGGTGCGGTGAAGCCAGAAATGTCTGGATGCCAACCAGGACAACCACTGAAACTGGAACATGGACTGTTCGGACAATGTTTGAGACTAGAAAAACCCTACAGTTCGCAACAGAAATAAGGAACTATAACCTGGCCATACTCAGAATCAGCGAAACCAGATGGATTCAGACTTGGACTCAAGACTTGACAGCTCTGAGTACAGGAGAGATGCTGCTGTGCTCAGGACATAAAGAGGAAAATACACTTTGTAAGCCTAGCACAAACATAACCAGGCAAACTCTCACCTGGAATCCTAGGAAAGAGGAAACAAGGAAGACCGAGAAACACCTGGCAAAGGACTCTTGAGACAGAGATAAAAAAGACTGATTGCGCCTGAGGCCGACAGAAGAAACAGCCCAGGGCAGAAAGAAAATGGAGAGCCCTTGCTGAGGGCTCTGACAGGGGTAAAGATGGCTTGATGATCATGATTCTACAAGGATCTCATTGACATAACTAGTCACAACAACATCTATGTTGTAAGATCTAGCCTCTCATGTTGCATCTTCTGTCCTTGTAAAACTATTACTAAAATCAAGAGTAATACAACAAATTTTTATCCCAATCTAATTTTTTAATAACTATTTCTAAAGAATGAATAAACATGATTGTTCTATTTCTTTATGAACATATACAGTAATGATTATCAAACAAATGCTTCATCACTTTAGAAAAATATGTACAAAATCAAGCTGTTACAAATGACATAACATTGCTGAAACTTGCACATAGAAATTATTTATTTGGAGAAGCATGCCAAATCTGTGGAGAAAAAAAACTTGAAAGTGTTTTGTTCACAAAACTGACCTCTTTTCAAACACAGAAAGCACAAGAAAACTCAGTAATCCATGAATGCCTATAGGAGATATGAGTTTTAAAGATATATAAATATAGAAGTTAAAGTTTATCTTCATCAAGACAAATATTCATATGCCAGTTTGTCCTCATCCTCTACCCTAGACAAAAAAACCTGTCATTGCTCACCTCATAAGGACTCTTTCCTCCTGGAGCAGGATTGCTTGCCATTGTGATGGCACCAGTTTGGGGATCAATGGCAAACCTATTCTGATTATTATTATATCCTATCAGACTGTAGGTGAACTGTCCAAATCTGTGGGTCTGTAAACAAATTAATAAAAATTTGTTTCATTACAATTTTACAGCACAACTTTTCAGTTTTTTAACACAAAGACCAATCAAGACATTCTACTGCATTAGATTTGATGAAATTTCTAAACAAATGTCCATAAACTCACAACTATAGGCTTCATGAAATTTCTAATTATAAACATTCATAAAATCATAATTAGTTACAGGCTTCATGAAACTGCTAATACAAATGTGCATAAATTCATAACTTTATATTCTTACTATTACTATACTAGAGTGCTGGAGATGAATCAGTAGCTTTGTTTTAGGGTATGAGGCAAGAAGAAACTATAATGTATAAAATAGGAAAAAAGTAGGAGCAGCTTTATTACTTCAGAATATATGTGCCTTCAGAATATATGTGCCTTCAGTTTGCTATTCAAAAAGAAGAAACTATATTCTTTTTGAATAGCAAACTGAAGGCACATATATTCTGTTAAGCAGCAATGCTACTAATGATGCCACCTCCTGTTGTGTTGATCCGTCAGTAAAAACTATAATAATCTATAATAATTGTGTCAAATTTAGAGGAAAAAAAGTTAATTTTTCCAAGAGAGTCAACATAACAAAATGTAAATCAAATACGTCTAGATTTCTGCAGTCAACATAACAAAATGTAGATCAAAGAGTGTAAGAAATGTTCAGTGTTACTTCTGTTTTAATAAATTTCTTCGGAACTTACTGAAGGGTCGTCATCTCTACCAACAGGTCTCAGAATGACTGCCCCTGGTGTGATAGAGGTTATGTTTGCGGTGTAAGGTGTGTAGAGGAAATAAGGTGCGCGATTGCGGATGACGTTAATTGTTACATATTTATCCTGTATGGCACACATGGGATATGGACCTCTGTCACAGACTCGAATTTGCAGCTGGAAATAGAAATAAACGATTACAAAACGTACATCATTTATTACTAACAAACATTTAAAACAATGTGCATTTAAAAATCATTTGTAACTCAAATATATTCTACTCAGTTAGTCAGTTGCATGTTCTTTGCAGAACTTTGCCTCCCTAACAGCTTTCCTGTAGGCCTTTCGGTTGTAAGCAAGATGCTCTGCTGCTGATGCATCTATTCCCAGATCATCAATGATGTCTTGCAACCACGTTCGCCTTGGTCTTCCTCTCTTTCTTTTCCCCATTATGTACCCTTCCAAGATTATCTTCTCTAAATTATCATGATGTTTAATATGTCCAAAATATTGAAGTTTTCTGCTTAATTGTTCTTACTAGCCAACCTTCTTCAATATTAAGTTCTTCTAGCAAGGATACATTTGTTCTTTTTTGTGTTCATGATATTTGAAGGACTCTTCTGTAGCATTTACATTCAAAGGCATTTATATGTTTCTCAGCTGTTTTGTTAAGTGTCCAGTTCTCACTGGCATTTATGGAAAGATCCATGCCCTTAAAAATCTGATTTTTGTAGTTCTGTCTGTTCCTCTCCACAGCTTCTTTAGTTGTTTTATTTTCTGAAGTGTGACACATGTCCTCCTTTTAATATCCCTCATTGTATCTCCACTATTAGTTAGTAATGATCCAAGGTATTCAAAACTCTCCACTTCGTTCAGTTTTTACTCACTGATATGTAATTCAGGTGCCTTATTTGTTTTGTCAGTTGTTATCAATTTAGTTTTCTTCATATTAAGATAAAGGTTTTGTGCTTCACTATTCTTACAGACTAACATAATTAGTTCTTCCATTCCTTTTTTGTGTTGTGGACAGTAATACTGTGTCATCAACATATATAATCTCTGGTATTTCATAACCTCCAATTGTTATGGCATCATAATATTCTTTGCCTACATCTTCTCTAACATTCCTCATTATATTTTCAGTATACAAGTTAAATAGGTAAGGCGACAATATGTAACCCTGATGGACCCCTTGTTTTATGTCAAATCAAGTTGCTATTTCACCATTTATTCTTACTGCTGCCTGTTGGCCTAGATACAGAAGTGATATTAATTGTGTTATATGTGTTAGAAATCCCATTTTTTCCATTATTTCTCCGAGTTTCTAGTATTGTATACAATCAAATGTTTTTGAATAGTCTATAAAGGCTAAATATAGATTCACATTAAATTCTCTGCATTTCTTTATTGTTAATCTTATACTGAATATATTATCTCTTGATCCTCTTCCTTGCCTGAAACCAGCTTGGACCATATTGACTTCTTCTTTCTTACGAAGTCTACCCATTATGATTTTTAATACAATTTTACTGGAATGACTAATCAGGGCAACAGTTCTGTATTTTGTGCATAATTTCAAGTTACCCTTTTTCAGCAGTGGTATGAATACAGTGAAAGAAATTGAAACAGCAGTGAATTTAATGGCTAACAACAAAACTGCAGGTGAAGATGAAATAACATCCAAAATGTTAAATCAATAGTGACAATATGAGACAACTACAGAGAATGTTTAATAAGATCTGGAAAGAAGAAAAGGTCCCTTCTAAATGGAAAAAAAGAATCATTGTTAAAATACCGAAAAAGGCAACCTTAGTGACTGTAACAATTGGAAAGGAGTAACCTTAGTATCAGTTGTGTCAAAAGTATTTTTGCAAGGTCATTTTGAATAGACTTAGAGATATAGTGGATACCACAATGAGAGAAGAACAAGCAGGATTTCAAAACAGGAGAAGCTGTCTTGACCAGATATTTAATCTAAGAATAATACTTGAAGAACATATTGAAAAGCAGAAACCATTAATATTGAACTTCATAGACTTTAAAAAGGCATTTGATAGTATACACGGTGATTCATTGAAGTCTATATGGAATACCATCTAAAATTGTCAACATCATTAAGGACCTCTACAATGGATATGTCTGCAGTCAAAACAGAAGATGGGATGAGCGAATGGTTCCAACAGGTGTGAAACAAGGATGTATACTATCTCCTTTCCCTTTTTGGAATTGCAATAGACTTCATAATGAAAAAATGCTGCACAGGTAACATTGGGTACATGGGACCCAACTAGAAGATCTTGATTTTGCTGATGACATAACTCTTATCAGTAACAATGTGAATTCCATACAAGAAAAAAGCTAGCAAAATAGGACTTGAAATTAACAAGGAAGAAACAAAAATGATGAAAATTCCCAATAACCAAAATGGAAAAATACATGTAGCAGGGACAGATGTTGAAGAAGTCAATCAATTTGCATACCTTGGCAGCTACATAGACCAGGATGGTGACACCAGAAAGGAAGTTAGAATTAGAATTGCAAAAGCAGCATCGATTTTCAAGAATCCTGAGAACATATGGCATTCAAAAGTTATAAGCACAAAAACCAAGTTAAGACTATTCAATTCAAATGTAATATCCACCCTCATTTATGCATGTGAAAGCTGGAAAACAACTAAAGAAATAAACAAGAAATTAGACTCTTTTGAAAGCAAATGCCTAAGGAAAATACTCGGCATCAAGTAGAACGAATTCAAGAACAATGCAGAGATAAGGCAGCTGACTGAACAACAATCAGTCTTGTGGGTGATCAGGAAAAGGAGATGGACATATGTTTGTCACTTGATGAGAAGAAACAATCAGAGAATCCCACAACAAGCTATCAAGTGGAACACAACAGGCCAAAGAAAAAGAGACAGACTGCGTGAAACTCTAAAGAGGACACTGTTAAGAGAGGCCAAATTAATAGGCATAAAATCCCTTGATGAGGTTGAAAAGCATGCCAAAAACAGGAAAAATTGGCGAACTACCTTGCAAGCCCTATATGAGGTTTAACGGCATGGGATAGATAAAAGATATGAGATGAATACAGTTCTTTTCCTTTCTTTTGGCCAAATACCTGAATGCCATATCTTTTTACATAGTGCATGATATACTGTAGCACATTCCTTTCCTCCTGCTTTAATAAGTTCAGCTGTTATCTCATCACATCCTGGTGATTTACCATTTTTCAGATTCTTTACTACCCACATATTCTACTACATTTGTAAAAATGCAGAATGTGCACTGATAAAAGAAATAAATTTTATAGATTTGCATAAATGAGAAAATGTACTGTTTCCTCACTGGCTTAATATGCTTTTAGATGTATTAAAATATATTACTGAAAAATGTTTGGTGTGGTTACATAAATATTGTTTTCCCATTAATCTGTAACATAAACCATGCTGCTCTGTGCAGCATATTAATTCAAACCCCATCAAACAACATCCAAGACCAGATATTTTTGCAATCAAATACATTAGACTCATTATTTTGCTGTGAAATTACACAATTCCTAATTTTAGCATTTATGGCACTTTAAAAGAATAAACTCCAAACTACAAAACAAAATCATATGATGGCAGATATTTTAATTTTTCAATTAAAAAAAAAAATTGATTTATTTGGTCAGCATTAGAATAAAGCTTCCTTACTGTGAAAAAATCTGGGGATCCAGGGGTCTGGAGGCTTTTCGTAAGGAAAGTTCTGCCATTGTAATCAGTGCTGAAATAATCGGAGGCCTGGGGAGATCCACCAATCTGGGTGAAGGTCAGCTGGTTGTTTGGTGCCTGGGTTTATAAAGTTATCATTTACAGTATCATAAGAAGAACAGCGAAAACAGAATTAATGACAATTACAGACAAGAAATAAATGAACAGAAAATGGCAATAAAACTAAAATGAAATCAATATAATTAAATACTTGACTGTGCACAAGAAAATTTAGCTACCTTTTAAACTACATTAAAATCTGACTCACTGTTTGAAAGAAGAATAAAATAAATTTATCTAAAATAAATCTATCTCAAGGTGAGGGCAGTTAAAAGTTTATAATCAATGGTCTGTGTACAGGTTTGAAAATCAGTGATATATATAAAATGTATCTGCTTACTGTTGCATCATCATCTGTTGCTGCAACACTTGTTACTTCACGAAGTGAGATATCTTCATCCAATGTCAGTGTCTGATTGCCAGTTTGAAGAAAGCGAGGGGGGTATAGGTTGTAGTTGATGTGAATAAGAACTGTACAAATGTCACTCAAGGATGGTGTGCCCCCATCAGAAGCTTCTACTTCAAGCTGTATGAGCAAGTAAAATTGAAAAAATAAAAGGAATAGTAACTATAATAACAACCTCACTTTATGATCAATGTTTTAAGGAAACTGATACATACTGCTGACTTTTTTCTTTGATTAAATCATGCCCAATGACAAGAGACAAAGCGTACCCTACCTAGGTCTGCTAAGCAAACACAAACACTTTGATTCCACCCTATAATACTATAAGTGAATATAGATGCTTCAGTGAAAAAAATCATTAATCAAACTCTGAAATCTTGTTAAGATTAAAGGTTAGTGTAAAACAGAACAGGCTTAGATGTATTGGTCTGATATGGCCAAATATACCTGAATGAAAAACTTGTATCCAAAAAAAAAAAAGAATATGTGGTCAATAAAATTCATACTTTCGCGATACAAAAAAAAAATAAAAAAATAAAACATAGAAAACATGAATGACTGGGGTACCATTTAACTCTGAGAAGACCAGCGATCCCTAAAAGGATCTTTGTGCGCTGAGCCGTTCCCAACCGAGAGCCCTATAAGGCTTCAGACTTTCTTTCGTTGAAAACACAATGCTACTTTTCATTTAACCAGTTAGAACTCTTCTGAATCCACAGTTAAACTAGTATTTTAAGCATGTGGGATAAATAAGCCATTTTGGATGCATAGATGGGGGGGGGGGGGGAATTCAAGTTTATTTTGAGATTGGGTGGTAGAATGGTCACACCGACCAACTAGACCTATCTTACTATATGTGTGTCTCATAGCTGTAGATCTGTTAGATTTATCGGATGTCACAAACATCCATAAATATTGATTTTTCTGTGTTCAAATTTGAATGACTATGTATTCTATATTGGATTATGACACAGTTAAGGTAAGTATAAAGTAATTTTATTGCTCAGCCCTAAAATTTTTTTAGCACCAAAAAAATCAATCCATCATTTCACGCCAGTTTCTTCTTTTCTTTGTTTTTTTTTTATGACAAATAACTTCATTTATGGAATCTTCATTCATTTCCAATTATTTTAATGTGTGATACACATGTGGTGATCATGGAATTAAGTCGGTACAATAACTTTTACACAGGGACCCCCGTTCTCCAAAATGTCCGTGCCCTTCTCCAATGTCCACACTGTCAGAAACTAAGGAACGGTTTGGAAGTAACGCAGTCTCGAAAGAGTTAACAATGGAGAAAAAAACGTTGGATCATTTTCTGCTACTACCAAAAGAAACAAATGAAGAAATAATGACTAAATAACTCGTACTTTTAAAACATGACGTATGCAACAAAGACTGCCTGTGATGGGTTAGCTTTGCGGCCACAGCTGATGTCATATTAGTAAAATATCAACAGGGTTTAAGTAGTAGGTAAAAGTGAATATTCAACATCAAATATATATGTGACCGTGAATATACACTGTTTGTCTCTGTGTATGGAAAAATTAATTATCAATGACAATTAAGCAACAACTTGTCTCCTTCCTCAGACACCTTTCAGTGTTGTCGATGAAAATAGGCATCTTGATAGAGGTCAGTGATCTGCTATATAATGGGGTGTTGTCTAGGAAAATAGGCATCTTGATAGAGGTCAGTGATCTGCTATATAATGGGGTGTTGTCTAGGAAAATAGGCATCTTGATAGAGGTCAGTGATCTGCTATATAATGGGGTGTTGTCTAGGAAAATAGGCATCTTGATAGAGGTCAGTGATCTGCAATATAATGGGGTGTTGTTGGGGAAAATAGTCATCTTGATAGAGGTCAGTGATCTGCTATATAATGGGGTGTTGTCGGGGAAAATAGGCATCTTGATAGAGGTCAGTGATCTGCAATATAATGGGGTGTTGTTGGGGAAAATAGGTATCTTGATAGCGGTCAGTGATCTGTGTATAATGGTATATTTAAGATTTCTTTTATTTTCCCCCTCCACTTCTTGTGGCCTCTTCTGCTTCCCACCACTCTTAGCATGAAATATTTTCTGTGTATACTGTCTGATTATGTAACGTTGGGCAAATCATTTGACTTCTTGTTTCTGGATGTAGCGTAATACTGATGTTATTTCTGGATGTAGCATAATACTGTTATTTCTGGATGTAGTGTATTACTGATGTTGTTTCTGGATGCAGTGTAATACTTTTGTTACTTCTGGATGTAGCATAATACTGATGTTACTTGACACTTGCCCTGATGGTGACATTTTTTATTTGGTCTCTTCTTGTTACATTTAATATTCTCCTTTAAAGCCTCCTTTCTGTCATGTTGGTTTTCCTTTTACTTTTAACTGTTAGTGTCAGTGTCTGACAAAGATAGCATGGTGTTGGTAGGAAAACTGTTGCACAGCATTCTTTTTGTTTCAGCTGTGACCTATTTGTTTCCAGTAAAGGTGTCATTTTTCCAGTAATCTAACTTGTTTTACTGCATCTCACTGAGCAACAATTATTCACTATAAACTAACTATGCATGTGCTACAATGCATGTTTTGAAGTTTCCATAAGTGTCTTTCTTCACATTTTTGTTGCATTATAATTCATCACAGAGCATAAAGCTTACAGAAATGTACTACTTAAAAAAAAAAAAGAATTTCATGAACCAGTTCATTAATGTTTAGAGTAGAACATAGCTGACAATTTTCAAACTCTTACTCCCAGAATGCGTTACTCACCTTGATCACATCTTCAGTTCTGTTCACTAAAGATCCTACCAAACTTAGACTGCCTGTGGCGCTATCAATAGCAAACATATCTGAGTAGACGGCATCACGGATGATCTCATAACGCCGTACTTTATATCGATCCTGTAAGAAATGCAAACTATATTTAGAAAAAAATCTTCAGGACTGTGAGCTCCCAAATTAGAATAATTTTCACTTATTAAAATGTAAGCTGCACTGCATGGAAGCTACAACCTCTGTTTCCACAGATGGGAGTACTACAGTCACAGACAAAAATACAGAAAATAAGGAAGTTGTGAAACACCTGAAATAAAAAAAAATGCTAAAAAAAAACATAAGACGTTTTAACTCAAGAAAATCTGAATCTAACAGTTCACTCCTTTGTGGCAATTTATTATCATTAAATTTTTAAAACAACATTTAAAATTGTCAACATGTACAGCAACATACACCCTTTGATTCCATGGCTATAAAAAATACTCACAACTGTGTCTGCATCAGTGGCAGTGATGCTTGCCAGCATAGTCGTCACAGGGGTTCGGTAGCTGACGTTCTGCACAGTAAACACAGCCTGACTGCACAATGGTGGAAACAAGTTTCGCAAGACATTCACTATGCAATCTACGGAGTCTGATAGAGCTACACTGTCTCTGTTGGTGGCCCAGGCAGTAAACTGGAGAGGGGGTTAGAAACAATCTAGTAATGCTTGAATATGCAATAACACTGGAACTATTTAATCATTTCACTATTTTTCACATGGGTTAATAAAAAAAATCTGTGAAGCTGCATTCTATAAAGTAACCACAGAAAAAACTTAAATCATCATCATCATTAGGTGTCATGCTGACTGGTGTTGGCTATTATGCTTCGCCAGAGTACACGATCCTTCAAAGCAGGCCATCAGCTCAGTTGGTGATCTCCTCTCATACCATTTCATCAGACTGTCCAGTATCATTTCTCTTGGTCTTCCCCTGGCTCTTCTTCCTTCTACTTTTCCTGTTATAATATTTTCAATGCCCCCTCTTCTCATTGCATGTCCTATGAAAGTACATTGTCTCTCTCTTATTTTTTTGACAAGATTTTTTTTCTATCTACAACTCTTCTCAAGCATTCTCCATTAGTTATTTTTGCTCTCCAGGGAATTCGCAGCAATCTTCTAATAAATCACATTTCTTACAATACAAAGTGAAATAACTCAGTATGTCATAGATTATAGCAATCATAACTTAATTTCAAACACTGAAGAAACAATGCAGAAATAACAAGAAAGTTTTAAAATAATGTTATAAATACCATTTTTAAACTTGGCTTGTTCATTTTTTAAAATTACAGTTTTAAATATTTTCAAATGACAAAATGTGCCATTATTAAAAAAAAAATAATGTGTGGTAGAATCCAAATAACATAATAATGAAGTTAAATCTAAGTAAATAGAATAACACTGAAGCTAAATCTAAGTAAATAGAATAACACTGAAGCTAAATCTAAGTAAATAGAATAACACTGAAGCTAAATCTAAGTAAATAGAATAACACTGAAGATTATACAAGAAAACAACAGACGTACAAATCAAAATTAAATAATAAGCATGTTAAAAAAACTAAAAGAATCATACCCTATATGGAGTAGTATCACTGCCATCAAGGTAAAGAGGCACATTGGGGTAAACACCACCTTGTTGATCAATAGTAAAGTACTGACTGTATGCCATGATGGGGAACTGAAGACTCCATCTTACTTCCTGCTGTGGGCCCTAAAGAGCAGCATAATGATACAGCTAACTACTAATGTATCTTTGTGAAAATTCTTAATAATAAGAAACTCTTATCAAGAAAAAAAAATGTCCATGAAAATTATTAAAAAACTGATTATTAAAATGATAAAACTTTGACTTAACTGTAAAACAAAAGTTCAATCTGTCCATACTCTTGTAATGGAGATTATTTTAAACATCACTTAATGAAAAAAAAAAAAAAAAGAAAAATAATGGCTCACAGCTGAATCAGGATCAGTATAGCCAAACTTGAAGATGGTGTTCTGCATACTGTCATCCTCATACACTGTGACATTTGCTACACTTTGATCTGGCGTTATCCGTGGTGGGTTCAAGTTGAAAACCGCATTAACATAAACTACGGTCCTTCCACTCAGTCGCGGTCTACCATAATCAAGGGCATCAACAAGAATCTGTGATAGTGATTAAATGCTTTCATTGTTATCATATAGGACGTAACATTTATTGTGAAGCTTTGCAGAAAAATTATCTTACCAATTCTGTGACCTCTCAGTGCAAATTCACAGAAAAATTATCTTACCAACAAAGTTAATTCATGGTGAAAATTAACAGTACAATTAATTTTGAAATTGTGAAAATATCTTTTAAGTGTGTAGCACTGATGTAATGTGCCATTTACTTCAAAAGAAATTTTGTAAGCATGGATGTTTTAAGAAACTCCTGTAAAATGATACTATTCAAACCTGTCTATGTTTATTGTGTTTTTAATGAATCAATCAAGCTACATTTTTTTGGAATCAGCAGTCAAATTTTTTTTAACAGTTCTTTGCCGTAAGCATTTAATTCATATTTCAATATTTCCTTCCTTACCTGTTCAGGTTTTCTCTCATACAGCACATAACTTTACAAAATATCCACCTGCCTTACGTATAATCCTTTTGTCCATTAATTTTTCTTATATTGGATATGGTCTTTCTCATCTTGAATAAGATATTTTTAACACAAATTCAAATTCTACACAAATTTCTTGTGATTATGGCAACTAAGTTACTGGGCATAAAGAATGTTCCATATTCAAAGATTTACAAAATCTTATTGAACTATTTTACACTTGTCTGAAATATTTAAAAAACAAAGCTAATTTAAAAAAGAAAATCTTCATGGACTTCGGAAACAAATATTTTATACACACACAAATAAAAAAATATATATTTTAAACTTAAATCCTTTACAAGTCCAATATTAAGCCTTTAAATATTTGAAGAAAAATCACTCAGAACAAAGAAAAGTCTAGGTAGGGGGTAGATAGTTTTAAGTTTTACATTTCTAAGAACATATTATCTGTTGTGACAGAATCTTTCACAACAATGACAATTCAAAAATGTACTTTTTTAAAACTGTTTCACTGGTGATTTCACTTAAGGCAAAATCTAAAGCTGAATTATGAAATAACAGCTCTAACTTACTCTGTACATGTTGGATGTGAGGCTACCAATCAAGCTGATTGCTCCAGTGCTATTTGAGATGGTGAATATGCTGGCTGCAGGGCTGACGTCAGTGATAACATACTCAACATCACCAAAGCATCTTTTCTGCAGATCGAACAACCAAAATAAACCTGAAGTGTTAAATTACATTTTCAATTTTCTTCAGTTTAAAATGTGAGGTAAAGCTAGTTCTAGTGTGCTATATGGACACCTATGGAATATGGTATTAGTGCCCATATTTCTTTGACTTTTCAGCACACTATGGGGTGATGTGGACAGCATCATGCCTTGACTCCTTTCCTTCTGCAGTTCAGTATTTATACATCAGTTTTTCTCTTTGCCTAAAAAACCTCTTTCTGTCTAAAGATCTCATTTAACTTTTTCCCTATCTAAAGACCTCACTTAACTCTTTATCTGTCTAAAGACTTTACTTAACTCTTTCTCCACCTAAAGACCTTCTTCTTTAGGCCATTTGTCAGCCATTTGTATAGCTTTTTAAAAAGAAAATTAAAATTAAAAATAAAATCACTGCTATCTGCATAGTTTGTTCCCTTGTCTAGAAGTTGCAAATTTGTTAACTTACATAAATAGATTTACCAGTCTTTATACACATTATCCCACTGACTACTCCAAAAATATCCCCATGATTTGGAAAATGTAAATTAACAGAAATTATACTATATGTAATATATTTATCTCTATCAATGAACATCAGAAAGCAAACTATAAAATGCTACGCTGAGTCTGTACTTCTCTACAGACACAGAAGTGAGTCATGGACAACCAACAGATTGATGGAAAGATGACTTGAGAAATGTGGTTTCCTAGAAGAATGTTAAGACTGCCTTGGACAGCTAAGATAACATAGAATGTCTAAGAAAAGCAAATGTAGAAAGGAACCTAATTAAATCCATAAGAAGAAAACACTCATCATTGGCATCTGATGATGACGAAATATATGAGATTACCTGTAGACAGTCTTTCCCAGGGTAGATGGCATATGATGCTAGATGTAATGTGAGTAAAAGTACCCAGTGCTGATGATGTGTAATGTTACATGTAATGTAAGTTATGCACTTACCGGAGTATCTGCATCTGTAGCAGTGACACTGATGAGAAATCCTGGCGCCATCGTACCATTAACTGTTACATTGTATGTAGGACTGGTGAAGGCTGGATTGTTGTCATTCCTGACAATTCTAACAGTACCTGTTGCTGTGTTAGTAGCATCTCGGTTTGGATTACCCAAATCACGAACGGCAAATGTAAACTGAAAACAAATGTTTCGAATATTTGAAATAACAATATATATACATAATGATCACAACTTAAGTCACTTTTCATTAGCATCTATTTCTTATTTTTCAAATTATTTTTCATATACTTATCATATCTTATCTCACAGTTTTTTTCCTACTTCAGAGATAGAGATAGAGAGTATATATATATTTTAAAAAATCAAGATTAGTGTGTACACAATGTACACAAAAATGCATCAAAATTATGTCTTAGTTCTCCTTATCATTTTGTTATCTTTCCTAATTTTTTTTCTCTGTTCTGTCACCTGCTTATTCTCCCCCCCCCTCCCCACCACAAAAAAAACATGAAAAAAAAACCTCTTCTTCAATGTCATTAAATTAAGAAAACTGCAGTATATCAATGCTTATGATTCAAAGCTTACAAATACTATCTACAGGCAGAAATTCACATAAATTAACTACTCACTAGACAGCTCTGAACTGGTCTGGTGCGGACCAAATCCACAGCATTTGAGATGACGCCAGTGGTAGGATTGAGACTGAAGTAGTTGATGCATTCAGGCGGGTTGCTGCTGGTGACACGATACACAAGACTGCTCTGTTGAGAGAGGCAGAGAGACATTAGCAAGTGAAAATGCCAAGAAAGTGCAAAGTCTAATGTTTTCTTTCACAAAAATGACACACCAAGTCAAATAAAGACATTTTCCTGGATGCCAGCGTCTACTATTACCAAAATATTAATACACAGCCAGTTAAAGAATTGTATTTTTCTAGACACTGATGGTATGCAATATAACAATACCAATTTTTTTTTAAAATGCATGAACTCACCTGAGGTCCATGGATAATTATAATTCATGTTCTGATCATACTAGATCATCGTATACAATATTTAAAAATTACAGTGTTCAGTGGTAGGATAAAGTAACCAACACAAAAGGTGCTGCAAGTGTTAAGCTTCCATTCCTCAAGACAATGGTCAACAGCAGAAGACTAAGATGGAAAAGACAGGAGGTAAGAATGAATGACAGTCCCATGCAAATATAAAGCAGACTCTTACAGGGAAATCTGACCAAAACTGGGATATCAGATAAAAGGGTATCTATAAAGTATACCTTGTATCTTCTATGAGAGGCAGATGACATAAGAGCAAACAGACTAGATCATACAACACAAATATAATTTCTTGTTACTATGGTCAGTTATGACAATCAAATAGTAAAACCGGGGATGTGAGAAGGTGTCTGGCAGCATTATACTTAGCGGACCATCATGAGCCTGCTTCAAAACCATATTATAAGACAAAGTGAGGCATATCATTTTTCTAAACCTGTTGAAGAATAAGAGAAAGTATGACAAGCAATTTTTTTTCTCTCTCTCTCTCTCTCATGCATGCACACATACCCACACAGAGACAGAGAGATACTTACACAACTTTTGTGACAACATATGCTCACAGGTGAATACACCAATATAAGAAAAACTACGAGAAACTAACTAGCTTATTCAAAGCTAATCTCAATACTAAATAAAACAGTTCTAGTATCAATCCAGCATATAAAATCGGTGAAAAACTGGCTTAACCCAATGTAAACTGTTGTTGTTCAGCAAAAAAAAAAAAAAATGAAATAATAAAAAGAAAAAAAATGTGCCTGTACCATTTACTGTTGAAAGGTACAAAATGAAAACAATCTATTTGTAATTACACACAGCAGCTTGTTACAGCTTTATAAATAGATGAAGATCACGCAATCTTTTGGAAGAATAACAAGAAAAACTAACAGCTAAAACGGAACCTAGTGAAAATGTCCTGATTACATTAAAAATAAAAAACAAACTAATCATAAAGGTCAAGCCACTGTACAAGAATCACTTGAATAATTTAGCCTCAGAAATCAACTTACATTATCTGGATCTGCTGCAAGAAGGGTGAACATAGGGGTGCCATAATCAATGTTCTCACAGACTTCTTTATCATATGTTGTTGCTGTGAAGGCTGGCGCATTCGGATTAAGGATAATGGTTATGGTCATGGTGGAAGAAGCTTTGCTATTTGGTATGGCTGTATCAAAGGCAGTAAGGCACAACTGCAAAAAGAAGGCATTTCAAAACCTTTACTTACACAACAACAATTATGAAATTTGCTATGAAATAAAGTGACATATTGATAATAATAATAATAATAATAATTTAGAATGTAATACTCAAAAAATTAATTAAAAATTAAAAGTTATGTCTCAGACAAAGATGAAACATAAAATAAATGATCCTCTCTCTGGTATCATGTAGCACAAAATATTACCATATATTAACAGCAAGAACCCTAGAGAAGATACTACCAGAAGCAGCTCTTTTTGCTGAAAGATCAGCTCCTAAAACACACAGCTGAGTACTAGAACAAATTCAAACTACATATCACAAGTCCCATGTCTCACCTCAAACACAGATGTTACCAAGTCTTGCTGAAGTTTGTTTATCAGCATAATGTCACCACTTGTATTATTCACCTGGAAGTAGCTAGGGGCAGACAGAAAGCCACAGTTTGACTCATACCTAATGGTTTGCTGTAAAAAGAGACAATTTTTTATTCTTCTTGTATTAACTTTGATGCACCCATTTTATATCTCAAAAAAAAAAAAAATAAATAAATAATGTAGGAAAAAAAATCCTATTAGAAACCTCATATAAACAAATCATATACAGGATATCTTCAAACGACATTTTAAGAAAATCTCTTCATGCAAATCTTAAGTACAAAATACACATGAAAACACTAACTCTACTTAACATATTAAAAAAAAATCAAGAAAACAGCACAGACGTAACACATAAATAAGAAAAATTACATGATGAAAGGTACAGCAGGAAACTGCTGATATATATATATATATATATATATATCTTACACTCTTCCTGTGTTGTTAAACGTCACACAGATCTGGCATGGTAGTTCGCCAAGCATCTGTTATATACTGCTTCATTAAGTACTACTTTCACCGAATAATTAAAACTGAGCAATAACTTTTGACCTATATGTTATTTCTGTGTACCTGAAGATCAGGATCTGTGGCAGAGACTCTGAAAATGGAACTGTTCGCGGCCTGTGTGAATGGGATAGTCACTCGGTAAGTGTTTGGGTTGCTAAATACAGGTGGCTGATTGCTAGTCAAGTGGATTATGACTGTAGCGATGACACTCTTGGGGTTCACCAATGCCTGGTCACTGATATTTACTTGAAACTAAATCAGAAAAGACATGGAAAAAATTATTTTATGAATTCTGCTGTCTTCATGTTTTGCTTTTTTTTTTTTAAAATAACATATTTTTGCACAATCGTCCACTTCTCTCTAGACCTTCACATTCTATTTGTAAAAATAATTAATTCCGTTACTGCTTTCTGAGTACAGATTACACTGGAGGCGCATACAAGTCTAATAAACACAATCTCCACATTCCAAGTGCACTATGTGTGCTTTCTCAACACTTTTTTTTTTAATAAAAAATCCCTTTGTCTCACTTTTTTTTCTAACCCACATAAAGTATTACAAATTTATTCTGCTAGACTGGTCTCATATCTTAATTTACTTCTTGTGAATTTGAGGCCAACCTTACAACAGTAAGTAAATACAGGTCTTGGACATATGCTGATATACAGGGTATGGAAAGTAAAATGAACTTAAAATCATAATGAAACATAATTTTAAAATTTTAAAATAAAGACAAACAATAAATATATTATGTACCACAAATGATAAAACACTAGCCCTGATTACAGACTACCGGCAGTGCATGTAAACCAATATATTCCAATGTTTGATATATAGTACTTTCAAGCACACTAATTTTAATTAACTGTTTTGATGAGTTTTATGATATAAACCAGCCTAAGTTTTTTTTTTGTTTCATGTTCTTGCATTCTTACATTCAAAATTTTCCATTTTTATCTTGTAGTATCTGATTTCGTTTCATCCCTACTGTCTCTGTTGTCTGACAAATGTACAAAATCCCTACTGTCTCCGTTGTCTGACAAGTGTACAAAATCCCTACTGTCTCTGTTGTCTGACAAGTGTACAAAATCCCTACTGTCTCTGTTGTCTGACAAGTGTACAAAATCTCTACTGTCTCTGTTGTCTGACAAGTGTACAAAATCCCTACTGTCTCTGTTGTCAGACAAGTGTACAAAATCCCTACTGTCTCTGTTGTCTGACAAGTGTACAAAATCTCTACTGTCTCTGTTGTCTGACAAGTGTACAAAATCCCTACTGTCTCTGTTGTCTGACAAGTGTACAAAATCCCTACTGTCTCTGTTGTCTGACAAGTGTACAAAATCCCTACTGTCTCTGTTGTCTGACAAGTGTACAAAATCCCTACTGTCTCCGTTGTCTGACAAGTGTACAAAATCCCTACTGTCTCTGTTTTTTATTTTCTTCTGAGACACTCAATGCTTCAGATGCAATGGTATTCTATATGGCTGCTTTGCATGTGGATATCCTGGTTTGTCCTACAGCATCAACGGAACAACTAAATTCATTTCCACCAAGCCCTGAAGATGAGATTGTTTTCAGTGCAACTTCTGAACACCACTGCCAGGTACACATTCTTGCATTATCATCATCATCATCATCATCACCTTTCACTCCCTTGAGAGCTCAGGCCACAGATAAAGGCTCACAAGACAGTTTCCTCGCTTTCCTCTCCACGTTTCTGTAACGCTCCAATTTTTACAGTTTTTTTTTTTTTACCTATCCTCCAACCTACTTAACTGCTTCTTATGACACACGTGGGAGGTGGCAGTGGTCATACTCTTTTCTCCCCAGATCTGGGCCCCGGTAACCATACAGCTGACATACTTTCAGGTGAGTGATAGAATTGCTGTGTAACTAGACTAAATCAAATTCCAGTGCCATAAGAAGCCAATTAGATAACAGCAGAATTGTTCCGTGATCACCAAATGTTAATATACTAAGACTTGCTCACATCAAAAAAACATCTAATAATAATTAGTTACCTCAGTCCGATCTAAACAATTACTGTTAGACGGTGGCTGAGCCACAACGATAGAACCTGAAGTTGGGCTGACATAATAGCATTCTGAGCCTGGGGTTGATGCCACCTTAGTATACAGCAAGGAATCCTGAAATGAACAGAAAAGAGAACTTGAAGTAAGCCCACACAAACTAAATTATCTGGCAGAAATTTTGGGCTTGATGGAACCACTCAGTGACACTTATTAATGGCTTAAGATTTGAAAAATGTTAAATTTTTTTTTTTAACTGCACTACATTTCTCATTTCTTCCAAATTAATTTTTCATGCATCTGTGCAATGAGGCTCAATAACTGCAGACATTTTAATGAAAACTAAACATTTGTTGTTAAATTAAGATAAATTTCACATAAAGAAAAATGCAGAAATTTAACTGAAAGCACAATCTTTCTCTCTTTCTCATCTTCTGTGAATGATCACAAAGACAAATCAATGTATAAATTCCAATCCTTGACAAGCGATTCATTACTTAAATAAAAAATTAACGTAAAGGAGAAAAATTTATTTCCTATTTATTATTTTGCTCTATGATCACTTTTTTCTTAAATTTCACACAACAGGAATGAAAGGCAGATAAAATAAATAAAGGAAATGAAATAATCAAATGAAGATTACAAATGAACTTTATTTTGATGTATATATCTTAAAACTGGAAGTGAAAGGGTTAAAGCGTACAAGGCAACATCATGAAATGAAAAGTTATCTAAACTAGCCATTGCTAACCTGGTCAGCATCAGTTGCATTAATCTGAACGACAAGTAACCCAACACTAGAATCCCGACTTATTGTTCTCTCATAGGTTGCATTTGGATACAGTACAGGTGGATTCAGATTTCGTTGAACATTGATGGTTACACCGCAAGTGACTGACTGGGTTGTCACTTCAAAAGTTCTTACAGCTCCCACCAGCAGCTGTGTAAATAATGGAAAAACTTTACAAATAATGAAAAATTGTTTGCATCATGGCTGCCATAACATGTACTATATGCCACAATATGAAAACAATCAATGTTAAATTTTAACATTCAACATCAGAGTGTTTATCGTTGTTAAATGTGATAAACTGACAAAGACATTTCACACAACATAAATCACAGAAGTGTTTTCTTGTACTTACTGTGTAAACTGTTCTGCGAGCTGGGTCACTTTTAAGATCAACTTTCACAAAAATCTGGCCACTGGCTTGATTTACACCAAAATAATTTGCTCCATCGCCATTACCTACTATACTGTATGTAACGCCATTCTGCAAAATGATACAAGAAACTCTGTGCTACAAATACTAGACTCACAGTTCAGCTATGAGACAACATACATACTATAAAAGTGATTTCTTTCTTTATTAAATGTATCATAAAAGTATCATGATAGCATGAATTGCTCAGAATTGCTTCATTTCCTTAATAACATGAAATTATTCAGTTTTCCATTAAAAGGATCTAAAACTGATATAGGTTCCTTTGCTAGACATATCATAATAACGTGAGGTATGATTTATCCTCCACAAACTTAAAGGTCTTATTAAATTCCTCCTTCCCCCATGCACCCCTCACTCCCAGTGAAAAAAAATAATAAAGGTAAACTTCTTGTGGACTTAAAGGAAAGTTAACTCACTGAAAAACTATCACAGATGCATACAACAAGCTTTGACCTCAATATAAATACTATATCTGTCTTTTTTTATACGGTATGAGAAATACTTCTAAAAAAATCTCAGATATCGGAAAAGTCTGAAAAAAAAGAACAATTTACAAAGTTCTTAATTAACACAGGGGCGCTAAAAATAAAGAGCCATTTATACTCAATGGATAAAGCTGGGGCAACAATCCCCAACCCAGCATGTCACAGGTGCAGAAATTCAAATACCTTGGAGCAATAATAACTTCAGATGAGAAATGCAAAACAGAAATTAGGAACAGAATAGACCAAGCAAAGACTGCATTTCAGAGAATGAGAAACGTATTAGCTAACACATCCTTATCAATGAATGTTAGAAAACGAGTTCTAAAATGCTATATTGAGCCTATCTTGTTATATGGAAGTAAATCATTGACAATAGGAAGGTCTCCATAAAGATCATTGGAAGCAGTAAAAATGTGGTTTATTAGAAGAATGTTGTGAATTCCCTGGACAGCAAAAGATAACTAATGAAGAATGTAGGAGAAGAGCTGGAGAGTAAAATAAAAAAAATCTAAAAATAATATGAGAAAGACAATGTACTTTCATAGGACATGCAATAAGAAGAGGGGGCACTGAAAATATTGTAACAACAAGAAAAAGAAGGAAGAAGAGCCAGGGGAAGACCAAGAGAAATGATACTGGATGGTCTGATAGGAGACACTAACTGAGCTGATGGTCTGCATGAAGGATTTGGCACTGTGGAGAAGCATAATAGCCAATGCCAGTTGGCATGGCACCTGATGATGATGATTCATGCTGAACTCTTACAGACAAAGTACACAGCTTTACTTGCTTGATTCTGAGCTCTTTCCTTACTCTTATACTGAATAGACCAAATGAAAAGTAAAGTGTACTTACACGGGGACTTGTAGCCACCTGAGCTACATTTACATTAGCAGCTACTGATTCAGGAATTGTTTCTTGGTAGTTTGGAACATCACAGGACAGGTTCCCCGAGTTTGTTGCAATTGTGACTACCACTGTGCATGTGGTAGAGAGTGATGGGAAACCTCCATCCCGTGCAACAATCAACATCTAGAAATACACATTTCAGCAACACATGAAATCATCTGTCTTTCTCTCATTTCTGTATATGTTATTATGTTCCTATGCAACAACTGTTTTCTCCATTACATAGCTCTCCACTCCTCCAGTTCTATAGATTCATTTCTAATTTTTTGTAGGACAAGCTAAGTTAATTCTCAACAAAAAAAAAAATGCTATAAAAGAAATCTGTACTAGAATCTGCTGCTTCAACCATGCAACAAAAATGTTTTAATAAAAGAAGAATGAAAATATGAAAAAGAAATCTCATTTATTTATGTACCATTATGATAATTCTCTTCTTAGCAGATTATGTCTTCCAAATTAGTGACAACCACCTCATTACAGTAGTAGTCAGTACACTCTTCTCACACAGTGACATCAGTGGCTCAAGTCTGGCAGGTGCCCCAGTCATACAGAGGTAAAAAGGGGTATCCAGCTCTGAGGAAGGAACTGTGGCCTAGCATGATGCTGACTACATCATTGTTGTGTGCTGACTACATCATTGTTGTGTGCTGACTAAATCATTGTTGTGTGCTGACTACATCACTGTTGTGTGCTGGCTACATCATTGTTGTGTGCTGGCTACTTCACTGTTGTGTGCTGACTACATCATTGTTGTGTGCTGACTACAACACTGTTGTGTGCTGATTACATCACTGCTGTGTACTGATTACATCATTGTTATGTGCTGACTACTTCACTGTTGTGTGCTGACTACATCACTGGTGTGTGCTGACTACTTCATTGATGTGTGCTGACTACTTCACTGGTGTGTGCTGACTACTTCATCGATGTGTGCTGACTACTTCATTGATGTGTGCTGACTAATTCATTGATGTGTGCTGACTACATCACTGTTGTGTGCTGATTACATCACTGTTGTGTGCTGACTACATCACCTTTGTGGCTGAGGGTAAAAAAAAAAAAGAGGCACTAATAAGATTCCTCCAAGTGCCTCCTGGCAAGATTGAGCTACATTTTTCTTTCTCAACTGATGGCAAATCATTATAAGTTTTCAAGCTGAAGTGAAAGTAAGACTGTCTTCAGGCTGAACCGAAAGCGGCCCAGTCTTCATGTTGAAGTGAAAGCAGGACAGTCTTCATGTTCAAATGTGAAAGCAGCCCAGCCCTCAATTTGAAGTGAAAGCAGGACAGTCTTCATGTTCAAGTGAAAGCAGCCCAGTCTTCATGTTGAAGTGAAAGCAGGACAGTCTTCAAGTTGAAGTGAAAGCAGGACAGTCTTCAAGTTGAAGTGAAAGCAAGACAGTCTTCAATTTGAAGTGAAACCAGGACAGTCTTCAGGTTCAAATGAAAGCAGGACAGTCTTCATGTTCAAATGTGAAAGCAGCCCAGCCCTCAAGTTGAAGTGAAAGCAGGCCTGTCTTCAAGTTGAAGTGAAAGCAGACCTGTCTTCAAGTTGATGTGAAAGCAGCCCTGTCTTCAAGTTGAAGTGAAAGCAGGCCTATCTTCAGGCTAAATTGAAAGTGGGCCAGTTTTTGGGTAAAAGTGACAGCAGATTTGTCTTTGGAATGAAGTGAAAGTAGACTTGCCTTCAAGCTGAAGTGAAAGTAAGCCTATCTTTTAGACTGACAATAAGATATGACAGTTTTCAGGTTTTAAAGTGAAAATAATCAACATATTAAAACTAGTGGCCTGGGACAGTTACCTGTAATCCAGAAAATCCAGAGGATGGAAGTGGTGATTTTAGGGACACATCTCCTGAGGAACTTTCTATCTGGAAGTACGGTCCTTGGTTCAACAGCGAGTAAGAAACTGTATTCATTGGTGGCTGAATACAGAGTCAAGATGAGAATCAACATGAGAATCAAGAAATAGAAAATAACAGTATTATATGTTATAATGTAAAGAAAACTTTCAGAACAAATATATATAATCATTCATTCATTCCTTTGCATGTCCCTTGCGGAACTTTGCCTCCCAAACAGCACTCCTGTAGGCCTCTCGGTTGTGAGCAAGATGGCCTGCTGCTGCTGCATCCATTTCCAGATCATCAACGATGTCTTGCAGCCATCTTCGTTTCGGTCTTCCTCTTTTTCTTTTTCCCATTATGTATCCTTCCAATACGGTCTTCTCTAAATTATCATGACGTTTAATGTGTCCAAAATATTTAAGTTTTCTCTCTTTAATCCTCTTTACTAGCCAGCCTTCTTCAATATTAAGCTCTTGTAGTATAGATATATTTGTTCTTTTTTGTGTCCACGATATTTGGAGAACTCTTCTATAGCATTTACATTCAAAGGCATTTATGTGCTTCTCAGCTGTTTTGTTAAGTGTCCAGGTCTCACAGGCATATGTTGCGATGGGAAAGATGCATGCCCTTAAAAATCTTATTTTTGTGGTTCTGTCTGCTCCTCTCCACAGATTCTTTATTTGTTTTACTTTCTGAAGAGCAATAGATGTCCTCCTTTTAATTTCCCTCATTGTATCTCCATTATTAGTTAGTAGTGATCCAAGATATTCAAAACTCTCCACTTCTTCCAGTTTTTCCTCATTGATACATATTTCAGTTGCCTTGTTTGTTTTGTCAGTTGTCATCACTTTAGTTTTCTTTGCATTAAGATAGAGGTTCTGCTCTTCGCTGTTCTTGCGGACTGACATAATTAGTTTTTCCATTCCTTCTTGTGTTGTGGACAGCAATACTGTGTCATCAGCATATCTAATCTCTGGTATTTCATAACCTCCAACTGTTATGGCATCGTAATATTCTTTGTCTACATCTTCTCTAACATTCCTCATTATATTTTCAGTATACAAGTTAAATAAGTAGGGTGACAATATGCACCCCTGACGGACCCCTTGTTTTATGTCAAACCAACTTGATGTTTCACCATTTATTCTTACTGCTGCTTGTTGGTCTGAATACAGCAGTGATGTTAATTGTATCAAATGTGTTGGAAATCCCATTTTTTCCATTATTTCCCAAAGTTTCTGGTGTTGTATACAATCAAATGCCTTTGAGTAGTCTATAAAGGATAAATATAGATTCACATTAAACTCCCTGCATTTCTCTATTATTAATCTTAGATTGAATATATGATCTCTTGATCCTCTTCCTTGCCTGAAGCCAGCTTGGACCATATTGACTTCTTCTTCTATTTTCTTTCGAAGTCTACCCATTATGATTTTTAACAGAATTTTACTGGCATGACTAATCAGGGCAACAGTTCTGTAGTTGGTGCATAATTCCAGGTTACCCTTTTTTGGCAGTGGTATGAATACAGTTCTTTTCCATTCTTTTGGCCAAATACCTGAATGCCATATCTTTTTACATAGTGCATGATAGATTGTTGCACACTCCTTTCCTCCTGCTTTAATAAACTCAGCGGTTATCTCATCACATCCTGGTGATTTACCATTTTTCAGACTCTTTATTGCCCATAAAACTTCTTCCATTGTCGGCTCGGGTTCTTTCTCCTCCAATAATAATTCACACTGTTGATTTCTGCTTCCACAGTCGGTTGTTTCATACATTCTTGTGCAATATTCCTTCCATCTTTCCAGAATTTCCTCTGTCTCTGTCAGGGTATTCCCCATCTCATCACAAATTACATTTAGCTTAGGTGTGACATTTCTCGTCAATGTCTTCATTTCTTTAAACATTTCACTATCTCTTCCACACCTCTGATGTTCTTCTATTCTTTCACAACAATCTTGTATGTATTGTTTTTTGTCTTTTCTTATGTTTCTTCGTACTTCTTTTGTTAAAGTTTTATATTTATCTTTGTTGTTGTTTGTCACTCTCCATTGCGTCTTCATTTCTCTACATTGTTTTATCAGTTCTAGTGTACCTGCTGTGATCCATCTATTCTTTTGTGTTTTCTTTACTGGAACCATGTCTTTAGCTGTTGTTACTAAGATATCTTTGGCCTGCGTAGCCAATTCATCTGGTGTCATCTCTTCCTGTACAGCCATCAGGATTTCGAAACGGTTCTTCACTTCTATACCGTATTGTTCTGGTATATTTGTAAGGTCAAAGCGGAGTGGTCTTGATCCCATAACTATCTTTTTTATCTTTATCTTCATGTCTGCTATTAATAACTCATGGTCCGTGTCACAATAAGCACCTGGTAAAGTTTTTGCTGATGTTATGCTTGACCTCCACCTTCTCTGCACTAAAATGTAATCTATTTGATTCCTGGTTTTCCCATCAGGTGATGTCCATGTGTAAAGTCTTCTTGGATTTTGTTTAAAAAGTGTGTTAGCGATCATTAGCTCATTTTCCATACAAAACGCCATTAGATTGTCACCTGCCTCATTTCTGTGTCCTATGCTAAATTTCCCTACAACATGTCCTTCATCTTCTGCTCTTTCTGTACCAATTTTTGCATTAAAATCACCCATTATAAATACAATATCATTTTTCCGTACCTGGTCCATTGATATATATAATGTGACTGTTTTTGTTTTTTTTTTTGTGTGCTTGCAACAGTTATATTTATAATATATATTTTACAGTCACATTTTTATATATATAATGTGACTGTAAAATATATATTATAAATATAACTGTTGCAAGCTCAAAGAAAAAAAAAAAACCTGTCCTTGCTTTTATTCCTTGCTCGGTACAACTTCATCAAATGAAACTTCATAAAACAGCAGCTTCTGAATTATTAAGTAACAAGTTAACAAGCAGGGTACCATAGATGTACTTGGAATACTTTTGTACTTTTGATGTCAAGAAATAGTCAAGATGAAGTCAAGTCTTGGTTTGTCTAAACATAAGGATAATGTTCCAATGTATCTTCATTAAATCTGACAAATAATTAAAACAAGCAACTCTTGGACACAATTGTAAAAAAAAGAATGGACAAGTAAATGGATGTATCAAAACAGTTCTCATAATTGTATGTGATCATACTTCTAATACGTACATCACACTTACTGCATGCTAATCTACTCTTTACAGACCAATAACTTCTTAAAGTGTGCCATCTGGCATAAGGAAACATACCAGTCTGTCAGCATCTGTAGCATTCATGCGAAATATTGGAACACCTAGTGGCTGTGTGTAATTTATTGTGACACCAGGTTGGGCATTACAAACAGGTGCAAAAATGTTAAGGATCACTTGTACTTGAAGAGTACATGTATCATTCAGAGGTGGATCTCCTCCATCAACAACAATGAGTGAAACCTGTGGAGTTGTAGTAAACTCAGTCATTCATTTGCTTCAAATGATAACAATTTTTTTTACCTGGTTTCAACCTAAACTGGCTTCTTATACCATCTTGTTACAACTGTTGAAAGAAATAGCTAAAGACCATTTCCGTGCCATTAAGGAAAATTGGGGATACAGTGTTAGGCCTGTACTTCCAATACCTTCGGCACATGAAAGGGTCATATGGATTGGTAAACCAAGTGCCTAACCACTCAACTAACCAGACTGCCATTGACAGAAATGAAAACCTTAAATTTCAAAATTATAATAAAGGACATAAAAAATTAAAATAATTACAATGAATAATGAGATGCACTAATCCTAAAGATGGACTAATGAAGTACACTACAAAATGTCACGAGTTTTTAATATTTCATCAAAAAAATATTTGAATATCATCAGTGCACTCTTTTTCATATGTTTGTATCCATCTTAAATACAACTTTATTCAAAGCTTTTGTGACCAAAAAATTTTCCAAAAGAGTTTAGTCACCACTAAAAAATGTAACAACACTGACCGTGTACTTGGTATCATTCTGTAGTGCCAGGTCAGCTGCATTGCTGATGACTACCTGTTGGTTTGTGTTTATTTGAAAGAAATTTGCATCTGGTCCCCCTAACTTGTACACTGCCAGATTATTGAATGGGGGCTGAGGAAACAAGGATTTTATTTCACACAAATAACTTCTGTTCTGTTTTCATCTACACTAGAATGTCAGACATAGAAAGCCGCAGAAAATTTATACATTTTTAAAAAAATAATTAAAGTTCAAACTTTTTTTTTAACTAAATCATTAAAAAAGTTACATAGTTACATTCAAATTTACTTCCAACATAGGACATGATGTATTCTATTACTTTATGAAAGGCTTGTTGCTTCCTATTTGTAAAAATTTGTATAACCATAAACTGAAATTGCCTTTATGCAGAAAGTATTTGTATAATTGTTCTTATTGTTGTCCAGTATGCACTGGATATTTGCAGAGACTGGTACTTTGCCAGAGACTGAATAAAAATGATGGAATTTCAGTGCCATTACCTTCTTCCTTTTCTGGGTGTCATGATTTTCAACCAAATAAGCATTGATGGCTTCAATGTCAAACGCCCTTTTTTGGGGGATGCAAGATAACAAAGTTTATTAATGTGCCATCCTTTGTGGCTAGATGACTGTTGTCTTAGTGGAGTCCACGGTTTAAGTCCCAGGTAATTCTCTTGTAATTTTTTCCTTTTCCCTCATCTAAAAGTGCACTGCCTTCCATTTTTTCAAGGTGTAACCTTATAACACAGTGTTCTACTACTTTACTATATGAAAGCCTTGTTGTTTCCCATTTGTAAAAAATTGTAAAAGAAATTGTTTCAGATTTCTAATGTTGTAAAAGCATATTCTCAGCACCTTTGTCCCAATGCTTTTATTGCACTTCTTGGCCAAAAGAAATACCTAATAGTTCTATTTATCAGAAATTAGATGCAAACAATTGAATGTATATTTATATCCTTACATGTTAGTAGGTGCTCGACAAAATAAACATAACTCAGTAGGTCCATAATTACCTACTAATGTCTTTGTGTGTCAACACTGCACTGCATCTCAAAGATGGAATCTGCTCGGGACAGTGCCACCTTCATTTCATAATCTACATTTGATTTTCATATCACAATAACTATTGAAAACCTAGCTTAGCTTTCAAAAGTTAATGCATCATAAATGAAGATAGGATCTACTGAGCTTTAGTACTTTGCAGTTTACATATATATATTAGTGATGTCCAAAACTCATTCTGTTCCATGCTGTATTTTGCTCGTAAAGTCTTGCCACAAGTCAGCTTATGAAGATTTTCCTTCTTCCACAGAGGTAAAATCTGAGGGGGTCCAAGCTTTCAACAGGTCTTTGATTCACAGCAGTCTTTTCAGTATCTTCTGGACAGTCTTTCTTAAACTAGTCACAAAACTGAGTTAGATGCTTCTCAAAGACAGGTGTACATGTAAGAGCATGAGTCACACAAACATTAACTGGATGTTATGAAGTGTTGCATCAGGAGGCGGTACTCTTTCTAACCATCTTCAAATAATCTTCTTCTTCATGGGAGATATTTTTTGTGATGGTTGAAACTTCTCTGCCTCGGTACATACCATAAAAGGTCAGCTGAATAATTCAGAACACACATCACTTCTAATTTACAAACATTTAAATATAGATATATGGGAGAGTGAGTGGGGAGAAATTACAAACTCACCACATATACACAATATATAAAGCAAACTCACCACATATACACAATATATACAGCAAACTCACCACATATACACAATATATAAAGCAAACTCACCACATATACACAATATATACAGCAAACTCACCACATATACACAATATATACAGCAAACTCACCACATATACACAATATATACAGCAAACTCACCACATATACACAATATATACAGCAAACTCAACACATATACACAATATATAAAGCAAACTCACCACATATACACAATATATAAAGCAAACTCACCACATATACACAATATATAAAGCAAACTCACCACATATACACAATATATACAGCAAACTCACCACATATACACAATATATACAGCAAACTCACCACATATACACAATATATACAGCAAACTCACCACATATACACAATATATAAAGCAAACTCACCATTGTGTCAGGGTCACTAACAGTGAAGGTTGCTACAACATCGCCAATGCTCATGGTACGGTTGATTGTATATGTGGCTAATTTCGGAGCGCACGCTGGGGGACGGTTGTAGATAATATATATATAAGCTAGACCCACATTTGTTGCATCAAGTGGTGGCACCCCACGATCCTTGGCTGTCACAGTGCACTGTTTTGATAAACAATGGTTGACAATTTGAAATACATCATGTCAGATGATGGGTTTAATCAGAATACTGTTCAAACTGAAGTGCAAGTCTGATAAATTATATACCTGGTTGGGGGGGGGGGGGAAATCACAGCAACCCAAAATTCTATGTGAGATAACAAAGAAATTAAATGTTTATTTTATTTCCCATCAAGACATTTTAAGAAACAAGATCAATATCAAATGATTAAACCAACAAAATGGCACAGATGTAGCAACAGGTATTATGATGCTCAAGATAGATCACATGCAACCTTTTCAGTTAGAAGATACGAAATGATAAATTCCATCTCAAAGACAAACAAGTTCAGATGGTATGCCATAAGAAATAATTAGAAATTAATATGCAAACAACAGTTGAAATAAAATTCAAAACATGGCTGAAATGTACTCAAAAAAGACAAGCAGGCAATGTAGTACTCAGCCTAAAATCTTTGGCAAAGCACACTGTGTTAAAGAGGAGTAGAGAATCAGCAAATGATTAACACACTGATCAAGACACATAAAGATTTGTCTTATACTTCTTTTTCTTCAGCTTTTCAAGCCATTAAGGCTCATTGTTGCAGATAAAGTTCACCTCCATTCCTCACCATTCCTAATCTTCTCTCTCCAGTTGGTGACACCAATTTCCTTTATATCCTCTTCTATGCCATTTTCCATCTCTCTCTTGGTCTATCCCTTGTTGTGTTTCCCTCATCTCTTGTACACACATCATTTTTGTTTGTCTGTTCTCTTCCATTCTTTCTACATGGCCCAACCAGAATATAAAGGTTTGTCAAACATTTACAATTCTCCATCACCATAAAAGATATCCAGTATCTAATCTATATATAATTTTACTCATCTGTCCACTTACATTGTAAAATGCTGGCTTGGCTTGGTTACTTCTCAAATCTTTCTTTGGAGAGATGATTCCAGAGGTTTGCTCTATTTGGAAGTACTCGATACATTCTGGATTTCCAGACAGACTGAAGTTACCTTGATTGCTGGGGAACTGTAGACATATTATTGTTAATGCTGATTTCTCTAATGACAGATTTCAAATTTTATATAACTTTTAAATTCAGGATAATGTATAACTTAAATGAGCATTAATCTTCACAGAATGGTAGTGACTGCTGAACAGACAAGTACACTGAAGTACAGTGCACCAGAAGTAAATGTAATAGCATTTTCTGAAAGGAGTTAGAGCAATATTTTGTTATCTGATTATCAAATATGTCAGTTTCTGAACACAGATGAGGCAACAACAGATTCTGATCATGAACAAAATTACTGAAAAAAAAAATGGCAACCCTGAAAAAAAAAATTAGGAAGCTATAGTTTTAATCATGAAAATTTAAAGATATGGAAATTTGTTAATGAAACTACAGGAATGACTGATATGTCATTCAATTTGTTAAGAATGCATTCTCACAGACAGACATTTCTAAACTGAACTAAGCAAAACTTACATTCTGGTCTGCATCGATGATGCTAACTGTCAGAACTGAAACCTGAACCCCGTGGGTCTCCATAATTGTTCGATTGTACACAGAAGGTGAAATCTGAGGCCTGTTGAGGTTTTTGGTCATCTCCATTTTACACGTCTTGATAGCAAACTTACCACCACCATCTGTGACTTGTACCCTGACCTACAAAAACAAAAGCAAAGACTCTTACACAAAATTTAATTTCTGTCACATGTAAGGAGAAAAAGCTTCACGCTGGAGGATTATGATGAGAGAACAAAATGGAGGGAGACAAAACAGGACAACTGTGTTGTGGGGACAAAACAAGACAACTGTGTTGTGGGGACAAAACAGGACAACTGTGTTGTGGGGACAAAACAGGACAACTGTGTTGTAAAGTAGATTTACTTTTAATAAATACTTAATAAATACCTTTTTAATTGCACAACTGAAATAAATCATGAATAATCAAGGAAAAGACAGCCTTCTATGACATGAAGAAGACACTAACAAATTAGATGTTCCTAAAAGTGAGAAAAGTAGTATTACAATTATATGCTATTTAGAGTCAATATGGCTCTAAGATTAGCCAATATGGCTCTATGATGTGAAACTTGGACAGTCAACAACTGACAAAGACACTGGAAGCAACAGAGATGTGTTCTGGCAAAAGATGCAACAAATACCCTGAACTGACAGAAAAACAAAGAGGTCCTCGAAGTTTCAGACAATAAAAACTAGTTAAAAATGATGAGAAAAAGACAAGCCAAAATTTCCTGTACATGCCATGAGAAGGCAAAAGTTGGAGGAAATAGTAATGACTAGAAAATTCAATGGAAAAAAAGGAAGAGAGGAAGGCCAAGAGAAAAATATCTCAGTGGACTGACCAAGTGGCTTGGAAAAAGAAAAATCATCGGAAACACCAAGGACTGCACAAGGTGGAGGAGCATGATCTCCAATGCTATCCAGCATGGCGCATAATATTAATAATAATTACTAATATTCATTTTTCACTTTCAATATTATTCATATTAGTCATTACTATTATTACTATTTTTCATCACTAACAATGTTCAACATCTTCTAAATGATTAAAATAATTCACTTGTATATAAAATGGGTACAGGACATTTTTTTTTTTCAGAAATGCTTAGTTTTGAACGTTACAAAAAAAAAAGGGGAGGGGGGGGAGTCGCTGAATTTGCTGAGAAAAAAATGCACAGGAAGTAAAAATGTTCTCAACAAAAGGAATGAATGAAAACAAATATTTCTGGACAATCTAGTAATGTGACAAATGACACAAACAAATCAATAGCAAATATCATTCATACATACATACGTACATACATATATATATATATACACACACACACACACACACACAAATGTCTGCCAAGACAATGAATATATGCCTTCTTTTTTTGTTCTTTTCAGCACCTGTAAAAGTTGCCTAAATTGTTTTCTGACTGATAAAAGGTATTCCTTACCGTGAGGACATCAGCACTATTTGTAGCAATGCCAGAGTTTGCTCTAATCTGACCTGATTTAGGGTCGATGGTGAAAAGCCCCTCTGCTCCATCATCCCCAATGATACTGTACACAAGAGACTGTAGGCCAAATGCTGCCTAAAATGAGAAGCACAAATTGGAAACATTGCATTTTCTTATATATACACTGAGTTCTAGTATCATGACAAGCTTTTTTTCAAAATTCACAAAACCATCATCAAACAAAACTGTAAACAATATGAATCATCATACCTCTTGGTCTGCATCACTGGCTGTTACTGTTGCAACAACTGTGCCTGATATGATATTTGCATTTATACCACTGTCACAGCTGGCATTTGCAAACACTGGAGAAGCACGGTTTCTGATCACGTATATTGTCACTGGGATTAGTGAACTGACCAGACCTCCAAAATCCTCTGCTACAATGTTGAACTGTGGATGAATGCAGATCACAACAAATAAAAAAAAAATATCAACTGACTGAAAACAAAACAAATCATAGAAAAATACTAATGAATTTCCAAGTTAAAAAAAAAAAATGACAGTTTCAGAAATATTCCTTAAATGAATAAAAGCATAAAACAACGAAGCCATTTGGACTTTTTTGCATCAGGGAAAGGGAAGAAAAGATGGAAACAAATCACAGACAAAAGTCCACAGGGAGAAAATTAATTAAGACTCATCAAGTAAACAACAATAAGAAATAAAATTATAAAAATATGCAAAAATATTTCATAATGTTATTAAAACCACCACCGGATAATTAGCCTATCATTTTGTTTCCTCAGTTTTTTGTTTTTTTTTTAAAAACTGGCATGTTCTCACTGAACAAATCAATAAATCAAATTTCTTGTGTGAAATATTTGAAAAACTTCAATTTCGTAGCACCCAACCACCATGAATGAGAGTAAAACAACATCAGGACCTTCATGAACAATGGCTGCACGCTGATCACAGCTGATAATCAAGTGCAAACCTGTGCATATCCTGACCATGTTACACTTTTGTATGCCTAACATAAATGTTACCTAATACCATAAGCCAGTCCCAAGTTGCCATTCTAAGGTAAAGATGTTAGGGGGGAAAAAAAAAAGATATTTCCTTAGTTAAAAAACTGAAATTCTGACAGCTGGAAGAAACAGTTTCAAATGTCTGATGATAAAATGTGCAGAGAAGAAATAACTCTGTCATTAATATAGATATGGAAAGCTGTCTTCATTGAACATAATCAACCCAATGTCACTTATCTAACCATCATACAATTTTTTTTTTATAAAATCTCAGTATATCATGAAAGTATTAAACAACACAAGTAAGTTAAAATTTCATGCTGAATCGGCATGACCCAGTGCAATTAATATGTTAAAGTTCAATTTTTAACAGTTTCATGCTTAACCACTTAACTAGAAAGAATCTAAACGTACAGAAATTATACAATTTCTTATTTCAAGTTTCCCTGAAACTGTGACATGAAATTGCCAACTGGAGTTTGCTATTCATACATAAAACAGCTTCACATCTGTTCACAAAAAAAAACAAAAAGTTTAGATTCTGCTGATTTTTGCAATAACTCACAGTAAATGATGAATCAGCTTCTCCTGTTAAAGGCCGCAACACACGAATAATGCCTGTGGTTCGTTCTATGCCAAATCGTGTATTGTTTGTTTCCATCCTGTAGGTGAATTGATTGTAGGGTGATGACCGGTCAGCATCTGCGGCTAGTGCTTGTAGAACTTGAGTCTGTGGTGAAATGGTCTCTAAGACAGTTGCCACATAGGATGTTTGATTGAAGACAGGTGCATAAAAGTTCCATAGGATGTTTGCGATTGTGGTCTCAGTATCACAAAGTCCTCCACCATCACAAACCTCATCATTTATCTAGAGATGACCAAAACAAGCATGTTATTTCTATAAGCTTATTCACGTACTGAACACTGCAATTAATTATAATATATAAAATCTATGCTGTTAAATGAATTCAATTCAATTCCATGTCACGTGGCGTAGACGATCATTTCTCTCCACAATTCCCTGTCTTTAGACTTGATTATGAGATCCACCAGTGACTTTCTTCATAGCCACACTGACAGCCCATCCAGTAACTTCTTTCTCTGTCTTCCTCTGTCTCTTCTTCCTTCAATTTTTCCAGTTGCCACAGTGTGTTCCAATTTTCCTCTTCTCAGGAAATATCCTATTAATCTCGCTTGTCTGCCTCTGATCTCTGCTATAGTTTGCTTTTTAACTCCAACCTCTCTTAAGACTTCTTCATTGGTTTTCTTGGCTGTCCATGGTACCTTTAACATCCTTCTTATAAACCACATCTCCATGGCCTCCATTTCTCACCATACTCTTTTATTCACAGACCATGCTTCACACCCATAAAACAAAATTGGCTCGATGTAACATTTAAGTACTTGAATCTTGTTTCCACTGATATAGATCTGTTGCACAAGATGTTTCTCATTTTCTGGAATGCTGACTTGGCTTGAGCACGTCTGCTTTTTATTTCATTGTGACATTTCCCATCAACTGTTATAATCATTCCTAAGTACTTGAATCTTTCAATTTGTTTCAGATGATAAATGAAACCAACAATAAAAGATATTCTAAATAGCACAACAATGGAAGAAAAGTTTTCAACATTATGTTTAAGACAGAAAGTGAACTTTCATTCAATTAATTTTGAATACATAGCGAAAAACTGGTAACAGAAAATGCTGCTACGTTACAGAATCATGGTTTAAATGTATATTTAACCACAGCAGCTGCTCTCCACTCCCAAAAAAAAACAAAACGTTCACCTGTTCCTTCTCTTTCGCACACTTAGCATCATGCAGCATAGTAAACTTATTACTGAATGAATAAACAATGATGACAGCATACATATGCACACACCTCTCCCTTCCCCCTCTGGGAAATGGGAGAAAGCTAAACCCGCAGATCTGGATCAGAACTAATGGATGAGAGAAAAGAAACCTTAGAATAAATTCAAATATTTGGCCCATGACAGGTCTAACTGGAGGAGGTCTGACCAAACTTTAAGCTTCACATGAAGCACAGAAGTCCATTTGTTTTTCTACTATTCTTGGTGTTATTAATTTTAGTATAAAGTGTTTGATTACGTTAAAATTCACATCTCAGCAATGATGTGTCTATCATACAGCTATAATGAAATTTGCAAGCTATTCTTTCTAAAAAAAACTTGGGAATACTTACAATCAGTTGATTCACTGTTCCTGCCAGATTCGCCAGACTCTGGGTGAGGTAAATTTGACCGTTGGTGGCATCTATACCTAAGTACTGCAGCGTTCTGCTTTCCCCAGTAAGTCGGTGGGTGAGACTATTAAAAGGAAACTGAAAGAACCAAAATATAAAAACACAAAATATAGAACCTTATGGGAACCACATTTCTGTAAAAAATAGGAAAGTCTGAAGAGAGAGATAAGATCACCCTTTCATTAAAATCTTAACCAATCTATAGTCTGACTAAAAATAAATGAAGGAAAAGCAAAAATTCTCAGAATAAACACAACCAATACTAATTTAATCACCTCAGAAGGCAAGAAATTAGAAGCTGACACATTCACATATTCCGGCACCACTGTAGACAGAGAGGGTGATTCAGAAGAAGATAATACAATAAGAATTGGAAAGGCTAGAGTAGCATTTCTACTGCTGAGAAACATCTAGAAGGAAAAGGGAGTGTCCTTAACAACAAAACTTAAGACTGTTCAATACAAATGTCAAATTGGTGCTGTTGTATGGATCAGAAACATGGACAGTATCAGCCAAAAGTACCAAACGACTGCAGACCTTTGTTAACACCTGCCTAAGGAAGATCCTTCAGATTAGATGACCATTCAACATCAGCAAGGAAGAGCTATGGCAGAAAATGAATCAATCCACAGTGAAAGAAATGATAATGAAAAAGACACTGGAAATGGATAGGACATAAACTTGGAAAGCCTACTACCAACATAGCCAGACAGGCTATCACCTGGACTCCCCAGGGTAAGAGGAAACAAGAAAGACCTAGAAATACCTGGTGAAAGAGATATGAAGCAGAGATAAAAAGATAAAAAAGATGGAATACACCTTGAGATGGATAGAAGAAACTGGCCAGGACAGAAATAAATGGAAAGCCCTTGCTGATGGCCTATGACCTAGATAGGGATAAAGATGGCAAGGGAGGAAGGAAGGAATCTATAAAACATTCATGAAAGAGAAAATAAAAGAATTTAGAGCTACATCCTCAAGGTCAGAGCTTTAGGACCAAAACAAATGTACAAATTTAAATTTATATGAGGACCGAATATATGTCCCATTCTTCACTTTAAGATATTTCACTTCTAGTTGCTTAGCCTGAGTGAGGCTTTGAAATGCAAACACTATATCCATGATGCATTTTCTTAAAACAATTTTTACAGATGCCAGTTCAGTTCATTATGGTCAAAATTAGATTTAAAACAACCTATGCTATCTTCTGCTACTTCTGATATGAACTCACATTACAATATCCTTGTGCAGATTCTACCTGACTTTTACTGGATGCTCACAGTATTTTTCATTCCCTATTAAATGCTTTTGTTAAAGTATCCCTAAGAAACAAAATAACTCAATAAATTACATTACTTTATTATTTTGAATAATAAAATAATATCTTGGTATAAACCTAGATCTATTTCCTAATTAGAAATTTCCAGTTCTAATACTGTGAAAGGAAACTGCTTTCTATTTTTCTGTCTCTACTCTCTGGGCACAATGTTATAGAGAAAATTACTTCATATCACAGTAAACATTGATCTGCTGTCTGCTACAGCACAGACAAATAAGGTTTATGAAGGAGAAAATCAGAAAATATAAATGGTACAAATCAGAGAAAATCTGAAATATAAATGGAACTAGACTGAGAAAACCAGGAAATATAAATGAAATTAGACACCTTTAGGAAATCTTCCATCATTTGACAGGTGGGCATATGAAGAATTTAAGATAGACATTTGTTACAGGACTACAGTAAATATTAGCACAAAAATTTGCAGCCAGAACTAATCACAGTTATTATGCAAAATAGAAGGAAATGGAAATAAGTTTTTAAGAGCCTGCTCATCAGCTCAGATCTGATCTGTGAATGATAAATGCAGTTGCTACATTGCGTATCTCTTATTGGTCGATATCAGTGATCACATTAACTGGCAATTATCAGTAAATTTTTTTTAAAAAAGAGAGAGAGAGAGAGAAACACTTAAACTTTTACAGGTCATCAGTTACTGTAACTGGTTTATATAATCAAAAACCTAGCAAAAAGCAACCAGTGAAATCTGCTGGAGGACAAATGGGCTAATTGGTTGATGATGCTGAATTTGCATGGATGAGCATCAGACAGTTTGTTCAGCTTGTGATCATTTTGTAAAAAAATTAAATCTCACTGCTAATAAGATGGAGGGGAAAAAAAAAGTTCACATGACATTACTTACATATATTTAATTTTACATTTTAAAAAAGTACAAAGTACTGAATGTTGTATTGAGAAAACAAGTAATTTGAAACTTACTTCATGTAAAGTGAAAGACAGGTATAAATGTACCAGTTTTAAAATAAATCTTTGTATGATCACTGGTTGATATAGAAAATTATTTGTTTTTTGGTTTTTTTTATGGTAAGGAGTGAGCTTATTCATAAACAATGTACAATAAAGTACTGACTAAAGCTCTTCTTTCCATTTAAAAAATGTCTACTTGTACTTGCTATCACAGCTTATTTTCCATAACATAACTGCCATAACTTGCTTTTCTTTAGGTGCAGCAAATTAACTCACTGGAAAAAGTGGTTGTTCATTTATGGATATTTATCTATAAGAAACAACTCTGCACTTACATCAACATCTGAATCAGTAGAATTCACATCACGGATCACTGTACCAACAGGATATGTGCTGTTCACGGTGATTGTGGACACTTTGTTAGTGATTGACGGCGGAGTGTTGCGTATAACTGTGATCTCACTTGTACCTGTTGTTTGCCTGCCACAACCATCTCTGGCAAGAACTGTGAACTGTATGAAGAAAAAAGTTTCAAGACTGTTAATTTATGAACATTTTGTTGAACAATCTAGAACAAAACCTGCTTCACAGTTTCCTTCAGTTATCTGCGACCATGGCTGATGCAACTTTGAAGCAAGGTTATTTTACTTAGCATTTCTCTCGCCACACTCATCTTTCTTCTCTCTCACCAGATGCTTTTATTCACTTTTCCAGGTTTGTTGACTCAGGGAATTCTTCTACTAGCATCAGTTGAAATCACAGTCTCTCAGGATATTGGGTCTTTGCCAAACACCTTCATATATCAATAATACAAATCTCTGGACAACAATTATGGGTGTTAGGCCATGCTTTGTAGTATGGTAATTGTTCATAAATAATGTCTTTAGTAATGCATCTACTTAGTACATGCATAAGTCTTGTATTCTGCTGCTCTTTACAATGGTTATACAAGAATGAAACCAAATAATTAACATTTAAAATGATCAGTTTCTGTTCATAACTTGTAAGCATAAATTCATGAATTTATATAGTTATATTAAATATATCTTTTGAAAACAAATGCCTCAGCAAAATACTTGGTATAAAGTGGAACAAATTCAAAAACAACGTAGAGATAAGACAGATGAGCAAACAACAACCTGTCTCACTGGTGATCAGAAAAAGAAGATGGACATATGTCGGTCATGTGATGAGAAGAAACACTCAGAGAATCCCAAAACAAGCTATAAAATGGAGCACAACAGGCAGAAGAAAAAGAGGTCAACCATGTGAAACTCTAAAGAGGACATTGTTAAGAGAGGCCGGTTCAGTGGGAATAAAAACCCTTAATGAGGTTTAAAAGCCTGCCGAAAGCAGGAAATCTTGGCAAACTGCCATGCGAGCCCTATGTAACATTTAACGGCATGGGAAGGATGTAAGATTAAATATATATCTGAAGTTTTTTCCCTAAATTTATCAGCATATTGCAAACTTAAGTAGTCTGAACAAGAGTTTGTGTTTAATGTGATAGCTGAGACGAAATAAAAAAAAAACGTAGCATGTCTACTGGATGAATCAAACATATTCTCACTGTGATACAGAGCTGATACAGCTTAAAGCTATAAGGAAAGATCCACCGTATAAGAAAATGAATCCGAGGCAAAACTTACTAAGAAAAGAGTATATAAACTCCCTGAACAAATCTAACCTTCTGATAAACTGACAGGAATAGTCAGTGAACATCCACTAAAAAGCTGAGTTTATGGTAAACTAACAAGAACAGTCAGTGAACATCTACTACAAAGCTGAGTTTATGGTAA